>CAMTZC010000012.1:5067500-6317500 GCA_947086505.1 Morpho deidamia
ACTGTATCGCGGATTATAGCAAAATAATTTTATTATTACTTTTGTTTTATGTTACTTTAATACTAAGCGATATATTTTGTTTCATTTGTTTTATTGTCGGGACAGCAGTAAAACCCTTGTCCCAACATGGGGAATTGGGTAGAATCATCTAGAATAGGAGCTGACTATCTGTCCTGAAATTAAATAGATAGGTAGATAGTGGCACTCAAATTAATGACTGCTGAGCGGACCTCATAGTAGACTGTAGACTGTGACGAGTAGACCGGGAAAAGCCTACATTAATAGTAGCAATTGAATGGCTTATAAAGTAGTAAAGTAGCGGCCTGTTAATATCCCACTGCTGGGAATAGGCCTCCTCTCTCCGTTTCTGGAGAGAAGGGTTGGAGCTAAGACCTACCACGCTGCTCCAATGCGGATTGGCAGGTTACACATATCTCCAGAATTCTCTAGAGAAATGCAGGTTTCCTCACGATGTTTTCCTTCACCGAAAAGCGTGTGATAAATTGCAATTATGAATTAGACACATGAGTTTTAATAGAAAAACTCATTGGTGCCTGCCCGGGTTTGAACCTATGTTCGTCTCTAGAGAGTCGCACGGTCTCACCATTGGGCTATCACAGCTTGAATGGCTTATGCAACAAGTTAAATGAATCATATAAACTGATATATGCAATAATTAACGTCACCCATACTTATCTCTTACAAATAATTGTGCAATAGAATAATAATGATCTCGATAAAGCCTGTCAAGTGACCAAAAGAGTTCTAATTGGTAAAAGTAAAGTAACGGCCTGTTATTATCCCATTGCTGGGCATAGACCACCTCTCTTCGTCTTTGGAGAGAAGGGTTGGATTGCTAAGATCTACCACGCTGCTCCAATGCGTATTGACAGGTTATACATGTGCCCAGAATTCTCTAGAGATATGCATGTTTCCTCACAAGTTTTCCTTCACCGAAAAGCGTGTGAAAAATTGCAATTAACATTTAGACACATAAGTTTTTAATAGAAAAACTCAAGAAAGAAGAAAGAGCCTGCCCGGGGTTTGAACTCGTGATCCCCTAGAAAGAGTCGCACGGTCTCAACGCTGGGCTATCACAATTCTAAATGGTACTAAATAATTAATTAAAAATATATAGGATATTATATAGATTATTTAATATGTAATGCTGTTGGAGATCCGAATCCGAGATAAATAAATAATTATGAATGTTGATGGATATAAAAGGACGCCTAAAATGAGATAGATAGATAGATAAACATCTTTATTGCACAAAATTACAATATATATAAGAAAAGAATAAAACAGTTTACAGAAAACTTAAATCTAATAATAATGTAAAGCATGCAAAGGGCGGTCTTATCGCAGCAGTTGTCTCTCCCAGACAAAAAAAAGAGAAACAAAAAACAAGAAGAGAAAAAAATTAAATAAATTACACACAAAAAAAATAAAATAATGAATACAAAGAAATTAAAGCATAATGCACTGTGAAAATGAGTGCGAACCTTAATACTACCGTGACATCTCACTGCATCAGGTACAATTCTTTGAGATGAGATGCTTGGATCGTGTGAAGTATGACATGCATAAATAAAAGGAGTGGCGCCAGAGTTGACAAGATATAGGACTGAATGGAAAAAATAGATAAGAGCAAGAGAATCATGATAAATTATTATACGAGAATAGAGCAGCCAGCCTCAAATATATCCTATACAATAAACAGAAATCAAATGAGACTGTAGCTGTCTGTCTCTCTTTTCTATGTCTGATTCGACACAGATGTATACGTGTTTCGCCTTTCCTCTTATTATTTATTGCGACACTCTCACTTACAGGCATGTATAGTACGCGGCAATAAATAATGCACATCGAGGCTTAGAGAGAGAAATCGGCTAGATTCTGCTTGATAGAGCGTTGTCTCTGTCGCACAGATTGACGAACCCGTGCAAAACGTCACATACTAACTAAGTGACAGTGACAGTGCTTTACGAAACCGATCGGCCGGCTGTTTCGTTCTAAACATCGATATGCATTATTTAATGCCGGGTACTATATATGGCTTCCATACACTAGTAAAATAACTCTATATAAATATTCACTTCTGATAGAATGTGATAGATATCACAGACATACTAGAAATCGACATAAACCAAGGTTGTGCCCCCAAAAGTTCCGAAAATCATTTACCGGTCTCGGTACACCTTTTTCTAAACTTGCCTTTACACAAGTTCTTAAAACGATGCTGCTATATAAAGCTTACTATACAGTTGAGGATTTTTAGTGATAGTTGATTATTCTTAACTGCAATCACCTACGTACCAAGACGCAACTATTTATTTGTAACCATGTATCAAACTGTAAAAAGTTTTATTTGATAAGATTATCCGCCAAGTTTCTTGTTAGTTCTACTTAGTAGGCAGACTTCTGAATCAGTAGTAGCTTCTTAAAAAGCATTTGACGATTCAAAAGTACTGAAAGCAGTCTACTTGACTAATATTTTGAGTTTGAGTTTAATTACGCACCAATTTGGTATGTATTATTCTTTAAACATAGTTAGTATACGCCAGTAAGTGAGACTATAAAAAAATGTAATAAGATGTTCGTTCAGAAATCGTATTTATATTAGCTTCCAAACAAGTATGTCTATTTTTAACGGGCTTATATCGTCTACATTCAGGTCACGCAGCGACCACGGAAAATTAAAAAGTGTTTGTAATGTAATACGCAAAGGGAATCGATTAAAAAAGTTTTTATAAATGATAAATTAAATACACTTCGTAAATAAAAAATTGTAAAACCACTGATGTTTAGTCTATACTTATTATAAACAAAGTACCTAAAAACTGTCTGTCTGTATGTAATAGATTTGAACGGATTTTAGCACCGTGTTTACTATAAAACGTTAATAGAAGATTCTCCATAATGACTTAACCGATTTTGATGGGAATCTTTCACTGGCAGATAGAGGCAGTTGTGGAACAACATGTAGGCTCCTTTTTATCCTAGAACTTAGGCAGGGTCAAGATTTACGCTGGAAAAATTATTTAAAACATTGATTTCAACGCGCGCGGAGGTGCGTGCGGTCACAGATGATACCAAATGAATTTAATAAAATTTAATTATACCTTTAAACGTGTAATATTATATGCAATAAAGAATAATTTCTTTTACGTTTTATTATTATAATTGACTATTGATTATTGCCGAGGTCTAAGAACACTTTAGGATAGCGTGTTTGTAAACTTCCGTCATATGAGAAAACATTAAAAATGAAATCTGAATCAGAAAGCGCCAGGAAGAAAGGCGCAAAAAGACTCGAAAATTTTTACCTGCTAGACGATTATTAACGCTATTGCATTACAGAGCTTTTATCTAGTTGGTAAAACTGAGCATGCGGACACGCATCAAAGGGATCTCTTAGTGATACCCGTTTGTATCATATGTGATGCTCCTATGTATCATAGGATAATGAGGACGATCGTGCGAACACGCGCGATTGTGCCGATTATAGTCGATCGTTTGATCGACTATAATCGCCGATAGTGAAAAGAGGCATTAAAAGTTTTTAAAAATCAAGTCAAATTAAAAAAAGCTTTTAACGAACATTTTTTTTAAAATTATAATTTATAACAAAATGTACAAGTTATATCTTTATATATATATACTTTATAAATCATGCCCACGTGGAATGGTCCCAAGAATGCTGAAAGCGTTTCCGCGTTGAATCGCTGAGCTGATTCTTTGTGCGAAAAAGGAGCCAGCCCTCTAGTCACCCGAAGAGGCGATCAACCGAGGTGTAAAAACGGATAAATTTGCACTTTGCTTTTAACTGAATTTCATGACCCTGCCATTAACCGTTGAGTACTTCAACGGAGGGGGGGGAGACGAGGGTCTGGAGCTAATCCTGGCAGTAGCATTAGGTCATGCTTATCATGAACACGCATTGTCATCGGCACTGGACCAGTTTGTCAAATTTCAGCTCAATCAGACACCGGGAAGAGATCTGGGTCAAATTTAACTTGCGAGATTCCACCTTACATAGATACATTGAAATAAAAGCTTTAAATAATTAAAACTGACGCGCGCCAAACTACTGGAAGATAAATCGAAACAAACGTTGATGATGTTAAGTGTATACTAGGATTGTATTATAATATTGTACTACAGTGCTAATTTTTTCATGTTGGTAAAGCAGGCCTACCATGAACTTATTGCGACTCAATTGAAGACATAAGCGAAATTATTATGCTTTTTCATACCATGACGTGTTAAAGACGCACACTTTAAGTCGTTGCCGAATGAGTGTTCGCAATTCGTATTAAGGACATGTGAGAGACAAAAGAGACAGTGTTATCTATAGTTCATATAACGTTATCCTTTTCAAACATTGCAACCCCAATGCGATTCACACTTCATGGTACGAAAAGAAAGCGGTTCACGGTCGTCGTTTAAGTCTTCAATTGAGTCGCAATAAGAGTTCATGGTAGGCCTGCTGATCCAAATATTGTATCATCGAAGTACCTAACAGGTTGGCGAACCAAAACTCGCTCCGAGCGGCTACGTGTACTCGACATTTATTGAGGTCAATACGCATATACGCATTATATTTTAAGCTGACATTCACCCGCGGTTTCACTTCCTCGCCATTTCTACCATTTTGGTATGGACCGATAGACTGCCGTGTGGTATCCGGCTGAGCAGAATAGACCACCCTCATTTCTTACCGAGGTGTCGTAAAAAGCGACTAAGGTAAGTTGACCCAGCGTGTGGTATCCGGTTGAGTAGAATAGACCACCCTCATTTCTTACCAAGATGTCGTAAAAGGCGACTAAGGTAGGTTGACCCGCCGTGTGGTATGCGGCTGAGTAGAATAGACCACCTTCATTTCTTACCGAGGTGTCGTAAAAAGCGACTAAGGTAAATTGACCCACCGTGCGGTATCCGGTTGAGCAGAATAGACCACCGTCATTTCTTACCGAGGTGTCGTAAAAGGCGACTAAGGTAAGTTGACCCACCGTTTGGTATCCGGCTGAGTAGAATAGACCACCCTCATTTCTTACCGAGGTGTCGTAAAAGGCGACTAAGGTATGAAGTTCCAATTCATTTTCATTTAACAGAGAGCAGCTTTTTCTCAGGTTTCAAACGTAGTAACGTAGTAAACGCTACATTTTTTTAAAGTTACTGTTTAATTACAACGGGTGCAGCATTTGCAAAAATGTCATTACAAGAATTAACAGACTGGCTAAATATATGATAAGTTAAAGAGGAATGTATGCCACCTCTACATTGTTAGCACATTCCATCTCAAACTATCATTAAACAGATAAGACGGTGGTCAAGCATTCAGCCGTTATCTATTGTAAATAAAAAAATACATTACACGTACCAACCAAACCTGTCCTCAAACGTAAGTATATTTTGTTATCTAACGAAATTTATTCTGACGGCCCTTTAAGGGTCCTTGCACACTGGCCACAACAACGTTTAAGTACATCAAATGTTGACACGATAAGCGATTATACAGATTAAGACAAATATCGAATTCCATATCGTCAACCTTTTAAACCATTCCGAACTTACTATAAAGGAAGGTAGCTAGTAAATGAATATAACTAAATATTACTAAATATAAATAAATATATAATGAAATAAAGAAAAAAGATCATGCCGTGTCGTAAGAGGCGACTAAGGTTGGTGTCGTGTGGTATCCGGCTGAGTAGAATAGACCACCGTCTTTCTGACCGAGATGTCCTAAAATACGACTAAGGTAAGTTGACGTCAAGCAGGCGGACGTTTGTAAAATATATACCCGAATCAGGTATAGTACCCGGGATTAAATAATGCACGTCGATGTTTACACCGAAACAGGTTCACAGTTCGGTTTCGTAGAGCGCTGTCACTGTCACACACGGGTTCGTCAGTCTATGCGACAGAGACAATGCTCTATCTAGCCAATTTCTCTCTCTAAGCCTTGATGTGCATTATTTATTGACGGGTACTAAACGACATGTTTATAATGCCGACCCCATTTAGAGTGAAATAAAGGCAAGAGGATGATGATGAAATAAATAGATTCTAAATTGTATATTTCTTAATTTATTGAAATATGTAAACAAAGGTTGAATGGTAAAAAAAGCTTAGGAGCTTTTTATGAATGTACTCAATTGTGTGCTATTTAGTAAGTAAATTATTTATTTAAACAATTTTTTTTAATTTTATATTTTATATATATTTAAGCAAATAAAATGTGTAATTTCAGACGTAATTACATATTGGAATAAGTAAAATATTATTGTAATCAGTGTATCTATTAAAAAAAACTTAGATTAGAGGTTCTTAAATTAATAAATATCTAATAACTTATGTAATAAATCGTTAAATTATTGGTAATAACTAGATATATGATCACATTCCAATAATTGGTAAGTAAATATTGAATTATCTACTCTCTTATATCTTATCTTTCGTCCATGATGCTTAATAATAAATCCACCATTTGTGTATTGTTTAGATAAACAGTTCGTAAATCTTATCTCGATTTCTTAAATATTTTTTGTGTCTATCTGATAATTTTGTCGAAGTTTTGTAAACGGGCAAATTCATCTGCAATTGAACACTTATAGTTAACAAAAATAAAATCCCTTTTATATGACAAAAATACATGAAAATAGTAACATATCATAATAACTAATAGCCTGAGATGAAGACAAAAGGGATTAAAAAGGCATGTAAAATTCACATTAATTTCCCTTTTACTAATTTATCATATAAGCTGTGATAGCCTAGCGGTGAGACCGTGCGACTCTCTAGAGACGATCATGGGTTCGAACCCCGGGCAGGCACCAATGGGTTTTTCTTTTAAAACTTATGTGTCTAATTGATAATTACAAGTTATCACACGCTTTTTGGATAAGGAAAACATAGTGAGGAAACCTGCATATCTCTAGAGAATTCTAGGGATATGTGTAACCTACCATTGGAGCAGCGTGGTAGGTCTTAGCTCCAATCCTTCTCTCCAAAATGGAGAGAGGAGGCCTCAGCCCAGCAGTGGGTATAGTATACTTTACTTTACTAATTTATCATATGTTATTTGGTATAAAGGAGCATTAAATAAATAATAGCCGGAATCACTGACACAATGGTAAAGCCATCTATCCAAATCATCGGTTAAAAAAAATTTGAATATGCAAATAAAAAAAATACTATAATATAAGCCAAGTGAGAGCAATAACTCAAGAATGTACCCATTAATTTCAGCAACTATATTACTACTTATATTAAATTTACAAGCGTGATTAACCGCAGTCATCTATGTACAAATCAACTAGTGTGTGATAACCTTTAAAATTATACAAAGATCACATCAAGTAAACGAGAAAAACAAGGAAGTATAGCGCTGTATTAGTGATAATCATAATTGGCTCCACGCAACACTAAAATGTATGTGTTGTAAAATCAATTTCTTTCGCAAACCATTAATTCGTGTATCGCTCGATAGTTATAACGACCAATAGATATTGATCTTCCGCCCCCCTCTTTTTCTTAGTCTTATTGTGCGGTAGTAGGGTATTTTGAAAGCACGCGGCAGGTCTGTGTTGTTTGGCGGATAATAAAAGTTACCCTTCGTGATAAACACAATGCTCGAAGGGCTGTGCTTTTGTAGTAAGATGCGGGGAATGGTGTGGAGCCTACAGTCACTTGCTAGGTACGAGCAAGGTTGCCATTAAAGTACAAACAAAATCGGGATACGGACTTAAAATAATCATAATCTGTTAAACTTATGGAATTATGTACTTTTTGAGTTTTAAAAGATCTTCCTTAGAGGAGGACCCTAGAGGAGTTAGAACCACCAGACAGCTCGACAAACAATATATGTACAATTATATTATATTTATATATTAAGCTTACACTAACGACATGTACAACATGAACACAGGTACAGAAGTAATAATAAAATTCATCATTCTCCTGCCCTTATCCCACTCTAAGCGGAGTCGGCACAACATGTTGTCGAATGATTTGGCTACGTATTTTACGACTTACCTTAGTCGCCTTTTACGACACCTACAACTACTATTATTGTGCTATAATCGGCAATAAAGTGAATAGAACATATATATAATGGTAAATGTAGAGTGGACTATCCGTTTTTTCATACCCGATATATGCAGGATTCGTAAAAACACGCCCCACCTGCATCTGCACCTCCGCCACCATAACACACAAAGATTTTCGCAAAGGTTTTGCGGTTTTTTAATATTATAGCAAAAATTCAAATTATGGCAAAATCGTTTTATAAGTAACTCCTAATTCTATAAATTATTTATGAATACTAGTATCAATAATGTATGTTTATTAATATTGCTGAACTGGCAATACTTACACTGTACACTAATGAAACTGTTTCTGCAGATTATCACGTACATACTAAAATGTGGAAATTTCCAATGTATTTTTATGTTTTTAAAGGTTTTATTATTTTAGAGTTTGTATCTCTTATATTGATTGAAGAGTGAATAAGACAACGAGAATTCAGTGCTTTATCAAAATTTTAATCCCCAAATTAATTGGATATAAACATTGATGAACGAAGAAATATTTTCAGAGTATAAGTAACGAAAGAATACATACTTTTTTTAACATAGTACACTATGTTAAAAAAAGACGTCACAGTTTAATGAAATATATTTCCTCTGATTAATTATTTACTTTAACTTAAGAAATTTTCATTATAATTTCTAATTCGGAAATTTATGAATATTCTGCCGATCTTGATAACGTTTTTTCTGAGTTATTTGATATTGAGATTATAGACATGATTACAATAAATAATTACTTGCAAAAACACTTTCTTCGACAACATATTGTATTTCGACTCTTATCGCTTTAATTTAACCAGTATGTAATAAATTACGTAGAACACCTTCCGTGTGACCTTTATATCTGTTGATGACGAAGAATTCAGGGTAAATAAATTCATAGTAATGTAAATAAATATTTTAAGATGATAGCTGGAATCGATTACTTCGCGAAGAAGAGATGAATGAAATAGACCGTAACAGTCTGATACTATCTCATTAATAGACCTCTTTTTATGCTTACAAACATTGAACCCACCATGCTACTTCTAAGGATTGACATATCACAAATATTCCAGAAGCTATAGGTGTATGCTTGGTTCCCATATGTTTCAGACACAATAAAGCGCAGGGTAAATAATATTTATTTTTACAGAAAACTTCTGCTTAGGTTTTAACCCAAGGATGTTCGGCAAAGTCACACGCTCGCGCCATTCGGTAATGCAGTGTAATTAACCTACTGATTACGAAATAAAACCTTCTGCAAAGTTAATAACACATATGACACCGTTAACGCAAAAGCTTTCTTTTTCTTTTAATTTATTTTATTGTATTTGGGCAGAGATCGTCACAATAACTAATTACAGGTATATACAGCATTAATAAATGTCAATATACATATGAAAAAATTAATTAATACAATTGTACCGCTGCTTCAAAAATATTTATAAATACTTGCTAAAAATCACCATATTTACTTATCCATTCATTACAAAAGTAAAAATAAAATTATTTTGCTATAATCCGCGATACAGTAAATAGAAAAAATATATAGTGCTAAATGTATAGTGGACTATCCGTTTTTTCATACCCGATACATGCAGGATTCGTAAAAACACATGCACAGACCTCCACCACTGCCACCACAATACACAAGCACTACACACTAGTTTCAATGTTTCTAGTTCAAGCTTGGTGCACGTGTTCAGAGGTAAAATAAATGGTGGGAATGAACCAAGTACTATATAACAATGCTTGTTTGTATAATTCTTCGCTTTGCCATATTGTCGTGGAGTCTATCTCCTGATGATGCTTCGGTCGCGGGGCGAAACGATTATTGAGTTTGTGATAGTGAACGTATGTAGTGCTATTTACTGTATCGCGGATTATAGCAAAATATTTTTATTTTTACTTTTGTACGTACGGATCGCCGCAAAGTAACGTGTAACTCTATAAATTATCCATTCATTAATAATGTTTTAATCTTTTTTTTAATTTAATTAAACAGATGAAATTTTAATTATCACATTGTATGTAATAGAATAAGTAAACTTGCCGGAAAAATTAATTGATAATCGATTTAAAAATACGAGGATATCCCTCAATTTTTGTTTATTTGGTAACTCTATTTATGGTCGGACCCTGTTATTGAAGTAAGCAATGTCGGCTATTAGTTTTAGCTGTTGTGTATGAGATCAATAATTTCTTCGATTAACTTGTCTTTGAAATCTTCTCAAGTTAACGTATTAATTAAAGTATAAACATCGAGTTCACAGTTAGACTTCGTTTGTATGGTCGTCATTTTCCACAGTGGTTTTTGCTTATCGAAGGGTGAAAAGTGCGAAGTGTGAGTTGATATGGATTTGTAATGAGGAATAATGCCTATCACGTGACTAAAAAAGTTCTTTATATTAATGTGGGTGGATGACCTGAGGGAGCCAAAAAAAATTACGTATGTGATATGTTCAAATTCAAAATATTCTTTATTCAAGTAAACTTGTAAACAAGTGCTTTTGAATCGTCAACTTTACTGCTGGTTCGGAAAGCTGTTCCTGCCGAGAAGAGCCAGCAAGAAACTCGGCGGTTGCTCTTTTTAAAATATAAATCTTAGAACTAGTTACGTTCATTTATTACTGTCTTGTACACGGTAGAAGTGCACCTATATCCACACATCCTTATCATCTAAGTAATCTTCAACAGTATAGTAGGCTTTCTGTATCAGCCTCTTTTTAACAGTGGCTTTAAACTGCTGTAATGGCATGGCCAAAATTGATTTCGGAATTTTATTATAGAATCTTATACCCATACCCACAAAAGATTTACGTACTTTTGCTAGGCGCAAAGCAGGAGTCGCAAGCTTATGTCGGTTCCTTCTTTGTCTATTATATACATCACCTATCGTTTTATAATTTTTTATATTTTTATGTACAAAAATTACATTGTTTAAAATATAATGTGAAGCAAATTTAAGAATACCTATTTCCTTAAACTTGTCTCGCAGGGAATCACGCGGACTTAAATTGTAGATGCCACGTATGGCTTTTTTTTGTAATACGAAAATTTTTTCACTATCCGCGCATTTACCCCACAGCAATATTACATTACATTACATAATGCTATGGAAGTAAGCAAAATAAACAAGATTTGCTGTTTCGACATCTGTAAATTGTCTTATCTTTCGAACAGCGTAGGCTGCTGAATTAAGTTTCCCTGCAAGAGTTTTTATGTGTGTGCTCCATTGGAGTTTTGAATCCATGGTCACTCCCAAAAATACAGTTGTATTTTTTGTTTTCAGTGGTACATTATTTATGGAGAGCCTATATGCTTTTATGCATATAAAAATACTACCACAGTTGTTGAATGATAGAACAGAATGGAAAATGTAAACATATTGTGCTGACCCCACTTAGAGTGGGATAAGAGTAGAAGAATGATGGTGGTATGTTGCTTATTTATTGCTATATTATATGGTATATTTGTTAAACAGCACATAGTTTTAACGCCAAGAATACCTTTCTAAAACATCACTGATTCCTTATTAGGATGGATAGTCATGTTATGCAATTTTATTTGGAAATTTGTTAACTTCAGTTTGCTACATGTGTAGAAACAAAATCAATGGTGGTGGTTGAACTATTTGTATATAATACTGCATGCGTGGGTAATGCGTCGCTTTGCGATTTTCTCGTGAAGCTATTGTAGTAACTTCTTATGATGCTTCGGTTGCGGGGCGAAACGATCGTTGAGATTTTCGGAGTGAATATGTGTAGTGATTGTATAGTGTGTCTTGTATAGTGTGTGTCTTGTGATACGTGCAGTAACTAATCCTGCATGTATAACTTATGAGAACGGTTTTTCTTTACAAACACGGATTATAGCAAAATAATTCTTTCATAACTTTACAGTTACGGTTTTAGCTCATCTTCCTGACCTCGTTTTATTAGTCGGTAGTACACATGACTGAGGTAAATTTCTGGAGATATTGAATTAGAATATGAGACCTCATTAAGAATAGGTATTAATTCCCTAAACATCCTGTTGGCCACCTCAAAATTTGAGCTACCTTCAATAAATCTACGTGCTAAGCTATTATATGTTCTGAACTCAGTAATAAAAGATAATTCGAATTGCATAAGGATAAACGTGAATAATTTTGTTGTTAACAACACACGTCTTTAATTCTCGTACTCGATGAATCACCATTGAGGCGAATAATCATCACATTTAACAATGCTTTTGGGGAAGTACATTTCATATAAGATAAGTACGAAAGTATCTGATTAACGAGCTAGAATATTCCCTGTATTTTAATCCATCTTTGATACTGAGGATGGATTGAAAGCCATCCTCACGGATTGATTTATCACGAACAATGTTGCGCTAACAGTGCCAGTTCTTCCTAACGTGGATGGCTTAATGCATCTGGTTATCGAAGGTGGTGTAGATATGGTTTGTCCGGCGCATTCGACTCCTTACTCGTGGTCACTTCTTCTAGACCTAGGTGATGAACATCGAGACTGTCACTCAGTAGTGTAGGCCCCGAGGCACTGCCCAGTCTAACACTCTATAAATAAATAAATAAATATATCGGACACTTACACACACGGTCGTCCGTCTCCAAAGTAAGTAACTTAATACTTGTGTTATGAGTGACGGACAACTGGTCGTACAACTGGTATACTACATATATAATTTTAATATATACTTAAATACAAATATACAGCCAGGCTCGAAGAACCAACAAATTGTATATAGAAAATGTTGGCCTTCGACGGGAATCGAACCCGCGACCCGCGGAGCTGAAGGCAGGTTCACTACCCGCTGCGCCAACGGGTCAGTCAAAAAACTCTGGTTACGCCATTTTTGTCACCGCTCTTCCGAGCAATATGAGTGAAGTATTCAAGGGCTCGTTGAAGTCATATAGTTGAGCGCCTAGTTGTGATCGTAAGTTCCTTGAATATCGATAAATTATTTTTTTTCCTGTTACGATTGAATGCTTGTTTATTTACTAGTTTTGCCTGCGGCTACGCCCCCGTGGAAATCAGTATTTAATTGAAATTTTGAGTATAAAAGTAGTTATTGTGAGTTAATCATAAGTAATAGAGATATGCTGTAACGGACTTTGTAAATCTACAATTGTCTAGAACACATTATTTTAGTGTATTTTTATTGGTTTACGCTGCGCACGCGACAAATCTATCAGCAGGCGAGATATTTTATAACTGCGTGACCTGTTCAACACAATTTACATAAAACAGTAATATACTTAAACCTTCCGGAAGAATTAATATACTTATTAACTTAAACCTTCCGTAAGAATTGCACTGCCTTTTAGTAAAAATCGTATAAATTCGTTTAGTAGATTTTAAGTAAATCGATCACATACCAACAGACATCTTTTAGGGATTTTGTTTTATTATATGTATTATATATTTGTTTCGATTTAATACCCGTATTTTAATACGCGTACTTCTTACGATTACGGAATCAGAACCAGTTCGTCGACTGCATAATACACTAATAATTAAAATAATATTTTTTCGAGTTCAAATATTCACTTTATTGTCAAATTTATGCTGATGGTTAATAATATTGCGTATGAATATACCCAGTTCGGGAATTGCGTAATGCATTCGTAATGATAATATATTCTCTAACTAGCTCGTTGAAGTTGTAATAAAAACAAGTAAAAGTGATCAGTTACTATCCCACTGCTGGGCATAAGCCTTAACTCACCGTTTTAGTGGAGAATGGTTAGAGCTAAGACCTACCACGCTGCTCCAATGCGGATTGATAGGTTACACATATCCCTAGAAATCTCTAGAGATATACAAGTGTTTGATGTTTTTTCTTCACCATGCGTGTGACAACTTGCAAATATTCATTACACAGTCTCTCCAGTCAGTTCGTGAACGGTGGATGTAACTCTCCCGAAACGTCGTACCTTATACAAAGGTAACTCGATTTCATCGTGATGTGAACCGTACGTTTATATAATAATTCATTACACATTGTCATAAAAAAATCATTGGTGCTTGCTCGGGGTTTAAACCCTGAAAAGAGTCACTCACGCTGTTTGACTATCACAGCTTTTATAGCTTTTATTTTATAAAATAAAACTAAGTAAATCTTTGATGTTAATAAGGAGCTTTTGAATTTTGACATGACATGACTCACCAATTGCGTGAATTACTTATAGATTACTAAATTCAAATTCAAAATATTTGAAGTAGCTTGTAAACAAGTGCTTTTGAATCGTCAACTTTACTGCTGGTTCGGAAAGCTGTTCCTACCGAGAAGAACCAGCAAGAAATTCGGCGGTTGCTCTTTTTAAAATATAAATCTTAAAACTAGATACATTTATTTATTACTGTCTTGTACAGGGTAGAAGTGCACCTATATCCAGACATCCTTATCTTCTAAGTAATCTTCAACAGTATAGTAGGCTTTCTGTATCAGCCTCTTTGTAACAGTGTTTTTAAACTGCTGTAATGGCATGGCCAAATTGATTTCGGAATTTATTATAGAATCTTATACCCAAACCCACAAACGATTTACGTACTTTTGTTAGGCGCTAAGCTGGAGCCGAAAGCTTATGTCGGTTCCTACTTTGTCTATTATATTACTAGATACTAGATATTTCATAATCGTATCTGTTGAAAGCTTAAATTGTCAATAATTTCTTCTTGGTATATCATAGTTGGTTCCTCGCTTCTGGGCGTATTTATGTATTCAAATAAAATTTTATACGTTTAAAATTTTATACCAGTTGTCTATCACCCATAACACAAGTGTTAAATTACTTGTTTTCGACACAGAGGAACGTGTGTGTAATTTTCCTAAATATTTATTATATATTTAATATATTATATTTATTCAACTATTATTATAGTATTTTCCTCGCTTAGCGTGAATATTAGGAAGCTAAACAGCTGTTAACCATTCAAATATTAAGCGATTCGTAGGTCAAATACTAGATGGTGCCACGATCTTCATAAATTGTTATATTTAGCTATATCTTATTTTACTAATACCAAGGATGAACATTATGCTTCAAAATATATATAGATAAATATTTTTATTTATCTATATTATTTCTCAAGTATCAATTAGTTATATCTTTACCAAATTGAAACAAAAGAAAAAACTATATAATTAAAAACTTCCTAGTTTAGAAATCACGTTTAGTTATATGTATATTATTTATAAGAATGCTAAATTTATTATTTGCTATTTATTGAACATAAAAATTAGTAGTTAAATATTTATTTTAACTAGTTTAACAAGATATTCCTTAAATGATTTACAGAGTCGGCGAAATTTTGGAAAATTCCATATGATCTTGATACTTTTGTGCTCGTATTATCTAAATGCTGTTAGATCTTAAAGTATATGCATTCAGTTTTATAAAAATGGAAAATTCGGAGAGACCTTACGACTTACTGAGCTAAAATGGCAATGAGCAGAGGACATTACACTTATACTTACATACACTTTAGTATCTACATGACAGGAACATTAGAAAATGTAGGTACTAAAGTAATGACCTGTTACTACTATCCCACTGATGGGCATATGCCTCCTTTCTCCGGTTTAGGACAGAAGGAGTTGAGCTATGACCTGCCACGCTGCTCCAATTCGGATTGGCAAGTTACACATATCCCTAAAATTCTCTAGAGATATGCAGGTTTTCTCACAATATGTTGACTCGGCGATTAATCTTTAAAAAAAAGTTTTCATAACTAGTTACATTTCCTCATGGCTATCCTATGCAAGATTTGAGAAAAATTAAAGCATTTTTGTCATATACTTTTAAGTAAAGCTTTATATAGGCGCACGAAGCGAGAACCCTCCTTTTTGTACTATCTCTGGGATACAACGCGGTTGTACACAACAGTGCTTTTTCTAGGAAACTAAATACCGTGTTATAAAAGGACTACCTGATAGCCATTTTTTTCATATATATTTGTTTACAAAAAAGTATGTTGTTAGATGTATATATATATACCTATAGAGCAATACAGATATACATATTTATAAACTGTCTATCCGTATTAGAGAATCGTGATAGATTAAGCGCTCTTCATCTCATTGTGAAGGAAGTTATTAACAATAAAATACATTTACTTCACTTTTTCTTTATTTAAAATGCGTCAAAACATTTTTTTATCAAAAATTTTATTCAACATCCTAGTCGTTTACCTCGCCGATACACGTAAACTCTTCAAGGCTTTCATATGTACAACTAATACTACTAATTTGGGGCATAACTGTGCAGTCAATATAAGTCTTGATATTTATTTTGTATGTATATCATCATCATCATCTTCATCCTCCTACCTTTATCTTACTCTGAGTGGGCTCAGCACAACATTTTACAAACATGTTGTCACAGGGTTTGACTACCTATTTTACGACCCGCCGCCTGCCTGACATCAACTTACTTTAGTTGTATTTTATGACCCCTCGGTGAAAAAGAAGGTGGTCTATTCTACTCGACCGGATACCACACGGTGGGTCAACTTACCGTAATCGCCTTTACGACACCTCGGTAAGAAATGAGGGTGGTCTATTCTGCTCAACCGGATACCACACAGTGGGTCAACTTACCTCAGTCGCCTTTTACGACACCTCGGTAAGAAATAAGGGTGGTCTATTCTGCTCATCCGGATACCACACGGTGGGTCAACTTACCTTAGTCGCTTTTTACGACACCTCGGTAACAAACGGTGGTCTATTCTACTCAGCCGGATACCGCACGGAACAGAGAAATCAATTCCGATTATTAAAATTAATGTTAATGTTTCTGATTATAGTAAAGAGATTGATTGTTTCTTTTTAATATGTTCGCCAGCTGTGATAGCCCGATGTTGAGACCGTGCGACTTTCTATAGACGATCGTGGGTTCAAACTCCGGGCAAGAACCAATGAATTTTTTTACTGAAACTTATGAGTTTAATTAATAATTGCAACTTATCACAACCTTGTCGGTGAATGAAACATCGTGAGGAAACCTGCACATCTCTAGAGAATTCTAGGACTACCTATCTTCAAACCTTCTTCTCAGAAACGAAGAAAGGAGGCCTATTCCCAGAGGATTATGATCCTCTAGGATATAAAATATAAGATAGAATAAAAAGTTTTTTTTTTTGTTCGTTCGGGAATTGAACCCGCATTTTTATCGTGCGAGTGGCATATTTGTTAGTGTTTGTTTGTATAACGTATTACGTGGTACCATTGGCGGATTCTCAGTTTCTAATATCTAGACTGGTTGGTTACGTAAAGGCTGCATCTGAATGGCAAAGTATAATTTGGATTTAAATATTCTTTAGTAGACTAAGGCCAAATTGAAAATGAAAGCGGGATTTTTAGCAGTCTAATTTTTTCGAAGCATCGTGTATATGGATATAAAGTAACTGCCTGTTACTATCCCACTGCTGGGCATAGGCCAGCTCTCTACGTTATTGGAAAGAAGGATTGGAGCTAACTAAAGCTAAACTAGCTAAATCCACTTACCTGAAATTTATTATAGAACATAATTTTTCCAAAATGTTACATCATCTAAGAATTTTCTTTGTTTTCTTTTGTAACGGCCTGTTACTATCCCATTGCTGGGCATCTCTTCGTTTTTGGATCTAAGATCTACCACGCTGCTCCAATGCGTATAGGTAGGTCACACATATCATCAGAATTCGATAGAGATATACAGGTTTCTTCACGATGTTTTCCTTCACTGTAAAGTATGTGATAGATTACAATTATCAACTAGACACATAAGTTTTAACAGAAAAACTCATTGATGCTTCCCCGGGGTTTGAACCCGTAATCCCTCAAAAGAGTCGCACGGTCTTACCGCTAGGCCATCACAGCTTTGTAGGAATATGAAAGGGAAAAAATAATATGACAAGTTGTGACATGTAGCGTTTAGAAGAAGAATAAAGATGTAAATGATAAAGAACTGTAAAGGTAAAGGTATTGCGAAAATGGGGATACTCAAAATTTGGGACAGTGAAGGGAATAAGGTTTTTTTGGAAAAGAAGTGTTTCTTACTCCTCATCAAATTCAAAATCAAAATATTCTTTATTTAAGTAACCTTGTAAATAAGTGTTTTTGAATCGTTAACTGTACTGCTGATTCGGAAAGCTATTACTACCGAGAAGAGCCAGTTAGAACCTCAGCTGTTTGCCCTTTCAAAACATAATTTTTATTATTAGTTACATTTAGTCATTACTGTCTTTTATAGGGTAGTAGAGTAACTATAAACACGCATTCTTATCTTCTAAGTAATCCTCAATAGTATACTAGTAGGCTTTCTGTGTAAACCTATGGCAAAGATAAAATTGATTGCGGAATTTTATTATATCTTATACCCAAACCCACAACATCACTCTTCCGATAGCGTCTGTCACTAGACCCCCTAGACAACACATCGCCCTTGTTCCGATCTCATAGAAGACGCAGAGATTCTGCGCTCACCGTATTTCACACCCTTGAAGATGTTTATCCATAAGCAAGTCCCATCAGGTGACGTCATAAAAGCTGTTACTACAGCATTTTGATTATTCTAAAAAAAATTAAAGCGTCTATTTTGAGTTCTAGTAATAAATTTCGTATCTTGTGCAAAATTTTTTACTCAATGCAGAATTTCTTGGGAATTTTCAGTTACAAGTATGTATTACCTTTCTCTACACAATCTTAATGCATGCTATACCATCCCTAAGTTAGTTTTGTAGAATCAAACGCAGGTGGCACTAATCGTGTCCCCAACTCCAGGGGCCGCGGGTTCGATTCCCACCGACAGACAACTTTTTACCTAAAACAATTCGTTGGTGTTTCGAGTCTGGGTGTATTTGTCATCATCTTACCCCTTCCTAAGTGTGGTCGGCACAATATGGTCTGTCTTCCACTCTTCTATCATTCGTCAAAAAGTGCCATATGCATATCATTCTTCAATACATCCATCTTTAATTCGGCCTCCCTCTATTCCATCCATCCACATTCATATTTAAAACTCTTTTGGTCATATGATTTTCACCCCTTCTCATTACATGTCCATACCAACTGGGCGTATTTATGTATTTATCTAAAATTATTATACGTATATATCGGCGCGTTGACGTAACGTCCTTCTTATAGACAAAATATACCTACATCCGGCAGGGGTTTTGACGGACAGCAAGCCTACCATGAACTCTTATTGCGACTCAATTGAAGACGTAAACGACGACCGCGAACCGCCTTCTTTTCTTACTATGAAGTGTGAATTGCATTGGGGTCGTAATGTATGAAAAGGATAACGTTATATGAACTATAGATAACTCTGTCTCTTTTACTCACATGTTCTTAGGAGGAATTCCGAACGCCCATTCGGCAACAAATTTAAGACGTCATAGTATGAAAAAGTAGAAACAATTTCGTTTACTTCTTCAATTTAGTCGCAATAAGAGTTCATGGTAGGCCTGTTGGCCGCCATGGTGACGATCATATAACGTGATGGGGTAAAATGCAATAAAGAGAATGCCTGGATGCTCGCCTTGTGCTTAGGCTAAGGCATCGTGTGCTTGTTCTCGTGCCATTAATGTTATTCTTATACTTCAAGTGTTATCGATAGAGTGATTTAACGTGATGGAACGGATGCATTAGAAGATGTAAATCCTAATTGGTCTTTCTTAATATTAGATCTGCTACCTTCTATATATATTTACCAGTTGTCTATCACTCGTAACACAAGTATTCAGTTACTTTGGGGATGATCGACTGTGTGTGGAATTGTCCCATATTTATTTTGTTTTATTATAATAAAGTAATGCTTTTGTACTCTTACCTTCAATTGTATACGTGTTAAAACTATTATATTAAACAAAACATACAAATTACAACAGCGTTTATGAAATTGCTGCAGTTACGCAACATTGACCTCAGTCGGTAACTATATGGATGATTGAATTTTGTTGTAAATTAAACAGTTTATACCTTCTCAAATTAGGTAATGATCATTCAAATATATAGTTGGGGCCGTTCTTTTGAAGCTTCCCACTCTTTACCCCACCGCTGGGCATAGCCATCCTCTATCCGTTTTTGAAGAAAAGACTTGGACCTAAGCTAAGACCTACCAAATGCGGATTGGTATGTTACACATATCGCCAGACTTCTATAGAGACATGTAGGTTTCCCCACGGTATTTTCCTTCACCGAAAAGCGTGTGTATAAATTACAATCATCAATTTGACATATAAGTTTTTACAAGAAAACCTCATTGGTTCTGAGTTTGAACCTGGAATCGAAAGAGTCACCGCTAGACTATCACAGCTCTAAAATAGTTCATAAAAAGGAGATTAACTCGATTCAGCCTCAGTTTCTTGAAGGTACTAAGAAAATTAAATTAGCACGAACGAAATTACAGTAACCACTAAATCAATAAATAATCATATAAATAAATATATGGCACACTTACACACACGGTCATGCGTCCCCAAAGTAACTTAATACGTGTTATGGGTAACGGTCAACTGGTAAATATACTTATATAAAATATACATATATAATTTTAAATACATACATAAATACAAATACACACCCAGGCTCGAAGAACCAACAAATTGTTTATAGAAAATGTAGGCCCTCGGCTGGGAATCGAACCCGCGATCCGCAGGGCCCCGCTGCGCCAACGGGCCAGTCAATTGAAGAATTTAAAAGATATTGTTACTTAATTAAATGTTGTTATGTTGTGGATGATTGGATGGGGCTAAAATTACGCATTTTTATTATTTACGTAATAGGTGATTGCATAATAAGCTTTCTTTTTTAGCATCATTTAAAAAGATTTTTACATACATACATACATAAGATACAAGAACTTTGTTATCTCGAAACTAAAATTAATTGTGTAATTTTATTATAGAAACACATATTATATATGAGATTTCTATAAGCAATCAAGATCAAGCCTATTTAGGTTTGCCAATTTTCCATCGTAATTTGTTTAGTAACATTGAGTTATTCATTCATGTACCATAAAATAGTAAGAAACACATCTTCATCATTCTCCTGCCCTTATCCCACTCTAAGTGGGGTCGGCCCAACATGTTTTAAGCATCTTGTAAAATGATTTGGCTAGGAATTTACGACCGTTCACCTGTTAATCGCCTTTTACGACACCTCGGTAAGAAATGAGGGTGGTCTATTCTACTGAGCCGTATACAACACGGCGGAAAATAGTAAGAAAAACATTATTAATAAAATCCCTTTGATAGAGATCTTTTCCAGATAACCTACGAAGTAAGACAATTCATAGTAAAGCAGTTTAGTTAAGTTATTATACTAGTAAAGGGTAACCAGATAAAATGTGCCCTATTACAATAAAGAGATATAAAGAAAATGAGACTGCATCTATCGGTCTTTCTTTTTATTTCTGTTTAGACAAGGATATGTATACGAGTTTTATATTCCCTCATTATTTATTCAGACCCACTGACAGGTCTACCTATCGTTCTTCTTTTCTACTATAATAACTCTACCAGGCATACAATACAGTTACATTGTCTAGAGCAGTGATTGCCAAACTGGTCTATATCGACCCCTAGGGGTCTATGACAACCTGCAAGGGGTCTACGTCAGCGAAAAAAAATTTGGGGGTCCATGAAATTAAAACGGGGGTCCACGATAGTGGATCTCAACACATACACTGATAGTACCTATTTACTTACATCATATTATCTTATAATATCAAAACATATACATTATTTATAAAAGTACCTATGCAGTAAAAAAAATTCCATATATGTTTATAAAATTGTGTAAGTTGTAGGATGTTGGTATTCGGTTTGTCGGCACAATAAATTTTAAACTTGTAAAAACCTAAGAGTCGCAGTCTCCGAGCTTCGCTACCTTGCACAAAATTTAGTAGTTTTAATTTAAATTCAATGAATAAATGTATGAATTAACACGTGATTTTACTTTAAGTTTTTAACACTAAACTTCACTACAGCTAGAAATTTACAAGAAATCAATATCAGGTAAGTAGGGGGTCTACCCAACACGGAAAAACATGGCAAGGGATCTACGACACAAAAAAGTTTGGGGAACTCTGGTCTAGAGTATATTATGAGGATAAGGTAAGAACACTTATTTCTTTAAATTTCTCTCAAAGGGATTCACGCGGCTTTAAATTATTAATAACAGTTTTCACTCCATTCTTAATGGAAACAACCTAATATTTTGCGGCTATAAATAATAAAGTAAGTTGTGGTGTTTTTGAATCACTTAACTCATTGTCCTGGATGTGACGGGAACACGTGTGTGCATCGCCTCGTGGTCAAAATCGACCATCAGAATACCTGGGTACTGCAGTTCTGCCCCTATCTTACTTGAATTGTCCATACTTCATCCGCATATTTAGATGGACGACACGGATTCTGTGCACTTGTTTTAGAGTTCATCATTAGAGCTATTTAAGCGAGTATCGAACTCTTTCAAGAGATTAGATTTCCAAAAAAATTGTCTTATGTAAGTTTTCAGCCACTTTACTTTATCAGTGTTTCGAGTTATGAGTTTTCATTATTTAATATTTTATATATACTAATATTATAAACGCGAAAGTCTGTGCGTCCATTACGTTGTCACGGTTGATCCGCTGGGACTATATTGATGAAATCTAGCGCTATTAAAGATTATATACCTGGGTAATGTTAAGGATAACAAATCCGTTTTTCTTTCGGGAACAGAGAGGGAGGGTAGTTAAAAGCTTAAGCTGTCGTAAACGAAGTCACTAGAACTACTTGTTGTATATATAAGCTTTATTAAGTTATAAATTATTTATTAATATTATACGCAAGAAATAAAATAACAGTACATTGTAAATCTATATTAATCTCTCTATTAATTCAAATTCAAAATATTCTTTATTCAACTAAACTTGTAAACAAGTTTTTGTGTCGTCAACATCTACTGCTGGTTCGAAAAGCTGTTCCTACCGAGAAGAACCAGCAAGAAACTCGGCGATTGCTCTTTTCAAAGAATAATTCTTATTATGTTTGTGTATTTTTGAATAAAGCTGCCTAGATAGCCCAGCGGTGAGACCGTGAGACTCTCTAGAGACGATCATGAGTTCAAATCCCGGGCTGGTACCAATGAGGTTTACTATTAAAATTTATGTGTCTAATTGATAATTGCAACTTATCACACACTTTTCGGTGAAGGAAAACATCGTGAGGCAACCTGCATAACTCTAGCGAATTCTAGGGATATGTGTAACGTACCAATCCGCATTAGAGCAGCGTGGTAGTTCTCAGCTCCAACTTTTGTCTCCAAGAACGGATAGAAGGGGCCTATCCCCACCAATGTGATAGTTACAGGTCGTTACTTTTTTACTTTACTATTATTGAATGACGGAAATATTAGTTGAAATTAAAAATTAGTTAAAATAAAAAAAATTATTGATTTATATTTATTTAATTATCATTTCTTATCTTAAGACAGGAAACATTTATAAAATAGCGGCTAATCACAATAATAACATTTACAAAACATTTACATTTATTGTTTAAACGGTTAATATAGCCTCATTGATGCAATTACCAAAATATTTACCTTATATAATATTAAAAAAATTGATAACCTTCAGTGATATTCAAATTATATTTCTGCGGTCGAATACATCGAATACATAAATCTTAGTGTAACATATAACTCCGTCTCATGCTAAAAAATTTATGTATTGTTATATATTTTTAATTCATTACTGCGATCTTATACCGTCAAAGGCAGAATGTTATTTTTACACCATGACACGGGTGTGTTTACAACGATACTCGGAAAGACGCGAGTTTCTAAAATAATCCAATACAACTTGGCAATATATTTGTTTCTAATGACTTTTAAGTGCTTTTTATTCCGTCAGTATGAAATTTTAATAGTGTTATTAATTATATATACAGAGTAGGGATGTTACGGAGTTCCGACTTCGGTTCCGAAAGGTCGGAACCTCCGATTGAATTCACACCTCCGACTCCGACTCCGGTTCCGATAAGTTATAGTCGGAGGTATAACGAAGGTGAATTTGTCTTGCAAATGCGGACAGAACGTGCAGCTACAAGTTGTGACTTGTTGCCCGGGAGTATCTCCCTCCGCACGCGCAACTCTCGTTCATTTGTTTATTTTTTCAGTATCAATGGTTAGACGCTTAAGTATTAAATTATTGAAATCGTGGTGGTCATATTGTTTATGTACTGTTTACGGGTCAATTTTTAAATTAATAATGAGGGAGGCGGAAGTAGAAACCTCCTACTCCGATTCCGATTCCGACTTTGGCTCCGATAATTCAAATATGAAATCTCCGGTTCCGACTCCGGTTGCGGTAAGCCCACTTCCGTAACAGAGTTATCCAACAATTCGATAATACGGGAATGGTTACAAGACTGAAATGGACGAAAGATTTCGAGTTAGTGTGATTTATTGGTAGTGTCGTGCTAATGCTGCTTAAAAAGAACACAAGAAAAATGTCATAGTAAGAAATACTAAGATAAATCACTAGATCCGGTCTTAAAGAAGTTAATTTATAAGTTTACTAGGTTTTGCCCGCGGCTTCGCTCGCGTAGAATTTGGTCGACCACATTAAGTTTCGTGACAGATCATTTTAGATTTAAATATGTTTTTTACTCAATATAAAAAAAAGATATATTTATTTAGTTACTCGTATATCCAAAATTTTAGATGTATAACTTCAAAACAAAAGGATTGCGGACTATTTTCGCGCGCCACGCATATTAGACACTCTATAGTGCTCCATTCAAGACAATCATATCGTGATAACTTTTAAACTATCCGGCCAAATTACTTAATGTAAAAGACAAAATTTATCTACATGAAATACTGAAAACGAAAAATGTATTGATTTCGATTAGAATTTGATAAATATCCTAAAATATGCATTGTAAAATAGTATCTAATTTAATGAACTTTATGATTCACAATTTTGGTCACAGTGGCTTCCACATAAAAGGTAGCTATATGCTGTCGCGGACTTTTATTTAGAACTATTCAAGACAAACAATACTACGGTACATTATCTTTGTGTAACTTGAATGGTTTAGGCAGCGTTCGCCAAGATAGCTCTCAGAGGCCAGATTTTTCCGATTTAATTGTCATGTATTGTTATATTACATAAAATCATTACAAATCGTAGCCTATATGTTATTCTGATGTATAACCTATATAACTGTAAATTTTTAACCATATCCGTCTAGTAGTTTTGTCGTGAAAGAGTAACAAACATCCATCCATACTCGAAAACTTTCGCATTTATAATATTAGTAGGATGTTACATGTAACATGAAATTGCTCATTAGCTTTTTGTATAGATTGTAACTTCATTCTAATAATTTTATTATTAATGTACTTTATTATAGTAAAACCGTGATATGACGCCCAGATGCGTAGTTAAGTAATCAAAAGCCCCCGGGCAAAAATATACAAAGGGGCCCAATTATTTACAAAAAAATGTTCCGAATTTGACGTACACCAGGTTAAGACAAGCTCAGGGGGTCCTTGGAAGCCCTATGAAAATGCCCCGTCTAGCCCTCCGATAGCTGTACGTATCAAGATGTAACTCTCATTTTACACAGTTATATAATTTCGCAAAATTAGAACAAAATTGAAATCTCAATCAAACTATTCATTTTAATATTAGTCTGTTGACCTTAACCTAGTAAATAAAAGAACATAGAGCGAGTAACAAGGAAATTGCTTCATTCTAATTAAAAATTGAATGCTAAAAAACTGTACCTTTGCAATACAGTTTAAAGTTAAACAATTAAAGTAATTCATTTTTTTTTTAATAAATACGGTAGGCATAATGTATTTTGTTGGTGAATTTCGGAAATAAAAAGTGTTTCGTTCAAACCACTTATCATTTGTTTCTTGTTAATTCTGCAAACGAGACTCATATAATTTTAAGTTTCTCAAAGGTTGACTGGAATGGAATGGAAAATTTATGGGACTTATCCCATCGCACAAGACTTGTGACCTTGTGCACCTTTGTGCACTTTTTTTATATACTAGTAATATTTAGATTTTTTTCTACTACGTGTTAAGTTTTTATAAAATTGGTATTTATAAAATCACGTTGGATTGCGGAAAAAAATTAGTGCTTCGTTTAAACTTCTCATATCAATTATAATTTCTGGTTTGATTTTATGTAACAGTTTTTTTTGCTTCAATCTATAAATCTGACGATGAACGTTCTTGCCAAATAACATCTATCGATAATTACCTTGAAGGTGTCTGAAGTGTCATGGAAAGCGGATGCCGCCTAGTTTTTGTCTAAATATACAATCTAAAAAGTTGTGGTAAGATGAAAATGCGAACGGAACAATAGATAGTAAAAAATATTTGAGTTTTGTTATCATAACTCTTAGTTGTTAGAAAGTAACCAATGCATTAAGTAGCAAGGTTTGTAATAGGCATTATAAGTAAGAAAGGTTGGTTCACAGTTAAATCTCTTATAGCTTTGATGATGCCAAAAAAAAATTAAAACTTACTTAAAAAAAATAACTTACTTAAAAAAGTAGGACATTTAAAAATTGTTTTATTTTATATTCTTTCTTAAACAGTGACAGATTTACGATTAGACCCGTGGGTTAAGGCGGCAAAATTTTTAGAATACGAATTTTTTTTGATAACTTTGATAAGTTCAGATAATATTGCTTTCCTTTTTTTTGGCTACATATTGTTCACGAGAGAGATCTTTTTCTACTTTGTAAAGAGTAAAAACCTATCTACGCACAAGTAATAGTCCAGGTAGATTTGATACTCTTGCATTACTGTCTACTATTTTATTCTAATAAATTTTATCATAACATTTAGGGCGGCGCGGTAAATAGTGTCTAGGGCGGCATCCAGCATGAATTCATATTTCTCAAATTTTGATGAACATCAAATTATCTATGTCTATTATAAAACAAAGAAGCCTGCGTACGTTAAATGGGCGTAAAGTTTAAAGTTATTGTTATTCAAAACTGCGTGACTAACATTTTTAGCATTAAAGCCCTTTATAAATAATCACTATAGGCTTAGTCACCGAGACATCAACTAACAAAATGATATTAAGGAATTGTAAGAAATGTTTTTAAATCATTAATGGATATATTGACTAAATTATTATTAATGAAATTTAGTGTCAGAACCGCCATGAGGTATCCGGCTAAGTAGAATAGATCACCCTCATTTCTTACCGAGGCATTGTAAAAGGTGAGTTAGGTAAGTTGCCCCACTGTGTGGTATTCGTTATCTCTTTCTTACGGGGGGGGGGGTCGTAAAATACGACTAAGGTTAGTTGACGTCAGGCAGGCGGCCGGTCGTAAAATACGTAGCCAAATCATGTGTTTGTAACATGTTGTGCCGACCCCACTTAGAGTGGAATAAGGGCAGGAGGATGATGATGAAATTTAGTGGCAGAACCAATATTTTAATCATGTAAGTTTACCAATCCTCGTTCATTGTCATAACTAGGTAAAATTTATTTGAAATTATAGTTTTACCTCATGACCTTTTTACTGTTTGGCATTTAATTATAAAATTATAAACACTAAGACAATTCAAAGTTCGCATTTTTATGGTAAATTGAATTCACTATTTAAATATTTTGTACTATTGTTTTATATTTTAGGTATATTATATTACAGTTTCAATTTCGCATTATATTTTTTGATATTTCCTTTAGTCTATTAGAATTCTGAAATTCAAATTTGCATGTTAATTATCGTGTAATTTTCGGTATTAAATATTGTTTTTATTACTTCTGTGTTTTTAAATCATTTTTTACTGTAAAAGTTTTGATGTTTGTTCGTGAACATATCAACTTGAAAGTTACATTTATTATAATAATATTCTGCAGCTTCTGGTCTCATGTTCTTATATCAAGAGGCTTTTAAAAAACTAAAAACAAAAATGTTTAATATTTTTATTGTTTTACATCGTATTTTTCATGTAAAATATAAATGGTTTGCTCTCACATTTATTTAAGGGACACTACATAATAAAACGTTGACTAAAATATACCGCAGACGATAATGAAAAGATTATCATTCATTCTTTGAGATTTCCCCATTTTTTGATTAAGGCTTTATCCATTTTAAAAGGAAAACAGTTATAAATTAGTAAAGAAAAATGATCACAGTTGAAAGTCATGAATTATGTTTTGACAAATTTACTTTATTTCGTTCGTAAACCAAAAATTTCGTTGTAGGTATGTGCGTTGTTTTTTTTTTTAAGAAATTCTAGGTTTTAGTTTTTTTGCCTGTTACCGAGATTATGTGACTTTTTGTAAGAAAGATGGTCACAGGAATATTTTGCAATTTCTTTTGATTAAATTTTCATTTTTTTAACATTATAGCAATATACGTCCGTTTATTTATACGTTTATGTACTGAAATCAAAGAGGCCATATTAAATCTTAAAAACAATTACATATCGGCATTTTTTTACGAACATTATGAAACAATAAAATTTTTATTAATACATATATGTGCGCTTTACAATATTTATTTAAAAATACATTTATTTGGTAGTCTCTGGTCTAACAACTAGTCAACATAATTTAGGACGCGTATTCAGCAAGGACTTGAAGGCAACTGTACTCTATCCGTCCTTCTCTTTCACACGTACATTGCTTTAATAGAAAAGGACAGAATAATAGTCTATGGAAGTCATCTTTCTGAATACTTATTTCTGCATAATAAGTCCCGTTCAACTGTATTAGTTGCATAAAAAGCCGGAAGTCATTCACCGGCGAATTTGTACGAGCACATATACACTATCCTTATCAACATACAATCATACAAAAAAATCTACGTTCCTTTATAATACAGTCAGAAATCTAAAACTCTACCGCTGGGTATAATAACTTGATAAACTCGGTTAATCCGTATAAAATGGCCAATGACAAAATCAATTTTATTAAGCGTTTTCTTTATACATAGCGGTGAAGTAAAATAAAAGTCGAATGGGGAAACTAGCACAAAATACAATACGACATACAGGCTAGGCTAATATCACAGGAGGTGCTGGGAACGGTGCGCCCTACTCTCTCTACCCCGACCCATTCGCCCTCCACCCCCCCTGCCGAACACCCCGCCCCCTTCCAGGTACCTATTTACTATTCAGAGGGGCGAACCGGGCTACAACCAATATATTTTGAGACAATTAAGATTTCAATAAAAAATCTTCCCCACTACCACATTCCATTGCACAACGCATACGAAACTAATTGCATAACCTACTTTACCATTCCATTACGTTTCGAACTAAATCATTCTACAATAAATTAACAATGACACAACACACATATAAAATGTATATTCGCTAAATAACGATAAGTAGGTACGTAATGATACGCATATTCAACCAATTATACATTTAAATGGTAACACAGCGTAAATTGTGAGATAAGGTAACATTAAAAACAAAATATACATAGCGATTTAACAGTCGATGAGAAAAATCAGACTTATTAAAATGCACTTTTGATCAAATGTTCGGTAGTTGGGCCAACGCTTGGCCTTGCCTATCTACGCGAGTAAGGTCACATACGCTCATCTGTTGTTGAGCGCCGACGACGGCTACACGTCATCACTTATAAGGTTTTTCTTTTGTTACGAGCATATAATACGGTGGTAATACGTAACATTCGATTGCCCACTGTTCACCAAGTATTTCTTAATATACTTAGCTGCCGTCTCGCTCGCGCTTCTCAGCGAAGCGCTCTTGGCTTTTACTTTCAAATTTTATTGGATGCGAAATACTGTTGTTCTACATTACACATTATCTCGTCGTAGTGCTCGAGAACGCATATTCTTTATTCGCGACGCATTAAAAAAAACTGTTAAAACAAATTAACTTAAACACTAAACGATCTGATAAAATCCTTCGCGTTGCACACGCGACCGTTCCCAGTTTTGCACTATACCTTAATCACGATATCATTTATTTACAATAAAATTAATGCATTAATAATTAATCTTAATCCTACAACTCCCAACGTAAACTGTCGAACGTCCCTTACTCTATCCCCCGGTCTGTTACTGACGTCACACCTGCACCGATCACACTACGGGTCCGATAAGAGAAGTGATTGTCGAACACTAATCGGACCGCACCCGCCGGCAGCACCTGAGCAACTTTCACTTAATAATAAAAATGCGCTAACAAAGTAAGTACTTCTCTTAAATAACAATTGGCTAAACGTCGTCTGTCCGTATCGGGGTAACGAGAATCCGATCGACGAGATGTCCAGCGGCGGTAAGGTTGCGAGGCGCTCGATCCGATCCGGAACGCGGCGGGCTCGTACGGATGTTGAGAACGCGGCCGGTAACTCGACCGACGACTCGAGCGGCTTCGGCTCGCGCGGTTCCTCACTCGGTACGCTGGCATCACAGCGATGAGTGTACGTGCGCGGGGCGGCGCGGTCATGAGTCGAGCACGGTGAGGAGCCCGGGCGGCAGGAGGACGTCTTGTCGGGAGCCGTCCTGCATCTGTCGGGCGAGCTGCGCGCAGCCGAGGTTGGCATCGCCCAGTTCCGGTATCGCGTCCAACAGCGCCAGACACTCGTCCTCGACCGCTCGCCGCGCCTTCTTCCCTATCCAGGAGTCGTCGCACTCTTCCCTCGCCCGCCTCCTCCTGGCCTCCTTCTCTCTTCGCGCTTCCTCGCTGAGGCGGCAGTAAGTATTGTTGATGCACACGGAGCGCCGTAAGTCTCTCGCAGGGTCCTCGATGCTCTCCAGTTTCTGCGAGCAGATCTCGATGACTCGTTTCCGCTCCTCGTTGGCGCGGAGGCGAGCGGAGATCATGGAGAGCTTGGGCCTGGCGGCGGGCTCGGTGCGCGGCGGACCGAACATGTCGTCCTCGAACGCATCAGCGATCTCGGCTCTGCGAGAATTCTCTCGCTCCTCTTGCGGTGTCATTCTGTAACAATAAAAAAAAATTTACATTCCAGTTCGCAACACGAGTACTTGTAGATACGGTTATCGCAGCACTAGTATGCGATGCTCTAAATAATCTCGAAACAATGTCCGAACGGCAGCTCCCAAATGGCATTAACCGAACTTGAAATCAAGGTGTCAAAAATGTAAAAGTTGTCCTATCCATAAATGCTTATAAAAAACGTGTCGCGGAACGCATACCATTTAATAATAAACTCAGCCGACGCAAGTACTAGGTCAAAGAACAATGCCTCGATGCCTAAACGGGCCAATAAGATTCACACTCGATATAAGCCGTCCACGATCATAATAGTATAAAACTAGCGAGGAACCGCAAACGTGTACGAGCTTAAAATATAAAATGTTGACCTATAAATATTTTTAATTAACACATACCTCGACGATATCTCGGGGGAGAAAATAAAAAATCCAGACATATACATCGCGGACGGTGGAGTAATTGTGGATTAGTAACTCGTTGAATATCACAAAAAGTTCAAAACACAAGCACTGAAAGAGCGCAATTCGTCACTCGTCCTCGACGGTGAGCAAGTATAGAGGCAACACAAACAAGTGAGGCTGAATCGTAGTGCGCGAGAGGCGCGCGTGCGCAGCCCGACGATCACTCGGCGAATGACAGTATACCTCACTGTAGATAAGACATTGAAAAAGCCAATTGCGTCACCCGTGTACGGCTACGTACGCGCGGAGAGGAAGCGGGTGACGTACTCTATAAACCGTCATTTGGACGCTATTGACTGTCATGACTCGTTCTATTTGTTTACGACACAAAAGCTTCCAGCGGCAAGCTAATCAGTAAAATCCCATCCCAATTCTTGTAGCCTCTAAAAACAACCAAATTGACCACTCCAACAATCCGCTTTTGTTAAGATCAAACACAAGGAAACCGGATCTAGGCCGTCATTAGCAAATTCATTTATTCATTAGGCATTAGTGAAACGATAATGACGTCTCGTTAACGACGACTTTAAGGGATATTTTTACATGTTAGCTAATTAATGTATTCAATAATTGAGTAATATGGATCGAATTTGCTATGTATATTGTAATAATTTCCATCACTAGGTAAAATACCTTCCCATCTTATGGAAACGAAGAGCTGAAGGGCTAACTCGCTTCTTATAATGACGATTGGCAGACTGTCATTATAAAAGACAAAAAACAATAGAGACTTTAGTATAACAGGTGAAGAATTTTTAAAACAAATTGTTGCTATAATTTTGTTTCATTAACATCTAACTTCGAATCGCAAAAGGAAAACCTATGAGGTCATCCGTCAGACAAGTGATAGGAAAAATCCGAGTCTCTGTCAACAAACTGATAAAATATAGGCTTATATCACACATCAGGAATCGTTTAAATCAAAGATATTAAGGATATTTTTCGCTTGCAGTTGACAAATTTCTCTGGAACTTGTTCACGTCATGACCCAGTACAAACAGTTCAAGAATTACGTAAAATCGACGTTACTTTGTTGTACCGATAAATACATAAATACATAAAAATGAATGACTGTCTGTATGTTCCTTATAAACTCCGAAACGGTTGAAGCAATTTTAATAAATTTTTTAGACAATCTTTAATTGACCCAAAGGATGATCGTGTAAAGTTTGGTGGAGATCGGAGCATTTGTTTTTAAGTTGTTTTGAGACCAGACTCAGCCACAGCAACGCGTGACCGGAACGCCAATATTAATATATAGTATAAAAGTAGTTTCCGTTGAATTTAATAGAAATATAAAACAAAGTTCCCAAAAACTGTCTATATGTATGTGATCGATTTTCTCAAAATCTACTGAAAGGATTTTTTACGGTTTTTAATATAGAGCTTTTTACGGTTACGGTTACGGTTAGGTTACTAAAATATAGAGGCTTTTACTAAAATACTTTGGAATAGTTATGGTCAATAATACTCAGGTTTCAGATAAATTATGTTGAAGAGGTCGTTAAAATAAATACTGTTAAATTTTATAAAATACTAGCTGTGCCAACAACGGCTTTGCCCGCTTGAAATTAAGTGATTTGCGAAACTTTCCCCGAATTTTAGAAATTTTGAACATAAAAGTAGTTATAGTGTGTTCAATGTGAGAGATAGAGACATGCTTTTTTGTAGTATTTAATAGATCTACAATTCTCTACTACATTACTTAAGCGTATCTCTTCTGGCTTACGCAGCACACGCGACTAAAGCTCCCAGCAAGAAAGTTTTTTAACAACTGCGCGATCTCTTAAACACAATTTACATAATACCGATATGTACTATACACCTAAACCATCGGGAAGTATTGCACTATCTTTTGGTGAAAACCGTACAAAAATCCGTTCAGTAGATTTTGGGAAAAACGACTACATATACACAGACAGACAGCTTTTTGGAACTTTGTTTTATAATAAGTATAGATATAGATTGTTCAATATTTTTCTTAAACATCAATACTACTTAATTTATTGTATAAAAAAGTTGGTAGCCTATCTTTAGAACTCTTGTTCTAACTACATATTTATAAGAATGCTTGTAATGTTTGTGACAACGACGGAACGGAGACAAGCATTTAGTCGCTGACGTACGAGGGTGGCTGATGGTGACCTCTGAAAATCAGCGTCAGTAGTGAATTACTCATTACTGACAAGGCTGGGAGGTTATCATTTTGGGCATCACACTATGCAGGCTACATATCTTTTATTTTATAATAATAATAGTTTATTTTTAATCTATTTTTTTATCTATGTATATTTCTTTTGGTCTGTCAGTTTATAGTTGTTTTCTTTATTTATTATTATTATTTTAACTTCTATTATGTTTATAAGTTACTTGTGTAGTGGTTGTGTTGGCACCAATAAAAATTATTCTTTCTTTCTTTCTAACTACATGACCTGTTTCCTGCTGCTAAATCCCACAACCGCATTGTACGTCACAGGTTAAAATGTCATCCTCACAATCTGGATGCGTGGCGATTCACAAGCATTTATGGATCTTCCTTTGGCAGCGTTTCTGGTATGACTTAAGTACCTTCAAAAAACGTATCACTTTTTTAAAGGACGGCAACACGCTCTGTGAGAGGTCATGGTCGGTGATTACTTAAGGTGAACCGCATGCTCGTTTGCCATCCTATTCCATATTGTTAAAAAGTTGGCAATCCTAACAGCACACCGAACTTATGTTATCCAGTTTCCAGAAGATTCCCGTTGCAACAGATATACGGATTTCATACGCTAAAATAATCCAATCAACGCCAGTGTCACACAAGCTCAAACATACGTCTCGCGACCGTTTTTACTTTTTTTTCTGAGACGAAAGCGCGACAGCCCGCCGCGTGTTGCCGACCCCTACAGTTACGATCTAATAAATCTTGCTCCACTCGCCTCGAGGTTACCCACTACCTACCTGCACTTTCTTTTCTCTGTCTCACACGAGCGCTAGCGTGAAACCAAATGACATTTTATCGAAACATATTTTTAAACCAATACACGTTGACTGGTATTCTCGTTAACACTTCCAATCAGTTTAACGTTTATCAATTATGATTTAATGCGAAAGTAATATTATATTATTTGTTATAAAGTAAATACTAAATATATAGCGGTATCCGTGTCCGTGTGGTATCCGGTTGAGTAGAATAGACCACCCTCATTTCTTACCAAGGTGTCGTAAAAGGCGACTTAGAAGTTGTTGTCAGGCAGGCGGCAAGTACTAAAATAACTAGCCAAAACATGTTACAACATGTTTAAAACATAGAGTGCGATAAAGGTAGGAGAATGGTGCTAAATATAGAGTGGACGGATACATGACGGGTTCCCGAAAATACATGCACTACAAACCTCCACTACGATATACTAACACTACACACATTCACTATCACAAATTCAACAATCGTCCATCCAATCCACGACAAAATAGTATCATATTTGACAACTGATAGTCCACTCTACATTTAGCATTATATATTTTTTCTATTCCCTTTATCGCAGATTATAGCAAAAGAATTCTATGTTTACTTTTGTATTATGTATCTCCGCAAAGTAACGCCTTATTCTATAAATATTTCAAAGTTTTCAAATGATTATCGCTACATAACAAGAGATTTTTGATTTTAACTGTTATTTGATTCTTTCAGTCATACACCGTCGCAAACTACGGATCACGGTCCGTATATCGTTCACCGTAATCCAATTACAGTTAATTGTGAAGTATTAATATAGAAATCACTTTACATCAGGGCTTTACTTTCAACTAAAGCTTTAGCGACACTACGGGACGGGCGAGAGCAGAAGTATCGAGGTTGCGATACGCGGAGATTAAACGTTTAAACTGTACTAGAGTCGCTAAACGTTACTTCTTCCCGGGAATTCTATGTAAAGAAATAAAGGTGTACTCATATGCTATATGATCAGAGACGCTGTATACGGAGGTGCATGATGTCGATGTTTCATCAATAATAACTTTTCTCATTACACACACACCTATTGTTCGTAGTTTTCGCAATGAACCCATATACATTTTTAAAGGTTACTTTAGTTCGAATTGTATGAAATGATTTGTCGATAACTCAAAGAAGTGCAAACTTTTTTAATTCTTTAGCACTTTTTATAATTTACTTCCCCCTACCCTTATAAGTCCAAACCGAGTCCTCAGAATATGTCTCATTCCTATTAAGGCTTTTGTCAATCTTTTTTTTAATAAAATAAATAATAAATATCATATATCAATAAAATAAATAATAAATATATGGGAAACTTACACACACACGGTCGTCCATCCCCATAGTAAATAACGTAATACTTGTGTTATGGGTGACGGACAACTGGCAAATATACTAAATATAAAATTTTAAATACATAATTAAATACAAATATACACCCAGGCTCGAAGAACCAACAAATTGTTTATACAAAAAGTTGGCCCTCGGGAATCGATCCCGCGACACGCGGAGCTGAAGGCAGGGCCACTGCACCAACGGGTAAGGCAAATCTTAATCAAAAAATCTTAACACTGAAGGTGTTACTTATAACCTTTATTATATGGCTGCTCTCCTAGCGATGATCGTAACTCGTATGATCGTCTATAATTGTGCATGTATCCATGTAAACGATTTTTTTTCGAACTGCCTGTAATCTGTTAGCCCTATCGGCTTTTACAGCGTCACCGGGCGGGATAGACGAGCAAAGAAGCATCGATGAGGTTGCGAAATGCATGTATGATCATACTTATCACCCAACGAGTCCCTTTTATGCGTGTCCGATAACCGACGATTCTCGGCGATAGTAGGCGACCATAGACGATGACCGTCGAGTACAGTCGAGTGCCCTCTACACGGTTCATCGTGTAGTCGCCTATTATGAACAGGCGCCATTAAACTACATATCGTATAAAATAAAACTATAGCGAAAAAATTATATACAGATCCTTTTTCACATTATATTTTTTATGAGAACAATTCACTTTATCGGTAACAAAATAATAAAAATTTTATAAACACACTATATAAAATAACATTAAGTATTGAGTATATGTTAGATCATTAGCAACCAGTGTAAATGATACTATACGTATGCTATATGTATACTAAATATATCGGCACCGAATAATAAAAAACCAGCTTATTAAGGTCAATCGTCATGTTATCACACTCCCGGATCGTTCTTGCAACTTACACGTTTAATTATTAGTATTTAGTTATTAATAGTCAATGCTATTTATTTAATTATTATATTATTATTATATAATAACATTGGCCGTGTTTATGTATTTAATAAAAATAATTATCAAGGATACATTATTTTATATATTGAGTTCATTAAAACAAGGTTGGAGAGTTTTCAAAAAAACATTATCAATATTCAGTAAAAATTATTACAACTCGATTTTATAAGTTTAGTTACCAATGCATCTAAAGAAACTGAGTAAAAACAAATCTATTTTATACGTTATATTCAACATACTAATGATCTCTATTATTTATTCACAAAATCGATGTAAGTATGAACATTTAAAATGAAAAAAATATGTATACCTTTTTGTATTGACTATAAGAACTGAACAATTAACATAACGTACGTGTTTCATTTAATATTATGATTTTAATATATGATTACTTTTTTTTTTAATTTAACTTAAGACTTGATATGAGGATTTAATTATTTATAAATTAAATGTATAATATATATTTTTGCTTTAATTGTTCTCTCTTAAATTGTATTTATTCTTAAAATAAAAACGTAAATGTCAAATGTAAATGTAAATTTACTTTTATATTGAGGTACTTTTTGCTTATACTTATTAAAGTCAACACACAAGTTTGTTATAATTATTTAAATTGATATCTCGTCTAGTTATTGTAACTAGAAGATTTGAAATATTTTATATAATAAATATAGATGACATTTAATATTTTAAAATATGATTGTCAATATAATTTTTGATAAATATTCAATTTTAGGTACTTATTCGATTATTATTATTAGCAGTCTTTTTTAATAAAATAAACAAAATCTGTATAAATATCAATGAAATAAGATTATTGAATACTTTTTTCTTATTAATTTTTTTTTGGTCCTAATTACATAAAATGCAATGTATGCAATCAAGGAAAGTTGCGAGCAAACGCCGGTGTTATATAACGTTAAAGAGAGGAGTGTAGAGTATTCGTCGAGATTGTTCTGGTTTTTGACAGTACAACGACCGAGCGACCCTCGCGTCCGAATTTCGTCGGATGAAAATGGTGCTCAGTTATCGGTTTTCATTTGTCGGCAATTTCAGAGACTAATATTTAGAGGCAAATAAGAAATAATTAATTAAGCTGTGATAGCCTAGTGGTGAGACCGTGCTACTCTCTAGAGACGACATAGGTTCAAACCCCGGGCAGGCACCAATGAGTTTTTCTATTAAAACTCATATGTCTAATTGATAATTGCAATTTATCACACGCTTTTCGGTGAAGGAAAACATCGTGAGGAAACCTGCATATCTCTAGAGAATTCTAGGGATATGTGTAACCTACCAATCCGCATTGGAGCAGCGTGGTAGGTCTTAGCTCCAATCCTTCTCTCCAAAAACGGAGAGAGGAGGCCTTAGCCCAGCAGTGGGCATAATAACGGGCTGTTACTTTACTTTACTTACTTTAAGAAATAATTATTTATTGTATAAGGTACAAAGACTTCAATTGGTAATTTATACAAATTTAAGGTTACTGTTTAAAAATACTAGGTCATTTACCTTTGCCAGTTATACATTTGGTTCGACGATCCCAAATTATATCATATATATTTAAAAACAAAAAATATAAAGGAACAATAAGCTCTAGGACAAATTTATAACGTCAATTATAAAAACTTAAAAAATTAAATTACAATGCAATTATAATAAAATAGAGTTAGAATTATAATAAAAAAGTAATTTATAGAAGCAGGCGTTACTTTGCGGAATTCCATATTACAAGCAATATAACAGAACTAACTACTTTGCTATAATCCGCACGGGTTAAGTGAATGCATGCAAAGCCAATGTGTATGAAGCAGGCAAAATGATGATGATGATGATCTATGAGATTGTGGTGGTGGGTGTGTGTGCTGCTTTTGTGTGCGTTGTTGCTGGTGAATTGCGCCTTGGGGTGCATGTGGTGACTGGTCCTGCAAGTATAAGGTGCGTAGATTTTGCCTGCTTCATACACATTGGCTTTGCATGCATTCACCTAACCCGTGCGGATTATAGCAAAGTAGTTAGTTCTGTTATATTGCTTGTAATAAAAAAGTATTTTAGTATTAATTTACAATCTGATGGAGTATTCGGAATTTACTGGTGGAATGAAGGATTTAATAATAATAAATAATAATTTAATGGTCTTAAGATTTAATAATCTCTGAATATTTTATGAACACGATTATATTTTCACAATTTTAACGGCTCTTTCTTTCGCCTTATTTGGTTATAAACGACATTGTTTGATTATAAAGTAATATCATAATATTAAGTACCAACATTAGGTTTACAAATATTACGACAAAATATATTTTTACTGGAAATTAACTTGGAAATAAAAACAGACAGCCCTATTCCCCTTTTTTTTATCACACGTGCAGATTTCTTAATACTCTTGAAACTCTTTTTATTACGAACCATAAACTTCTAAAAATAAATGGTACTTGCTTATAAATTTGTTGATTCTTTAAAGTCATTTATTACAGTTAATGGATTTGTGTTAATATCTGATAAAAGAACAGGTGATAATGGCTCTGCTTTCAGCTCTGTAGTTCGTGGATTCGTAGTATACGTTATGTACTATTTTCCTACATATATAAGTTAGGAATAAATAAAGTTATAATTATCTGTCATTGAATCTCAGTGTAACGTATTTTTCTACAAACTGTTATAGTATTTTTGTATCGCATTTCTTCCTTTAAATGACAAGGGAATTTATAGATCAAGACATGGGTGACTGCCGTGGGTGTCGATACCTATGCCCTTTACGGGTATAACGATGTACACATTTCTTTTATATTATTATAAAAATATATTTATTTAAAATGCATATACCTTTATTTAGCATCATATCATGTACATATTGTAAGTTATTCTTAATACGGTTTCATTTATACTATTCATCGTTCAATAATAAAATCATTATATAAAATCCTATGCTTCACCAAAAATAATTTCAGTTTTGATACCATGCATTAAACTTTCCTTAATCGCCATTATAACTGATTATATTCTTGGAACATTAAGGAACATTAATAAAGTTTAATACACAAAAATAAAATTTGGACATTAAGGGCTTATTTAAATATATTCGTCTAAATTACTTAATCTTTTTACTATTTACTTGGTATTTATTCTATTGCGCGAAAATCTTTTATTTTCTTTCACTTCGACTCGACAAGGTTCTAAAGATTCAAAAGTTATCATAATTGCTATAATCAGCGATTACACTAATAGCGGATTATAAAACCATCGACTGGCCCGTTGGTGCAGTGTGTAGTGACCCTGCCTTCAGCTCCGCAGGTCGCGGGTTCGATTCCCGCCGAGGGCCAACATTTTCTATAAACAATTTGTTGGTTCTTCGAGCCTGGGTATGTATTTAAGTATGTATTTAAAATTATATATGTAGTATATCTACCAGCTGTCCGTCACTCATAACACAATTATTAAGTTACTTACTTTGGGGACGGACGACCGAGTGTGTAAATGTCCCATATATTTATTTATTTATTTATCGTTTTTTGTATTACGGAAATGTATTTACGCAAAATAACGCCTATTTCTATGAATTATTTGTTATAAAATTGTTCGAATGTATGGGAGTGAAGTGAAAAACCCACGCCAAACAATTACGCATTTGTATCACAAACGTAAGCATTGAATATTTTTTTGTCTTCGCTCATGGGCTGCAATAGTAGCACAAATAAAAAACCACGTTTTTTTGACTAGGAATAGGTGGTGTCAATGTTAAAATACACATTCTATTCAGCAGCATTACTGACAGAACTCATATTTCAAAAAATTCCATTCGTTTAAGCAAACTAAAACATTTTATATATTTTCCTTAGGAATTAAAACTTAAAGTTATTTTTTTAAAACATGATTTTCTGAATTGTGCCGCTATTGCAGCCCATGAGCGTATTAGTTGTTACAAACTTTTAATATATGGTCCATTTGACTGGCTCGTGACGCAGTGGGTAGTGACCCTGCCTTCAGCTCCGCCGGTTCAATTCCCGCCGAAGGCCAACATTTTCTATAAACAATTTTTTGGATCGAGCCTGGGTGTGTATTTGTATTAAAGTATGTTAAGTAAAAAAAATAAGTTAAGTAGCGGCCTGTTATAATCCCGCTGCTGGGAATAGGCCTCCTATCTCCGTTTCTGGATAGAAGGGTTGGAGCTAAGATCTACCACGCTGCTCCAATGCGGATTGGTAGGTTACACATATCTCCAGAATTCTCTAGAGATATGCAGGTTTCCTCACGATGTTTTCCTTCACCGAAAAGCGTGTGATAAATTGCAATTACCAATTAGACACATGAGTTTTAATAGAAAAACTCATTGATGCCTGCCCGGGTTTGAACTCGTGTTCCCCTCGAAAGAGTGGCACGGTCTCACCGCTAGGCTATCACAGCTTATTAAAGTATGTATTTAAAATTATATATGTAGTATATTTACCAGCTGTCCGTCACCCATTACACAAGTATTAAGTTACTTACTTTAGGGACGGACGAACGAGTGTGAAGTGTCCCATATATTAAAGTTTATTCAAATTGAGCATCTTGAATTTCAAGGTCTTACAATGTAGTTAGTGGCACTGTCTTGAAAGAGGTCTAACAACGTGATTGATCGTGGAATGTAGGCGTGAAACGGTACCGCCAACAGTAATGGCCTGGCTGGTTTATAAAAAAGACAACCTGATCTAACAATAATATGAAACTATTTGATTTGTCATTCACTATGCAAGGAGATTAAAGAAATTACGCATCAATTAAGAGTGTTATCTATACTTATTATAAAACAAAGTCTCCAAAAATTTGTAAAGTAAGTAGTGTCTGTAAATAATCGATTTTCAAAAAATCTACTTAATAGATTTTTGTACGGTATTTACTAAAACATTCTGCAATTTTTGAGAAAGGTCTGAGAAAGCCGTTTTGGAGAATGTATTATTAAACTAATTAATAGTACATTCTCCGGAACGGCTAAACCGATTTCGATGGGAGTGTGACTTTTGTCCTAGAATTTCCTCCGGGCCGAGTATGCCGTGTAATATAATAATAAATAAGTAAAGCTTCCTTTTTTGCCAACTCAAACTTACTTTTCAAATCAAAACTTTCAACTCAAAGTACCTTAATTAAAACTATTATATACTCCCCAAAACAAATTTTCAGAGCTCGATCTAGATTGAATATCCCTAAAGTATTACCACGTTATTCATGTAGTCTAATTGTTATATAAAATGAAAAACCTATAGCCGTTAGTTGTTTAGGTTAGCATGTAGAGAGTCGTTAGTACAAATTTAGACTTTAAGCCAACAAGCCTAGGACAATAATAACTATAGTTTCTTATATGTAATCACCGACATATCGTTGATCCACTTCTTCAGTGTGTTTCAAATTAAAATTAAATACCAATACTCAAAATCGAAAAGAAGATAAATACAAATAAACACAAAACTTTTCAGGTCTGTTGTTGATCGTAGCTATCCACATCTATTACAATCGCAAGTAAATTAAAAAACAATTAGTAAATCGTTTGAACTTCTAATTTATCCGATCTCAATGTGAGAACAAGCTATTTCGAACACCTTATCAAATAGTTGATAACGTTCGTCGGGCTGGTTATTACTGATATGTACATGCGGTGTTCCCCGCGTTATTTTTAAGGCTATAAATACTTTGAACTGAGAATGCCTTACTGGTTAAGATTATCATCGCGTCGAGTTTTCTATCTTCCAGGTAATGTTGCGAAAGCTAAAATAAGAGTAGATTAATAACGTACTTTAGGGATATGAAATCCACTGCTACCTGAATCACTGAATACCTTTTTTGGGGTATATAAAGTAGCGGCCTGTTACAATTCCACTACGAGGAATAGGCCTCCTCTCTCCGCTTCAGGAGAGAAGGGTTGGAGCTAAGACCTACCACGCTGCTCCAAAGCGGATTGGTAGGTTACACATATCTCCAGAATTCTCTAGAGATATGCAGGTTTTCTCACGATGTTTTCCTTCACCGAAAAGCGCGTGATAAATTGCAATTACCAATTAGACACATGAGTTTCAATAGAAAAACTCATTGGTGCCCGCCCGGGTTTGAACTAGTGTTCCCCTCGAACGAGTCGCACGGTCTCACCGCTAGGCTATCACAGCTTTTGGGTATATATATATTCAAATTCAAAATATTCTTTATTCAAGTAAACTCGTAAACAAGTGCTTTTGAATCGTCAACATCTACTGCTGGTTGGGAAAGCTGTTCTTACCGAGAAGATCCGGCAAGAAACTCGGCGGTTGTTCTTTTCAAAGAATAATTCTTATTACTAGTTACATATAGTTATTGATGTTCTATATATAATATATTATGTATATAATTGTTTTAATTAAGATATTTTGATAAAATTGGCAAAAAGTAAGATTTACATATATATTATGATATTACGTTATTTGTATTGTGGCGTGAAATTAAATATAATTTTATGCAGTACTTAATAAGTATTTTTCTATTATATTATTATGTATGTTGTTAGAATGGCAAGACTACATTGGGAGACGCAATTAATTTTATTCATACAGAATAAAATTTATAAGAAACTACACTTTTATAAAGTTAGAGTACAAACAAATTGAATTAGGAAGATATAATAAAAGTAAATAAGTTTTTTTTCCCCCGCAAAATAAACATACTTCATTCCGCGTTTATCAGTTGACCCAACAGTGTACCTATATCGCCTAATAGCAAGCAATTTATCACAATGTCCAATCAAATTATCATTTAATGCGCTTTATTCATTGCTCGCTATAGAGGAACGCACATAAAGTTTATAGGCCGCAGTAGACAATGGACACGGCTCATTGCGTTTAAATCACAGCCAATGGTTCGCCGTCGACGCTCTCAGAAGTTATTGACTGCGTACACTATTTAATTTCCACCGGAAAATGAACTTTACGTGCAAACAAAGAACCTAAAAAGAATTCTTTTTTCACGCTTCGTAGTAGTTTCACCTGTATGTATATATGTAAACGATTTCTTTGTTACACGCTTTATGATACTAGTAAGTATCATAAACCGTGTGTATATATCTATAGTGTGTATGTAGCCACTAAAAAGGGAAGAAAGATAAAAATAATTTTGTAATTTATAAAGAAGCGATGTTTTTGCCATATTTTTCGTATATACATATAATATATCGAACATCGCAGGTTTTTATTGCAATAATACTATTTTCGTTCTTATTCACTTTTAAGTTTTAAAGCGTGTTTTTTAATTCTATTTATTGTGATAAAATTACTATTCTGTTTCTTTCGTCTTACAACGTGATAGAATTATTTTTCTATAATCTGCGTTTGGAAAGAAAATCTATGCAATGCTGAATGTGGAGCGCACAATCCGGTTTAGTTACCGCACGTATCACAAAACACCACCAACAACAACACACTACACATTCACTACGACAATCTCAACGATCGTTTCGCCCCATTACTGAAGAATCATCAGGAGATAAGGTCCACAACAAAATTGCAAAGCAAGGAATTACATATAACATAAAATTTAAGGAATGGAATATACTCGCAATTCCAATTTAAATTTTAATGCGAGCTATAAATGATTCATAATTAACGATTTATATATTATTTTGACCTATATTTAACACGTTACGCATTTTTACACGGAGCACAATACAACTTAATCAACATTACTAATATTATTTTAAGGATATCATTATTATTTTAACGATTATTTGTATTCACACTATGAGCACATGAAATGACTGTATTTAAACTACCATGGCTTTAAAAAGGTGTTCTTAAAACTAAGCTAATCTTTTATTTAGATCGTATCTCAAGTAGGTTCCGAGTAACACATTACAAAATGTATGGCAACCCTGTAACCCTGTTTTTATGTAGATAAATATACCTAAGTTATCAGAATTAAATTTTATCTCTTATGATTTAATGTTCCAAAATAAAAAGAATCCGTGTACGTTTCTTGCATCTGAAGCTTTTTAAAAGTTGAACCAGATATTTAAAAAAATATCTCCAATTTGCTATCTCCATGGTCTTTCCTATCTCTATACTGTAATAAAATAAATATTGGTAAGGTCCTAGAAGTAGAAAATTGAGGAAATAGATAAAATTAAAATGTTTATCGCCGCTAGAGCGGTGTAAATTTTTACTTAATAAAGGATAAAAATTAGTTTTATTTAAGTATAAAGTTACTACTTTTTTTTTTTACTTACTTTTACTTTAAGTATAAAGTAAGAATTTTTTTTTAATTTTATTTATTTTTGTATTATATTTGTATTATTTATTTTTGCCATTATCCCGTAGAACCAGGAGCATCAAGCTGATCTAGTGTTGAGCGCATTTTTGTTCATTTGACCCAGCTCAGCGGGTCACAAGATGGCGCGCGGAGGGGGCCGCGTGTTAGCCACCCTTGTTTCAGATCATTAACGCAAATACATAATTTACTCAAGTTCTAAATTCAAACTTGTTTTTTTTTAATTATTTTATTGCATTCGAGACAAGAGTTGTACGCTGAGGTATTGGAAAATGGAAAAAAAAATTATATTCTTTATTAAAATCTCGGTTAGTCCAACCTCTTCATTTATTAGAGAGGCAATTATGAGCTGAATCATATTATTTGAGCTCGTATTGGCGGGTTACACAAAATGAATGAAATATGCAGGCCTAAAATAACCATTATTAAGGACTTTTTAGAACACGCCAATTCTGATTCTGTTATGTTGTAAAATGAATCTGTTACTCGTGACTATAAGTTGAGAGCAAAGCGCGTGTATGCGATTGAGCTAGCGGGCTTTTTATACCTATGTTGTTGTATATCTGTATGTACTATAATTTTATATTTATTTCAATTATTATCTGTACCCGTGCCTTGGTTTACGTTAACTAATGTAGTTAACCCTCGGCGATATTTTAGCGGTATATAATTCGTGATTACGCAGTTACAAACTTAAATTTATTCTATGGGTGACGTAAATATTTTCAAAAATGGAATTTAAAACCGTAGATATTTTTAAAAATTATTTTATTCTGAGCTCAATTTGACTTCGCGTCAACTTAAGTGTTTGTGTAGAGTCGAGAAGAAAACTCTATTTCGAAGAAAGATAGGAATTTTTATGTATATGTAACATTATATAAGCTTTAAATATGCCAAATTTCATCAATATTGTTTCGGCGGATTAATGAAAGCGTGACAGACACACAGACCGACATTAATATGTACAATATGTGTAAAAATATTTAGCGTTCACGTTATATGACTTGTAGACATATTTGTTATCAAAAGACCACGAGATAGTATAGTTCAGTGGTAATAGAATGACGGCCTTGATTCGCGGCCGATAGGCGTGGCCAATTATAGAGCAATCTGGGATTATAATTAAACATTTAACAATACCGAATAAACAATAGTAACTCAAAAGTAATAATAAAATTCTTTTGCTATAATCCGCGATAAATCTGTATATAATCTATCTTCTATCTTTATAAAATCTATAAATCTTTTCAATATTAAACTAGTAATAAAATTATTATGTTAATATTATCACAGTATGATTAAAATATATAATATTAATTACTAACTAGCTGTGCTAGAGTTGTCGCCCGCGTCGATTATTCAGTGTATCAAAGTTTTTCCTGAATTGAAATATTGAACTTAAAAATTGTTAACCATTAGAGATAGAGACTCTTCAATATAATTTACATAAAAAGGTAATGTACTATTAACCTTATCATTCCAGAAGAATTGCACTAACTAACTAAAACCTAACAAAAATACGTTCAGTAGATTTTGAGAAAATCGACCACAAATAGACAGACACTTTGGAACTTTTTCACGGGGACTTTATTTTATAATAAGTATATTATATTCTAAAGAAGATAGATTCTACCTACTTATAAAACGAGTTTAGATATTTTCGTCAATATTCTAGTGATGCTTCGGTTACAAGGCGAAACGTTCAAATCGTTCTACTGAATATTTACAGTAATGGTTGTGATTTTTATTAGGTATGAAAATAGATATTATTATATAATAGATAATAATATTAAATATATATCATAATACTGTCATTATGGGAATTATATATTTTTTAACAATACATGCATGAATAAATTCTATATTTGATGTAAAATATTATTTTACATTATGTATGACACAAAATATTCAATTTATATTTTTTATTATACTTTTAATAGTTTTGTTTAAACTTTTACTTGCCAATTAATCAATAATTAATATAACATTATACCTTTATTCCGAACTGTGATTTCATCAAAGGCATTCGGTAAATTTTGAATGAGAAAAAAAGGAAGCAGAACCCATCTCAATGGTTTGAAAGTAACTCAACACCAGCTAATCTTTTTACCAGGATTAGAACAGATTTGATTTCATCATTTATCAATACTTTACGTAATTTATTACAATATTTAGTAAGAGTAGTTATAATAAATGTAATTCATGTAAAAAAATAGCTTAGATTAAATTAAACTCAAGATTAACCTGGTAACACAAATAATATTATTTATAAGGAAAATCGATTTTACTTCCGACTTTTATATAATTGTGACGCGATCTCAGCGGAAAATTCACTTGCAGTAAAGGTAAACTGTTTTCTTATAGTAACTGAGTATTTTTGTAATCAGTTGGCACTAATTCGCTTGTATAGATAAATAATTTTAATCCGTTTTGATATACCTAAACATTTACTTTTTTTTCTTAGTGATAAGAATCAGTAAGAACTACTGTGTCGAAAATCATCAGTTGCAAAATCACACGCATTAAGTTTGTAATTGAATTGTAATCGAATCCAAAGAAAATTATAATAGGCTATCAAACAAAAATATTTTTGCAAATTAAAATATTTAATAATCAAATTATAAAATATTTGGAAATTAAAATATTTAACCTAACCTATAAAATAAACTGTAAAATAACCTATGGTTTTTGCGTAGTTTATGGTAAGTATTTTTATTTTATAATGTACTAATATCATTTTTTTACTTAGTCGTAACTGTTTTAAAGCAGTCGGTGCACAATGATTATTTGTGAACGATGTTGATGTCTGAATAAATATATTGTTTTATAAAAAATAATTTGTCCGTGTAATATTTACTTCGTAATTTAATATGTTTGTTGATCAGCAACCCGTCTCTATCTACTGTTGGACATAGGTCTATGGCACGCCACTGAGCTCGGTCTTCAGCTCGTCGTTTCCAACCGCTGCCAGCCACTCTGCGGATATCATCACTATGTCCTACACTACGTTTGCCAAGGCGCGGTCTCCACTCCAGAAGACGTCTACCCCAACGGTAGTCGGTTCTGCGACAAATGTGGCCGGCACACTGCCACTTCAGCCTGCTAATCCTTTGGGCCACGTCAGTTACTTTGGTTCTCTGTCAGATCACTTCGTTCCGGATACGATCCTTCAGAGAAACTCCGAGCATAGCCCTCTCCATAGCTCGCTGAGCCATCTTAAATTGGTGGACCAGTCGCATTGTCAATGTCCACGTCTCGGTTCCGTACGTCATTACAGGTAGGACGCACTCATTAAAGACTTTAGTCTTGAGATGTGGTAGTTTGATTGTGGTATTGATGATGAAAAGACCCGCTGAAGTTTCCTATATGCCGACCAGCCGTAGTATTCTCCTGCGGGCTTCCCTCTCAAAGTTGCTGTTCTCAAAATATGTTTGTTAGGAACGCGTAAAGAATTATTCAATATAGATAACACAAGTGAATTGTTTATTTAATTATCAAGATCTAACAACGTCATAAATTATCTATTATTATTATTTTTTATTACAAAGTTGTTATTGTTTCCTTGAAGATTTCTATAGATTTAATACGACGATCCGACAGTCAATATGTTCGCTTCATTATACATCGCATGCGGCCCTTGGCAATATCGTAAACGAATTTATCACGAATTAAAATCTATGCATATCTATGCGTACCAGTAAAATTAAAAAAATCTAGAGATTTAGTATGAAGTATTGCTTAATATGTATCAAAATTCTTAATATGTAAAAAATCTTAATTATCATTCTCCTGCCCTTATCCCACTCTAAGTGGGGTCGGCACAAAATGTTACAAACATGTTATCACATGATTTGGCTACATATTTTACGACCGGCCGCCTGCTTGGCGTCAACTTACCTTAGTCGCCCTTTACGACACCTCAGTAAGAAAGGAGGGTGGTCTATTCTATTCTGCCGGATACCACACGGCGTTCGTAAAAAATCTTAATGTGTAAAAAAACTTAATTTTTAATGAAAATAGAACAATCTCTTGTCAAAGGGTTAGTTATGATAAATTTACGGTTTCTTAACTATATCGATTCAGTGTTGCCAGAGACGAATAGAAATTAAGTAGAACCACATTGAGTCAAAGAAGAATAAATTGATAGAAGTTGCAGCAATCACATAAAACAACGAAAATGTAACTTCTGGATAATATCTATATTTTAAAATCTCATTTGATTTAAACTAACCTAGACTTTTCTTATATATTAATTACGTCACTGCGATATAAAGATCGCAATAATTCGTCAAATTATCAATAACGTGATAACCCTGTAGCAATAACCGCTTGTGTCATGTCCTTAGCATTTTTCTTTGTCCCCGCGAGAATCAAAGTGACAAAACCATAAATATTTACTTAATTTTTTTACAGTATTGAAGCTTTCGTTTTAATACAAATACTAGTACAACTAAAATAAACATGCAAATTTTCAATTGCAATCAATTTATCGTGAGAATTTTTCAATTCAGAAAATATTGCTTATTAATCTATAGACATCCACGGTTTCACATAACTTTTTTTTGTGTTAAAAAGGGGAATGTCCAAAAACACCACGCTCAGCAAGGTAGTTAGTAGCAGATATGAGTCACTTTTTTCACAAAGTACGGTTATTAAAAATATTACTCAACAATAACAAAAAAAATTACATTATAATTAATAACAGTTAAATAATGAAATAAATGCACAGATTAATATAGACAGGCAGGTACGCAAAGAATGCATTTTTTATGATCATTCATCCTAACCGTACTGTTGACGCATTTTAGATCCCTATTCTGATGATCTCAGAATAGGTACCGCACGCCTTTATACTACTGCGAGTGAAAGAGATCGCTACTTGGTTCGAAATTCGAACGAAACATGGTCAGGTAGAAATTGACAGACGTAGTGGTACAAAAAATGAGCATTATTGTCAATGACCTCACAAAGAATAATTTAAATTTTTTTTTTTTTTTTTTTAATAATAAGCGAGTCGATGAAACGTTTAGAAATCTCTCAAAAGTTATCATGATTTAAAATTAATAAAACATTTATGGGCTTCGTTTGAAAACCGATTACATATTATCAGCTGGTTGTGTAGTTAAATTAACTAATATGTAAAGAGCTTAGGGTCAAGTGTGGGCGTTCGCAAAGCAATAAATCAATTTCAATACATTTAAACGAACTATTTACATTGATTTGTGAAAAAAGTAACAATTTTCTTTGTAACGGTAATAAATTCAAATGATACTCACCTTTTCGATAACAAAGAGTACTCCAATAAAAAAAAATATGCTCCAGTCCAAAAAGTTGTAAAGTCCACTCAACTATTTATAAAGGCGCCTAATTCAAACATAATGCCAACCTCAACAAGCTGTATCACATGAAACAATCGACTACACTTGTCCAAACAGGCAAAGCGCACTACATAACTGTCTCGAGAAAGTAACCATGAACGCGTGTATAATATCGGGCTTCGCGCGCCAAACTGGCAGAACAGCGCGCGACGTTGGCTTTCGTTCGAAAACGCTTCGAAGCTAGAGGGCGCGCAGGGAAACACCCTACACGGACCGCACGGCCCTTCGCAAAGGATACCTCATTATATTTACTGTGATCCATCGCCTTTAATCATTTATATTTATAGCGCTAGTGACCTTTTTTGAATATCACCCCTCATGTCTAGTTTCATTTACAGTTATGGTTTATCTTTACAAAGTTAAGTTAGCAGGCGTTACTTTGCGGGATTTGCTAATGCAAATAATACATAAGAATCAAACACCTGTACCGAACTTAATTAAGTTAAATTAGTTTTACAATAATAAAAACTTTAAGTTTCTAATTTTTTACATTTATTACAGCAGCAGAAAGAGAAAGAAAAAGCAGATTACCGTAAAATGCTTAAGCGTATGTACCATTATTTTTTTCTTATACATATCGCTGATATAATAAAAATAGGAATTTGTAACTTTCATGAAATACTTTTATACCAGTTTAATACCAGTAGATTAACCAAAGTTCTTTAAATAAATATAAAATGTTCTATTTTAATCGGTATTTACAGGATAGCTAATAACTAATTCGATACCATGATTATGTTTAAGTATTAAACAAAATTTGTAACAATATTATCTTGCTAATAGCGGATTAATGCATTATTAAATTTCTTTTGTTATAGACCTTCGCTAAGTAATTCCTAATTCTAAAAAATATTTATATCTCATGTTTGTAATTTTTGGTACCACCTATAACCACGTTTCCATCTTCCCAGTAATATCCTGGATATCTTTAGATAAAGAATTAATTAATATATTTAACCTAACTAAACCTAACCTAATTAAACTAACCTATTAGGTGAATATGATATTCATTGCATCCGGAAATCTATTCAAACGAACTAATAAAAATATAACTTATTAAAGTAAAACTCTCATGCCGTGTGGTATCAGAGTAGAATAGACCACCCTCATTTCTTACCGAGGTGTCGTAAAATACGACTAAGGTAAGTTGACGTCAGGCAAGCGGCCGGTCGTAAAATACGTAGCCAAATCATGTGACAACATGTTTGTAACATGTTGTGCCGACTCCACTTAGAGTGGGATAAGGGCAGGAGGATGATGATTAAAGTAAAACTTTCACAGAAGAAAAACGGCCTGTTACTATCCTACTGCTGGGCAAAGGCTCCCTCTCTCCGTTTTTGGAGAGAAGGATTGGAGCTAAGACCTATCACTCTGCTCCAATGCGGATTGATAGGTTACACATATCTGTAGAGAATTCTAGGTTTCACGATGTTTTCCTTCACCAAAAAGCGTGTGATAAATTGCAATTATTGATTAGACACATAAGTTTTAATAGAAAAACTCATTGATGCCTGCCCGGGGTTTGAACTCATGATCGTGTCTAGAAAGTCGCACAGTCTCACCACTGGGCTATCAACTTTGAAACTTTCATATATAGCAAGATAATTAAATATGGCACGATGGTTAAAGAGCCTCTTCTCGATCCGCAAGAAGTTGGACTAATAGCTAAAGGTAAGAGATATTGGAATTTTAGGAAAGGCTGTTGTATTAAAAGCCTTTATATAAAAAGCAACAAGCATTGGTGTGTCGGTTTCAATTCAAACCAGAATCAAGGTTGCTCAGAGTTGCAGCGGAAATAGCCGAATCCGCAATGCAAATATACCTTTTTCATTGCGAGTAACATATCGTCCCATTTGCAGACTGTGTAAGAATTTTTTTTAGCGATTTGAATCTTCGACTTCATTCCTTCGTTAGATAACATGGCAACTGACTCGTTGTTTGCGTAAAGAAAAACCAGTAAATCTTAAGACCGTTATAATTTATATAATAGTAGCTTTCAAGTAGATGCGAAAACATTAAAAAAATAAAGTGATTATACTTTTTTGATTTTTTTTAGATTCCTACGTTAGAATTACTTATACAAAGTCATTATTGTCGCTTTTTGGCTGACTAGGAGTTACCCTAATACAGGGGACGGCAACCTGCAGGTCTTAGAATGTGATGCTGCGGCTCGTTCCATATCCAAATATAATTTATTTTATACAAAAAACATTAATAAATCATTTTGAATCAGTTAACAAGGATTAAGCACCTTTTCTATCTCTAGCCTTTACTTACTTTACTTTTACTCTTTTTTGGTACTATTTTCACCCCGCCCGTTGATTTTTTTCCTTGACACCGGCGTGACCGTAGGTTTTAATTTGCTTCCTAAAAAATGGTAGCTCTTTAAAATTTTGTAAATCGTAATTTGCTTAGAAGGTTGCCGAACCCTGTCCTAATTGGTTTCCTGTTTTACCATAAACAGAATTTTCGTCACTTGTCTCTAAACATGAAATGTATACGAGTTGTGAGTTCGCACCAATGATGTATTAATCGTGATTGCTCAATTGATATTCAAGGCTGCCGTAACATCACTAAATGAAATAGGATAACCGCATTCCATGCTTATTACATTTTTAATATGCGCGCGATTATCGTGATAACTTATATATATTTCGGAGAGTCATTCGATCTTATTACTTGCCTAGTTAACAAATCAACGATTAAGTGTCGCATAATGTTAGTATAAGTTGATTTTTAATGTAGTAAATAAGACAAAAGTTATAATAAAATTATTTTGCTATAATCCGCGATAGAGTAAATAAGAAGTATGCTATAAGTGTTTCTCACGACTTCGTTATCGCCGACTTAAGCGTTAAAGAATCCTTAATTATGTATCCTGTATTCGAAGGAAAAACAGGAATTGATTTATCTTATATGTTATCTGTTTTATAAGCTTTAATTTATTTATTTTAACATCTCGGTTAATTGCCTCTTTAAGTGACGAAAGGGCCGACTACTTTTTCGCATAAAGAATCAGCTTAGCGATTCAACGCAGAAACGCTGCAAGATTTCTTGGGACCATTCCACGTGAGCATAATTCGTATAGTACTGGCGAGTAAGTTATTTAAAATAGACATTCCTTGTAAATATTGGTTGCTAATAAATGCATTTCAAGTTTTACCAATTACCGATTTCGCTAATATTATAAATCCAGCGGTTTAATTCTGATAGCGTAATGGACAGACATACTTTATCTATACAGTTTTTTAGGCCAGATAATCCTTTTTAGTCTACACCATTCGTTACTCGTGAGATCGCGGTCAAATATAATTTTTTAAAAACTATTAAGTATAAGTTGACGCATGGCGCCTGTTGCATTATCTATTCAACCACGTTCTCGAATATAATTATCGGGACCTTTATTATGCTAGTCTTGTATACCTACTAGATTTAAAACCTTTAAATTAACTTCAAATATTATTAGCATATCTTAACGTTCGACTGCTGTTTTATGTATGTTACAAAACGATTGGCAAACTGCCGTCAATGCTTTATAAAGCTTTGTGAGCTAAGAAGTAATATCACAAAAAGTCATATGAGTAAAGACCTCCTTTCTAGTTGATTGAACACATTCATAATGGTTTGCGATTTGATTAGAAGTCTATGGCTGAGAATGTTTCGGTTGTATCGTTAGTGAATTCTTGCGAAACAATTGAGTAAAGCCTTTTTAAAGTACTTACATTTAATTAATGCGTGTGTGCGTGCGTGCATGCGTGCGTGCGTACGTGCGTGCGTGCCTGCGCGCATACGTTAATAATTTATAAAATAGTCGAACAATACGCGCATAATACTCATTTATGGTGGCCGACTTATTTTTTCGTGTCAATGTGTGTCTTTTTATCCATATATAGAATAATATATACTTAAAAAATAATAATATATAATAATAATAAAAATATACAATACATTTAATATCGGTGATAATTAGTACGTCACACCACTATTAAAAAAAATAGACTATGCAAAACAATGTGCCAATAATGTATTGCATTTATTTAATTTGGTTTTTAATATAATACACATACATAGGCGTGTATATGACAAAAGTTAAATAAATGGTTGAAAATACTATAACTCACGTTTCTCAAATAGATAATGTAACGTAAATGGCAAACAACAAAATCTTTCCTGACAATTTCTCTTGCGGGATGATTTCGCGACGGCATCTGTCTGCGACTTAGACACCATTTATTCTCGCCCGTTTTCCCTAATTGTTTTTACTCAACGAATGTTATTTTTGTGAAATATTTATATGAACTAATCCTTTTGGGGGGCATCAGCGTGATTTGTTATAATACCAAAAGAACTTTACAGCAAAGAGCAACTGATAAGGATTATGAGCAAGAACCTTATCTTGTACAAACACTAGCCTACAAAGAGTATTTACTTAAAAAATATCATTAATAACTATATACATATATCTAACAACCCACATTTTTATCACAATAATAATAACATTTTTCGTTGATTACTTTTCACTCTTTAATTTTGATGTAATACAAAAGCCTGGTATTTTAACTATATTTGTTAATATATTTATTAGGATAGACAATTCAAGGACCAGAGAGTGATAAAGCGTACTTTTTATCCTCAATGATATCCTCAAGTAGCGAGTTATTTTATTCACTAATGCTTACAATATGCATTTTAACGAATGACCCATTTAAGTAGTTTACTTACGGCAGAATAAATTTAAGAACTATAGTAAATAGATAAAATAAATAAATATATGGGACACTTACACACACGGTCGTCGATCCCCAATGTAACTTAATACTTGTGTTATGGGTGACAGACAACTGGTAAATATAATACATATATAATTTTAAATACGAGTACATTACCTAAATACAAATACACCCAAGCTCGAAGAACTAATAAATTGTTAATAGAAAATACTCGGCGGGAATCAAAACCGCGACCCGCGGAGCTGAAGGCACGGTTACTACCCATTGCGCCAACAGGCCAGTCAATAATAATAACATATAGTACCCGGCAATAAATAATGCACATCGAGAACTTTGAACGAAACAGCCGGCCAATTCGGTTTCATAGAGCGCTGTCACTATCACACACGGGTTCGTCAGTCTGTGCGACAGAGACAATGCTCTATGAAGCAGAATCTAGCCGATTTCTCTCTCTGAGCCTCGATGTGCATTATTTATTGCCGCTACTATACATAATACTTTATATTATCTATGTTATTGTAATTTATATGATCTATGTTAGCATCATAGAGTTATTATACTTAGATATGATATAAGTATATGAGATTCATATTCCATCTCATCATTTGTTGCGGCACTCATGCTAACAGGGCTGCTTATAACTCCACATATCCATAACTCCATAACTCTATTGTTAGCATAGAATAACATCCTTAACTGAAAATTAATCTAACAAAGCGTTAGCCGTGAACAAAGAACCATAAATATGTCAAATATCTTATTCCAATTTTCTAAATAACTCGAATCCAGAACAAACGCATTCTAGAAAAAGCGAATTTAAGATTTAACAGCATTGTTACCAAGATTAGTTCATCTTGGCGCTGTTACGTAAGTTTTGAGTATGCAGTGGGTTTTTTTATTAATGTCATTATTTATATGTTAGTAGAATGTATATTCATTCAAATATTATAACCGAATCTTTCAGTTTCTTAACTTAATTTCAAAGTTTTTTTCACCTCTAATTAAAATACTACAATATTCTAGTTGTTCAATGTACAGTGTTATTGTTAAGTGTATTTTGTTGGCGATCTATAAATAAAATAAAATTATAAATGGTTTGTAACGTTTTCAAATCTCCGGTCCAATATTAATTACATTTGGCACAATTTAAGCTTATTTACTGGGTTAACATATAGAATGAAAATTCCCGTTTCTCTTGCGGGAATACTGATTGTAACTGGTAATAGATATTACTTTATTGAGGGTACTTGAACGTGTGAAGTGGACTTTTATTTGTTAAAGGGAGAGAGAGAGAGAAGATAATAGTAAGTATCTTACTATTATTTTAATACAGCAATTGAAAATACACTTATTTAGAAAGCATATTACACTATTGAAGATTATTTAAATGAGCTACTCACTATAGGCTAACCGTTTAACTCAGACTTCGCTTGCGGGGTACAAGGGCGCGCAGGTAGGAGGAGAACAGGGACTGAGGTAGGTGCGGGCGGTCACCTCTTGTAAATTACGCTACGGGCACTCGGTTTGTACGTCGCAGAGAAGTCTAAGTGAAACGGTTAGCCTATAAATTAGACTGTAAGCTGTTAAATAATAATATACTATTTAAATTATTCTTTTTGACAACAGTGACCGTCAACTTTCTTGCTAGTTTATCTCTGTCCGATCACCTAACCGAAATATTGGTAGCTTCATTAGTTTGACGATTCGAAAGTGTAAGTAAAAGACAAGTGGTATAAAGAATATTTTTCAAATGCAAATTATTATTTATTCAAGTGGACGGTTTTCAATACTTTTGAATCAAATTGTCAAATGTTTTTAAAGAAGCCAACATTGATTCGGAACCAGCGAGAAACTCGGAAGATAATCTTTAAACAAATATATAATAATTTTTTTGATAGTCAAAAGATAATCGTTGCAGCTTGGTGCGTAGCTGACTGCATTTAAGATATGCTACTATCACTCAAATAATCCTCAATCTCATAGTAAGCTTTACGTAGAAGCATCTTTTTGAGACAATCTCTAAACTTGTACAAAAGAAATAATAAAATTATTTTGCTATAATCCGCGATACAGTAATAGAAAATATATATAGTGTTTAATGTATAGTGGACTATCAGTATTTTCATACCCGATACGTGCAGGATTCGTAAAAACACATGCACAAACCTCCACCACTTCCACCACAATACACAAGCCGTATACAGGTTCACTATCACAAACTCAACAATCGTTTCGCCCCGCAACCGAAGCATCATCAGGAGATAGACTCCACGACAAAATCGCAAAGCCTTTGCGATACTGTATCGCGGATTATAGCAAAATAATTTTAAAATTATGGATCTCCGCAAAGTAACGCCTAATTCTATAAATTATTCTAAACTTCTGTAAAGGCAAGTCTAGATAAAATTTTGAATATGAATATATTATAATTATAATATTACAGAAGAGTAATTACACACAAAATCTTTACTTCGGTGTCCGTCAATTTATAAGAACTTTACTGTATTAGTTAAATTTAACTGCTACTGCATCTTGCACACAATAGATTTCAATTTGAATGAGAGCCAAGCGACAAGCAGCTGCCGATCGCCATACCCAATCATGCGTGAAGGTGCGCTACAGACCACAGCTATAATAAATTGTATTTTAACTTCTTGTTTACAGAGATTCGTTTGCATGTATGACACATCTGAGACACGTATTGAGATTGTAGAAGTGAGTATGTGTAGTGCTTGTGTGGGGTTTTCAAATTCGAATTCAAAATATTATTTATTCAAGTAAATTTGTAAACAAGCGCTTTTGAATCGTCAACATCTACTGCTGGTTCGGAACGCTGTTTCTACCGAGAAAAACCAACAAGAAACTCTGCGGTTGTTCTTTTCACAGAATAATTCGTATTACTAGTGACATATAGTTATTGATGTTTTGTACAGGGTCGAAGAGTAGTTATATCAACGCATTCATATCGTCTAAGTATAAGTAGGCTTTCTGTATTAGCCTTTTTTATTTCTTCTTCTTTCTCCTATCCTTATCCTAACGGTGAAACATGTTTTTCTGTTATGTATTTATTTATTTATTTATGTTTCCTTATGTTTATTTTTACATTACATAGATTCCCTTAACAAAGGTGGGTTATAACAAACAATTCTATTCACAAATAGAATATAAAGTTATTTTTTTACGTAAAACGTTAAGTAACGGCCTCTTACCATCCAACGGCTAGACAAAAATTAAAATTATGTCACATCAAATGAATTTATGTAAAAATGCATATGCATTAATAAACATAAACAATATTATGCTTTTTGTCCGTATTTACGTCACGTTACGTTTGTCACGTAGGCCGAGGATAGATATGCGTACCACATAGACGTATGGTATAACCCTATCAAGTTATGAACACACCATAAACAAGCCGCGTAATATAGACTTTCTAACTAACTAACCTAATAAATACCTACTTTATCGTGTTGTATAACTTATGGGAAAAATCATTATTTTTAAAAAAACTTTTTGATAGTTTAATTATTTTCATGAATAACTTATACTACACCATGCAAAGAAAATTAATTTGTTACGTTAAAATAAATTATTTATGAATGAAAGTGAAAGGTTATGTTTTTCTTATTATGTTAACTTTGATTAGTAGAGCAATAACAACAATCTAACTTTTTATAAGTTTATAAACCTTATAATTAATTTAAAGACGCATTTTTTATGAATCCGATGGTACAAAGTAATAAAAATACTACTTAAATATGAAAAAAAACTATTCTTATCTATAAATTGATAATATATTTGAAGGGTACAGGATATAAAGGCAAACATAAACAATAACCACAGATAATAGAAAATCAAACGTCCGTCCCTAATATTGTTACGTTCAAGAAGGATTCGATGTCTATTCTTTTCTATTTCGGTTAATATTGATATGCTTCCTGACCCTGCCTTCGGCTCCGCGGGTCGCAGGTTCGTTTCCCGTAGAGGGCTAACATTTGCTAGAAACAATTTTTTGGTTCTTCGAGCCTGGGTGTGTTTTTGTAATAGTAATATTGTCCGTCACCCATAACACAAGTATAAAGTTACTTACTTTGGGGACGGACGACCGTGTGTGTGAGTGTCCCATATATTTAAAAAATAAATCTATTTAGATTAATATTGAGATGCTTATCAGCCTTATGGCTAGATTGTAACTTCAATAATACATATTATTTACATTGTGGATTTTTGTATCTTCCCTTAACATAAAACCATAGATAGCTATATGACTATGGGACTAAGACTATGGGATTTGTGCTTGAATAAAGAGATTGTTGGTTCGTAATTTCTTTATTGTACATATTTCAATTAATACGATAAAAAACAACATAAGTGTGCAACGGCGGATTCATTCTGGAATCCGAATCTTTATCAGTCATCCAGTCTTCATTTTTTATATTTTATATTTGAAAAGATTAATAATAATTAATTCAATAAAATTAAAATGGAAGGATAAATTAAATTAAATGTAATATGGATTAATTAAGTAATATTATAGTATTACATAAATATAATAATTACAATAAAGTCTATTTATTGTATTTATATTTAAAATATAACTAATTCGCTGAGATAATTTTAGATTTGTTTATATTATTATTTAAAAACGGTAAAAAACGGTTGCAAGTGTGGCGAGGTGTCTTTGGGTCGAGGCGCGGAAGTACGGGGGACGGCGGCCTTGCTCGGCCGCGCGCCGAAGGTGAAAGTCTTCAACGATTATTGAGCCTCGCGCCAACATCCTTCTGTATTCGGGTTAAATAGTAGCACGGATTATCTTTACTAATTGTTTGTACGTTACTAGATCCGCACCGCGTTTGTTACGACTATTTAACATGTAGGAAAATGTAACGGCCTGTTGCGTATTTAGGTGAAATATCTTAAAAGGCAACACGGATTTCATTTAGAAGAGTTAAGGACCGACTGGGCGGAGATAGGGCGGCCACTCCAAGAATCCATGATGAGCCTGAGATGACACGACAAGTACTAGTGTCTCGAGAAGAAATATTAAAGGTTCAAACATGGTGTGAAAGTAAAAGTAAAAAATTCACGGCCTGTTTCTTTCCGCACTTTTACAGCAAAGACCTCCTCGGTAATTTTTTAGACAGAAAGGTTGGACTTCAGACCCACTTCGCATTGTGCGAAGAAGAAGGCACAAGATGTTACAAACATGTTGTCACATGATTTGGCTACGTTTGTTACGACTGGCCGCCTGCCTGACGTCAACTTACCTTAGTCGCCTTTTACGAGACCTCGTTAAGAGATGAGAGTGGTCTATTCTACTCAGCCGGATACCACAGGGGCATAAGGCTTCTACTTTATCTTTGCGTTAAATAACAACGCATTAATATTTTTAATTACATAATATTAAACTATCGAATGAGTATAGACCATACACAAGAAATAGAACGTAAGTATGGACCTATATCAACGAATTTTGAAATATTATAATAATTAAAATCAAAGCGTGAAAGAAATAATAAAATTCTAAACGTTGTGTATTAAAATGAAAGGTTTCGAAATTGTTGTACAAACAAACATAACGGCTTGCGTCTATTTGGTGGCTACACAATATCTATTGTTATTCATTAGCTGGTTTGGGTTGAAGCGAGTTAAGCCGATCGCTATTTAAAAATAATTATATATATTAATATTATGTTTCAATATCATCGAGAGAGTTCCTTTACATACTTCTTGATAACACGTACTTTGTAAGAATATTCAAAAAGTATTAAACCGTTCGTAAAGTAAAAAAACAAAAAACAGAAAAAACAAAGTTTCTTAAGTACTGATAAGATTATTAATCTTAAAATTGGAATGAATGCACAGAGTGCTATCAAACCCAAAACAAAAGTGATTTGTAATTTGATGTCGATTCTCTATTTTCTATAGATTCTTGCGATGAAATGTGCGAAATTGTCTTAAATTTTAACTGTGTAAGTGTCGAGGCTGTGATACGATACGCTATATGATAATCTAAAACTAATAAATTATAAAATAATATTACATCTATAAGGTAAGAGATAAAATTGATCTTTTAAATTAATGTACTTACATATACAATGAACCTATTTGATTTATTTGAAATTATAGCATAATATTTTTAAAATTACCTACAACTTACCAGTAATATCGAGAGTCACTTTGCAGCGTTCGTTATTAAAAAACTATTAATATTTACTTAATAGTAAGAATATAAAATTTTTTGCCTGTAATATACAACAATTTCGCGAATCAATCGAAGATTATAGGAAAACAGTTTACACAATTATTAGAGGTATTATAAAGTAATAATTCTCTCATTTATACATTGATTGGCTAATATAGTCCATGTCTGGTTAAGACAAGACAAAAATAAATGGATGTCAATACAGCATCTTAATTTCAGGTTAACATATCTCACGTGCGTGCGCGATGCCCCGGTTCGTTTAAATATAATGGAGTCTCGAGTCTTGAGCCATCATCTCTATTAAAAGCATCGATTTAACGAGCGGAATGAGATCGCACTAGCCCGTAAATATGGGTCGGATTTAGCCCATACGGATATTTATTTATTTATTTTATATATAACCAACACATATTTGTGTTACTAATGTAATATTTTTATTATTTGAGGTTGCTAATAACAATATGACAGCCTTACATGAACCTACACCATAGAGTACTACCTACTAAGGTAGACTACTAATAAAACTATAAGGTAGAGCCAGCCCAAAATTTGTCCATCGACAAAAGCTGTAGGTCTACCATGAAGTTTTAGAAAACGATTCAATTCAAAGTCAGTACCTAAACCCAACCGCTTTGTTTTTGTACCATGAAGTGTGTTTGAAAAGGATGACGTTATATGAACTATAGATAACTCTGTCTCTTTTTCTTAAATATTTGTAGGGCGCATTCCGAACGTTCATCCGGCAACGACTTAAAGTGTGCGTCTTTAAGACGTCATGGTATGAAAAAGCAAAACAATTCAGTTTACGTACTCAATTGAGTCACAATAAAAGTTCATGGTAGGCCTGCTGATTGGCATACTGTTTCGCATGCCACATTTCCATGCATGAAGTCCATTCATAAAGAAAAAGTAAAGTAACAGCCTGTTACTATGCCCACTGCTGGGCTAAGGCCTCCTCTCTCCGTTTTTGGAGAGAAGGATTGGAGCTAAGACCTACCACGCTGCTCCAATGCGGATTGGTAGGTTACACATATCCCTAGAATTCTCTAGAGATATGCAGGTTTCCTCACGATGTTTTCCTTCACCGAAAAGCGTGTGATAAATTGCAATTATCAATTAGACACATAAGTTTTAATAGAAAAACCCATTGGTGTCTGCCCGGGTTTGAACCTATGTCGTCTCTAGAGAGTCGCACGGTCTCACCGCTAGGCTATCACAGCTTCATAAGTCCATTCCATTGAATGAATGAAGTCCATTCATGCATACATGGAAAGACTTCCATGCATAGGAGACACAGATCTTTATGATTATTTTAATTTTTTTTCCTCGTTTTTAATTTTGTTTTATATTTATTTAATTTTTTGTTACTTTATTATTTAATATCTAAATATGCCTGCATGGAAATCAGAGTGTCACAAAGTTTTTGCCGATAGAAACCGAGTTACATTGTTGCTAAGTTTTATAATAAATATAGATTGATGATATACAAAAGCCGTTATTGTGAGTAAAAAAGAGATAGAGACATACTATCGTGCACTTTTTATAGTATTTTGTAATGTACTAGACATTACAGCTCTCAGCTGGCGAGTTTTTTACAACTGAGGTCGCGACCACATCAACACAATTTATAGTTAATAACGATACCGGCTATACTCACGTCTAATTTTATCGGATTAGCCCGGCTAGTTTCGAACCCGTCCGGGGCACTTATTCATGAGCTCTTTACACGACGTTATCGCGGCGGGAACAGTTCCCGCTAATCCGATAAAATTAGACGTGAGTATAGCCGGTATCGTTATTAACTATGAATACTACTCACGATAGTTTAAATTTAAAAACACAATTTACAGTCAACCGTACATTAAATTAAACCTTCCGGAAGAATTGCACTGCTTTTTAGTAAAAACCGTATGAAAATCCGTTCAGTAAATTTTTTAAAAATCGATCAATAACAGACATATAGCTTTTAGGGACTCAGTTTTATTATGAGTAATGATATTAAATTAATTTTGTGCCTGATTTTTTCATATGAATAAAAGCTGTTTAATTTGATTTGATTCATTTGCTTATGAGTTTATACACGAGTTGTTTTTAATTTCTTTATCATAACCAAACAATTAAACTCAATCTTGTCGTTAAAAAATTCCGCAAACAATGACAACGACCGATTATATTTTTTAGCAGAAACGACGCGCTTGACAATATTTCCCTCGAATTATCTCGTTATCGCAAAATAGTGACGTAGCTGATAAGGAGCATTTTGATCGGCCGTTATCTGCGCGGTAAACGCAGCACGTGAATATTAAATTAAATCTACATATCGCTCATGGGCAATAGTGGCACAACTCAAAAAACACGTTTTTTAGAATACAGAAACAACAACAGAACTAATTATTCCTATTCTAAAATTATGATTTATAGAAGCAGAGGCTGATGAGAGAGGCTTTACTTTGCAAAATTCTATATTACAGAAACTATGACAGAACAACTTTGCTATAATCCGCGCGTGTTAAACAAATGTGTGTAATGCTAAGTATATGAGTAATTCACGTATAGTACACGACAATAAATAATGCACATCGAGGCCTAGAGAGAGAAAATTGGCTAGATTCTGCTACATAGAACATTGTCTCTGTCGCTCAGACTGACGAACCCATGTGTGACAGAGACAACGCTCTACGAAACCGAAGTGGTCGGCTGTTTCGTTCTACACTTCGATGTGCATTATTTAATGCCGGGTACTATACCTTACAACATGCAGGACAAGTCACCACACGTATCCCAAGGGGATCCCTCCACCAGCAACAATGCACACAAGCTATACACACAACCACCACCAAAATCTCTACGATCGTTTCGCCCCGAAACCGAAACATCTTCAGGAGGAAGGTACGTGAATTTTGCCTGCTTTATACACTTAGCGTTACATAACATTCGCTTAACATACACGGATTATAGCAAAGTAGTTCTGTTATAGTTTCTGTAATATGGAATCCCGCACAGTAACGCCTGCTTCTATAAATCATTATTTTAGAATAGGAATAAATATATATAAATATATAAAACAAATATAAAACTACACATTTCATCAGCGATTCCGGCAGAACTCATAATTCAATACTAGCCCATACGTATTATTATATAAATAACTGTCGTTGTGACCATGGCGGATGCAACTCTGCCGAAACGTCAAACCTTGTAAAAAGGTAACTCGATTTTGCCGCGATGTGACCCGTTTATTTATATAATAATAAGTATGAATCGCGAAAGTTTAAAATTAGCCCATACGTTTAATCAAACTAAAGTATTTTTTAAGCATTTTTCTTAGCAATGAAAACTTTAAACCCTTTTTATAATCTCTAAATATGATTTTTTAAGTTGTGCCACTATTGCAGCCCGTGAGCGATATGTTTGCGTATCTTAAATACACATTATACCTATCTAAGGATTAAAGGACGGTTAATTTTTTTTGCGATAAAAACCATAAACGTGACTGTCGTTTGAGTAGGATTAAACTCGTTATTTCATAATTATGTAAGGTGCTAATAAAATGCATGTCATAACTACGCCGCAATAAGATATCGACGTCAGATTTATGTAGTAAGATTTTCAGGGCTCGTTATACAGGAGGTGTGGCTTCAATTTGACGAATAATGTATAATCATATTTTTTTTTAATTTCTATTTATCTAAATACTAGCTGTGCTTACGGCTTACGTGTATTTTATTAAATTTTTAACATAGAAGTAGTTATTGTGAGTTAACCATAAAAGATAGGGACTTGCTATCGCGGACTTTTTTGTAGTACTTTTGTAGAATTCTCATTACATTACTTTGTATTCTGTATGTGTTGGTTTACGTGACGCACGCAACTAAAGCTAACAGCAGGTGAGTTTTTTTTACAACTGCGCTACCTCTTTAACACATTTGATGAATTAACTTAAACCTTCCGGAAGAATTACACTATCTTTGAGTTAAAACCGTACAACTATTGGTTCAGTAGATTTTGAGAAAATCGAATCATTTACAGAAAAATAGTATTGGGAACTTTGTTTTCAAATTAGTAAATATCTTTAAATATATCTAAAATAAGTAATTATAATAATAATCTAATAAATTTAAGTTAAAATAATTATTTATTAAGAGATTTTCAACATTTCTACTCATATTTCAAACAATTTACAAAATCGTTAACTAATTGGGCACTAAATCAATCTATCTATTGGTTAAAACCGCATACAACCCGTTAATAAGTTTTTGATTTTATTGCGACCAGACAGACAGACAGGGGGACTTTGTTTTATTTTAAATTACCACGCGTTGCTCAGTCTGGTTTTGATTCCCCTCAAAACAGAAGTCAAACAGTTTAAAAAAAGCTCCGATCACCACCAAATTTTATGAGATCATCTACTGGGTCATTCTAAAGATTGTCTGAAATTTTCATTAAAATCGGACCAGCCGTTTCGGAGTCTATAAAGGACGTATAGACAAACATTAATTTTTATATACTAAAAAGATAAGGAGGTATGATTAATACATATTAAATATCATGATACCTTGAATCTGCGTCTACTGCGCTATAAATCTGGTTGATTGACTGGTTAGATTAATTGTACGACATCTTAATGTGCGTGTTCTATAAACCTAAATATCACGACATAATAAATTAACAAAACAATATTTCTTTAAAGAACATGTTTTTTGAGAAGTTTTTTAAGGACTTTAATACTTTAAAGCAGTGCTTCCCAAACATTTTTGTGCCATGTCCCAGCATTTATAAAATTCTTATGCAACAAAATGGAACATACTTTTAATTAAAAAAAAATGATTTTTTTACTTAAGAAACGGAATTGACAGGTTTATAGAACAAGCAATATAACAGAACTAACTACTTTGCTGTAATCCGCACGGGTTAAGCGAATGCATGCAAAGCCAATGTGTATGAAGCAGGCAAAATCTACGCACCTTATACATGTAGGACAAGCCACCACATGCACCCCAAAGGCGCATCCACCAGCAACAACGCACACAAAAGCAGCACACACACCCACCACCACAATCTCGACGATCGTTTCGCCCCGAAACCGAAGCATCATCAGGAGGATAGGCTCCACGACAAAAATCGTAATGCGCCGCGCTACCCATACAAGCAGTCTTAAATAGTTCAACTCCCACCAACACCCTCCCCTCCGAACACATGTAGCAAAACGGAATTAGATACATTTACTTGCTCGTTAATTAAGTGGCCATTGTTATTTTTTATTATCTCAAGTTGCTCTAACGTATTGAGTCGGAGTCCCTTATCACAAGTGTGAAGAATATGAAATGAATGGTCATTAGGTACTTTATGACCGCTTTCCAGCAAATGTTTTGCAAAATTAGAATTTTGTGGTATATTATTCCTAAACGCAGCCATATGTTCCCGGAATCGAACCGCAAAACTTCGGCCAGTCTGACCTACATATATACCGTTGCACTCAGGACAATCTATTTTATAAACCCCGGATTTTTTACCCTTATCTAATATATCTTTATTTTTACACAACAAATTACGAAGCGATTGGTTAGTTTTAAAGGAGAGTTTAGTACCTGATTTTGATTTAAATATATTTGCCACTCGATCTGTTAATTTACCAAAGTAAGTCAGACTGGCTTTATAATTAGTTTTATTAAAAGATAGTTGAACTATTTAAGACTGCTTGTATGGGTAGCGCGGCGCATTACGATTTTTGTCGTGGAGCCTATCCTCCTGATGATGCTTCGGTTTCGGGGCGAAACGATCGTCAAGATTGTGGTGGTAGGTGTGTGTGCTGCTTTTGTGTGCGTTGTTGCTGGTGGATGCGCCTTTGGGGTGCATGTGGTGGCTTGTCCTACATGTATAAGGTGCGTAGATTTTGCCTGCTTCATACACATTGGCTTTGCATGCATTCGCTTAACTCGTGCGGATTATAGCAAAGTAGTTAGTTCTGTTATATTGCTTGTAATATGGAATTACGCAAAGTAACGCTTGCATCTATAAATCAGGTTTATAGAAGTTAACGAAAGACGTAAATTTTCAAAACATAGAATGAAAAACTGAAATTTTAATTGTAAATAATTTTATCGAAGATTTTTTCTTATATTAATTTATTATTTTTAAAGTTACAAAAGTAAAGTGAAGTCTATCTCCTGTTGATGCTTTGATTGCGGAACGAAACGATTGTTGAGTTTATAATAGTGAACGTGTGTATTGATTGTGTAGTGTGGTAGCGGTGGTGGAGATTTGTGCATGTGGTAGTCCACTCTATTTACTTAATCGCGGATTATAGCGAAATAATTTCATTATTCCTTTTTTTATTAGGAACTTCGTAAAGTAACGCCTAATTCTATAAATTATTTATTTCGATTTAGTTACAACTTTGTGCAATCTATGTACAGCAAATATCAACTTCCTCTAAATATTTTTTATATATCAGAAGCGACAGGAAGTTGGAAAATAACTCCCCCTTTTAAAAATCTGGGGCGTGGGCCCCAGGTTGGGAAACACTGCTTTTAAGTCAGTTCGTGTTCATGGACGCAACTCTGCCGGAACGAACCTAATATAACTAACTCGATTTTATCTTATGTATCCCGTATGATTTTAATATAATAATAAGTATAAATCGCGAAAGTTTTAAATCACTACTTTAAAGTCACTTTGGCAGAATGAAATATCTCAAAGTAAAACAAGCTGCGTATTTCCGACTTCAATAATTATTATCCGTAAAACAAATAATATAAAACGTCTTCTTTGGAAGTATTTCTAAGATTTAGATGTTAATTTGCAAAGTTCTATTACGAACAGGTAGAATTAATATGCTATAATCTGCGACGAAATTAATCACAAAGGTGGCCTTTAAAAGTGGGTTGTTAATGCGCCAAAACCGTTTTCGGTACGTACAAGTTATAGCGTAAACAACTTTCACCGAGTGATACGTTTTGATAGTTTGGTTCATGTAGACAGTTTTTTTCATAAAAAAAAAACAACGAGTTGCATTCTTTACTTTCCACTAGTTTATTAGGATGAAAGAATGGTTTGTATCAAATAACTTATAGAATTAATCGTTCCTTTAAGGAATTGCATACTACAAAACTTATGATAGGATTATTTTGCTATAATGCGTAGGAGAAAGACAAAGAGAATGCGCCTTTGTTAACAAAATCTATGTAATGCGTGTAGGAAGCAAAACTGTTCTCATACTTTATACATGCAGGAATAGTTACCGCACGTATCACAGCATACCACCACCGACAGCACACTACACAAGCACTACACACATTCAGTACGTCAATCGCAACGATCGTTTCGCCCCGTCACCGAAGCATCGTCAAGAGATAGGCTCCACGACAAAATCGTAAACGCTAACAGGCTGATAACAATCTCGGGTTATAGCAATATGTGTAAATGCTATCATAACTTTTGATTTGTATCAAAGTTTCTATAAACCGTTTAAAGTCTACTGTCGGCCTAGGTAATTATAAGAGATTTCTATGCCAAAGTCCTCTCGCAGTTTTTACGATTTTCAGGTAATTTCTTCAACTAATGTGTGTCAAAAATGGCTACAAATGCGTTGATGGTTCGATATTTCAATAACTTACATATTTACCAGAAGATTTCGACACCCTGTTCATAGACTTAAGATATAATATAAAATAAAAATATATTTTCTATTTATTTTATCTTGGCACGGTCTATAGAACATCTATAGAATAATCGATCTAAATGTAACCACTCATCAATACTTGTTTCCCGAACTATTGACTAATTTTACTTTGCCATTTTATTTAAATATGCTATATACATAAAATAACAAGAGTCACAATAAGCTTGTGATTCCTGTGTTGCGACTCAGCAGAGTTAGCAACTCATTCGTTGGTCTCGGTATTCGCTTTCATAATAAAATTTCGCAGTCCATACTAGACCAGTCTACAGAACTTTAAACTAAGTTTAATGCTTATACAAAATTGAAGATTATTTGGATGATAGAAATGCCTGGATTTGAAAATCCTTTCAGCTTCATACAAGGCTGTGGTTTAATAATGTAAAATTGAAAATGTTTAAAAGATTGACCGCCGAGTTTCTTGCTGGTTCTTCTCGATAAGAACAACATTACGTACCAGTTGTAGCTTCATTAATCATATTGATCCTTGACGATTCAAAAGTGCTCGAAAGAGCTTACTTGAATGTAGATTATTTTAATTTTGATTTTAATGCCCTTTCAAGTGTCCAAGAACACTGTAAAGATAAAAAATAAATAAAAATTTAAAGTATTTATGTTTTTAGTCACTTCATCTAATTATTAATGTTTGGACGCCAAACGACGTCAATTTGGACGTCCCAAATATTCCTTGCTACCCTTTCTCATTTCTCAACGTGTCCAAGTCAACGAAGACTTTAATTTATTTCCGAACTCATTCTGCTTTAAACTGTTTTTACGTAGTGAAATAGGGCTTATAATAATTTATCTTTCGAAATATTATACATCGTTATGTTTCCGCTTCCAATTTTTTTTTAATCTATAGCCCTGACTTGCCTTTTGGCGCAAGTGGCAGTACGACTGCATTCAGTTCCGTGGGTCGCGGGTTCGATTCCTGTTAAAAACCAACATTGTCCTTTAAAAAATTGTTCCTTCAGTTCACATGTATTTAAATATTTATTGAAAATTTTTAAAAAATACATTTTCTACTTGTCTGTCACCTATAACACAAGTATTAAGTTATATTGGGGACAGACGGCCGTTTGCATTAGTGTACCATACTGTATATTTAAAAAAATAGTTTTTGTCTGTATGTACTCTAAGTGGGGTCGGCACAACGTACGTACGTACGTTGTGCCGACCCCACTTAGAGTGGGATAAGGGCAGGATAATAATGATGTCCCTTATAGACTCTGGAACGGCTGGACCAATTTTAATGAAATTTTTATGTAATCTTTAGATTGACCCAGCGGATAATCCTGTAAAGTTTACTTTGAATTTATTACAATAACTAGCTTTTACCCGCGACTTCGTCCGCGTGGACCGTAGTTCTGTAATACTCAATAGCTTCTATCGGTATCCAACCTTGCAAATATCTCCATCACAAAAATCAAATCGATCCGGGGGGGTTAAATAGCAGTTCCTATGACAATTGTTACGTTACTCGAATACTACTACTATCCACTACTCCATTTTAAATTTAATTTCCTTCATGCCATTACTGTTATTTAGCAAAGATATTAATTTGCACTGGAAAGATTCGATCAAAACCATAAGAAATTTGTAAAACCTCTCTTAGTGGACAGCAGCGTCTTTCAGTTTATCAGTCAATGTGAGACTCCATTGGGCCTACTGATTAAATTAAAAACATGATATAAAAATTTGCACAAAAATTCTAAACATTCGTTTAATAACTTTTTAGTATAATCTTAACTTTTTACATAAAATACTTCTCTTAAACCAACATCGATGAAATTTGGCACAATTAATGCTTATACATCAGGGTAACTTATAGGCTATATAAGTTCTACAAATCCTGTTAATTTAACAGTAATAGCATAACATAAGGAAGCTGAGCTATTTAAATGTAAAATTGATGTTAGTTATAATTAAAAGTAAATGCGACAATCCGCCTGTCTGTTACGTTTTCACGCCGAATAGCTGAGCCAATAAAAATGAATTTTGTTACAATAAATGCTTATACACCGGGTAAAGCTATAGAAATCCTGTTAATCCAACAGGAATAGGATGACATTACCATTACTTTCCTTTCATAAATAATACGTTATGTCGTGAATCATTTTTGGAATTGCACTCCCTATGTGAGTAAAATTAAGTTACTTGAACCTTTGTACTTTTTGTCCAATCTTTAACCTTGAATCTTGTCTTTGTAGACAGACCCTTTTAAATAAAAAAACACGTGTGCTAATTTAGTGTAAGCAAAAATTGCCTTCAAAACCGAATGGTGAATGCGATTCGCACTTAACTACCCCTCATTTTGCACGAACGTTTCCGAAGCCCTGCATATCGGTGTGATGATCACGGACTGCTATGAGTCTTGTTTTACGCTGTTATACCGCTTTTGAAGCTTTAAACTTTCAATGACAACGTTGATATGCATTTAATTGCTCGTTATATTAAATGAATGTCTCCGAGGTTCGCAGTTGAGTGTGTTGATCACAATCTGATGTAGTCTTCGGATGTAGGTTGAGCTGATCTTTTGGAAGATTAAGACTCCAAATAATGACAGCGATCTGCAATGAAACGCTATTCATATTGAGAGAATATTTTCTAAATTTGCATTTCTGTATGATACTCACAATCGACTGTAACATTTCGGGAGGACAAAGAAATTTATCGTGTTTTCCCAAAGCATAGTTTATTTATTTTAATAAATAGCACCTATTACTTACATTTGTTATACATTGTAAGAGATAATTTAAAATTATGCTGTACACAAAAACCAAGATTTATAAAAACTCTTCTTAAAATAACTCTTTCCACGTAAGCTAAACAACGTGATAAAGAACCTTCTTTTAATTACAGATTTGACTCGCCTGTGTGTATCAAATACAGAGAATTAAAAAAAATTGATAGGATGATAATAGATGGCGTTTTAAATGTCATCCTATTCCTGATGAATTAACAGGATTTCTTTAGCCTATACTCCGATGTATAAGCATTAATTATGCCAAATTTTATCGATTTTGCCATTTTTAAGCTTTAAACTTTGAACGACAACGATGACACACAGTTAATTACTCTTTATATTGAGTGAATATCTCCGAAGTTGGCATTTGAGTGTGTTGATCACAATCTGCTGTATTCTTCGGATGCATGCTGAGTTAAACTTTTTGAAGATAATACTCCAAATAATGACAGCATATTGAAACGCTATTCATATTAAGATAATTTTTTTGAGGTTTGTATTTCTGTATGATACTCACAATTTCTATAGCCTATACATATAGGGGTAACATTACCCCGGTATATAAGGAATAATTGTGGCAAATTTCATCGATATTGGTTCAGCGGATTGGCCGATTAAAAAGGTAACATACAGACAGACAGACTTTCGGATATTAGTAAGGATTTATTTAATTGATACTTAAAATTCATCATGTACTGTTTCGTGAAGCAAAACATGGACAAAATGAAGAAATAAATACATATCTACATATCCCTAGACAATTTGTGGAATATGTCGAACCTATCAATCCGCATGGTAGATATAGGCTTCAGTCACCGTTTTAAAGGAGACAGCTCCGAGGCTTTGCGCAGAATAGGAGATAGTATCAGGCCATTACTTTCCCTACAGAAATAATAACACATTTAAAAAAATCATTAATATTTAAAGCTCCATACAAATGATCCCCTTACATTTATTTTGATTTAAGCGTCTAGTATTCCATTCTATATTTCACCACCTTGAAGCAGAAATTGTTTAAAAAATATCTTATATTTTGTTCTTATACTATACGTTCTAATACCTATATTGTTACGTTTCATCCAGAATTTCAAGTAAATGCCTTCAAGAAATAAAAAGATTCATTTCATCATACAAACATTCATCGTCCATTAACAATGATTACTAACGATGAATATAAAATGTGATATTCTTATAAAAAAAACGTCTCCAGACCGGCCTTGTTCTCATAATTCTCATTAAAACGACGGAAAACGGAAAAAATGCAAGTACCATTATAATTGCAAACGACCTTCCAACTTAAAGTTGAAATTTTTTTAATTTGCTGACCAATGGAACTAAAAAAATGAGGCTTTCTACTACATATTAGTTTAAACAGTGTCCAAATCGTTTCAGCGGTTTCTGAGATTAGCAGAAACACAAAGACGCACAAAGCCAAAAAAAACTAATAAAAATGTGAAATTCTTCAATAACGTCAGCTTCAGTCCGGCCTAATTGTCATAAAAAGATTTGTGCTTCTCTTGGCCATGGTAATATACGTAATCTAGCAGGTAAGATTGCTTTAGGAACGGCGAAAGACGGAAAAAATGCAAGTACCTGTATAAATAGTATAAAGTAAAGTAGTAAAGTAATAGCCCATTACAATCCCACTGCTGGGCATAAGCCCTCTTCTCTCCGTTTTTGAGGAGACGTGTTGGAGCTAAGACCTACCACGCTGCTCCAATGCGGATTGGTAAGTTACACATATCCCCAGAATTCTTTAGAGATATGCAGGTTTCCTCACGATGTGTTCCTTCACCGAAAAGTGTGTGATAAGTTTAATTATCAATTAGGCACTTTGAACCCGGGAACTGGCGACCACCTCGAAAGAGTCGCACGGTCTCACCGCTGGGCTATCACAGCTTATGTATCATAGTATACGATCTTTCAGCTTAAAATTGACATATCTTTTTTATTTGTTGACCGATTGAAATAAAACATACTCTATATGTTAAGTGAAACTTCCTACTACATATTAGTGAAAACCGCGTCCAAATCGTATCAGCGGTTTCTGATATAAGCGGAAACAAACGCACAATGCCCTAAAAAACTGGAATTAAAATGTAAAATTTTTCAAAAAAATCAGCTTCAGATCAGCCTAGTTTTCATAAAAAGATGTGTGATTCTCCTAGCCATCGTAACATATGAAATTCAGTAAGAAAGATTGCTCCAGGAACAGAGAAAAACGTTAAAAATGCAAGTACCAGTATTAAAGTATACGACCTTTCACCTTAAAATTGATATATCTTTTTTATTTGCTGACCGATTGGAATAAAACATACCCTATATGTTAAGTGAGACTTCCGACTATATATTAGTGAAAACCGCGTCCGAATCGGATCAGCGGTTTCTGAGATTAGCGGGAACAAACGCACAGACATACAGACAAACCGACAAACAGACAAACAGATAAACCGACAAAAATTTTAAAAACTATTGTTTCATGTTTAGGAGCGTATTTTGAGACGACTACACTATTTTTTTTCTTTTAATATTAAATGTACAGATTCGACATCTCAACGATTTTATTATATGTATTGATGATTCAAATATCTTTTAATTAAGCCTTGCGAAGGATCCTGATTAATATTTTTATATTTAATTTATTTATATAGTTTATTAAAGTATTAATTTATTTATGTAGTTTAGTAAAGTAGTAAGGGTTGCCTGGAAGAGATCACTATTCAGTGATAAGGCCGCCTTTTGTACATATACATAAGGTTTACTTTAAGTGATAATATGTTTTGTATGTTTTATGTTTTGTACAATAAAGTTTATATCTATCTATCTTAAGTATAAAACAATATCTTACGCTGACTACTCATTATCATTAACAATTTATGTACTACTCTTATGTTACTTACGACATTCATTAAAAATACACTAGATTAGGTCAAGTACGAACTACGTTATTTGTAATGGAACAACTATTTACACTTCTGGTTTCTAATCTTTATGACTTATATAAAACAACAGCTTTATTAATAAAAAGGTCAAGTATAGATTGTATTTGTAAAAAGGATTATTATATTTTTATTTGGCCTTTCGTTATGGGTTTTGTCCTTAAAATACTCTGAAAGTTAAGTAGTAGTAAAGTAAAGTAAGTAGTAGTAAAGTGATAGTAAAAAAATATATTATTTAACATATATTTAGTTAAATATAGGCTAATTTTTTGATAGTCAATGGATTAGAATTATTTTATTCGTTTTTTTTATATGCAAAAAAGACCAGAATACGTAATTGACCGTAATACAGTCAATGATAAAGCAAAAGCTTTAGAGTTAATTTAAAGTAGCAAAGGATTACCAAATATACCTAGGTACGTAAGTTACGTAACGACCTGTTGCTTGCTATCCAACTGCTGGGCAGAGGTCTTTTCTCTCCGTTATTGGAGAGAAGAGTTGAGTATAGACAACGCCACGCTGCTCAAATGCGGATCAGTAGGTTGCACATGTACCCAGAGTTGTCTAGAGATATCAGATATACAAAGGTTATTTCACGATTTTGTCTTTCCCCGAAAGGCGTGTGATAAATTGCAATAATCAATTAGACATATAAGTTGTAACATAAAAATTCATTGATACCTGTGGACTGAACCCGTGACCCTCTCGATAGAGTCATACGGTCTTACTGCTAGGTTATCACAACTTGACATACATAAAATAAATAAAATATAATTTAAATAAAAATAGTTTTATTGAATCTTAGTCATGCATTATAAAGTTAAACCAACCCATTAAAAAACCTTTAACAATTAAATGATAAACGCCAAAAACTAGCGAATGACCGCCAAATGTATTAAATAGCCACCAAATCTATAACTGCCTAAGAACCATTTAGCGAATCCATTTATATATATCATTATTTTTGTGTAATATTATTAGCAGTTTTAATTAGGTCAAGGTTATATTTTAATGACTATTTAAATGTTGCATTTTGCCATGACATTTTGACATGAAACATACCTAATCCGATAATTGGATTATTGATAGATTTTTTCACATTTAGTGCACATATATTAAATTTTGCCTGCTGACTGTTGTCAAATAGATAAAAGTTCTAGAATTCATTGTTTAGACTAAATTGCAATTGTGTAACTTTACTTTTTCTGAATCATTCTCAAACCTTATTAGTAGGCTACTATTATCTGAACGCTGGATTTATTCCTTCGAAAAATTAATACTTTGGTTTTGATAGAAGTAATATACTCCAATGAATCTTATCCCATTGGAATGAGGTTGCAACATATATTTCGCTTCCGTTCTCTCCTATCATTCGTCTACTCTGACGTTATTTCTTTTATATGGATATCATAATTCACAAAATGCAACCACCTCTTTCTCGGTCTCCCTGTATAGGCTAACCGTTTAACTCAGACTTCGCCTGCGGGGTACAAGGGCGCGGAGGTAAGACCAGAACGAGGACTGAGGTAGGTGCGAGCGGCGAGTGCCCGTAACATGATATACAAGTGGTGACCGCTCGCACCTACCTCAGTCCCCCATCTTATCCTACCTCCGCGGCCTTGTATCCCGTAGGCAAGGTCTGATTTAAACGGTTAGCTTATAGTATAACATATCAAATCCGAAAATTATTTCCCTCCTCCATTGATATATGCCTCTTTCCGACTTTGTTCTTCGTATTTCTTTTATATTTAATTTAATTTTAAAAAAATAAAATAAAAAGTTTGTAAAAATTGTAAAGCACGTATAGCAAGCACCATAAGTATGCATGTTGTGTACACCTGTAAGTAAGGATGTACTTGTAGCAGGATACAATAAGTTTACTCTAAGTGCATTCTTGTTGGTGTTCCAATAAATAAATAAATAAATAAATAAATATACATAGATTGTATATCAATGCCCTCCTCATTATATTTTCATACCTTTTTAACATTGCACTTGACGTCGTTGTATTTAATGTAAATTTCAGACTTCCCCGAATATATTGCATTATCTAGGTTAGCGTCACATACCTAATATTGTGAAAGAAAACTCACTAGGTTTATAAGAAAATAAAACGCACTTTCAAAGGTACTGTCCACTGTGTTTTACTTATATTCCTTTTAAATTATAAAGCTTCTTTATGGTATCTATATTTATGTTATTGTGTCTTTATTTTGTCAAATAAACGATATTACGTAGTAATAACGCCGGAACGATTTTCCTCCCTTACCCTTATTTCGTTCGCCGAATAGAAATCTTTGTGACGCACCCATTATATCTTCTGTTCATAACCGCAAAACAATTTACAGTGAAAGTTAAAGTAATGTCACGGTTTGAAAACATTAAAACAAATTGATATGACGTTGTCGTCTATACTTAAAAGGTTTTAAATTTTTATTAGAAATAGAGTACTATCCCAGTAGGTCAGTAAAGGTTTTAGATGAAAGCGCTTAAACCGAGAGGGGTAGATCGCTAACAGTTCCAATCTCAAAATTGTAACGGAACATTATATTATTAGGCTAAGTGGAATACAAAGGTAACTTTTCTTTGACATAACATACACAACATAACTTCGTCTGCATAAGAAATAACTGATTAAACTTCATCATGAAATCAAAAAAGGTTTTTGACTTTTAACGAGATGTCGTAGTTAAATTAATAACCTGAACTCGTGAAGTGTTGTTTGTTTGGAAATTTCCGAGACAAACAATACGCAGTTCATCTTGCAATGTTTTTCAACAATACTGGTATGCAGTGAAAATAGTCCAATTATGTGAAATATATATTCCTCTTTATATTTAATTAGTATTTAATCGTCATATATAGCGCCGTGTAGAATGTAATGTCCGGCTGAGTAGAATGGTCTATTCTACTTCCCCCCAGTCCTTAGCGAGGTTTCATAAAAGGCGACTAAGGTAAGTCAAGCAGGCGGCCGATCGTGAAACGACTTGCTAAATAATAACATGATGCTAAAAACATGTTGTGCTGACCCCACTAAGGGTAGGATAAAGGATGGAGAATGATGATAATGATTAATCGACATATAGTCAGAATAAAAGTGGAGTTATCGAGATTATAACTTTACCTAATTATTTATAAATAAACTAGCAACACATCTAAAATTTTTATTTAATAGTTTCTGTGCTTGTAGCTTCGCCCGCATATAAGTCAGTGTATTTAATTGAAAATTGAAACATGAAAGTAAAGTAACGGCCTGTTACTGTGCCCACTGCTGGGTTAAGGCTAGGTAGGTGCTAGGTATATTACGACCAGTCGCCTGCCTGACGTCAACTTACCTTAGTTGCTTGGTCTACTCTACTCAGCCGGTTACCACACGGCGGGTACCGCACCGCACCACTTTGTTTTATAATTTGGTGAGAATCAAACCTACGACCCGCGGACCTTAAGGAATGTTCACTGGCAACTGTGCCAACGGGCCAATCTTTAGACCTAGTGGCTCCAGGAAATTTTCTTGAATTTTTTAAATGTCACAGTTATTTTTGTTTCGAGGGTAACTCGAAACCAGATAAGCCACAACAACGCGTGTCCGGACGGCCGTCCATCATGTGATACATAAATATGATAATATTGTACAATATACTATAAACACAAGTTTTATCTAGGTGTAATAATTGCAAAATTTTAAGAAAATATTACAACACCTTTTTCTATAGATAACGTTAAAATCATAGACAAATAATAAAGAGTAAAAAGTAAAGTAGCGACCTGTTACAATTGCACTGCTGGGAATAGGCCTCTTCTCTCCGTTTTTGGAGAGAAGGATTGGAGCTAAGATCTACCACTCTGCTCCAATGCGGATTGGTAGGTTACACATATCCCTAGAATTCTCTAGAGATATGCAGGTTTCCAACCATAAGTTTTAATAGAAAAACCCATTGGTGCCTGCCCGGGGTTTGAACCCATGTCGTCTCTAGAGAGTCGCACGGTCTCATCGTTAGGCTATCACAGCTTATAACATAAAAGTAGTTATTATGAATTAACCATCAGTGATAAAGACTGGACTTTTTTGTAGTATTTTTGTAGATCTACAATTGTCTTTAAAAAGTTTAACTCTTGAAAGTATCCTTGTTGGTTTACGCGGCGCGCGCGATTAAAGCTCCCGGCAGGTAAGATTTTTATAACTACGCAACCTCAACAAAATTTACCTAAAACCGTAATAATGTACTATTAACCTAAATCTTTCCGAAGAATTGCACTATCTTTTAGTCAAAATCGTACAAAAATCGTATCGATCACAAACCGATAGACAGCTTTTGGGGAGTTTGTTTTATAATAAGCATAGACAGAACAATCGAAATTTAAAGTTCGAAATAGAAGCAGACGAAGTTGGGAGTAGAAGCTAATGAATAAAAATAAAATGAATGTGACGTAATGGTAATATACCGGCATGTTGTTTTGGTTAACGCAGTATTCGTTAGCGATAAGAATAGCGTATGGAAACCACGAAACTAACCACTAGATATGGTCACTGTATCTCTCTTAGGCTGGTCCGTTTCATTAAAATATCGTGGTATTAATTATATAAACAATGGGAGTAGGATGACGAACCAATGGCACGGCTGCCATTGGTTGCACGCGACAAAGTATTTTGGGCTCGTTATCTATCTATCTATTTGTACATAAAAATATAAAGAATTATAAAACGATAGGTGATGTATATAATAGACAAAGCAGGAACCGACATAAGCTTGCGACTCCTTCTTAGCGCCTTGCAAAAGTACGTAAATCGTTTGTGGGTTTGGGTATAAGATTCTATAATAAAATTCCGAAACCAATTTTGGCCATGCCAATACAGTTTAAAACTACTGTTAAAAAGAGGCTGATACAGAAAGCCTACTATACTGTTGAAGATTACTTAGATGATAAGGATGTGTGGATATAGGTGCACTTCTACCCTGTACAAGATAGTAATAAAAAAATGTAACTAGTTTTAAGATTTATCTATACTAATATTATAAAGAGGAAAGATTTGTATGTTTGTTTGTTTGTTACGTTTTCACGCAAAAACTACTGGACCGATTTCAAAAATTCTTTTACCATTGGAAAGCTGCTTCTTCACTGAGCAACATAGGCTATAAGTCATTTTCAAAAATAATAGGGATCCCTAATAAAATTGTAATAAGTTGGGAAAAATTTAGTCGTAAACATTTTTCATCGCGTGCGCTGCGGAAACTATTGATGATAGAACAAAAAATGTTCTACAGTATTATAGAACGTATCAATATCCATAAAAAAGTCCGCGATACCATATGTCTAACTATAATAGTTATGCCAATATAACTACTTTTTTACATTGTAAAAGTTGCTAAAAGTGCAGACAATAATCAAACCATTTTATGCATATCTCTATATTAATCTTTATCCAATTAAATGATATTTTATTAATAACTGCTTCAATACCTGTTAAATACTTTTTAAATTATTAAAATCCGTCATCCCAATCAGAAGATATTACGAATTTAAGAATGTAAATCGAAAGCAAATAATGCCATAACAAATTCATTGTACGACCGTTATAGCAGGGCCTGCATTTGGTGAGTTAGCTCTTATTCTAAGAATACTAATGATATCCATTTTTTATAATAGATTAATCTACAAAATAAATATATAGTCTGACTTTGTAGACTTTCCACTACCACGAGATCTCTATGGACGCGGGTGAAACTGCGGGGCTTTGCTATTATTTTAAAAAGAGCAACCGACGACTTTCTTGCTGGTTCTTCTCGGCAGGAACAGCTTTCCGCACCAGCAGTAAAGTCGACGATTCAAAAGCACTTGTTTACAAGTTTACTTTAATGAAGAATATTCTGGATTTGAATTTAAATAACACGAAATTATTAATTATCTAAATGAGAAAAGTGAAATAGATATTTTTTTGAAGAGCGAACGCGGGTTTCCCTTTCTTTTTCAGATAGTCAGGTAAAAAGTTCAAAATTTTGACAGCGCGCCCATGATATTACTAAACAATTAATTGGGCGGTGCTGATTGGGTGTATGCTGTAACAGCACGTTTATGTTTTGTCATATTATATTTTTTCGTCTTTTCTACGTCTGAGTGAGTTAATATATATATATATATATATATATATATACATATTTACCATTCAGACAGACCAATAATATATATTATAACTAGATTTTAAACGCAACTGCGTTCGCGTGGACTGCAGTGTTATTATTTGAGTAAACCGTAATACTAATATTAATTACAGTTAAAGTGGGTTAACCTTTAATGATTAGATATATGCTGTCGCGGACTTTATTTGAGAATTTTTATAGGGGAATAATTTTGTAGTAGATGATCTTTTAATATCTTTCACCGTTTACTTAGCGCACGCAAGGAAAGCTTTAAATTTTGCCGTTTTCGCAATATTTTTTAATGCTGCTCCTCTCCTATTCATCTTAGCATGATATTATATAGTATTTTTCCTAGATAAATGGACTATCTTACGCTTAAATAAATTTTCAACTCTTTCCAGTAGTTCCTGAGATCAGCGCGTTCAAACAATCAAACAAACAAACTCTTTTTAATACATATGTATAAATTAAATAGCTATCAAGTTTTAACATATCAATGTTTTATTTATAATAATTATTATATTACATTCAATATTTATGTACGCGGTACTCCGTTATGAATTAAAATCGATAGTGCCGTAACGCAACTGTAAATATTACAGCAAAGGATATCAGATCGTTATCATTAAACTGTTTAGTTTAGTAACATAATTAAGACGTATGAGTACACAATATCAATTACAAACCATAATGGTGTTCAGACTCTCTGTACTACCTACTCTTTAAACATTTGACGTTTATCATCGAGGAATAGGGACAAACACACATATTGTGCAACATTGAGGGTAATTAAACGATTAACTTGGTTGATCAATTCACAGGTACTGCTAGTGACTGAATATTGTAGAATTTTTTTTTTAAAGTTGATAAGAACCTAAATGGGAAAATCCTTATTTTCATAGTGGTTAAATTATGTGATAACAAAGTTCTAAACCGTAAAAGCTGTAATAGCTCAACGGTAAGACTGAGATTCCTAGAGTGGTTCTAACGCGGGGCGACCCACATGAGTTTTTTTTAATTAAAAATGTATGTATCTAATTACTAATTGATATTTATCGCACGCTTTTCCGTGACGGAAAACATCGTGAAAACTTGCCTTACCCTCGAGAGAATTCTATGGATATACATATGTAATCTACCAATCCGCATTGGAGCAGCGTGATAGGTCTTAAGCTTATAAAAACGGAGAAAGGATGGAAAGAAGGGTTGAAGCTAAGACCAGGTTATTCTACCAACTTGCTTCAACGCGGATTGGTAGGTTACACATATCCCCAGGATTCCCTAGAGATAGCGTTCATCACGATGTTTTCCTACACCGAAAAGCGTATGATATGTGAATTGTCAATTAGAGTCTCGAAGGAGTCGCACGGTCTCACCGCTGGGCTATCATATCACTATTTTAAATGATTTATAGAAGCAGGCGCTACTTTGCGGAATTCCATATTACAAGCAATATAACAGAACTAACTACTTTGCTATAATCCGCACGGGTTAAGTGAATGCATGCAAAGCCAATGTGTATGAAGCAGGCAAAATCTACGCACCTTATACATTTAGGACAAGCCACCACATGCACCCCAAGGCGCAATTAACCAGCAACAACGCACACAAAAGCAGCACATACACCCACCACCACAATCTTGACGATCGTTTCGCCCCGAAACCGAAGCATCATCAGGAGGATACGCTCCACGACAAAAATCGTAATGCAATAATGTATCACTACTTTCTAATAATAAACTAGGTAGTTCTTATTTAGTAACAAGTTCTAAAAAGTATAAAATACTCTATAACAAATTGAAGCCATTTAGTTTATATTATTTGTTATTACTGGTCACATAAAAATGCATTCGCTTGATAAAAAATTCATTCCGATGGCACAATATAGATAGAACACGTTTACAGACGGTGAAAGATGTTAGTTAATACAAATATTCTCCTGTTTCGAACACAATCCATTTACTCACACAAACACCTTGCTAGTGTGGTATAATTAATACGCACATAGACACGGAATATCTTTACTATATTGTATTATTTGTCTATGATTTTAACGTTATCTATAGAAAAAGGTGTTGTAATATTTTCTTAAAATTTTGCAATTATTACACCTAGATAAAACTTGTGTTTATAGTATATTGTACAATATTATCATATTTATGTATTATGGACAGCGTTCCGGACACGTGTTGTTGTGGATTAATCTGGTTGCGACTTACCCTCGAAACAAAAATATGACATTAAAAAAATTCGCGAAACTTTTCAGGAGCCACTGGGTCTAAAGATTGGCCCTTTGGCGCAGTTGCCAGTGAACATTCCTTAAGGTCCGCGGGTCTTAGGTTTAATTCTCACCAAATTATAAAACAAAGTGGTGTGGTGCGGTACCCCCCGTATGGTACCCGGCTGAGTAGAATAGACCACCCTCTTTCATACGGAGGTATCATAAAAGGCGACTTAGGTAAGTTGACGTCAGGCAGGCGACTGGTCGTAAAACATAGCCGAGTCATGTGATAACATGATTAATACATGATGTGTCGACCTTACTTAGAGTGGGATAAGGGCAGGAGGATGATGATATTATAAAACAAAGTCCCCAAAAATTGTTTGTATGTGATAGATTTTTTTAAAATCTCCTGAACGGATTTTTGTGCAGTTTAACTTAAAAGATAACGCAAACTTTGAATTTAAATCGGTCAATCATTATCGGAGCATATAAGGAATATACATAAATACAGAAAGTATTTATCTTTTGTATATATAGATTTCCATATAACAGGTTCTCATGGGGTTCGAATCGAGGGGACCCTTGTAACTCATTTGAAGTAATAAGACATATGTGACAGTCTCAGAGATGGGACAGTATAGCAAACTTCGCAAAAGTTTTTCACTTTGGCCTAACTTTTTTGCGAATTTACAATATGCTTTTAGCCCTAATGCCTAAATAGATTTTATAGTGATAGCAGACGGCACATAAAAGCGCAGAAGCAGCATCGAGAACCACTACTGACGTCGTGTGTCCTGTCTCGAAGGACCAAAGTTTAGAGCGATGTGTAATCTGGTGTAACTGCAAATAAACATCAAGCAATGTGTAAAGCAAGGTGCAAACAGTACAAACATACATGAAATTAATCATTTGAAAATAGATTTACAAGTATTAAGTATTTATAAGTTTTTGAATTGTTAAGGATCCATTCATTCTTAAATTACTCATAATTACTCATTAAAATTAATCACAGTCCGTAAATTTAAATCTTATTTAATCCTAAAAAAAATACATACTAATTAATCAATATGTATATCCCTTATAGAATCTAAAACAGCTGGCCAGATTTTAATTAAATTTTTAAGAATTTGAAAAAGGCATTCATTATTCACATTCCTTCTAAAATTTGCTTTTATTCGGTTAAAGAATATTAAAATTACTGTAATACGTATTATAAGTAATTTGTATTTTGTACGAGAGATATGATTATACTTTTGGAACCATATAATAATCTTTAGATTGAACCAAAGATAACGCTGTAAAGTTTTGTGGCGATCGGAGCAATTTTTAAAACTTTCAATGACAGTTTTATTTCAAAGTAACTCGAAACCAGACTGAATCACAGCAACGCGTGGCCGGACCGCTAGTCGCTAATAAATCACTTCGCCTATTCCATTAGTAAACCAAAGCAGTTGAAGCAACAATAACTGTAACCCAAAAAAAATTATACTCTTAATCAGTTCCTCAATAAAAAGTTTGTTTACATTTGTGCTGGAAAACGAAACACTGGTGATGACTATTACGACTTCCCAAGAACAAAGACGTTGCCCGAAGAAAACCGAGGACTGTCGAAAGCTTACGAGCAGCTGTGACACGGCTGCCGACAGCGTAATCAAAATTATCTATTATAAGCCTTAACACCTTCGTTTAAGGTTTAAAACATATTGTAGTTTTTTACTCACACAAATGTACACAGTACAGTCCTTGAGTATTGAAAAAATGTAGTGACAGTTCCATCAACTTTTTACGGTTATTATCCGACCGGCTACTCGCATTGTAATCGGAAATGGAACGTATAATTATTAATTTTAATATATTTCAGTATATTTGTAGTATCTAAATAAAATTATAAATAATAATTAATTATTTCAAATATTAAATAAAAGTGTATAAAAGACTTTTATTATTAAAACATTTATAATTAAAATATTTTATATATTTTTTTTTATGTAGAATTGTACGGATTCCATTGAAATTAAGAAAATAATTGTTGTCACGTTATCATTTTTTAAATGCATTATTTATGTTTCATATTGTTAAGAATAACAATTAATAAATTACATAAATGATGATAATCTAATCTTAAAACTAAATATCATTTGATACGAAAAATAAGGAATTTTAAATACAAAATTGCAATTTAGTAGGTAGGTAGGTAGGCTACCTGAAAGTATTTAAGATAGAATATAAAAAAATGTTTGACAATAGTTTAAAATAATCTTAATAGTTTTGAAATTAGAATGATGATTAATTTTTTAATATGAATTTCAAAAGAAAGTTTTAAATGTTGATCTCTAGTCAAAGTACATTCGTTTCCCAATGCCCTTCATCTATTAGTTTTAAAAAAAGGAAAAAGAAAGAATTAAAAGTTTTAAAAGTTTAAAAGTTTACAAGAACAACGCGACATCTCGTCAAAAACGTTTTTTTATAATTTCTTTTTTTATGTCTTTTATGCTTATTTTCAGAAACATTAATTACCGCAACAATTCATAACCATAATTTCCATAAAATTATCAATATTTTTAAATTTATTAACGTTTAAGTGTTTGAAATTGCTCTCTTGTAAATTTGTGGTTTGAGAAATATCACGTTGTTCTTGTAAAGAGGCGATATAAATCATATTTGCAAATATTGCAAAGGAAAATTTGTGTATAGCACAGGACGTGTGTCTCTTAAAATAACTTTCAAATTACTTTTACTCTACTTAGAAAATAAATAAACATAAACCTATTTTTATACAACAAGGCTAAACGCAATTCTTATATTTTTAAAGACGTTATTAATCAAAGCTCACATGTTACAGAGTGGCTAAAGTAAACCAATTTATCACATAAAAGTTTCCACTGTTTTAAAGTTTCAAACCAGTTTCAAATAGAGATGCGTTCAATCTTGATACAGCGCGCAGATGCCGCGTAATCAATAAAATGACAACTGCATATTTTTCATGGACTAAACAAAAAAAAAACAAATTAAAAAGGTTTTGGACAAATGGTTATAGTATATTATCTAATCAAAGTGTTGCCGGTTCAAACCTCAAAGGGGCATGATCCCTCTATTATTAGCATCTATGATCTTTTTCGTATTTTTTTGTTTTTATATATGTAGATGAGATTAGCTGTGATAGCTCAGCGGTGAGACCGTGCGACTGTTTCGAGGGGAACACGAGTCCAAACCCGGGCAGGCACCAATGAGTTTTTCTATCAAAACTCATGTGTCTAATTGATAATTGCAATTTATCACACGCTTTTCGATGAAGGAAAACATCGTGAGGAAACCTGCATATCTCTAGAGAATTCTGGAGAAATGTGTAACCTACCAATCCGCATTGGAGCAGCGTGATAGGTCTTAGCTCCAACCATTCTCTCCAGAAACGGAGAGAGGAGGCCTATTCCTAGCAGTGGGATTGTAACAGGCCGCTACTTTACTATATATGTAGCTAGCGAGCTATTAGATTACCACTAGTTGAATATCTGCGCTTAAATATTAATTATTTTTCAAGCTGCGATTAAAAATTTTAATACCAGATTTGAAATCTAATAATATATCAAACCGTATTGACTGTATAGCTTTCCAAAACAACTACTTATAATAAATAAAACAAACGTTTGTAATATGGTTTAGAGAAAACTACGTGTGTGGGCCTCTATTGTTGACGTTTGTAACCTATAGATTTGTAGAACGGAGATCGATGCTTGCCTATTAATTTGTATTGTTTCCTACCGCAAATATAACGGTGTAGGCTGAAAGCAAATAGTTAAAACCTCGCTATTAGGTATTTATTTGTACATACAACTTCAGTTATTTGACTTTCGAAGTAATTAAGATGGTACTAAATAGTCTATAATATACATATATATGTATTTACTATATTGAAATTCCGTAATGAATTTCAGCATTACAGCGGTTTAAAAAAACGGTTTAAATGAAGGCTTATACAAAAAGCGTACTTTACTGTTGAGGATTTCATTAATGATAAGAATGCGTGGATATAAATACTCTTCGACCATGTACAAGATAGTAATGCCTAAATATAACTAGTTATAAGAGTGTTATTAAAAAGCGACTAGATAGGAACAGCTTTCCGATCCAGCAGTCAACAGAGTTAACGATTGAAAAGACCTAGTTAAGATTTTATCAAAATCTACTAAACAATGTTTTATTCGGTTTTTACTAAAAGACAGTACAAATATTTCGGAAGGTTGAACTTAGCAGAACATTACGGTTTTACGGAAACTGTATTATAGAAGTTGCGCGGTTGTAAAAAAAACTCGCCCGCTGGGAGATTCAGTCGCGCACGTTGCCTAAACTAGCAGAGATACACTAAAGTAAAGTACTAGAGAATTGTAAATCTACAAAAATACTACGAAAAAGTCTGTCACAGCATATCTCTATCTCTTAGGGTTAACTCAAAATAACTACTTGAGTTTTTGTAACACATTGATTTCCACGCGGGTGAAGACGCAGGCACAGTTAGTTTATACATATGACACGACCTAGAAAATTGTTATTTATAGAAAAAGGCGTTACTTTACGGAATTCCATAGTACAGAAGTTATGATAGAATTACTTTGCTTTAATCCAAAATAATATAAGCAAAATAATTCTATCATATTTTCTTTTAAAAATAATATCTTAAGTTGTGTTATGTAAATATACCAATTTTAATAAAGTTGGACTAAAAGACAAAATGTTAAGTTACATATAGTCATTTATACAATTAGACGTTACTTTGCGGAGATCCTTAATAAATAAAATAAAAATAAAAAGCCTTTTTATTTCTCACCAAAAAAATTGTTATTGTCAGAATTATTGTCAAATGTCCAAAAAAAAAATTGGAATAAAAAGAAAGTCAACTGTTAAATAATTATAAGAAAAATGTTAATAATAAATTAGTCGCGTTCGCGCGTTCCCCCGGGTCCTGCCCATGCAGTAGTAGATTAATAATGAGAGTAATAATGGAATATATCTTGCTATAATCCGCGATAAAGTAAATAGAATATATATAATGCTAAATGTATAGTGGACTATCCGTTTTCATTCGTAAAAAACAAATGTATAATCGACCACCGCCACCACAATACACAAACACTACACACGATCACTATCACAAACTCAACAATCATTTCGCCCCGCACCGAAGCGAAAGAAACCGAAGAATCATAAGGAGATAGATATAGTAATAACATAGTCTATCGTTGATAATAATTTTATTATTACTTTTGTATATATAATAAATTACACTATGTTGCAAAATGTTGGGGACTCTTAGTACAGTAAAAATAATAAATTGCAGCACTAGACTTTGTTCGTTGATCAAAGCAGAAACTTTTGTGACTAACAATCCAGAACTCGGTCAGTGGTTTTGGTTGTAGCAATCCTCGCTGTAATAACTACACTAATAATAAAGTAAGGATTGCAAGGAATGTCTTGATTAAAAGCAAAGATGCAGTTTAATATCCATTCTTAGAAGATGTTTGTTAATGTGACAATGTACGAAATATTGTTACTCTAACATACAAAAATAGTTGATTGGATTTGGATAAATTTCGGCTAGTTATATAGTATATTGCTATATAGTACATGTGCTATTTTCTTTCTTTCTTTTTTTCATATTTTTATGTTTGTACAATAAAGAAATAAATAAATAAATATACATGTTGGATACTTATAATCCCAATACTAATGTCTAAATAGAGGTAGTCACGTGTATTGGCTAATGTCTGCACTTCACTATAGGCGATGATCGTTGATCGTATGATCGTCTATAATCGGCACGATCATCGTTCAAATGTCTTCATGATTCTCCGCATTATCATATCATACATACGTATCTTCCGCCGATTCCCTGATGCGTGTCCGAAAAACCGACAATTCCCGGGTTCATCAGGCAATCATAGGCGATCATAGACGATGATTGGCGAGTGCAGCCGCGTATGCCCTCTACACGATCGTGATTGTGCCTAATGATTTATGATCATCGATTATGTAGAGGAGCCATAAGTAATAAGTAAGGTTGTTACCGAACGCTAAGCGAAACTACTACTTTAATCTTATCTTATCTTACTAATATTATAAATGCGAAAGTTTGTGAGTATGGATGGATGTTTGTTACTCTTTCACGACGAATCCGCTAAAACAATATCGACGAAATTTGGTACAATTTTTCTTTATACACCGGGGTAACATATAGGCTATAAAAATCCTGTTGTTTCTACAGGAATAGGATGACATTCAAAAGCGCCATCTATTATCAACCTATCAAAGTTTAACATGGCAAAACAACGTTTGCCGGGTCAACTAGTACTTTATAAAAGACAAAAGTACGTAGTTTATATTCATAGCGTGTAAAACATATAATATCGTTTTTATTAGGCTTTAGCTTAATAAGGCAAACCTTGTAAATTGTTCGGGACAAATTTATTGGTGACACAGTGTAGTAACATATTAAATAGTAATGACCTGATTGCTCTCTAGGTCGTTGACCATAGACAAAGGATTACTACAAATTGCAAATATCTATGAATTTTAAATTTGGTAAAACACGTTAATTTTTTTTATTAACTATTATCTCAACTTCCAGGATTATTATCCTAATTATTTAAGCAGTGTTTTTGAAGACAGCTTTAATTTTTTTATATATTTAAAATATAGTTAAACCATCTTCGATAGCATACAGCATTTTGCAAAAAAATTCTTACTTTAATTTAGCTCGTTTTAATATTGTTTCAGAATATAATACAAGCTCATTTTTACCACATGACAAGTATTATCAACTCGTCAGACAATGATTAACATCAACCGAAGTCAAATCTATAATTAAATTATACATAATGAGTAATTGATATAACTTTATTAATCACAAACGAAAATAGTAATAGTACGTCAAACACCACGTATGAATTTGAATCTCTGAAAGTATTATTTTTAGTTGCCAATGTCATTTCGGTTTGTGGTGTCAACGACTTGATAATTGTTTTTACAGCAACCGACACGACCTGTCGACGATGTTAGGACTTTAGCTATTTTTAAATAGTCTACTCACACCAGTGACATTGAACCTCGTGAGTTTATGATTTTTATGATTGTATTTTTAAATTTACCAATCTCTTAATCTGTTTACATAAAATAGTGACATCAATATAAAAATAAATTTTGGATCTGACTTTTTTAGGAACTTTACTTCAGTTTAATTAACGTTTCAAAAGTAATAATAAAATTATTTTGCTATAATCCGCGATACAGTAAATAGAAAATATATATAGTGTTTAATGTATAGTGGACTATCAGTATTTTCATACCCGATACGTGCAGGATTCGTAAAAACACATGCACAAACCTCCACCACTTCCACCACAATACACAAGCCGCATACAGGTTCACTATCACAAACTCAACAATCGTTTCGCCCCGCAACCGAAGCATCATCAGGAGATAGACTCCACGACAAAATTTTTTTGATTCGATTTTGTCGTGGAGTCTATCTCCTCCATATTGTTATATGGATCTTGTATCTGATAATAAAATTAAAATAAAGTGTATATTACTGTCAATCTGTGTGTATATAATAGTGTGAGATCGCCTGGAAATATTACCTCAATTAAAACTTATACACCAGGTTAAAAAAAACCCTCTTTCGGAAAATCGGAAAGCATATTGCTTTATAAAGGGTAATTAATCATTTAAGTACGCGTGAACAAAGTCGTTGATGCCAGTAGTGTCGTATAAGTCCTAAAACATCATCATTTCAGCTGCAGCAAATCAAGCGAGGTTCTCAAGGGCTCGGTCCGCAATGATATTCCCCTTCGATTGGTATCTATGCATTTATACATTACATCTTTGATCCGTATCGATGTCGTATACTAAAATAAAACACTGTAACGTATTCAGCACCTGCCTTTATAAGAAATCGAGGTACAAGACTTATAAGGCGACAAAAAATAACGAGACATCTTTACGAATCGAACAAGATGATCGTATCGGCCTCTAACGAAATTTGAATTCACCACCATGCTTCAATTTAAACTGGTACCTGTGATTTGATTTGCGTATCTCTGGTTTTACGTATCTAAGAAAAGTAGTAATTAAGACAACTTCTGAGATAATAAGTATAAACAGAAATGTGATAAGTTTGATTTTAAAATAATATGAATAATCAATACTTTTTAAAAGCTTTTATTCAATTTGAAATGTACGTATAGAACCCAGCAATAAATAATGCACATCGAGGCTTAGAGAGAGAGAAAATCGGCTAGATTCTGTTTCATAGAGCATTGTCTCTGTCGCACAGACTGACAAACCCTTGTGAAACGTCACATACTCAGTGAGTGACAGTGACAGCGCTCTACGAAACGGAACTGGGCGGCTGTTTCGTTCTAAACATCGATGTGCATTATTTAATGTCGGGTATTATATGTGAAGGTGGAATCTTGCAAGTTAAATTTGACCCACTTCGCGATATTCGATTGAATTGAAATTTTATGTACCGGTCAAGTTCCAATGACAATGCATGTTTATGATAAGCATGACCTGGTGCTGCTGCCAGGATTAGCTCCGGACGAGGGAATTGCTCAACGGTTAACAGTAGGGACATGGAATTTTATATACTCGTCAAGTTTCGATGACAATGCATTGCGTGTCTTATAAAATTATTTTCTTACCTTTATCCCACTCTAAATGAGGTCGGCACAATGTCTTAATCTTCTATTCTCCTACAATTTGACAACCCTGGCGCTACTCCTTGTATATGCACATTATTTTTCACACAATGATCCATGTTTTTTTCGGATTCCCTTAAGTGTTTTATCAAACCACATTCATATTTAAAACTCTTTTGGCCACATAATTTTCATTCTCATTACACGATCATACCAACATAATATCGTATCATAAATTTAATCATCATCATCATCATCAGCCCACTTCAGTCCACTGCTGGACATAGGCCTCTCCAATAACTAGCCACTTAGCCCGATCCTGGGCTTTCTGCTTCCATCCACCGCCCGCCATAAATTTAATAGCCTGATATTAAACTTTGTGACATTAGAGGAGAGTGAGTTGATCTAAAGCTACCCTGAAAGAAAGAATGGAATTCTAAACGAGGAGTGAGCATTGCCTAATTGTGAGATACTAACATGTCTACTAACAAAGGTATGTCTGTATCTCACAATTGGGGATGGGATAAATGTGAAAGTATTCACATTTATAATATGGATAGATGGATCTTGGATCAATGGATAAGTGTTTTCAATTCTAAATTTACTATTCTTAGATGATGTAAAAAGTTAAGAAAGTTATATATACGTTTGCTGGTATTCTGATTTGAGATCAGTTTAGTCTTAACTGTATTTGAATGACGGAATTTGCCATATAACCTAAACAATTTTTTTATAAGAACATTCAGTTGAAAATGAAAAAATGATTGATTGCATTGATTTTTAGTCCCCAAAAATGATGTTGCATTGTTCACCCTGTTTTTGGTATATACTTAAACGGTACACATATTCAAAAAAGGTATACAGATTAAAAAAACTAGCTAAACACGTATAAAACTCATTAATCCTAACACTACAATGTAGGATAAAAATGCTTCAATATTTTTTAAAGGGATTTATTTCCCTTTAAAAAAATATTGTGTTTCTGTGTTTCGGTGTTTCTTTTGCACTCTCAGTTACAAATTTACTTATTTAAAGTTGCCGAAAAATATAAAGAGATAATTTAATTTACTTAACTACTAAATAACAGTAAAAATAAGAATGTAGAACAAAAATATTTCTTTCCGTTTTTCACTTCAAAAACCTAGCCGTCTCCAATATTTACCGATTCGTGAAACTAGCGTAATTTTGTATGGATTTCATTTCCAATGAGCGGAAATTGCTGCAGTTTTCGCAGTAATATGTATAGCTTGAACTTCCAGAAAACCGATAGTTGGTGGATTAGACTTTTCGTTTAGAACATACAAGTTTATTAGAAATAGTTATGGTTCATTATTGCTTTATTTGATCAATTTGATTCGAGAAAACTGAATTTTTTGATGAGATTTTTTACACTTTTGGATTCAAATTTTGTACGAAGACTTGAAAGAAGAGATGGGGGGTTAAATTTTATTTCACAACTAAATTTACGTAAACAAGGTATCGTGCAGAATCTAATCCTGCTAATGTACGATGTATTTAATTTACAAAATAGAGAGCGACATAAGCTTCTTTGTGGCTCCGACTTTATGCCTTACAAAAGTATTTGATAATTGTATACTAGCTGTGCCAGCGACGACCCGCATGGAAATCAGCGTGCCACAATTTTTTTTCGAGAATTCAAATTTTAAACATAAACGTAGTTATTATGAGACAACCGTGAGAGATAGCTACATGCTATCCCGGACTTTTTTGTAGCATTTTTATAGATCTACGATTCTCTAGTACTTTACTTTTATCGTATCTCTGCGGGTTTACGCAGCGCACGCGGCTATAGCTCCCAGCAAGTAAGTTTTTTAACAACTGCACGATCTCTTCAGCCAGTGACATAATACCGATATGTACTATTTACCTAAACCATCCGGAAGTATTGCACTATCTTTTAGTGATAACCGTACAAAAATCCATTCAGTAGATTTTGAGAAAATCGATAACATACAGAGAGACAGCTTTTTGCGTCTTTGTTATATAATAAGTATAGATAGATAGATAATAGAATTTCACAATCAATTCTAGCTTTGCCCTAACAGCAGTTTCAAATACGTTTTAAAATGTTGCTTATACAAAAGCTTATACTGTCGAGTATCATTTAAATTAGAAAAATGCATGGGCTTGTAAAACAAATCCTCAGAAGAATATAATAACGAAACGTAACTAGTTATAAAAATTATATTCAGAAAAAAAAATCAGCTACCAAATTCCTTATTAACTCTTTTCGGTAGAAATGATATAACTGGAGTAAATATACCTATATAAAGAACCCGTAACACAAAAAAACAAATATATATTGTTATCTATAACTTTCCGTGTGTAACATCGGCGCTTCCAATACAAAGTATCATAAATAATTTTGTAAAAATCAAACTTGCCCATTCAAAATATATAGTCTGAAAGCAAACTGAGTCGGTGAAATGTGATATTATAGTGCGACTTATGAAAATCGATAAGCACGTTGGCGTTGTCGAGCGAAGGGAACGGCACGTCTGCTTTCAGTGTGAGGGGACGTGTGATCGATTTACGACTAACATATATACATAAAAGAAGAATAATAATTTAATTGTACAAAGAAAAATACAAAAAAAAGAACCTAAAAGAATAGTCTAAAGTATTAGTCTATGGGTATAGTTAAATGTGTAAAGGGCGATCTCAACACACATATAGTTCCCGGCAATATATAATGCACATCGAGGCTTAGAGAGAGAAAATCGGCTACATTCTGCTTCATAGAGCATTGTCTTTGTCGCACAGACTGACGAACCCGTGTGAAACGTCACATACTGAGTGAGTGACAGTGACAGCGCTCTACAAAACCGAACTGGCCGGCTATTTCGTTCTAAACATCGATGTGCATTATTTAATGCCGGGTACTATAATATCTTCCAGACAACCCTTTGAAAGAGAGAATCTTTTTTAAATACACTATACATATTACACAGCATATTGAAAATAGACAAGACAGGAAAAGAAGACAACAAGACATGGGTGAAAAATTGATAAAAAAGAAATTGGTAACAATAAAAATACATTGTGTACTTAATATTCCGCTTTACATGGCGTATGTACGGGGTAAGTAAGGTGAGCGAGTATTTGAATGCTTAAAACTATTTATGAGTAAGTTAGCGAGGGGAATGCTGGTTCTCGGTTGGATTTCTCCGCCTCAGTACCTTTTAACTCCATAATTCGCTCTGCTTCTGAGGACTTCGGACTGCGGACACCAGTTTATTTATTTTATCTTTTAATGAAACTATATAGTATTAAAGGGTCGAAATCAATTTAAAAAACATAAATTTGTTTTTAAGTCGTGTATAGATCCACTATCAGACGTTACAAGGTTATCAATTCATTACTGGACACCCTGTATGTTGCGCTGGTCCAAGCGGTTTACTTATAGCTTCTACGACTTAACGATGTTTCCGACATTCCAGAGCCTTCACATTAAACAAATCTATACTTATTATAAATCAAAGTCCCTAAAAGCTGACTGTCTGTATGTAATCGTTTTTCTCAAAATCTACTTAACGGGTTTTTGTACGGTTTTCACCAAGAGATAGTGAAATACTTCTGGATAGTTTAGGTAAATAGTTAATATCGGTATTGAATAAATTGTGTTAAGATCGAGCAGTTGTTAAAACATCTTGCCTGCTGGGAGCTTTAGTCAATTGCGCTGCGTAAACCAACAGCGATACGCTAAAGTAATGTACTAGAGAATTGTAGATCTATAAAACTACTACAAAAAGTCCGCGATAGCATGTCTCTATCTCTTATGGTTAACTCTAAATAACTAATTTTATGTTTAAAATTTGAATTCTCGAAAAAAATTGTAGCAAGCGTATTTTAGCAATAGCTGATTCTTTAAATTGTAGCAAGTATAATAATAACCTCATGGAAGATTATGTAACTTTAAAAACAGGCTGACGCTATTTCAACATTTGTAGCATTTACGAGTATTACCTGCAACAAAAAGAAGTATATATTAATAGTGTTTAATATTATTGAACATATCATTGAGTTATTAATACTGGACTATGGTAGCCATAGGCAGACATGTAAGTGACATTATGAGAGGGAAGATGAAAGTCGTATACTTCATCTTTGTCCAATTGCACGTATAAAAGAGACAGATAGATCACTCTCTTTCTTTTTATTTCTCATTATCGTAATATCGTATCGTAGTACATAGCTGGCTTCTCTACACTAGAATAATAACTCTATGAAAAATATACTGAAATCTTGTCATTTGTTTTTCAAATGATTTAGATTACGAAACTATGGATTTTGCTAAACATACCCCCTGTGTATTAGAAGATTTGATTAGAATCATTGCAAAATTCTTTAGATCTACAGAATTAATATGATTACAGGGTAAAGTTTTGTATAAAGACATTAATCAAACTGTAATACAGTTTTGGTTCCCTGAGGAGATATATCATAAGTAAGAAGGGCTGCAATTTAATCCAACGAAGAAAATGAAGAAGTATTAATGATAAATTGGATATTTTGTTCAATGTCTACCACACATTATGAACGGCGAAAGTTGCTTAGTTTAATTTGTTCTACAGGATTTTATAATACTAGCTGCGATACGCTGTTTTTTGTAAAATATAAGCTGGTTACCTATAGGTATTTTATAAACAAAAATCGAGTTTTCGTTAGTTTTCTCTAGGATTCGAATTTTCGAGTTTTTTTATGTTATTCTTGGTTTAGACCAAAATGAGAGAAGACCGTAAGACGATAGATATATAAACCGATTCTTAAACTTTCGAGCACTACACACCTCACTTCGACAATCTCTACGATCGTTTCGCCCCCTAACCTAGCATTATCAGAAGGATAGGCTCCATGACAAAATTGTAATACCGATGACGATTTTGTCGTTTTGTGATACGTGTGGTGACTGGTCCTGCATGTATAAGATATGTGAACGTTGCCTGCTTCATACATTTAGCATTACCTAGATTCTCTTAAAAAACGCGAATTAAAGGTAAATCATAACATCATAACTTCTATATCATGGAATTTCGCAAAGCAACGCCTGCTTCAATAAACTATCAATACATATAGCACTTCAAGAGATATAATACAATTCTGACATTTCAAGTTCAATCTTTGTAAAATCCTTTGCTAACAGAATACAATTAATTGAAAAACTAAAAGAAAGTTTAGATCCTTCTTGAGTGAAATGAATAAAAATATTAAAGGCACTATATCAGAACTACCTCGCTATAATCCGCACGGGTTAAGCGAATGCATGCAAAGCTAATGTATATGATGACGGCAAAATTTACGAACCTTACACATGCAGGACAAGTCACCACACGCACCCCAAGGCTCCTCCACCAGCAACAAAGCACACAAGCAGCACACACAACCACCACCACAATCTCGACCATCGTTTCGCTCCGAAACCGAAGCTACGTGGAGCCTATCCTCCTGATGATGCTTCGGTTTCGGAGCGAAAAGATCGTCGACATTGTGGTGGTGGTTGTGTGTGCTGCTTGTGTGCTTTGTTGCTGGTGAAGGAGCCTTGGGGTGCATGTGGTCACTTGTCCTGCATGTTTAAGATTCGTAAATTTCTTCATACACATTAGCTTTGCATGCATTCGCTTAACCCGTGCGGATTATAGCGAGGTAGTTCTGTTATAGTGCCTGTAATATGGAATTCCGCAAAGTAACGCCTGTTTCTATAAATCATTTAAAAATATTAAAAACAATACTATAAGTTTGTAAACGACTTTTCCAATAACCATAAAGCACACATCATAAATTATTTGTTGGTAAGGAAATTAAAGTTTTATTGGCCGTTTATAACGCAATAATAATATCACGTAGTAGACGTTTAACGTCATTAACATACAGACTTAATGGTTTTATTATAAGAATTATTAACACGTCAACAACTTCGGTAACGCGCTTTAAGTTAGTTAATTTTTCAACTTCTATAAAATCTTATATTATTAGTATATGATAAAATTATCTATATTATAGTATCCTGAGTCTTTAAGTTTATCTTTCATCATCGTATCAGTCATATCGCCAGAATTCTCAAGAGATATGCAGGTTTCCTCACGATGTTTTCTACAACTCAAAAACGCAATTGCAAACATAAATTGTAATGAGAAGGTAAGTTAACTAAATAACTCTTGACTGCTCATTAGGGGTATGAAACCGTTACCCCCTCGGAAAAAGTCACTCGGTCTAACCATTTGGCTATCACGGATTTCACATCTATTTAAGTTCATAAATCATTCATGTTAGTAAGAGCCTGTTACTATGCCCAAGGCTGGGCTAAGGCCTCCTCTCTCCATTTTTGGAGAGAAGAATTGCAGCTAAGACCTACCACTTTGTTCCAATGCGGATTGGTAGGTTAATAACACATATCCCTAGAATTATCTACAGATATGCAGGCTTCCTCACGATGTTTTCCTTAACCGTGTGATAAATTGCAATTATCAATTAGACACATAAGTTTTAATAGAAAAATTCATAGGTGCCTGCCCGGGGTTTTGTACCCATGTCGTCTCTAAATAGTCGCACGGTCTCACCGCTAGGCTATCACAGCTTACATCATTTGTAGTACGTGGCAATAAATAATGCAAATCGAGACTTAAAGAGAGAAATCGGCTATATTCTGCTTCATAGAGCATTGTCTCTGTCGCACAGACTGACGAACACGTGCGAAACGTCACATACTAACTGAGTGACAGTGACAGCGCTATACCAAACCGAACTAGCCGGCTGTTTCGTTCTAAACATCGATGTGCATTATTTAATGCCGGTTACAATAAGTATTTGAAAATATCTTTGAACTCTATAATGAAATAAATATTTTAATTGTTAAAGATTTTGAACTGTCAATGAAAGAAAGGTCTTTTACTGACTTGCTCTTGCTAAAATGTCTCTCCATTTCCGTACTGAATTGAATTTAAATGTTATTTGTGTATAATGATCAATATGGACGAAATAACGGTTATAAATCGTATTTTACATTAAAAAAAATAGCTTATATATATTTATTTTCTGTTAATGTCGTCTTAGTAAAAACCGTGGCGATAAAATTCCATTTATTTTCTCGCTTGTTTCTGATTGACGTGGACAAATTAGGTCGTCAATCAAAAATTAACAGGTCTGCTATAATGTTATAAAACCCTATAGCCGGGTCTTAATTCGCGTGAACTTCAGTGCTGAGATAAACAGTAATCTATGTAAATCAATTATTTCAGCTAAATAATTAATTTTAAATAAAAGTTAATTCAAAATATACTTCCAAGTATATAAATACTTCAAAAGAAGGGAATGCATAAAGTAAAAGAACTCTCATCAACGGATTGCTGGGCACAGACTTCCTAGAAGAGAAGAGACCCACCATGTTGCTCCAACGCGGATTGATAGGTTACACATATCTCTTGAAATATGCAGGTTTCCTTACAATATTTTCCATCACCGAAAAGCGTGTGATAAATTGTAAATATCAATCTGACATATGTTTATATTAGAAAAACTCATTGTAGGCTACCCAGGGTTCGAACCTGTTACACCTTCAAAACAGTCGTAAGGCCTTACCGTTGGCCAATCAAAGTAAGAAATGAAGAAAATATCATATTAAGTACATTTCAAGTAAAGTCCTATACTTGGGAAGTGTGCGATATGAAATGAAAAGCTTTCGGTCGAGTTCATTGAAAAGAGGCCCTTTTAAGTTGCGTCCACATTTCGCAGGTTTTGTTAATGCAAGGAAAGTGGCACGACTTTTTAACGTAACTTTTAGGGTGTGCTTGACCCTTATCTATACTGATGAAAAGTAATTTTGGTTATAAAAAATTTATGACAAGAAAGATCAATTTTTGATTTTTAACAAGTGGCTTTATTTCCAAATATTTATTTGTTAAAAATAAATGAAATATTATTGAGTACAAGCATACCCAAAACATTGCCTGATATTGCAAATACTTTTCACTAAGTACTCTTGTTATATTTGAATTTGTAAGTTAGATTAAGACACAATTTAAAAAATATTCGTTTTCGCAGATTTATAAAAGTAAAGAAAGAATTTTTAACAATATGCAATATTACTCTGACATAACTTATATTTCCCTTTAAAGTTTAAGTGTTAAATTAATTTAGCAAACGATTTTTGTTGTATTTTTCGTTTTGGTACGCAAATTTTTGTAATTTGCAAGTATAATAATTTAATAAAATTATCTTAGTTAATTGCAACGAATTCATGACGGTCTAGTTTAATGATGTATACATTTAAATATTAACATGTTTCTTACGTTAAGCATTTATATAATTTACATTAAATATCTTAAGATGTTTGAGCCAATAAATAATTTTTAATGCTCAAGTAAATTAGTGTTGAAAGACTAAATGAAATTTGAATAATTAATACTAATAATAATTATAATAATTCAAAAGAATGGTGTTTTTATATGTCCTAGAGACATAGCAGTAAATAGTACTGACTTTTCGTATGAAGGTAATGGGACCGTTGATTCATATATATTATTGAAGGTAGTTGAATTCATACATACAAAATTAAAAAAAAAATTTTTTGCTAAATCCGCGATACAAGCAAACGACAAAATCGCAAAGCTTTGCGATTTTGTCGTGGAGTCTATCTCCTGATGATACTTCGGTTGCGGGGCGAGACGATTGTTGAGTTTGTGATAGTGAACGTGTGTAGTGCTTTTGTATTGTGGTGGTAGTGGTGGAGGTTTGTGCATGTGTTTTTACGCATCCTGCATGTAACGGGTATGAAAAAACGGATAGTCCACTATACATTTAGCACTATATAATTTCTATTTACTGTATCGCGGATTATAGCAAAATAATTTTATTATTACTTTTGTATTATGGATCTCCGCAAAATAACGCCTAATTCTATAAAGAATTCCTACATGTTATTTAATTAAGTTACAATGGCATAGGAACAAGTCAAGTTAAGCTTTTAAGATAACTTTTAACAAAATGTCATGTTTAAGAGTCCTCGTCTGGAGCCTGGCAGCACCATCAGATCATGCTTTTTATAAACATGCTTTGTCATCGGGACACCAGTAAAATTTGAGCTCAATCGGACCCTGGGAAGTGGGCAAATTTAACTTGCAAGATTCAACCTTTACATACACGCAAGGCAAATAAATTAACAGCTTTAAAAAAAGCCTATAGTACATAATTGAGGGTATTTTAACGCTAAAATAACGCGATAACTAAAATAATAAAGTTATTTTTGTTAGAAAGATTTTCTTAACAAACGTGGTTTACATGGAATTTAATTTATCTTTTTTTTATGTTTGCTTATAGATACCTGCAGGCCTACCATGAACTCTTGTTGCGACTCAATTGAAGACATAAACTAAATTGTTTTGTTTTTCATTCCATGACGTTTAAAAGACGCACACTTTAAGTCGTTTTCGAATGAGCGTTCGGAATTCGTCCTAAGAACATGTTAGTAAAAAAGACAGAGTTATCTATAGATCATATAACGTTATCCTTTTCAAAAATTACGATCCCAATGCAATCCACACTTCATGCTACGAAAAGAAAGCGGTTCGGTTTAGGTACTGACTTTGAATTGAAACGTTATCTAAAACTTCATGGTAGTTATGGTACTATTCAGTTATTGTAATTCCAGTATAAGATGATCAAGCTGACCACCTAGAATGGTTTACATAAAATAGGTACGATAGCTAAAGTTGAAACTGCATATTTCGGCTAGTCGATGAACCCGCGCGCCCGCCTGCCGTCAGTCTAGACTTGTTTCAGACTGTACATAGTTAGTGTGTTCGTGACGGACATTTTACCCAAGTTCTAACCTAAAACTCGTACCTATTATATAATTTATTGAATGAACTCTGTATTAAAGAGTATAAGAGGTATATATTATAATTTTTGTATGGGCAAATTTACATACCTTTACATACAAATTTCTTCGAGGGAAGCTGCATTGTACGTAAAAATATCGTTAATGTACCTTATGATTTATTTATTTAGCGACATTAGTATTACAAATGCGAAAGTCTGTTTGTTACGATTTCATGGCTAATCCACTAGACCAATATACTATCAATTGAGGCACACAGGCACTATAACAGAACTACCTTGCTTTAATTCGCACGGGTTAAGCGAATGCATGCAAAGCTAATGTGTATGAAGCAGGCAAAATTTACGCACCTTATACATGCAGGACAAGCTACCACACGCACCCCAAGGCGCCTCCACCAGCAACGGATTGGCAAAGTATAGGCTAATTAATGATAATGCTTCGGTTTCGGAGCGAAACGATCGTCGAGATTGTGGTGGTGATTGTGTGTGCTGCTTGTGTGCATTGATGCTGTTGGAGGCGCTTTGGGGTGCGTGTGGTGGCTTGTCCTGCATGTATAAGGTGCGTAAATTTTGCCTGCTTCATACACATTGGCTTTGCATGCATTTGCTTAACCCGTGCGGATTAAAGCAAGGTAGTTCTGTTATAGTGCCTGTATTATGGAGTTACACACGGGGGTTCCCGTTTTTGTTTCAGGAACAGAGAAAAAACACATATTGCATTAATATTAGTACTTAAACGTTTACCTTGAACTTTCCCATTTAGAATATTATTGAAATTGAAAAGAAAAGTAAACTTACTATTCTGCTGGGCATAGGCCTCCTCTTTCCGTTCATTTGGAGGGAAGGGTTGGAGCTAAGACCTATCACGCTGCTCCAATGCGGATTGGTAGGTTACACATATCCCTAGAATTCTAGAGATATGCTGGTTTCCTCACGATGTTTCCTTCACCGAAAAGCTTGTGATAAATTGCTCATTGGTGCCTGCCGGGGTTTGAACCCGTTTTCTCTTTAAAGAGTAGCACGGTCTCACCACTGGGCTATCATAGCTTAAAAAAAAGAAATGTAAAATACTGGAAATATTTTGAGTAATTAGGTATGCACATCAAAATGAAACATAGGTAATAATACCCAGTTATAAACACAGCATAGCATGTTTCTGTTTGCAATGCATAGCATGGTTGCATGCAATATCTCTATATATAATATGCATAGAGTATTATAAACAACAGTATAGATGGTAGCTTACAATGTGCCCAGCAATAAAGAGAAATAAAGAGAATCCAAATGAGACTGTATATATCGGTCTCTTTTTTTATGTGCGAGTAGAGGAAAATAAGTATACCAGTTTCATATTTTTTATATTTCATTTAAATTTGTCTATATCAAACGCTTTTGTTTTTCCTTGGCCCATATCTATATAATAAGATCAACGCTATATTACCTATATATAATTTTCCGTATGCCCTTTGTAAGCAAAAATTAATTTCTTTTCTTAAAGATAAAACATATAATGATATTGAAATTTTCCTACTGGTAGTAAATTTATCTTTACCATATATCTTCTCGCAATTTTGATGATTTGATTTGATTTGATTGATATTCCCTCTCATTATTTTTTGTGATACTCTCGCTTACAGGCCTGCCTGAAGCTCCCCTAGTCAAGTATAACAACTCTATGGTAATTAGTCGCTGATAATCTCTATCGAAATCATACTTACAAAACAAACTTATGACGTATAGAATCTTTTAGTTTAATCATACTTTGTCTAGTTTAGGTTAATTATAAAACTTTAATGATCTACAAAGGGGATTCTATCGATCACTCACACTGCGCACTAATTAAAAAAAATTAAAAACCCATCTGTCTAAAAAACCTATGGTATTGGGAAAAATTGTTCCAAAACAGATCTTATTTCTTAATGAATAAAGGCTAGGATACAATAGCGAAAAGGTATGTGTGGGTATTACGAATGCAAAACAGCAGACCATGGAGAGATTGATAAAGCTTTTCGCCTACTACACGCTCGTGCTGTGAATGTAACGCACTAAACATGTATTCATATATAATATGCAAATAGTATAAAACAATTTACAATCTAAGATTTCAAGTTATGGTAATGAACGGAAAATGAAGCAATTGTCCTCTTTCATTCGTTATAAATCTGACTATGTACCGTTGGAAAGTATCGCGCGTGCCTGTATATAATAAATAAAACATATTCTTGACGTCGACTACTATTTAAAGAGATTTCACACCTTCTACGTGTTCAGATGTCTTTTAGTTTATATTTAAAGATCAATTTAAACTGAGTGTTGTCGTGATAAAATACAGATGGCATATTTAAACAAATTATGCATAAATTTGTGAAATGAAAGAATTTGAGAATAATTGCTTGTGTGACATTTGCTACGTACTTTGTTGAAAACTATTTCTGTTCTACTAATAGATGTTTTTTTTATGATAATGATTTTTACAGCGTCAAAGGGCGTCTTGGAAGGAATAAAAGCATTGAGGTTGCGAAATGCGGAACGTTGACCGAAGAAGCTGTACTAACATCAGAGAACGTCGTCGTTATGCGTCAAGACCTCGGCTGAGAGCGACGAATAGTGGAAGGCTGATGGTATGACTGTGATTAGTCATTTCACCGTCGGGAGTGTGATAAGAAATCACTACCGTTAGAAATTTGAGATCTCGTCTTAGGCGGCAAAGACACTGTGTTTCTACTACATGTTTCTGCATTTGCAACCCGCCGTGTGGTATCCGGCAGAATAGAATAGACCACCTTTCTTTCTTACCGAGGTGTCGTAATAGGCGACTAAGGTATGTGCCGTGTGGTATCCGGCTGCATAGAATAGACCACCCTCATTTCTTACCGAGGTGTCGTAAAAGGCGACTAAGGTAAGTTGACGTCAGGCAGGCGGCCGGTCGTAAAATACAATAAAACCAAATCATGTGGCAACATGTTTGTAACATGTTGTGCCGACCCCACTTAGAGTGGGATAAGGGCAGGAGAATGATGATCTTTCTGTATTTGCAACACATAGATAAAGAGATTGCCTGCTACCGCTTTAAGGTCATTAGCCACCCAAAAGTGGGGTCACCAACCAACCACCTTGAGACCGTAGCTCATCCAAAAACAATGAACAAATTAAAGTCTGAACATATTCCATATTAGATAGTTAATAACACTATAAGACAAGCAATATAACAGAACTAACTACTTTGCTATAATCCGCACGGGCCCGTGTTATATTGCTGTTCTGTTATATTGCTTGTAATATGGAATTCCGCAAAGTAACGCCTGCTTTTATAAATCAACACTATAAGATATTGGGTAGTCATAGGTTCAAATACAATCAGGTATCAGTCATGGATTTATGTGGATAGGGAGCTTTATTATACCATGTTCACGCACCGCTATACGATACGTTCATGATTAAGGACCTCGGAATGATTTGAAAACTAGACGAACACTTGATATTCTGTGACCTAGTTTATTTCAACGATATACAAATGCCAACTTACACTGCTTTTATGAATATTTGAACGCGTTTTAATGTGTTTGATACCTATAATTATAATTTTGTGTTTTCATAAATATATTATATTGATGTTGTTCAAATGTTAACAACTTGGTATCTATCAACGACTTTAGCTATTAGCAAATATGTTGAACGAAAAGAACGCTTATAAATTAAGATTAAAAACATTACAGAATAATTAGACTTTTTCTACCACACTATATTGTCCTTTTATCGCCTACAAGAGATCCAACCACGCGTTGCTGTGGCTCAGACTGGTTTCGACTTCCTGTCGAAACAAATAGTTTTTCAAACTGTCATTAACACTGCCAAAAATATTGCGATCGCTACCAAACTTGTCTGAAAATTTCATTATAATCGGTCCAGCCATTTCGCACTCAATAAGGGAAACACACATACTTTCTTTTTTATACAATAATTTAGGTTTAGGTTCAGTAGTAAAATGCTGCACCTATTCTACTATTTCATATAAGAAATTAGAACCTGCATCATCTGCAGGGTGCGAAGTGACTTCTCTTTACGTGAAAAGTTTAAAGACCGAACCAGCGTTTTGAGGTTTCATGGCAAAAATCCCAAGCATAAACGACCTCAGAGTTACAGTTAAAAGCTTGTCTCGTGTGCGCACCACGGCTCGAAGTTATTGCATGCTGGCCTAAATTCCTTCAAAATGCGCTAACAGTTCTTGATGTCATCAACTTACATAATTATAGTTATCCTATAGCTCTTGTTTTCAAATGCGTGATGGAAAACCAGAACAATAAAAAGGTTCACTACTACTTTGCACAAAAATACAAACCGTGACATACAAATTAGTAGTAGAAATAAATACCAAGCTCCGGCGATTATATCCTGCATGGATTCCCGCAAACCCTGCGATACGGTAATGGATGTAAACTAAGCATAAAAGATAAATACAATATTTCAAACTTCAATACGTTTTATACTAACACCTGTTTATTTATAAAAGTCTCAAAAAAATGGACGATTAATTGACCTAAAAAAGTAAAGTAAAGTAGCGGCCTGTTACAATCCCACTGCTGGGCATAGGCCTCCTCTCTCCGTTTCTGGAGAGAAGGGTTGGAGCTAAGACCTTCCACGCTGCTCCAATGCGGATTGGTAGTTTACACATATCTCCAGAATTCTCTAGAGATACGCAGGGTTCCTCACGATGTTTTCCTTCACAGAAAAGCGTGTGATAAATTGCAATTATCAATTAGACACATGAGTTTTATTAGAAAAACTCATTGGTGCCTGCCCGGGTTCGAACTCGTGTTCCCATTGAAAGAGTCGCACGGTCTCACCGCTGGGCTATCACAGCTCTTTATTTGACATAATTTTATTAATTTATCAAGTCCGTTATGTCTAACACTATGATACACGTTCAAATGTAAAGAGCTAAGAATGCTTCAAGTAATTAAGTTTTTAATAAACATTCTTCTTTTTGATGTGAGTAATATGTCTGTATGTCGATACTTAAATATTTAACAATAAGCAGTCTCATTACAACGCGTGGACAAATCAACAATGAAAGTCTCCAAAAAAGGCCACCATTACAGCAAATTTAACGGCACCTATTATCTTGAACACCGTAAATTAAGCAGCTACGTAGATATATAAAGCTGGATACATCGGACGACCGGTCGAGGAACTCGGCGCCGATTTCAATCTCATTTCTTTGTCCGTGGCGGGAAGCGCGGATCAATCGGATGACACGTTGAACGCTGCGTCGGTGACATCTGCGGATAGGTTTGTACGGGCTTTTACGAAGACTATATAACGATGGTTCAAAGATGCTCGGGATAAAGGGGGCGCGGGGCAGGTGCGTTCATTCCACGGGAAGGGATTCAATTGAAGATCTCGTATAATTATTTCGGCCTACAGACAGTTCAGTTATTAACACATCGTATACATGTACAATTTAACGACAAAAATCACGCTTCTTATACTTTGACGAATGTCATAGAAGAAATCACATAAATTGTGCGAACTAATTCGAGACTTGAAATATTTATCTACCAAAAATATTACAAGATTAAAACCATTTGTTTTTTTTAGCAATCCGCTACTTCATTCGAGTTGGCGCAAATTTTAAAATACCTTTAATTATATACAATTTTCTCCCTGTTTCGCAGGAAAAAAATGAGATTTTTTCGTACTTTAAAACTCGTATATAAGCGTCAAGGGTATTAAATTTCATTAATATTGCACTATTATAATTGGTTAGTCGTTAAAGCGTCACAGACGGATATTCGCCTTTATAATGTTATTATTGATAGGTTTATTATCAGCTTTGAGCTATTGATGATTCAGATTTTATAAAGCTTTATTTCTATTATTTAATGTCAAATAACATTTATCACTTAAATATTTGTTATCAGCTTTTAATATACCGAATATGATATTATTTTATTTAGAGGCACAGATTACAAAAACAGATCACTTTGGACCCATTAAGATTTTTCTGTTGTCGTCTAGCTCATTAACATATTCAAAAAAATCTAGATAAATCTCTGAGCACTCGGATTTTATCGTTATTAATGCTTGTCATAACAACGATAGTCAGAATTAAATAAAATTAAATAGTTCCATTAGAATTTTACCTATGGTTCTCTGTCTTATAAAATCTAAAGTAGTAACTATGTTTCTCAAAACTACACAAAAAAAAGATTTTTTAAAAATTAATTTAAGCGAATTTCGTTTCTAACAATTGCATCTGATCGTAATCGAAATTAGATTTTTGCAGGATGACATTAATTCAAACCATTTTGTCAGCGGGATTTGACGCTGTATTCCGAAATACGGAAATGACAGGCAGAGGCTAATTATAGTTTTTAGCGAATTAGGTCTGCCTAACTAAAAGAAGCTATTAGGAAGGTAGAATAAGTATACTAGGTTCTTACTGTTTAATTCAAATGTAAACGTTATTATTAATCTGGTATTTGTATAATTCTATTTTTTAAATCTTTTAATATTATTTTGAAGTGTTCGAATATTTCAAAGTTATAGTTTCTGAACTCAATTTATGTATCACCTATACTATAGCGATTCTTAATCAGCTATTATTTTATTATGAAGGCAAAGACCATAAACCATACCAACCATTAGAACCTGGTAACAAATAATATGTTTATTTACAAGTTACCGACGTTTTTTTTTCAATAATTTATTAAGATAATAATACATAACAAGTCAAAGTCTAACACCATACCGCCTAATTATAAGATATCTAGTTTACGTTTAAAAAATAGATTTAAATAGTATCTAACCATGTTCTTTGGATGCATTTACATAGCAAATATATACATATATCCACTAAGTAGTTCTCACGATCTGTATTTTACAAACAAAAGACGGTTTTGATTACACTTTTGATAGAATATGTATAATTCTTTTCAAAATTTCAAAATTTGTGCGTTATTTTTTTTAATTTTAAACATCTCGCTAAAAATTCAATTAAAATGTTTACGAGCTTAGAGAGAGTTAAGCGAGTTTTGTTTCTTTTTAAAACAAACATCTTTTACGCGATTTCTTTTTTCTACAAAAATATACAAGCAAAAAGCGTACACTTCACATGTGTTTATTTGTGCGCTGCATTAGAACACCGCTGTTTCTGCACCCTCTCATTATAAAAGTAGGCTTTTGTCCTGCGGGGAAGTAATAGAGCATTATACTCTGTCTAGCGTCTACGACTATAGTATCAAATTGCTTTAGCTTTTTAATTACATTTTCATTAAAGGCATCAATTAGTACAATACTTCATTGTTTAATAAACTTTTTAAGTGACTTATAAACAAAATGGGATATGTGATTCTTTTTTATTAAAAGTCTTTATTTAACTTGCCGTTTAAGTCAGGGGGAATCTTGCAAGTCAAATTTGACCCACTTCCCAGTGACCGATTGCAATGCATGTTTATGATAAGCTTGACTTTATGCTGCTACCAGGATTCGCTATATTTTTATTATAAATATCACATTTAGTGATACTGTTGTCAAACATAGAATTGTAAATGAATGAAACTCGCTGCAAGCTTTAACTACTTGCCTAAGACAAATATTTATGTATTTAATATCACGTGAAGTATAACGTGAACAAATCAACTTTATCAAGGTTAAAAATCACAAGGCTATTGACATTTAGCGAGCATCCAAATAATATATAACAATTTCATGTAACTTTGAGCATTTTATAACTCTATATTATGTCACCAGTTTTTATTGGTTAGGTCTCACGAAATCCTTTTTACACACTGAATAATATTATACATTAAGACATTAATAGAATGTGTTTGTATGAATTCAGTGGATACAGCGTCTGCGTCCATTTCATCACTTGTCTATTACAGATATATTGAGAGATCTCCTGGCCCTGAAATATATTCCAGACTACTTTCTACTTTTTTCAAATTTTAGAGTGAGTAGTTTACTACTCTACATAAACTCACATCACCCGCATTACTCCTCCATCAAAGGATCTCTAAAAAACTACAATGCGACACAGATATAAAAAAAATAATAGAGCAAAAGAAATTATATCTTTTAAAAAATTAAAGCGGTAGTTAGCATCTGGTCAATTACAAAAAAAAATATTGTCTATTGTTCTTAAAACAATGAAAAGACAAGTTAATTAATTTATTTAAACCTCTTTACTTGAGATCTGTTATAACTGTGTTAAACACTTTAAAAAATTCAACATATAATTAACCTCACCTTGCAGTAAACAGATTACATAATACTGAAATGGTAATTCCTAACATTCGCCCCAAGTAATACGTGGTGATTTAAGTATTCCAAGTTCAGTTCAAAATATCTTTCGTGAAGTATAAAATTACTTTAGTAAAGTCGACACTTCATATTCTCTTTGGAAATGTAAATGAAAATAACAGAAACTTAATATTTTTATCTCAGTCACGCACTAAAAACTTTAGATATCACTACCCCTAAGGGACGTATACACAAAAAACGAAAATATAGCTTTTATCACAAATAATAATATCAACATAAAATGTTAATATTGAAAACATGTTTCAATGTATGTCAAAATCTCACTATAAGGAATGCAAAGAGCTACTAGCTAAGTCATTTTGACATGTTTTTAGTACTTTAATATAACTTCAGAGTAAAAAAAAAATAGGGGACAAATATTATATAAGTATAAGTATTTCTTAAATCTACAATTAATTTAACTTTCTTAAGCCATTAAGTAATACAATTAATGACAAAAGAAAGTGAGCTGTTAAGTTATGACGTTTATAAAGTATTGATTAACATTTTTATGTAATATTTATTGCTAAAGACTATAAAATAAAACATAATCATGCGTTATCAGATTCGTATAAGACGTAATTGAATTGATAAATATATTGTACATTAAACCAGTTTAATAACGATCGTTTAATTATAACCGCAACAAATTTATTGTAATTATAAATGATGTATTTATGTAAATAAACGCATCTACCATTTTTACATCTATTCGTGATCTTAGTTTTATGTTTACGTTAATTCTTACAGCATTTTAACGTAATCTATATTGCTCGCTTAGTATTGAAATGACTTCGAATTCAAATTCAGTATTAATTTAATAATAATAATAATAATAATAATAATAAAGTATTTATTCAACTAAAAATTACCACAACAACTTAAATAATAATTTTACAATAAGGAAAAGTAAATCTAAGACAAGACAACAAATTTGCGTTAGATAAATTGTAATGCTTAAGTAGTGATCCTTTTTTTTGTCGTTGTACACATTACCCCCGTCCCCGCCGATAGCTCTGATCCCAGAGAATACCTCCTCTGGGTAGGGACCCCTCGAAAGAGAAGTTGTCTCCGCTAACCGGTGCATCGGGAGTACCAGATGCACCGACCGCCTCGGGAACGTGTAAGCCAGTCGATACACCCCGTTAGGAACGTCCGAAGGTTCCCTTTCAGGGTGGCAGACCATGGGCTTAGGCAAGTCGCTACCAACCTCGTCTCGCCAGCGGCAAATTGGACATTGCACATCGAGGCTTAGAGAGAGAAATCGGCTAGATTCTGCTTCTAAGAACATTGTCTCTGTCGCACAGACTGAAGAACCTCATATCGTATAAAATCTCATATACTAACTGAGTGACAGTGACAGCGCTCTACGAAACCGAACTGGCCGGCTGTTTCGTTCTAAGCATCGATGTGCAGCATTATTTAATGCACATCGATGCTTTTACTTTACTTTACTTTTACTACACTTACTATGGTGATGTACGACCGTGTGTCCCATATATTTATATTTATTTATCTATAACATCACGCTACGAACTAATAAAAAAATCTAGTGTTTTCTTCCTCTTCCGATTTCCAATTCTCTTTGATACTCACAAGTTTTACAGGCACTACGTTATGCTTTATTGCAATTTGCCCCAAAAGAACTTTTTGAATTCGGTCATTTTATTACTAAGCGTGTGATATATTGTAAAAAAAATATATTCGTAGCCATAGTCATCATCCACCTCCTGCCCTTATCCTACTCTAAGTGATGTCGGCACAACATGTTAAAAACATGTTGTCACATGATTCGGCTACGTATTTTACGACCGGCCGCCTGCCTGGCGTCAACTTACCTTAGTTGCCTTTAATGACACCTCGGGTCGTTTATTCTACTCAGCCGGATACCACACGGCGGCTATTCGTAGCCATAGTATTCTGCACTTATTTAATAAATATATGCTTTTAATTATATTATTATAGATAAATCGTAAATAGGACGTCAGAGGTTCAAGCGACAGAAGATTACGCGAAAGTAGTTCGAATTCCGTACACCAGTGTCGTAAGTTTACCTCAGCCAGGCCATCTTGAACCATCGCAAATTGGTACTAAATACGCAAACAAGCAAATTTCGTAGTATGGCTCGCGACAGAGCGGATCTTCGTACATTGGTCTCTAGGTAAGTAAGTACCTTTCACGATCTTGACGCGTCACTTTCCCCGCTCTAGCGCGTTTTTTCGAACGTAACAACATCACGATTACATCAAAATCGCATGCGGATCGTTCCGCGTGCTGTCGCACTTGTGAATCGGAACGTAATATATTAATAGATGCACCGTCACGACTGTTTATTATTTTTATATATTTTAAAGATAGATTAGTAACTACCGAGCTGTGATAGCCATGCGGTGTGACCGTACGACTCTTTCGAGGGGAACACGAGTTCAAACTCGGTCAGACACCAATAAGTTTTTCTATTAAAACTCATGTGTCTAATTGATAATGTGTGTATGTGTATAATTGCAATTTATCACACGCTTTTCGGTGAAGGAAAACATCGTGAGGAAACCTGCATATTTCTAGAGAATTCTGGAGATATGTGTAACCTACCAATCCGCATTGGAGCAGCGTGGTAGGTATTAGCTCCAACCCTTCTCTCCAGAAACGGAGAGAAGAGGCCTATTCCCAGCAGTGGGATTGTAACAGGCCGCTACTTTTAGTAACTACCGGTCCGCTGTTACAGATAAATACGAATAACTTTGTTTACTTCCATAAATGTATAACATCTATAAAATTCCTACAAATTTAAATCTAAATTTATGAAAAAAACTCGACTCATACCTAGCCTCTTAAACTGCATTAAAGAATAAATTCAAGGGAATCGAACAAGAAATGATTTAAGCTACTCGTACCAGGAGTTTAAGAAAGTTACTCAAGAATTATATAATGAAGGTCTTCCATTGATACTTATCTAATGTTCCCAATAAAATAAGGAAAAGACGAACTTAACATATGTTTTTTACGAATTCCGAATCACATAGACATATAAAGCGATAGCATCTATACATTAAGGCAAAATATGGTTAAAAAACAATAAACAATAATAAATAATCTAACCATAAATGCATAATAATTAAGTTTACAATATTATAATAGTTTTGTATTTTTTTTATTATTTTGTAATAGATATAATTAAATAATGTACTCGTCTCTATTGTATGGTAAACAATAATTAAGACTAAATTTAATCGTAGTTTTTAGAGTATTTTATGGTGACATAAAATCATATTTAATACTTTTTTTTTTAATCAAAATCGTATTTAATCTTTCTTTAAAACTTGCTTGTAATATCTGTAATTGTTAGCCATCGGTGTGACTAAAGATCTTGATCTTTTTTTTTTCAAGCTCTATGTTTTAAAGTCATGCTGTACAAATTAAAGTCTAGTTTATAGTTGATCTCTAAGTCTAAGCAAACGTTTTGTTAAAAATAAAAAATAATTATGCAAAGAGGTGCTTGCTGCGTTTAAAAAACAAAAACTTGTTTGAAATTCAAATGGGTTTCATTGACAAAAAATGCTAATGTCCACAAGAAGAGGACTGCAAAGTTTATGGGTACCCCTGGAAAGCAATAAAATGCCCCGGGGTAAAAAATATGTATAATTAAGAAGAAAGACATGTGTTCGTTGCCTTTCAGATTGGGATAGATTTTATGAAACCTCATTCGTAACCAAGGTATTAGTAGGGAAATCAGTCTATAATGTATCCAATTACAATAAAGAGAAATCAAATGAGACGGTATCTATCTGTCTCCCTTTTTTATATGTGATTAGACAAAGATAAATACGAGTTTCATCTTCCCTCTAATTATTTATTGTTTGACACTCTCACGTAAAAGCCTGCCTGTTCTAGTTAAGGCGCTGAACAGAGCTGGCGTAAATTCAGATTTCGGCATATAAGCCACGCCCACAATTTCTGCGACGGCGTAGCGACACACTTAATTTTTTAACACCCATTGTAGGTGTACACTATTTTATCCAAACTTTTTTTGTACAATTTATTTAAAAAACTTATGTCTAATTAATCTTATAAAGCTAAGTATGCTGAAACTATAACTAAACACCTAAAAAAGGACATATTATCAACAAGGAATAGTCACAAAAGGCGGCAGCTAGCGACACACGTCCGTATAGCAGCGCGCCTCAGCGGTCACTGTCTATATTCGTAGATGTAAAAGAGAAGCGAGACGATGACTCGTTTCAGTTTTGCTATTTTCTAAAAAATATTTAATTTGAATGAAATATCTTAATTAATTCAAAATTTAAATCTTACATTCTCTTTATATTATAATGATTTATTAGTCTTATTAATTTTATCAATTTTTGTTGATAAATATTAGAGATATTTACGATCAAAGTAAAAATCAGAGGTCTATTTACCAATTTTTTTTATCGAAAGAAAGTATCGTAATCATGTTTTGAAATCTTACATTCTCTCTGAGATATGATGTATATTAACATATATTTTTCTTTTAATCGTCAACCCTATAGCTTTTGTTAAAAACGTGTTTAAAGTCAGCCTATTTGGCTCTGTTCAGCGCCTTAACTCTATGATTTAAACTGATAAGAAAAGTAAAGTTTATGTATTGTAGTGGTTAATTTCAATATTACGAATCGATAAATAACATATTAAGATGCCTTTTCAACGTCATTATAAGTTAAATATTTTATGTCAATTAACACAATAGGCAAGCTTAGATAAACAAATTAAAGATATGCCAAAAAAATAATTCTAGATAACGAAAATATTGCATTTACACGAGAATAACAAAGTAAATATTGTAATAGAAAACAAAACAATCTTTAAATACGCTAATAGTTAGAATTTGTGACTCAATAATCATAATTTGTAGAGTTCAGAGAAAAAAATACATAAATTAAAAAAGTGATTTCAAAATACCTTTAAAAATAATAAATTTAACAATGGTATTGTTATTTTTGTGTCTATATAGAATGCATCTATAATAGAATGTACAATTATTACGTATGCGTATAATTGCAGTTTTGCGAAATTCTTTCATAGTCCTTAGAACTTTGGTGACAAAAAAGTTACCTTTTACACGATGGACTCAGATTTTAGATTTTTACAAATTTCACTTTTTATTTTTTACTTAGCCATTTTATAGCTCCAATTTTCCTCGCCAAGGAGAAATTATCCACATTTCGGCAATATGTCTTATCTCTAATTTTAAGTCAAATCACTTTTAACGGCATTGATACTACTGCCCATCATTTACCGTATCAACATGTATTATCTACTAGAAAATTAGTAAATAAATAAACATATTTAAAGTCAACTGTTAATTTCTTTCATAATTGCGAATGTATTAATAATCGCGCTTTTCTTCTTCCTGAAAAGTTGACAAAAATAAGATAGGATAATTTGCCAGTTCACAATCGATTTTCTCATTATTGGGCAAACTTATTAACGACAAATTAACGAGCAGATAAATGTTTCTAGTTCAAACTTGTTGCACGTGTTCAGAGGTTTAATAAAGGGTGGGGATGAACCAAGTACTATATAACAATGCTTGTTTGGTAAATGCTTCGCTTTGCGATTTTGTCGTGGTGTCTATCTCCTGATGATGCTTCGGTTGCGGGGCGAAACGATTGTTGAGTTTGTGATAGTGAACGTTTGTAGTGCTTGTGTATTGTGGTGGAAGTGGTGGAGGTTTGTGCATGTGTTTTTACGAATCCTGCATGTATTGGGTATGAAAATACGGATAGTACATATACATTTAACACTCTATATATTTTCTATTTACTGTATCGCGGATTATAGCAAAATAATTTTATTATTACTTTTGTATTGGGCAAACTATTTAAACTTACAACACTTGTAATGTTGCATTAAAATTCATATCAAAGCAATAAAAATGATCTATGTTTAACACCTGAGAAGACTTTAATTATCGGGAGTAAACACTCTGGAATCAGTTACAGGAGTTCATAAATGTAAATTGAAGGCGCACCCGTTCACCGACCGGGCCTCCCTTCCACGCCCCACCCCAGTGCAGGGGGGTCTGGTGAATGCGGCAATCTCCAAAAGGAAGTTCGGAAACAGTTTAATTGTGGTGATATTAACATGTATGGTTGACCCTTGCACTTTTTTTGACCCTAAAAAAAGAAGCGACAATTAACTCGGATTATAGCAAATTGATTAATATCATTACTTTTGTACTTTGGAATTTAGCAAAGTAACGCATATTTCTATTAATTAGTAGAGGTCTGGCCACGCGTTGCTATGGTTCAGTCTCGTTTCGACTTTACCTCGAAACAAAATACATTGACAGTTTCAAATAAAATGCTCCGATCGCCATCAAACTTTACAGGAATATTCGCTGGGTCATCTAAAGATTGTCTGATAATTCCATGAAAATCGATCCAGGCTATTCGTAGTTCATAACGAACATACATACTTTCCCTATATATATTTATAATATACAAGCTGTGCCCACAGCTTAGCCCTCGTTGAAATTGGTCTGTCGCAAAGTTTTTCCCGCGTAAATCTCGCCTCTCGGGAATTCTCGGATAGAAGCAGCCTATACGTCCACAACAACTTCTATCTACCAGTAGAAGTCTTATCAAAATGTGTCTAGCCATTCCGGAGAATGTACTATTAACCTCAATCTTCCTCAAGAATTCCACAATCTTTAAGAGAAAACCGAAGCATAAAAAACGTTCAATAGATTTTGAGAAAATCGATCGCATACCGACAGGCAGCTTTTGGGGACTTTGTTTTATGATGTATAGATAGATAGGTAGATAGGTCATTTGTCCGTGTTTCACATCTGAAAGAAGAAATGAAGGGCTGGAGAAAGGCATGTGCTTTTTTCTACTTTGTGTTAAAATCCACATAAAAAATCACCGGCGGAAGCTTGTATAGCCTATACGCACCTATCTGGAACCTGTTTAATTATGTAATATGTCGGCTTAAACTGTAGAAAGTCGCTTTGCGACTTTAAATTTCCGTCACATATAAGTCTACAGTATCTTATTTAAATTATCATGTTATTATTCATATTTATTTATAAATTAAGTTTCGGTAAATGCCTTGAATATTGTTTACATGCATATTTTATTTGATTTCAAAAATCCTATTTAAAAAAATATATCAGGTTACTTGTAAAGATCTTTTAATTTACTGGCCGCATTCAAGTTTCAGGGGTGAATGTAAACTATTTTTATAAATAAACCAGTGGTATCTGCGACTCCCTTCACGCCAATTTAAGTGTTCAAGCCAGTTTAAGTTTAGTAAATTGTAAATAATTATAGAGACCATAAATTAAAAAAATAAACAATTAAATTCTTAGACTAAGAAGTTTTATAGTATCGATAAAGTTATACATAGGTATATCATAGGTGTTTATAAAATAAAAGTTATACATAGGTATATCATAGTATCGTTACAAAGAAAAATTTCAATGATATCGCAGACAGCTGAACCTTACTAAGGATTCACTCGTTCTAACCCCGGTTATTCACCTAATAGGTTAATTTAAATTCATAATATACAGTTAGAGACTCTTCAAAAAATTTATATACATAATAAAAGGTAGTAGAGGTCCTCTTTATACATATATATCTTAACTCTACATATAGTAACGGCCTGTTACTAAGCCCACTGCTGGGCTAAGGCCTCTTCTCTCCGTTTTTGGAGAGAAGGATTGGAGCTAAGACCTACCACGCTGCTCCAATGCAGATTGGTAGGTTACACATATCCCTAGAATTCTCTAGAGATATGCAGGTTTCCTCACGATGTTTTCCTTCAACTAAAAGCGTGTGATAAATTGCAATTATCAATTAGACACATAAGTTTTAATAGAAAAACTCATTGGTGTCTGCCCGGGGTTTGAACCTATGTCGTCTCTAGAGACTCGCAAGGTCTCACCGCTAGGCTATCACAGCTTCTACATATATAACTCTACATATATAAACCACAAATAAAAATAAAGAAAAGAACAGTTCACGGTTTACGGACTGTTGTAAAGCTGAGATACATTCTATTTTTAAACTTTATCTACAGTTTAGAAAAATTCAATCACTTCAGTGTCATTTTATTTATTATTTCTAATCTCGACGAAGTTTAGGACATTAGATTAATAACCCTATATCACTACTAGTGATTTGTTATTAATGCGGCACTCGGAGTCACTGCGCCTCGACGCCGCCCGCAGCCACCGCAGAGAGTGGTTTTGTTAGCTAATATACTCCTTTTTTCATTTTTGCACGTTATATACACGAAACTTTTGAAACTGCAAATAAATCCAACCTCTTAAAAATATCAATATCAATTCATTTAAACAAGCAATATAACAGAACTAACTACTTTGCTATAATCCGCACGGGTTAAGTGAATGCATGCAAAGCCAATGTGTATGAAGCAGGCAAAATCTACGCACCTTATACATGCAGGACCAGCCACCACGTGCACCCCAAGGCGCAATTCACCAGCAACAACGCACACAAAAGCAGCACACACACCCACCACCACAATCTCGACGATCGTTTCGCCCCGAAACCGAAGCATCATCAGGAGGATAGGCTCCACGACAAATCGTACTGCGCCGCTCTACCCATACAAGCAATCTTAAATAGTTCAACTCCCACCAATACCCTCCCCTCCAAACACATGTAGCAAAACGGAATTAGATACATTTACTTGCTCGTTAATTAAGTGACCATTGTTATAGCAAGAATTTGCTAGAAAGCGGTCATAAAGTGCCTAATGACCATTCATTTCATATTCTCCACACTTGTGATAAGGGACTCCGACTCAATACGTTAGAGCAGCTTGAGATAATAAAAAATTCCGCAAAGTAAAGCCTGCTTCTATAAATCATTTAAACATTTATATGACATTTAAATAAAAAGAAGACTCAATTATATCCTTTTAATTCAAGCCTTGTGACATATCAAATCTGATTAAGGAACAGATTCGTGCGAATTTGAATTCGAAATTCAACGTAACTAATCGAAAAACATACTGCACGTTCCATTCCACCCTTCCATTCAACTGTGCCGTATTAAATAGGTACATTTACCCCATACAATATTAGACTCTAAGACATTCAAATAGCGTTCGGAATTTGAAATGTAATGAGCATATTTTATCGCGGTAGACGAACGAAAACGCACTAACATTCTATTTTTAAAATCGATGCGGTGACCGAAGTGGGGCATGTATCTTTTACAATTATGGTGCGTTTATCACTATTTTAGGGCATGAGTCTTCTTTGCTTTAATATAACTCTATTAATCAAATTCACTTAACAATTAATTATCTAAATTACCTATATGTACAAAGGAAATGAGACTTAAATTAATTAAATATCACAGCTTATTAAAAAATAAGCTGTGATAGCCCTGCGGTGAGACCGTGCTACTCTTTCGAGGCGAACACGAGTTCGAACCCGGGCAGGCACCAATGAGTTTTTCTATTAAAACTCATGTGTCTAATTGATAATTGCAATTTATCACACGCTTTTCGGTGAAGGAAAACATCGTGAGGAAACCTGCATATCTCTAGAGAATTCTGGAGATATGTGTAACCTACCAATCCGCATTGGAGCAGCGTGGTAGGTCTTAGCTCCAACCCTTCTCTTCAGAAACGGAGAGAAGAGGCCTATTCCCAACAGTGGGATTGTAACAGGTTGGTACTTTACTTTTACAAAGGAAATCATATAAAAAATAAGTGTGTTCAGTGTGGAAAATCGTAAAGATATTCATTGAAGTGTTTAGATCAAAAATGATGGCACACTCCCGCCGCATTTGTTTAAAGGAAAAGCGTCCTTCATGCGTATTTTATAGTTATAAATTTGCCTGAATTAAATAAGTATTATATAGTACGCTTTCTCTGCGTGCGGTGCGTTGAAGCGTGGGTAATCTTTTAGCCAGTCTACTATTTTGTGATACCCTATTGTTTTCTTTTTCCCGCATTCTTGTCACAAATTACCGTTGATTATTGATATGGTTGTATTTACATTCAATGAAATGTTTTTCCGTATGATGGTTATATGGCTTATTTTTATAAAAATTAACACAGTGTTTGAAAATAATATACATACATATACTTCTTAATAATATCTTTATAATAAGAATTAACTTTACATGCCAAAATAGAATAACTTACATATACTTATAAAGAAATCGCTTTAAAGACAATACTTACAATAGAGATTAGCAACATTGTTTTTTTGATGGCAACAAAATTAAGTAGATAAAGCTCCCAATACTCTGGGACCATCTGGGACTACCACTTATAAGCCAAAAAACGAATGTGGGTTCAAAATGTTATAAGTCAGAAACTAGGAAGAAATATATTTCAAAATCTATATTTATACCATCTTGTACAATCTGCATTATAGTAAACGATTAAAACATAATCTTGCATTAACAACGTAAGATAATAGATTTCAAAGCAGCTACGTTAAATGTTTATTGTTTGCCTTTCAAACATACAGTGTTGGCTTTAATGTGTACATTCTATTTTGTATTGTATATTTTAAACCATAAAGATCAAAATAATGTGAATTTGTATGATGAATGAGATTTTTTCCAAGTATAAGATCACTTCGTACGGTTGCGTAAAAATTAAATACTAAACCTGTTACGAATTATTAAAATTTCACGAAACTCTGTTATAATGTCAACAGAATAATATTTTGTTGTTTTTTTACAAATAATATCGATAGAATAAGACGGATACAAATTATTTATTATAGAAAGCAATAAATTGTGTTTAACTCCAAGCTAGTATTTTTTAATTTTGTCACTGGCACAATGCAACTTCAACTTCAAAAAGCAACAGTACCATCCTCGCGAAGCGTTGCTTACTGGACCGTTATGCGGCCGTACTGAGTTTAATGACTTACTGCATGCTCAAGTATTACGCTACAGGATTCCATGATACCGTTTCTATATTTTATTAATTTTAAAATAAAATGCAAATACCTATAAATCAAAATTAAGGAAATTTTACACGAAATTGAGATTTTAGGAGCGTATTTTTTCTAATCTCTTTTCCACTCTTAAAACGCTTTATTGATTGAATAATTATAACAATAAAAGATATGATTTATAGAAGCAGGCGTTACTTTGCGGAATTCCATATTACAAGCAATACAACAGAACTAACTACTTTGCTATAATCCGCACGGGTTAAGTGAATGCATGCAAAGCCAATGTGTATGAAGCAGGCAAAATCTACGCACCTTATACATGCAGGACAAGCCACCACATGCACCCCAAGGCGCAATTCACCAGCAACAACGCACACAAAAGCAGCACACACACCCACCACCCAGGGGAGGGTATTGGTGGGGGTTAACTATTTAAGACTGCTGGTATGGGTAGCGCGGCGCAGTACGATTTTTGTCGTGGAGTCTATCCTCTTGATGATGCTTCGGTTTCGGGGCGAAACGATCGTCGAGATTGTGGTGGTGGGTGTGTGTGCTAATTTTGTGTGCGTTGTTGCTGGTGAATTGCGCCTTGGGGTGCATGTGGTGACTGGTCCTGCATGTATAAGGTGCGTAGATTTTGCCTGCTTCATACACATTGGCTTTGCATGCATTCACTTAACCCGTGCGGATTATAGCAAAGTAGTTGGTTCTGTTATATTGCTACAACTCAATAATAATAGTAAAAAAAATACTTTAGTAATTCTGATCATTTCGATCGAGACTTGCACAGAGGCTACTATTTAACTGTGCAATCAGTTTATAATTAGACTAGCCGAGGTAAGGCGTACTTAAAAGGTTCATTATCGCTCTTAATACAAGCATATAGGAGTCTTTTTAACGTGCCATAACTAATATTTTATTTTATAGACGTACCATTACGTGATATTTGAACCGTTAGTGATATATTATAGAATATTTAATGAGTGGTTCTACTGTAAACATTTAGCTTTTTATTCTGTGACAGTATTTTACACAATTAATTAAAGTGCTGAGTTGTACGAGTTGTAGTTGTAAGAGTGCATGAAATAAAATTGCCATTACGTTAACTTATGAATGAGAAAATTGCCGTGTCGTAATGTTTAAATGAATGGACGAGGCTAAAATTGTCGATACAATCAGTTTATTTGATGTTTCATTCTTTCTAACTTGTTAAAGTCTAATATTTGTTGTAGCAGCGGGATCATGACATCGTACTTATATATTGATTACAGATGAATTACCACAATACAGATTATTTAATAACTCTTTTCATTTTTTTAAATTAAAATATACCAATATTCTTAAAATTTATAATTTGTTTATGGTTGGATTATTTTCTTAAATTGCGTGGTTGAGTTACTGGTATTGTGATTTTTTTAAATTAGGGCCATATCTTCCTACTGTCCTTAATTTTTATTTATTAAAAAATGACATTCAATCAATAGAAACTTTTTCTTGACACAATTTCTGTCATTTCAATCTTGGCTGTTTGAAGAATTAGAAATAACCTACCCTCGAACTACAAAGGACTTTTTATGAATAGCAAATAAAAAAAGCATTCTTGTTAGTTAAAAGTAATTTACACATTCAAAAGATTTAATAACGAATCTTAAAATCCGTGTTAAGGCATTCATAACGAGAAATTTCGAGTTACAACGAATTTTACGAATAATCATGATGAGCCGGGCAGAGTTGGTGATATTTACCAACAGTTCGCAGGTTCAGATGCTGGTCAGGTACAACCGATAACTCTATAAATATTTATGTTCTTAATTTATATTTATAATAACGGCGAAGCAAAATTTCGCAATGAAACCTGCGTATTCTATTTCAAATTTAAATGTTCTTCATAGAGAGACACTTGTAAGCAAGTGATTTTTAATCGTCAAATCTGCTGCTAATTCGATAAATTGCAGTTACCGGAAAACCCAGTAAATAACTCAATGTTCGCTATTTGCAAAAGTTATATTTTTATAACTAAATAGTTACTCATCATCATCCTATCTTGTTTTTTTTTGTTTTTACAGCGTCTCCGGGCAAGAATGGCAGTAGCATCATTGTGAGTGCGACTAAGCTAGGAGTGCAATGTTAGTTCGAAATAAAAATTACACTAAGCATACTTAATTAACAAGCGATGTTGGATTCATATCAGGCATGTATAGTACGCGGCAATAAATAATGCACATCAGGGCTTAAAGAGAGAAAATCAGGTAGATTCTGCTTCATGGAGCATTGTCTCTGTCCCACAAACAGTCGAACCCGTGTGAAACGTCATATACTTGCAATGAGTGCCAGTGACAGCGCTCTACGAAACCGAACTGGGCGGCTGTTTCTTTCTAAACGTCGATGTGCACCATAGATGATACACTATAAATGTGCACTATTTAATACCGGGTACTATATGTGATGTTGAAATCATTTGAATAATTATATGATGAAGAAGACGTTAAAAGTGAAAACTTAATACTACAAGTGTAACGAGAGATGTGCGTGTGTTGTTTTTTATAAGTATAGAGGTCTTAATATGGAATAATACACATATAGTATTTTAATCAGGGAAATCTTTAAATAAGTATACATATATGTACTTATAACCAACCATACATACCGAAAAACACATGCACAGACCAAACTCACACATTCCACATATATCGCACACGACACACTCACACACAGGTACACTTTCTTTATATTAATTTTAGTTTTATTTATCTACATCTTTTTTTATGGGCTGAACAGAGCAAATTAGGCGCAAATCGTTCTCCCAGTGTCACGTAAAATCAATGTATATATTTTAGTTTTAATTTAAAATCCCATGCTTAATTTCCAATGTAAGGTTATGAACTACCATACTCTTAAACATTGAACCGTTAAGGATACATATCTTTCAATCAAAAATCTTAAGTAAATAAATAAATGATTATCGTGACATCTTTTTTTGATGTCTTCTTACAATATTAGAATTAAAATTTTAATTCTATATCAAATATTAATGAAAAACAAATAAATGTACAAGACAGGAAATTAAAAGACCTCTTAGTAGTTTTTATTATCACATTTATTTAATTGTTTTTTTTTTAAGACTATGGGGCATATGCTGCACAGTGCAATGCCACGCAAAATAATAGCATGTTATTTAATTTTCAATTAAGCCGTGTGGTATCCGGCAGAATAGAATAGACCACCCTCCTTTCTTACCGAGGTGTCGTAAGAGGCGACTAAGGTAAATGCCGTGTAGTATCCGGCTGCATAGAATAGACCACCCTCATTTCTTACCAAGGAGTCGTAAAAGGCGACTAAGGTAAGTTGACGTCAGGCAGGCGGCCGGTCGTAAAATACGTAGCCAAATCATATGACAACATGTGTGTAACGTGTTGTGCCGACCCCACTTAGAGTGGGATAAGGGCAGGAGGATGATGATGTTATTTAATTTTCAATTGTTGATGTAAAATACTTTTAATTCTTTATGTAAAATTTAGAACGCCGGTAAAACCACGGGCCGCAGTAGTGTTTCATACATTGAATATACGAGAAGTAATAAAAAAACTTGAATACATGCTAAAGCATTTGTAACGGATCGTATTACCAGTTAGGACGAATTGGACATTTGCCATGTACTTTATCACGGTTTGTTCAAGCGTGCGTTGACTCTGTTATCTTATCGGACGATTGCAGGACAAAAAAAATGTATCGTCCATTATCAGTAGATAACTTATTTACGTTTTTTTTTCATGTTAAAATCTTAACTAGAAAATTATGTAGACGAACCCCTCCCCTTTAAATCCCCAAGTGAATTTTACTTTAAAGATTAAAAATAAAAGAACTGAGCTCGTATGAGCTTGCGAGCTTGTTATAAAAATGATTTTAAATCTAAAATTTCTGATAGATAGCGTTATTAGTTATAATTAATAATTAATCATAAGATTATAATTATGTAATTTTATTATTATATATTTAATTTAATTATTTAACCTTATTATAATTATTATATTATTAGTGTTTTAAATTATAAAAAATACTATAGTTGGTTCCAAATTACCTTTTTGACAAATCTAGAGCTGTGATATTTTTTATAAACTTGATGTGGAATTATACTTATGCTCCGTTAGCTCGCTATTTTTTACTTCGTACACAAATGTTGGAACCAGTATTGGTTAACTGGTATTTCGTTTGAATGTTGCAAATTTAGTATTTGCCTTTACAAAAGAAATGATAAAATGATTTTTCAGTTATCAGCGATGAAAGAAAATCTTTGTAATAATCAATATACTTACTTACTTCGGGGATTGACACTGTGTAATAGTTCCATATACTTATTTCTCTTTTATACTTTTTGCACGTATTACAGATGTATTACGTATTACACGTAACACACGACAGAAGTTAAATATACCATCCTTTTTCTTTCTTTGTCACATTCAAAACTATTATTATACTATTAAAAGTACGATAACACGAGTGTATCGGATAATTATATAAAATCTATACAATATTTCCTATTATATTTGTCAGTTGTTAATAACCACAGTCCCCACGCAATTGTAATATGAAAAAGTGCCCCATAATAATAAATTTAATTGATAATGAATCTTATTAAGTGCGTATAAGGTACAAAATAAAAAAAATTGTTTCATTAGGGGCAGATTACACTGGCCCCAGTCCACTGGAAGTTTTTCACGGCAGGGGAACGCACCACGGCGGGGGTAGTGACAGAAGTTGCTCGATTAATTACATCTCTCGCCCCTTTCGATTTGAACGAGTTGGATTTAGAGAATAGGGTTGTTTACTTAAATGATTTCGATTATAAATTGAGATTGTAGACGCTAATTGAATTAAAGTGCACATTGAAATATTGTAAACGAAAACTAATTAAAAAGCGTATAAAGAGAATTTAAGGATACGCAAAATATTATGAAATTACAAATTCGTATCCGCGAATTTAAGACAAAGATGATAAAAGTCTATGTCGCTTCAGACTATATTTCTAAAAACATATGACTTTTTCGGGATCTAATTATTTTAATGAAACAAACAACCACAAACATTTGCAACGGAATCTATTAATTTATGAAATTGAGATAATAGACAACATAAATTAAACCGAGAGCGATACTGGAATCATTAATTTAAAATACCAATCAGTTTTTTAATAATTTCATTATTTTGTAAATTAAAGAATACACAACATAAGTTAAACCGAGAGCGATACCTAAATCGTGAAATCAGTCAAATACAAACAAAACATAAGTTAAATCAAAAGCGACACTGGAATCATGAATTCAAACTATCAAAATACCGATCCGTTTTTTTTTAATAAATTCATTATTTTGTAGTTTTAAAGAATACATACAATACACACCGTAAGCTAAACCAAAAGCGACACTGGAATCGTGAATTCGAAACGCCGATGAGTTTTTAGAATAAATTCATTATTGATTTGCAATGCTGAATCAGAATCCTGCATGTATCAAGTATGAAAATGGATAGTACCTAGACTCCATATTTAGCATTACATATATTTTCTATTCACTTTATTGCGGATTATTGCTAAATAATATGATTATTACTTTTGTACTGAGATACTTTTGTATTTCGCAACTACAACTAGTCACTTATAAAGTAAAAAATAAGCCAACAAATGTAAATAAATCCGCGACAAAAGTGCTCGTTCTGAAACGAAGTTGAAATCTGTAGTCTGCTGTTATTAAGATGTAAATTATGGCTTTTTGTTGCGAAGTGCGTCCTAAGCAAAGTTTATGTCAACGTTATTTGTGTAGAACTAGACGCGATGCGCATTTTAATGCTAAACGCATCGACACTTATGCATGATTGTTATTTAACCTTTTTATTTAAAATAACATAAATCATGCAATCATTTCTAAAGTCCATCACATAAATTAAAATATATATTTCTATATGTTTTAATTTCATCATCAACATTCTCCTGCCCTTATCCCACTCTAAGTGGGGTCGGCACAACACGTTGCAAACATGCTGTCATATGATTTAGCTACGTATTTTACGACCGGCCGCCTGCCTGACGTCAACTTACCTTAGGCGCCTTTTACGACACCTCGGTAAGAAATGAGGGTGATCTATTCTATGCAGCCGGATACCAAACGGCGTTTACCTTAGTCGCCTCTTACGACACCTCGGTAAAAAAGGAGGGTGGTCTATTATATTCTGCCGGATACCACACGCCTTTCTATATATTTTAATTTATGTATATTAAAATGAATATTTGTTAAAATATAATTTATGAAAATTTTAACGTATTCATTTTTTTCCATATTATTTATAGGAAAAAAATGGGTCCGCCTTTATTACTTTGAAATGATACTTTCGAAGAGCGTAATTCAAACTTGCGCTTTTCTTTTTCCTAAAAAAAAATAAAAATTATGTCTTATAACAATCGAATCTGACTATTATAAGACACGCTGACTAGTCCGTTAGCGCTGTGGGTAGTGACCCTGCCTTCAGCTCCGCGGGTCGCGGGTTCGATTGCCGCCGAGGGCCAACATTTTCTATAAACAAACTGTTGGTTCTTCGAGCCTGGGTGTGTATTTGTATTTAAGTATGTATTTAAACTTATATAATATATAAGTTACGTATTTAGTATAAGTACATATTATGTAGTATATCTACCACTTGTCCGTCACCCATAACACAAGTATTACGTTACTTACTTTGGGGACGGACGACCGTGTGTGTAAATGTCCCATATATTTATTTATTTATTATTATTATTAATCCTAAAACCAGATCCAAACCAAATCAGAATCTGTTTTCCATCGTTAACAATATAAATACTTTAAAAGAGTATAGTATAGTGGGTATACAGCATTAATAAAGAATTTAGTAAATTAAATCTTTTTGACTGGCCCGTTGTCTCTTCTTTACTCTGCCTTCAGCCACGTGGATCTTTGGTTCAATTCTCACCTAAGACCAACTTTGTCTAAAAACAATTTATTGATTCTTCGATTCTAGGTTTAAGTTTCTATTACAAATTACGTAACTATATATTTACCAGTGTTTATCATCCATAACACAAGATTTAAGTACTCACTTTGGGGTTGGACAACCATGTGTGTATATTTCTATTTATTTTATTTTTTTAAAACAATTACAACCTACGATAAATTATATTAAATTAAAATTTAGAGATGACTTAGAGACTTCAGAAAACAAGTTGTTATTTAATTTTCGATATCGTATAGATATAACAATTGCATGTTATGATGATTGGTGTATTTTATCTTTAGATATGTCATAAGTTGACCCATTTCGAGGAAATATTATTGCGGTATGGCTACAAATAAAAAAGGAAGATCGCATTGTAGATATGAAGGAATATATATGTATCGCAGGCGCTATATGAAATCCCCTCTCAGACCCCTCTATTCCCACTGAGAGACGGGATTTTTCAAGTGACAGTAAGAGCCCTTTAGGATGAAACGCATCGATGTATTTTCCGTCGCGCTTCGTATTTGACATTTCCCGTTCTTCTGAACTATTAATTTAATTCCAAATTTGGACTTACAATTTTCTTAATATATTTTTATCTACCGCTCACTTTGTAAGTGTTTTAGCACCGAGGTAAAATGTAATCCAAATAATTAATACCATAATTTTAATTTATTTATTATTATTATATTATTTTATTTATGTAACACGAAAAAAAAGTGTACAAAGGTCAATTCATCCCTAGCCAAAGATCCCTGCCAGCCAACGAAGTATCTACGAAGTAAGACAATATATAATAAGTAAAGCAATATTAGTACCCATCATCATCCTCTTGCCCCTATCCCACTCTAAGTGGGGTCGGCACAACATGTTACAAACATGTTACATAAACATGTTAGCCTATAATAATATAATTTAAATTCGTTTTCTAAATTTAAATTCAAGCTACATGAGTGGCTTTTATCTTATTATTTTATTCGATAAACGAATATTTATTTAAGTTTTCAGATTAAGAAGTGAGATTAAAAATATAAATTTTATAATATGAACATACGAAAAAAGCTGTTATTTAATTGAAATATATGTTAATAAAATATTTTGCATAATATGTGTCAATCTTAAAAATTATATGTTAATGTTAAAATGTTAAGTTTATCATATTTGCATCTCTATTGCTTGGTGATACAGTAAAAACAACAATTGTAACACCTTTTTGTAAGTGTGTTATGCAAAAATAAAAGAATTTTTGAATAAATGAATTTGAATATAATAATTTATTTATTTATTGAAAAATGTTTAATATTTTTGATAGAGATACTGAGTTCTGAAGGAGGATGTTGTTCGACATAATTATTATAGAAAGACGAAATCAGTCATCAGCTAGATATATTATAGATTATATAGAAAAAAACTGTTAACGGAAAATTCGGACAAAATAAGTATATTATTTGAACGGTTTTATGAAAAATTAAATAGATGATAAAATATTTATAGGTGAAAATAACAAAGTAAAATACACGAAAATAAATTATCAGTCTCCTGTCGTTATCTCACTCTAAAAGGAGTCGCCACAAGATGTTTTACTCTTCCATTCTCTCCTACCATTCGTTAACTTTGGCACTACTTCTTTTATATGCGTGTCATACTTCACACAATCTATCCATGGCCTAATTTAAAAAAGTTGTTTTGAGGCGAATTACAATATAGCATAGCGTAGCGCCTACATAACTCGTTACTGTTAAAGAGATCCATGACTTGGAAGAGCAAGAAATAAGTGTTTTTATGATGTGAATAAGTGAAATCATCGATGGCATAAGATTCTATGATAAAATTCCGAAATCAATTTTGGCCTTGCCTAAGAATTATAAAGCAATAAGTGATGTATATAATAGACAAAGTAGGAACAGACATAAGCGTGCTTTGCGCCTAGCAAAAGTACATAAATGTTTTATGTGTATGTGTATAAGATTCTATAATAAAATTCCGCAATCAATTTTGGCCTTGCCATTATAGCAGTTCAAAAACACTGTTAAATAGAAGCTGATACAGAAAGCCTACTATACTGTTGAGGATTAATTAAACTATAAGAATGCGTGGACTTAGCTACCCTTTGACCCTGTACAAGACCGTAATGACTTAATGTAAACTAGTGATGACAATTAATTCATTGAAAAGAGCTAGCGCCAAGTTTCTAACTATCTCTTCTCGACAGGAACAGCTCTCTGAACCAGCGGTAAAGTTGACGATTCAAAAGCACTTGTTATACACAAAAAAATATTGAAAATATAACGTCTATTACTAAAGATAACTATTCTGAAGCAACAAATAGTCATTATAAATAAACCAATGAACAAATAACGTACAAGACCGCAAATTAAGTAAGAAACATCAAAATGTTTAACACAAGATATCTCGTACAGCCGGCACCTATTTGCCTTTGATTTTGTTATTCATCGCGGGGTGGAGTCACCCCAAACAACCCTCTATTTATCTCCCCTCGCCTTACGAATTTTCGAACTTTGCATGATTCGAACAACTAATCATTTCGCAACATGTCTCAAAAAGCGTATAATGTGCAAATACTTGCATTGGTAATGTATAGTAAAATAGTAAACCAACGGCCTTTTATTATCCCACAGCTGGGCACAAGTTTCGAATTGTAGGGTTAAAACTTAGTTCCACCACGCTGCTCCAATATGGATTGGTACCCCAATATGCTTCTCCAGCGATATACAGGTTTTCTCATCATGTATAATTAAATCTATCAGCCAAATATGTTTCAACATGATAACTCGTTGAAGCCTGTCCGGAGTTTGAACCCGTGATCTTTGAAAAGAATCACATAATTTTACAGTTAGGTTATCACAGCTTATTATTTGCAATACATAAAGGTAAATTAATGGCGCAATTATAAAATACTCAAATTATGCTAACTTCGATAAGTTTATATATTTAGATTAAGTAACGTAGATTGGAGAATCAATACTTACTCAAAAAGCTGTATTCTGTATGTAATCGATTTTCTCAAAATATATTTAACGGATTTTAGTACGGTTTTCACTAAAAGATAGTGAAATACTATCGGTTGGTTTAAGTATATAGTACATATCGGTATTATGTAAATTGTATTGAAGGGATCGCACAGTTGCTAAAAAATTTGCTTGCTGGGAGCTTTAGTCGCGTGCGCTGCATAAACCAGCAGAGATACGCTAAAGTAATGTAGTAGAGAAATGTAGATCTATAAAATACTACAAAAAGTTCGCGATAACATGTTTCTATGTCTTATGGGTAACTCACAATAACTACTTGTATGTTTAAAATTTGAATTCTAGAAAAAAATTGTAACACGCTGATTTCCACGCGGGCGAAGCCGCTGGCACAGCTAGTAACATATAAACTACATGCAACTGAGTGTTAAAACAAGTCAAGTTAAAAAAGCTTATTACAAAATTCATGTTTCTACTGTTAAGCGTTGAGAACTTCCCTCTTCTGGAGTCAACCCTGGTAGCATCAGGTCATGCTTATCATAAACATGCATCGTCATTGGGACTGGATTATTATGTAAAATTTCAACTCAATCGGACACCGGGAAGTGGATCCAATTTAACTTGTAAGATTCCATCTTCACATACATGTAGGGCAAATTAAATAATAGCTTTTAAAAACAAGACGTTTTATCATTTATTACAGCCATTAGTAATTTACATGCTATAGTTAATTTAGCAATATATGCCGTGTGGTATCCGGCTGAGTAGAATAGACCACCCTCATTTCTTACCGAGGGGTCATAAAATACGACTAAGGTAAATAGACGTCAGGCAGGCGGCCGATCGTAAAATACTTAACCGAATCATGTGACAACATGTTTGTAACATGTTGTGCCGACCCCACTAAGAGTGGGATTAGGGCAGGAGGATGATGAGTTAATTTAGCAATGTAATATATGATGTATTTTAAATGTATTGAAACAAGCAATCGAACCGTTATATAACAAAGTCATGACCGAAACCTACCACTAGTCCTAAACTAATATATATTGATTTAAATCCAGTTCAAATACACTTGATATTCCATCTCAGACGTATTAATAACAACTAAAGCAACTTTAGCGCGTTACGTAAGCGGTAACTTGATCATTATATGAACGTAACAGATTGCAAATTATACATGTAACATTTATTAAGCCCTAATATTGTAATAGTTATGGGTAAAATTAAATCTTTTAGATTACTATACTAAGCTAAGATATATATCTTTTAAATTTCCTAAAATTTATGTCAGAGAAAATAAATAACACATCTGCTTAAATTCTCTATTTGAATTTTTTATGTTTATCTTTTATCTTTACCACTACAGCAGTTTAAAAACGTTGTTAAAGGGAGGCTGATACAAAATGCCTACTATACTATTGAGGATTATATAGATGATAAAAATGCGTGGCTTTAGCTACTCCTCTTCCCTGTACAAGATAGTAATAACCAAATGTAACTAGTTATAAGAATTTTATTTGAAAAGAGCAAGCACCGAGTTTCTTGTTGGATCTTCCCGGTAGGAACAGCTTTCCGAACCAGCAGTAGATTTTGACGATTCAAAAGCACTTGTCTACAAGTTTACTTGAATAAAGAATATTTTGAATTTGAATTGAATACTTAGACCCACCAATTCTTAACAATATTTTAGGAAAAAAATTACGATAGAATTATTTTACTATAACCCGTGTTACAAACGAAACAAACAATTCTATCGTACTATAAATTATTTTAAGACTTTAGGCATATGATGATATGACAGATACATTTCGGAAATCTTTATAATTATAACGATTTTCTCACAATGTCTTTCTTCATCATAGAACGCATTTGTAGATATTATATAGGGACGTACCTTTTATCTTAAAATCTTCAGAGTTGCTTCCTCGGTATTTGAACTCGTGAATTCTGTCGTACTTATTTCCTTGACTGACATTTACATTGTTTATCATTGTTTAGTGGGAAGAGACTTTTGCAAAATATAGCGCTGTGGTATAAAAAGGCACATCCACCGGTCCACAAATGACACATCTCGGACTGATTTTCGATAAAATGAAAATTTTCTTACATTAAGATATTAGCCCAAGTCTGGCTCTAGTTCAAATCTCTGGCCCGCTGACGCAGTGGGTAGTGACCCTGCCTTCAGCTCCGCGGGTCGCGGGTTCGATTCCCGCCGAGGGCCAACATTTTCTATTAACAACTTGTTGGTTCTTCGAGCCTGGGTGTGTGTTTGTATCTAAGTATGTATTTAAAATTATATATGTAGTATATTACCAGTTGTCTGTTACCCATAACACAAGTATTAAGTTACTTACTTTGGGGACGGACGACCGTGTGTGTAAGTGTCCCATATATTTATTTATTAATTTTACCACTCCACCAGCAACGCTATGCCGCCAGTGGATTTAGGTTTCCGATCAAGTTTACAAAAACGACCGTAATGATATAAAGTTATTATATAAATGGGTTATCCAGAAATAAATCGTTCCTATTAATATAGAATCTTATTTCTTCTTATGGAGCATGACGTTTATAATTAAAATAAATATTTCGATATAAAAGCAGAAATGTAAATTGCCCGCTATAAAATCGCGTAGATTACTTGACCGTATCAATGTATAAATACTTGGGATTAACGCCGGTTATAAAAATGCGTAGAATTGAAAGAGCGTGAACAAACTTAAATATTCCACCGTGAAAGCCTTTAAAGATATACAATATTCGCTGTTATTATTGACAGCAAAAGCCGAGTATATATATGTTCTGGTCGAACTATATCAACGTGATATCTAAAATCTAGAATTCGTAAAAAAAATCGTTTTGTTATTTTTCTTTTTCTTTCATTATATTTTAATTATCCATTTCACTTCTTGTCCTTTTCTTTCTGTCACTCAAAGGTTGACTGAAAGAGATCCCTTTTAGGGGTAAGTCCACCTTTGTACATGTGCTATTTTTTTTCTTTTCTTACATTATGTATGTATAATAAATAGATAATAATAGAAGGCTCGTAGAGCGTACCGGGCACCCGAGAGCTGGCAGCTAGCTGCCTTGGCCAACGAATAAGTATGGCCATTCAAAGGGGGTAACGCTGCCAGTATTTTGGGAACCTTACATCACTGTAGTGAAATCAACGGTTTTGATTTAGTGTAAATAGATGTAAATATGATTTATAGAAGCAGGCGTTACTTTGCGGAATTCCATACTATAATTGCAAAATATATAAAAAATGTTTCGCAAAATTTGCAAAATTTTGCAAAACATTTTACGATTACGATTTTTGTCGTGGAGCCTATCCTCCTGATGATGCTTCGGTTTCGGGGCGAAACGATCGTCGAGATTGTGGTGGTGGGTGTGTGTGCTGCTTTTGTGTGCGTTGTTGCTGGTGAATTCGCCTTGGGGTGCACGTGGTGGCTGGTCCTGCATGTATAAGGTGCGTAGATTTTGCCTGCTTCATACACATTGGCTTTGCATGCATTCACTTAACCCGTGCGGATTATAGCAAAGTAGTTAGTTCTGTTATATTGCTTGTAGATGTAAATATGTATATATGATTTTTGTTTTCTTTTTTTTTTAGTATTATTTACACACATTTACACGCTTAGTTAGTTTTAATTTTGTTTTAAGTTTTTATAAATTCTTGTAAAATAGTTACTAATTACTGCGGTGTTTGCTTTAATTATGTACTATCTATTTTTTCTGTTACCCACCGAAGGAAATACAGAATATTTTTATCTTAAACTATTGTGCTAGCAGCTTCGCCCGCGTCAAAATCAATGTCACAAAATTTTTCTGGAATTGAAATTTTGAACATAAAATTAGTTCTTGTAAGTCAACCATAAGAGATAGAGACATGCTATGACTTTTTTTGTAGTATTTTAAAGATCTAGTTTTCTCTAGCACATTATTTTAGTGTATCTCTGCTGTATAATAAATAAATAAATAAAAAACCTGATGATAAAAATCACTCATAATAAAAAAGCTCCAAAATATGGGGACCCAAGGATCTTAGACTAGTAATGACGTACTTTAAAATCCAGTGTTTGTAGGCTGGTTCATCGTCCTTTTGTCAACTGACTGAAAGTTCACTGCTGAACATATGTTCTTGGAGAATCGAGAGAATTCCACGCTACACGATCTTGCGTCGCTTGAATTCATCGGCTCTCTGTAACTCTTTTGTGGTCTTCGTACGCATCACCTCATAGAGACATTTTTGTTCGTGTGAAGCTGTAATTTCCACTGTAGGGTCACTATTCCTACACCTTAGGGTCCAAACATCAATAATTTATTTGTACTATGTGCCAATTTCACTTCACGACTCGCTCAGTACTATCGGTAATTTTAGTACTTCTACGGACGTAATTGTTCCTTATTTGATCATGTATATGTAGATAGCCTAAAGAAATCGCTCTATCGCTCATTGGAAGACTTTGGGCCTTTATTATCAGACCTAGGTTATGTTATATCAATTTAATTTACAAAAATACTTAACACATCAAAAAACTTATATCGATAGTAAAGTTTAATTGGTTCGTCCTAATCTTGCTATACTTACGGAAGGTAACAATAAGAGTCAAAAAAACATATGCACATGTTGTGCACTTATTATATAATCTGTGTGAGTTCGCCTGCGGCCAGAATCATTACCATTTCAATTTATAACCGCTGGCGCTCATAAAACTCAATTGTTACACTGTTCATACAATTGTGTGAATTTTTAGCGACCTAATGAACTTATGGATATATTTTCCATGTATATGTGAAGAATTATTAAAAAATTCAAGATAAACTATCGTGAATAGTATTCATAGTTAATGTATAGAAACTGGCTATACTCACTTTCTTATGTCAGGTTCCATATGGGTCGTTGCTGCCCAACGGGACGTGCTGTGCCAGATCCTACCTAAAAAAACCTGAGTGTTCTACCACGCTGCTGGTGGCGGGGTCAGGATAAAGTTGAACACATTGCCTTCATACCCGCCAGCAGCGGTTCAGAACCGCGGAAAGTGACCCCTCAGAGTCGAGACTTCTCTTAAAAATGGCCCCTTCTTTCGTTAGTCAATGCATCGGCCACCTCGGGAATGGGGTGTCCGTTAAAGCACATATAACGTGTTACTTTAGAAACAAAAGTTGGCAAGGTAGCAGCATCTATAACAGATCACGTCACCAGTAATACAGGATAGCAGAAACGTTCATAAGGAACCCTAAATGGTAATGCCATTGACATTTAACCTTACGCATAAAACCGGCTAAGTCACGTCATCAGCGCCGATGTATCAATAATTGAGTCGAAGAGATAGAAAAAATTCATTACCTTAGCATCGAATACTTAGCCCTAAAATCTAAGTGTAGTCACAATTACAACAATAAAAATGTACGAGCTATACGCGATGTCTAAAACAATACGATTTTCAAACGTTCACGGTTGCGAAATAATCTCATATTGAACAAAATGTGTCAAGGAACTGCAACCGTAGTCGAAGCGGAATTTCGTATGACGAATACTATGGGCGGCATTCAGTTACTAATTTTTTGATTGTGTGTAGGACTTAACCAAATCTCTATAAATCTTATATATAAAAATGGATGTTTGCTCGTATGTCCCAGTATGGACTCCGTAAAGGCTGGACCGATATTAAGGAAATTTTCAGACAATCTGTAGAATGAGTCAGCGGATAATTCTGTAAAGTTTTGTGGCGATCGAAGCATTTTTTAACTGAGGTCTTTTTCGAGGGAATTCGAAACCAGACTGAGCCACAGCAACGCGTGGCCTGACAGCTAGTATTTTAAAAAACAAACACCGTTTTCCAGTTTCATCGGCTTCTGAAACATCTTCAAAAACTCACTTGAGTCGGCTCTCCTAATTATCTCATTAGCTGGCGATTTCAGGTTATCTTTGCATCTAAGTTTTCCCTTTTTGAGGTAGGCTATGGACTATATCTATGTGATTCGTTGTATATAGGGGTATCTGAAATAAATTAAGATATTTCAAGAATAACAACGCTAGTCCTTGAAAACACATCGCAAGGATATAGCAAGTGCTTAAAGGTCTCTTCCTTCAACCTTAGTCATATTGATAGAATCATTTATTGTAAATTGCAATTTAGGAGTATTTCTGCATGCGCACTGAACCAAATAGTCAATCTTCAGCTTTAATTCCTTTTATAATTGAAGAAAACATTGCTTAAAGGAGGGTGATGAATTGAAACAAATATAAAGTTACTTGGACAACGCAGTTATTTCCTATGCCCGTCAAAAGTAAGTCAAACTGTTTGAACTCTTTCTACAGTTTGTATCAATCCTATTCCACTACAACAAGGAACTGCTTAAGTGGAAATGTATTACAAATATTGGGTGGGTTTTATGCTATTTCTTCTAGTACGAGGTATGCGTGAATCGGCCGTAGCCGGGGAATGACTGCGATAAACGACCTACTAAATGATTAGGCCAAGCGCATATTGGCAGCCAAGATTAATGGTAACTTTATAGCCTCATTTCTATGATATACGAGTATGTCAATCCATTAATAATAAGATCTGTAGAAGACTCTGTAGACCTTTAGTCAATAGTATTGCTAATTGCTAAACGAATCGCGAAGGCATCGTTTGGCAAATAATGTTTGCCGATTGTCAATTGTGAAGATGCAATATCGGCAGCTCACACAATATTATTTTTTTACTCGGAATAGGCTTGAGTCTTTTTAAGATGTCGCTTCAAAAAAGCGGACGATGCAACCTAAGTTTGCCAGATCTTGTCTGCCTAAACATTTTATCTTTAGATACGTAGACAGGCTTTCTAAAACAGGTCACGATAAGACGCTAAATTTAAAAATTCAAATTTAATAAATACAGTAAATTTAATAAACAAGTAGTACATAAATTCCTTGAACAAAGTTTGTTCCCAGGAGAGCATGTTCATGAGACAAACAAATACCTAAAACAAAGATTCTAAAACGTAGGGAACGTAATGTAAGAAAACCGTCATTTTATAAAGAAGAAAAATTTGCAATTTAGCAACATATATGTAGAGTTAGACATAGATATCCCGGTAAGGTATAGACAGAATATTATTATATTTATTGTCCTTAAATTTCTTAACAAATTCTCAATCAAATTACGCCAGGTTTAAACGGCTAGTACTTATTGCAACCATTGAATATTATACTAGACTAGTGGTATCATAGACAAGTCTGTAAGTGATTGTCGTTACAAATAATAAGAGCGAAGATATAGAAATATATTATCTTATCTTTGTCTAATCAAACATCAAAAAAGAGAGACAGGTAATAAGTCTCATTTGCTTTCTCGATCGACGCAGTCCAGACTCGCTCCCCTACTTTATAATAACTATATGATTGCAACAGCATGTGCGCGCCCTTATAGTTAAAGTGGGTCGGCCTTCAACCGTAGTCGCCGTCAATATTCGTAATTAAAGAATTCTGCGCTTTTATTGTGTCACCCTAAATTTTTAATACGACGAATCAATTTACAAATAAAAACTAATTAATGTTTCAAAAATTGACAATGGAGATTTAAATAATAAATAAAGTAACAGACAGATTTGAGAACGAAGGATTGCACGGAACTAAAGAAAAATTTAGGTTAAGGCGCTGAACAGAGCTGGCGTAAATTCAGATTTCGGCATATAAGCCACGCCCACAATGTCTGCGACGGCGTAGCGACACACTTAATTTTTTAACACCCATTGTAGGTGTACACTATTTTATCCAAACTTTTTTTGTACAATTTATTTAAAAAACTTATGTCTAATTAATCTTATAAAACTAAGTATGCTGAAACTATAACTAAACACCTAAAAAAAGACATATTATCAACAAGGAATAGTCACAAAAAGCGGCAGCTAGCGACACACGTCCGTATAGCAGCGCGCCTCAGCGATCACTGTCTATATTCGTAGATGTAAAAGAGAAGCGAGACGATGACTCGTTTCAGTTTTGCTATTTTCTAAAAAATATTTAATTTGAATGAAATATCTTAATTAATTCAAAATTTAAATCTTACATTCTCTTTATATTATAATGATTTATTAGTCTTATTAATTTTACCAATTATTGTTGATAAATATTAGAGATATTTACGATCAAAGTAAAAATCAGAGGTCTATTTACCAATTTTTTTTATCGAAAAAAAGTATCGTAATCATGTTTTGAAATCTTACATTCTCTCTGAGATATGATGTATATTAACATATATTTTTCTTTTAATCGTCATCCCTATAGCTTTTGCTAAAAACGTGTTTAAAGTCAGCCTATTTGGCTCTGTTCAGCGCCTTAATATTTCACACATACTATGCCGGTTTTCTTTATACATGGATATAAAACACTAAAACTTATTTCACTAAAAATGTTTATTATATAGTACCTAGCACAACCACGCATTATTACGCTTTCTAAGTATAAAATCAAAGGTCTTCCCTTAATTAATGGATATGAGGTTTCATCTATCTTTGGAGTTGGTATGTCACTCATTTTCAAATACAATATCTGTATCTATGTATATTAAATGGAACCTTGGAACGCTTACTGACAATCTATGGACCATGGGAATGTCCTTGACGTAACCTAGGTTTACGTTATCTTACCTAAAACTATTATAATTCCTCTTAAGAATCTTATAAATATTTTACTTTTGCGTTAGATAAATAGTAACATGTATTGACAAATCTAGGAATGTCTCGACAGAACTGGGTCTATCTGTAGATACAATAAAAATTATTCATTATGCTTTTTATAATGTTTTTAAGGAACATTTATTAAAGTAAAGCATAAGTATCATTCTATAGCTTTCATTGTAAAAAAAACTATGTTAATATAGAATTAAATTTATAATTTCACATCTTTTAGGAATGTTCCGTCTAGTAAGTTGCAAGCCAGAAAAGATTTTCTGGATATCAAAACCAAAGCAGATAATTTAAGTTTATTTGGTTTTTATTCTGGTCAGTGAAGTCTAGAACTGCATCTTTAGAATCTCTCGACATGCGCAGATTTGCCGTCGAGGGTTTATAAGGCGATATGGGTCAGACAGAGTGAGTGAGTAGCCTAATATAAATTAAAAATTATAGTCAAATAACGGTCTGTTACTGTATCATTGCTGAGCATATGCCTCCTATCTCAATTTTTTTTTGAGAAAACCTAAGACAGCACGCTGCTCCAATGCAGATTGGTGGGTTACTCAAATCCCCCAGAATTGTCTACAGACATCCAGATTTCCTCACGATGTTTTCTTTCATGGAAAAACGTGTGATAAATTGCAATATCAATTAAACATATAAGTTTCAAACGACTCATTGATGGGAAACAAAGTAGAAATGATAAAAATAAATTATTGTAGAAATAGGCTATGTTAATAACACAGACAACATAATTTTGAAGTGGAACTTGAGTAATTCAAAAATATATTCTTTTAAGAAGGTTAAACAGAATTTCAAAGCTCGTATCGAATATATAACCACTGTTCGTGGTAAGAATTCACAAACACTGATTTGAGTCGAGGTCATACAGTGAGAAATATCGTGTAAGTACGAAATATCTTTAATTATCACGCGTTGTCAATGCTAATACATAAGAAACGTTAAATTAAATAATAGTTTTATATATGCAGCACTCTTTGTCGCTTCTGTCTGAACAAAGAATAAAGGCCGAGTTTCTTGCTGGATCTTCTCGGTAGGAACAGCTTTCCGAACCAGCAGTAGAGTTGATGATTAAAAATACTTGTTTATAAGCTGTACTTGAATAAATAATATTTTAATTTGGAAAAAATTTAATTTGAATGAATTAACAAAAATGCCCATAATGTAAACATGCGTAGTGACCTTCGAATTCTATCATCATTGTCCATTACGGATAAAGAATAGAAACAGAAAAAAGAGAGTAATCTATTATTTATGTTTACGAGTATGTTGAAACAGCGAACTACATACATTTAAATTAAACACTTCCTTTTTCCTTTCATTTTCATTTTGCAATAGTAGTTTTATAATATAATTCAAATATAAACAGGCTGTCTACTTACTAAGAACAACGTAAGTACCTCTTTCAAGGAAATATTACCTGTAAAAAAGAAACACAATAGATTAATTTTAAAATACAGTGTAAGCCATTCAATGGACAAATAAATTACAAATCCAATTTCGAACGCAGATCGTTTCAAAAACTTCGTTCCTTTTATATTCGTTTCAATGGAGTTTGATTGTGTTCGTGATGTAAATATGGAATAATTATAATCTTTACTTTTTAACAAGTTTAAAACAATTGTTAATTAATATACGATAGGAACATCTATGCCTATATATGAGTATAAGCAACTATAATAAAATATTACGCGTATCTAGGTTTTATTCAAAGCCTGTTTTTGATGTATTTGGTGTATACTAGAGGAGAGCTTGCTCAAATGTGTCCATTGACAATAAAGAGAAAGCAAACGAGACTGTCTATTTATTATCTGTGTTTCTTTTTTTATGTGTGGTTAGAAAAAGATTTTCCCTCTATTATTTTTTGCCACATTATCACTGCTTATAACTCCCCTGCTCTAGTAAAATGACTCAATGATAATGATTGACTGATTAAATTCAAATATGGATAAAGTCTTTTTTTATATGAGTTTGAAGAAAAAATATGTTATCCTAAATAAATAATTATAAAATGATAATAAATAAAATAATCTAGGGAATTTTCGAAGCATTTCGAATGTTCTTTCCCGAGGTCCAGACCATAGAGTTACTTATATTTAAATAAAGGAGCCATACGAAATCCTGTAAGTCAAAGTGATACAATAAATAATGATAGGGAAGCTGACACTGTTATACTTCATCTTAGTCTAATCACACAAAAAAAGCGAGACAGATATCACACTCATTTGTTTTCTCTTTATTTCGTTTCATTATAGTATGGCACATTTTAGGCTGGCTCCACTCTAGTATAATAGCTCTATGGTCCAGGCTCGTCAAATATTTAAAATATTTAAAAATATATTAAATCTAGGTTAGCGCGTCTCTTTTGTATATTATTCTGTAATTGACTTAAAGATAAACACGGACAAGGCCGGTGCGCAGCGATAACTAATGTATGAGTGTATAACACATTATTTAAATGAGTTATTTTGTATGCACTTTTAATTTAATTAACTTAACAATGTGAAAAATTCGTAGTTAGACATATAGTATTGCATACTTTTTTGTAGGTATTAATACGTTCTATAATACTATAGAACATTTTTTTGTTCTATGATCAATAGTTTCCACAGCGCACGCAATGAAAGACTTTTACGACTAATTTTTCACACCTTATTACATTTTTATAAGGGATCTCTATCTTATTGAAAATGTTTTACAGCCTATGTTGCTGAGTGAAGATGCAGCTTTCCAATGGTGAAAGAATTTTTGAAATCGGTCTAGTAGTTTTCGCGTGAAAACATTACAAACATATACACACAAACATACAAATCTTTCCTATTTATAAAATTAGTATAGATAAAAAATGTTATTCATTAACTCAATAAAAGTAAAGTAACGGCCTGCAGGCATACCATTATTGCGACTCAATTGAAGACGTAAACGAAATTGTTTTGTTTTTCATTCCATGACGTTTAAAAGACGCACACTTTAAGTCGTTTTCGAATGAGCGTTCGGAATTCGTCCTAAGAACATGTGAGTAAAAAAGACAGAGATATCTATAGTTCATATATACGTTATCCTTTTCAAACATTACGACCCCAATGCAATTCACACTTCATGGTACGAAAAGAAACCGAAACCGTCTTCAATTGAGTCGCAATAAGAGTTCATGGTAGGCCTGCTGTTACTGTCCCACAGGTGGGCGAACGCTCTCGGTTTTTGGAGAGAAGGGTTGGTGCTTAGACCTACCACGCTGCTTCAATGCGGATTGGTATTTTACACATATCCCCAGAATTCTCTAGAGAAATGCAGGTTTTTTAATTTCAATTATTTAAAATATTGATTTTTAAACATAAAAGTGCATACAAATATGCAATTTGGTTTGTTAAACGATTTTAAACTTCATAAAACGGTTAAGATTTGTCTATTATACATTATTTCCGGTTTCTGTGTGTAATTGTACCGCGTAGTCAGTATGGAATATCAGTAATAGAAGCAAAGCTTGTTAGGTCAGTCGCTAATTAATACGCAATCTGTTCACACGTACAATAATTTTTATCTTCACCTGCCTTACTTTAATTTTGCTCCAGGTAAAAGAAGTAACATCAACCACCAAACAATTACGCCGTGCAAATCGCGCGTCATCAAAGCATCATCGATATCGGTACAGCCGGGTGGGTCGACGGAGCAAACGGACACTGAACGTAGATCGACGCGTTCTCTCATTCTTTCGCATTCTCAATTTCCGTTTCTGAAATACTTATTATAAGTGGGATAAGGGCAGGAGAATGATGATATAAAATTTAAGTAAAAATTTTGTGAAACGCTGTAATATTACTAAATAAATAAATAAATATCCGCGTCAGATCAACATAGTAAACAAGTTGTTTCCGATAAATTCACTATTACATATAAACCTTTACAACTTTAGTTGATATACATAAACTAGTTAAGCATTCCAAAAGTAACGTTATCTGATCAATTTCACTGTCCCCGCAAATATTTATGAAGACAAGCTCATGGATTACGTGTTTTGAAAAGGCACGAAACCGAACCAATAGAAGCGCATGTTCGGAGCCTTATCTTGAATAAATAACGATATTTGAGTCGTCGCTCGCAACCACCTCTGCCAGTACACATCTTCAAGCTTAACTTGTACCACTAGACCTTATTGCTCTTATATTAAAGTGCGAATTACTAATATAATGTTCTCCGCATACCATTCAAGTAGCAATGTCGCGATGAAGCGATTACTACCGTAAACAATACAGTTATTGTACGTTAATTTTATTAAACGTATTTGCGGAGAGTGTGCCGCGGAGTGTTCCGCTCCCAAATCTTATAACTCCTTCAATATTTGTATTACTGGAACATATACGAGTGGTATCGACGATATGACATTAAATGGATCTACTGATCACTACCTATAAATATAGTTAAAAAAAATGTATTTTAGAACAAAATAAATATAATTTAATGAGGAGCTGGCTTTGACGCCGTGTGGTATCCGACTGCATAGAATAGACCACCCTCATTTCTTACCGAGGTGTCGTAAGAGGCGACTAAGGTAAGTTGACGTTAGGCAGGCGGCCGGTCTTAAAATACGTAGCCAAATCATGTGACAACATGTTTGTAACATGTTGTGCCGACCCCACTTAGAGTGGGATAAGGGCAGGAGAATGATGAAATGATGAAGAGCTGGCTTTGCTTATAATGGTTCACTGAGCTAAAGCGGCGCGCAACAGGAAAAAAAGAATAACAGTCTTGTTTTATTTCACTCGCACCTATTTAGTTTTTAGGTCAAAGTTATGTGTCGTATTACATTATCTGGAATGACGTGTTAGGGTACGGTCCTTGATCTCTTTAAACCGTGTTTCTTTTTTTTTTAACGTAAAATAATTCCTCTGGCTAAAATACTTTACTAAATTAATTCATTACTAGTAATGTGTCGTATTACATTATTTGGATTTACGTGTCAGGTTACGGTCCTTGATCTCTTTAAACCGTGTTTCATGTCTAAAAAACTTAAAATAATTCCTCTAGCTAAAACACTTTACTGAATCAATTAATTATTAGTAATCCAGGTAATAATTATGACGAAAATGAACGACAGTCGATTAATTTACATTTGTATTAATACTACAGAATGTGTTTAATGTATCTCCGTAACCTTGTCCTACTTTAACATTTTATTGCCGAACCTCATGACATTGTAAGGCTTTCCACCAGGCACCACTTCAGAATTCAATGAATAAATATATTTTGTTGAAAAAATAAATAAGACGTGAAATAAATTGCAGTTATGAAGGGTTTCTCTACGTGATCAAATCAAAAATGAGGAGATCTGTAGAAGAACTAGAGTCAGCGATATAGCTCAGCGTGTCGCGAAGCTGAAGTGGCGATGGGCGGGGCACATAGTGCGGAGAACCGATGGGCGTTGGGGTCTCAAGGTGTTAGAATGGCGACCCCTAACCGGAGAGCCCAGCGTCGGCAGACCCCCTACGAGGTGGACAGACGACCTCAAAAAGGTCGCGGGGAACCGCTGGATCCAAGCGGCGCAAGATCGTATGGTATGAAGATCCCATGAAGAGACCTATGTCCAGCGATGGACATGCATCGGTTGACGAAGAAGAAGAAGAAGATGAATGAGGAACATTCAAACAGAAATAACTCATTGGTACCCTTGAAGTATATATGAAAAAAGTTATTAAAAAAATATCAATATTACAAAAATTACAAATAAGTTAAGGAACACAAATTTATATCACAGTAAAAGTTAATGCTACCACATACCTACAATGATAAGTAGTTACAAACCAGATCTAAATGTCACGCGTGCACAGATCTATCGTAATATTTTAAAGTGATAAGTTTATCCAGTTTTAATCTATTTATTGAACCACTTTTATAAGAGGGATGTAGTAATAAATAATATTATTATCAATCGTACTTAGTTTAAACTGATTTCTGAACGCACGTGATTTATACGTCAATTTGACAATACTTTGCTGATTTGTCTAATAAATTGTTTTAAATTTGTTTTTTTTTCTTTGCCCCAGAATAATGTCAATATTGAACCTTGACCTTATTATTCTAACCTATATAATAGACCGCGTCTGTTATCTGACCTCTACAAAAGTTGGGGGTAATCCCGTAATATAGACCTACATTATGACAATTATAATCTATAACGAGTGATAATAACTGCGACTTGTAGTTTCTTAACGGCATAGATAAAAAAATAGACAACATTGTGTCTAGAATGCTAAAATAGAATGGCTTTATGTCTTTTTTTTATTATAAATCTGTCGATGCAATTGAACTTAAATAAGCTAGCTAGCTTCCGGTGTTTTAGTAGGTTCTGCTCAAAATGTAGAGATGTGTCATACGGCTATAGTGTCTGGTAGAAACTCGTAATACCGAACGACAGCTGTTCGACCACCTTAAACCGGTTTACTTTTAACCAATGGCACGGGGATAGATTAAATTCAGATTGACAATTATTATAGGATGTTATTGTTACTAATCAGCACAGACGACTTAACAATTTCTCCGAGGTACGATGGATGGTGATGATGGAAATGTGATCATAAAAGTTATTAAAAAATAATCTAAGTAAATATATGGGACTCGGTCGCGGTGTACTGGTAAATAGATACAAATATAATTTAATTTCTTTAAATAAATACTCCATCATCATCCTTCTTCCCTTATCTCACTCTAACTGGGGTCGGCACAACATGTTGTCACATGATTTGGCTACGTATTTTACGACCGGCCTGCCTGACGTCAACTCACCTTATTCGTATTTTACGACTCCTCGGTAAAAAAGAGGGTGGTCTATTCTACTCAACCGGATACCACACGGTAGGTCAACTTACCTTAGTCACCTTTTACGACACCTCGGTAAGAAATGAGGGCGGTCTATTCTACTCAGCCGGATACCACACGGAGTATTTTTATACATACATACTGGGTGTTTTTATGTATCGAAAAAGCAACAAATTTTTAAAGAAAAGCTTGACCCCCCAACAGGAAAGTAGTCACTTCCACCTACGACTACGTCAACAGCCCTGTCCAATGAGCACGACATGCTTTATCTACACAAATTTATGAAAAAGCCATTGACAGCTCTACATTGTTAGGTCTAATATCTCTTAATATTCCTTCTCTTATGCAACGGTATCCCATTGCACTGTTCACTAAAAAAGCGTACAAAACTAATTTTTGACACCACTCTGATACCAAGGTTGTGCAGAACTACTTTGCGATTTTGTCGTGGAGTCTATCTCCTGATGATGCTTCGGTTGCGGGGCGAAACGATTGTTGAGTTTGTGATAGTGAACGTGTGTAGTGCTTGTGTATTGTGGTGGAAGTGGTGGAGGTTTATGCATGAGTTTTTACGAATCCTGCACGTATCGAATATGAAAATATATGATAGTCCACTATACATTTAACACTATATATATTTTCTATTTTCTATTTACTCTATCGCAGATTATAGCAAAATAATTTTATTATTACTTTTGTATTATGGATCTCTCCAAAGTAACGCCTAATTATATAAATAATTTAGATCTTACTAAGCATTGCTATCTAATAATAAGTATCTCGATGTGTTCTACGACAACCTCAAGTTTTTAGAAATAAATTATCGAAAATACTGTAACTATCATATTTGTCTTGTCCTTTTCTTTTACATTCATTTTTTAAATAGTTTCTAATTAGTTTTTACTCAAACAATTTTTTTTTGGGATATGTGGAACCTACCAATCCGCATTGGAGCAGCGTGGTAGGTCTTAGCTCCAACCCTTCTCTCCAATAAAGGAGAGAGGATGCCTTAGCCCAGCAGTGGGCATAATAACAGGCTGTTACTTCACTTATACAATTCGTGCATAATTAGTTTTAATTTAAAAAAAAATAATGTCATCGTACATGTTTAAGTTGCGTGCTGTGTCTGCCTATAAAAGGCACTAGGTATAAATTTGTAAATTAGCTTTTTTATCTTTATATTTAAATCGCACATAATTCTGTTGGCGGACGTTATTAAATAAATAAATAAATAATTTATAGAATTAGGCGTTACTTTCTGTAGATCCATAATACAAAAGTAATAGTACAATTATTTAATTAATTTAAATAACTTTATCGCGGATTACAGAAAAAAAATTATTACTTTAAAAATAATAAAAATAAATAAATAAGTATCGATCAACTATCAAGATACCAATTGGAGTCGCTGTTCAAACAAGTCAATCATTTTATATTCATTATCGTAACTAGGTCTCAACACAGTACCTGAACACGTTACTTAACCAACAAAGTTGCAAAAATTAATGCACCTATTTACAATTAAATAACAATATTTAATTCAATTAAAGTTGCATGCACTTATCACACATAAATACGTAGGATAAGTAAATGAAATAAGTAAAACGAAGGTTATCTCGTTCTTCCCTAATTTTCACATAAAACCGGAAAACTAGGGCAAAGTGAAGGCGAAGTCAAATTTAATAAATAAATAAACAGCTATCGCACTGGTAGAAGTGAGAGCGGCGCGGCCTCCAACGCGACATCACTGAGGTCGCCTGGCGCTTCCTACTATACGAAATAGCGGCACCATCGACCAAATAAAAAAGCAACCTTTAGACCTGTTTTAATCGCACTGATCTTTATACTGAGACAAGCAAAACCCATTTTAATACGCAACAAAGTTTTGATGGGATTGAATTAAACCACTTCCCAAACAAGTACCTATGTGGCTTACGAAATACCGTTATGATTAAATAACAAAGTTATGAAAGCAATTATAATGAAGTAACCAAAGTACAATATAAAATCAAATCAAGAGCTGTCACTTTCTGCGAATAGGACATTCGGATAACGGTGAAAAGAACTGTTAACGTTACGATTCAATTTTAAAATTCATTTTCATAAAAGTTTTATAGTGAAGTATATTTAAAGATACATACATGGTAATAGATTTTTAAATTAGGTGATATGATTACTCGTCATCCAAAATGAAAAAAGATAATGCTTTAATTAGTTACTAATGCAAATATGAATATTGTTAAGCCATGTGTTTGTGTCTGTGTGTGTGGCCAACAGAAATAATTTATAGAATTAGGCGTTGCTAAGCAGAGATCTATAATACAAAAGGATTGTCGATCGTCGACGAGATCGCAAAGGCTTTGCGATTTTGTCGTGGAGTCTATCTTCTGATGATGCTTCGGTTGCGGGGCGAAACGATATTTAAGTTTATGATAGGTGGAGGTTTGTGCATTTGTTTTAATGATTCCTGCATGTATCGGGTATGAAAAAGGACAGTTCACTGTACATTAAGCATTATGTATGTTTCCTATTTACTTTATCGCTGATTATAGCAAAATAATTTATACTATTACTTTTGGCCAACAGAAAATTCATATACTACTCATTTCCGACCCGTTTTGTCTTGCACATCCGTTTTGTTCTCTAATAATGAAAGCATAAAATCATGTAACAAAATGAATTTCACCCAAAGAACTGAACTTCAGAAAACAGAATTTATAATTCAAGTTACTGAAGCTAATGAAACATCTCTTGACACATACTTGCATTATTTTAAAAGGTCGCGTTCAATTTACTACGTAATCCATTAATCAATGGATATTTCAAATTAATATTTTAAGACAATATACTTTTTTGTTTGTATTTTCAAAGGAAAGCGATTGCATATATTTATGTTTTATTTATTGTGTAATAGAACTACGTCCCATACGTCACCAGTTATTTTTGTGGACTAATCTTAAGACAACTTGACCAAACTGAATCATTTAAGGACGGAATAAGAATTCACCTACATGGTAGGTGGTATTGGGGTTAGTAGGGCGTTAATCATAAATTTGTCGAAAATTTAAGATGGCCAGTGTTTTTGATTATCAGATACTTTTATTGATTGGACTTGATTATCTGGATCATTTTACTAATATACAAAACATAGATATATAGCACGCTTACTATCAAAGTGGCCCAATTCACGTCTGTTTGTGGCAAATTACAATACAGCGTAGGATCTCTAGGAAAAACAAGAAACCACTAGTTTTTTAATAATTCGTATCGTGATGTCATAGATGGCGTTGAAATATTGATTGTAATGTATATAATTCAATTACGCCTAATTTTTAAATGGGAACATTTTAACCCATTTTCAACGATCATCATCATACAACTACATCCTTTGTAAAAATAATTAAACTCAAATAGCCGACTACTTTAGCAATTGCCTCTTAAAGAACAATTGACGAAACAAAACAAAGTTTTTTGTTATTACTCGCGGTTGGAATCGAGCAAGGTCGTTGAGAGGAAGCATGGATTGTTATAAAAGTTGTTACTGTATTCATTGCTTGCGTAGAATTATGTCAGTTAATAAATGTCCTAGTTGAATTAGCAATGTTGTTCGTGCAAGCAAAACAGTCGATTTATAAGAACAAATCGCAGTGTTACGTAGGGCTTTGAGCGGAATAGAAATCGTTTTAGTGGATGTCGTCACGGCGTGATTGTCAACAGTTACTGCAGTTGCCTCAATGAAATCGTGAGTTATCTACCCGGGACCGTAGCTTTTGCTGTCGTAATGGTACAACAAAACGGTATTGTGAAATATGTTTTTCTTATTTCTCACTCAATGGTGAACTTTTGTGGTCATAGTTAATGATTTTCTTATTTATCTTATCAGCATTTCCGGCAGAACTCATTATTCAATATCAGACCGTTCGTTTCAGCAAACTAAAACATTTTTAATGCCTTTTCCTTAACGATCGAAACTTTAAATCCTTTTATCTCAAAACAGGAGTTGTGCCACTATTGCAGCCCATGAGCGATATGTTAACTGCGCATAGATTCGGTTCCGTCAACAATTTTATGCTCTTTTTTCACTCGGCAATGGATTAACAAGCTATTATTTTACTTACAGAATTTTTAGCCACACAACTGCTTGGAAAGATGTATTGTAAAGGGCTGGTTGTACGACTGTGAGATAATACGGTTTTGAGAGGGTATATTTATTAGGAAGGAAGTATAAACAGGATAACACTACTCGTTAATCATTGTCTTTTTGACTTTTTATTTAATCAAGTATAATCAACAGATATGTAATTTTTTATATATATTTATGATAGTTTTAGGTATAAACATAATACCATCACCAAAAGTACCAAAGGAAGAACCAAAGTAAACAATAAGATCCTAATCGGCTATATTTGACATTAACAGAAAAACTACGGATAATAATTATTATGAAAATTCATCTGGTGACATACTTTATTGAACAATAATTGTGTTACAGATAATGAACTACTGTGGCTGTTAGCCTTAATGGCTTTTACAGCGTCACCGGGCGGGACGGGCGAGCGCAGAAGCATCGCCGAGGTTGCGAAATGCAGGGAGTAGAGCGCAGAAGCTCTACTTAAGTCGGGGAACGTCGTCCTAAGGGTGCCTCCTGTGAGGCCGGACCACGGCTTAGGGCGACGTGTAGTGGAGGGTTGATGGTATGACTTAGATTAGTCATTGCGGCGTCGGAAGTGTGGCGAGAAGCCACGACCGACCGACGTCAGAAAACTGGGACCTCGTCTTCGCCGGCGAAGACGCTGTGTGTGTGTATTACGTGTTTCTGTGTTGGCGATCGTTATTTGATCGTCGGGGGGTGAACTACTCTAACTCAATATTGAATAAAGGTTTCAATTAAGGTCAAAACAATTAAGTTTCTTTTTTTTGTGACAGACTTAGCACGTCACTACGTCTTCCTTATATTGTAAATGATGCTTAAGAAATGTGGTGATTAAAGATCGCAATTTTGTCGTACCTATGCCATCATTATTCTCCTGCCCTTATCTTATTATGTTTACGACACCTCGGTAAGAAATGAGGGTGGTCTATTCTATTCTGCCGGATACCACACGGCTATTTGTCGTACTAGTCATAAAATCATAAATATTTGTGTGATCAAACAATTGCTTTGCAGTGCGATAATCGCGCAAATAACATCGATGTATTTCGTCAGGATTATTAAAATACATAGGGCGTGGCCACCAAAAAGATTTAGCACGTATTTTTAGAAAATTACTATGGTTATAATCAAAAACTTAATCGGAATGTTTTAAGGGTTTATTTTATTTTCTGGAACTGCAGCTTCTTTCGCCTCAACTCAATCGTTAAAATATCTTCCGTCATATAAAAGTAAAGGAGAAGTTTCCTTGTTTTTGAAAACGCGGGATTGTTTTTATCTTAGACGATAGCCCGATGTATTATAAAAATAATTCTATCAAATTTCATCAAGATTGTTGCAGTGGAATAGCCACGAAAGCGTTACATTGATAACAAATGAAAAAGTTCGAGTAAGCTTTATCTGCTTCCGTGCATAGATTCTGAAAAAATAAAAATTTATATAGTTGTTATAGATAGAGTATAGTCAGACAGGCCTGTGGGTGCTAACTCAAATTCAAAATAGTCTTTATTCCAGTAAACTTGTAAACAATTGCTTTTGAATCGTCAACTCTACTGCTGGTTCGGAAAGCTGTTCCTACCGAGAAGAGCTAGCAAAAAACTCGGCGGTTGCTCTTTTTAAAATATAATTCTTATAAATAGTTACATTTAGTTATTATTTTCTTGTACAGGGAAGAAGCTGTACTTCTTCCCTGTACTGTAGCTATATCCACACATTCCTATCTTTTTTTTCTTTTCCAAATAAATAAATTATTATTAGCCTCTTGTCCCACAAATAATAGAAGAGGGAAGATAAGAGACTTATACTTCTCTTTGTGTAATCAAACATAAAGAAGAGAGATAGGTAAGCTTTTTTGCTTATTTTTTGATTGACATATTTAAGACAGACTCTCTACTCAAGTTTAATAACTATGATAAATTTATAATAAGTCTTTAAAAAACAAAACTAAAAACTTATCTCGCCTTGCTTCACCGTTATGAAGTTATACATATGTATATCGGTAACCTACGCGGTAATCCCATTTGCAGTAAATAGGACTAACTCTAGGTACTAGCTATCTTGCCATTATTTTATACTCAGCAGGTCAATGCGATTTATAATATGAAACCACGTGACTCGCTTCGTGGTAAAATTTAAAGAAATAGGTATTCTTACTGTAGCTTCACAATACATTTATAATAATATAGTGTTTGTGAAACAAAATATACATCTTTTTAATAAAAAAAGCGATATTAGTAATAGGCAAACTAGGAACCGAAATAAATTAATAATACCAAGGCTAAGGCTTCAGAAAGTACGTAGATCGTTTGTGGGCTTCGGTATACTTTTTTATAATAAAATTCCTCAATCAATTTTGGACTTGCCTTTACACAAGTTCAAAAAAGCAATTAAAGAGACTCTCATTAATAAAGCTTACTATAATGTTGAAGACTATGTCAATGATAAGAAAGCTTGGAACTAAATTGCGACCAGCTATGTACTAGACGATATTATAATCTAAGTTTGTTAACAATAGTCAATACAAAACTGTACTATTTATTTTTTAAAAGAGTGACCGCCGAGTTTCTTGCTGGTTCTTCTCGGCTGGAGCACCTTTCCGAACCAGTTGTAGCTTCAATTTAATTTTAATTTGACGATTCAAAAGTGCTTGTAATAGGCCAATTTGAATAAAGACTTATTTGAATTTGAATTTGAATTTGAATGATACGTACATTCGGATCGCTATATGTTTTACAAACATATTAAAATTGTAACGTAAACTTGAAGTAAAAAGTAAAAAAGTAAAGTCAAAAGTCTCAATACTTGTATTATGAAAGACTGGTAAATGTATAAATATATAATTTTTTAAATAAATACTTTAATTCAGAAATTGATTTAATAAACAAATAATTTTATCTTGCGTTAGGTAAAATTGGCTTTATTTTTAGATAGATAAAAGTAGCAGCCTGTTACAATCCCACTGCTGGGAATAGGCCTCCTCTCTCCGTTTCTGGAGGGAAGGGTTGGAGCTAAGACCTACCACGCTGCTCCAATGCGGATTGGTAGGTTACACATATCTCCTGAATTCTCTAGAGATATGCAGGTTTCCTCACGATGTTTTCCTTCACCGAAAAGCGTGTGATAAATTGCAATTATCAATTAGACACATGAGTTTTAATAGAAAAACTCATTGGTGCCTGCCCGGGTTTGAACTCGTGTTCCCCTCGTAAGAGTCTCACGGTCTCACCGCTGGGCTATCACAGCTCTTAGATAGATAAGGATGATATAAATCCGTGGACACAATATTGTCAGAGACAAAGCGCATACGATAAAGCAATTAAAAATGTAACAAACACGAGACCCGTTTAAAGACTATTCGGCCTAAATAGTCTTATTTCAACCAGTAATGCCCTCTAGTAACGGTTCGTGTAACTTTTCATTGCCGTCACGTAGGTAGGCCCAATCCACCGATTTGTCGTCCAACAAGTCGCGAGGTATTCCATACATAAGTTTTCAAGTTATAACAGTGTTGGAGAACAGTTTGGCGAAATAAAACGATATTATTGTGAGCGCAGAGAGACGGGATCATTAAGTTACGCTTACGTATCTTAGGGTTTAATTAGTTCGAATTCCTGACAATCATCATTTTGTTATTTTATTCTACTATTCTCTAAATGTTCGGGATGCGACTTGGAGTGAAAAAAGTCGATTACTAAATAACTGACTAAATAATAGTTTTTTTTTGATTATTTGAAAATTTGCTTTTTTATATTAAATAATTATTTGATTGCCGCCATGTGATATCCGGCTGAATGAAATAGACCACGCTCATTTCATACCGAAGTGTCGTAAAAGGCGACTAAGGTAATTTGACCCACCGTGTGTATCCGCTTGAGTAGAAAGACCACACTGTTTCTTAGCCGAGGGCTCGTAAATGCGACTAAGGTAAGTTGACGTCAGGCAGGCGGCCGCTCGTAAAATACGAAGCCAAATCATGTGACAACATGTTTGTAACATGTTGTGCCGACCGCACTTAGAATGGGATAAGAGCAGGAGGATGATGATGATGAAAAAAATAACAATGATGCGCTTTCGCGAAATTCCGATTGAAATGTATAGTTTGGCATTAGCCAAGAACGAATATCTTATCTTCAAAAACGAGAAAAAAACAGAAGAATAATATAATCGATTTTTGAAAATCGCCTATAATGATTATCGATTGATATAAAAATTGATTATTTTTTCACATCCATACTAAATGGTGCGTCATACTTTGTTCTTATAAATTATATTTTACTTAAATATTTGAATTAGTTTGTATTATATTTTAATGGTTTATTTAGAAACTACGGTCTTTTTTAAATTTGTAACATGTACTTCAATAATTATTTTATTTGACATTAATCATTGAATAAATATTATAATTTTTCTAGAGTTATGTTTCTACGTTTGATTAAATTATTTCATTTTATACTGACCTCTAATTCGAATTATATTTTTATTTTCAGATTAATCATAAATTAAGTCTATAATAAGTGATGTTCCAGAATATCGAACAAACGCCCATAGTAAATTACAGATTATATGATTTATAGAAGCAGGCGTTACTTTGCGGAATTCCATATTACAAGCAATATAACAGAACTAACTACTTTGCTATAATCCGCACGGGTTATAGATTATATTGTTACAGATTATAAAAAAAAGTGCCGACATTAATCAACTCGTTAGTCATCTAATAAAACCACGCGACACGCCAAGCTCCTTCGAGTTAGATTGAGGAAATGTGCTCTTTGACATTGATTTCATGAATATCAATGATCTTCCTGTTGTTTATATGCGATGTCGCTTAATGTAATGTCTATCAAGTTTATATAAATTTGTTTATCACTAATTCTATAGTCGCTATGCTACAAATTTTAAGTATTGGCTTTAGTTTCAAAAGTCGTAAACGTAATAGTAATTATTAATAGTTTATTAATAAGATTTTAAGCAGTATATTAAATTATATGTACTCAAAACACAGGCAATTACAAAATATGTATAGTACCCGGCATTAAATAATGCACATCGATGTTTAGAACGAAACAACCGGCCAGTTCGGTTTCGAAGAGCGCTGTCACTGTCACTCAGTTAGTATGTGACGTCTTACACGGGTTCGTCAGTCTGTGCGACAGAGACAATGCACTATGAAGCAGAATCTAACCGATTTCTCTCTAAGCCTCGATGTCATTATTTATTGCCACTTACTATAATAATAGTGATAGCCCAGCGGTGAGACCGTGCTACTCTCTAGAGACGACATAGGTTCAAACCCGGGCAGACACCAATGGGTTTTCCTATTAAAACTTATGTGTCTAATTGATAATTGCAATTTATCACACGCTTTTCGGTGAAGGAAAACATCGTGACGAAACCTGCATATCTCTAGAGAATTCTAGGGATATGTGTAACCTACCAATCCGCATTGGAGCAGCGTGGTAGGTCTTAGCTCCAATCCTTCTCTCCAAAAACGGAGAGAGGAGGCCTTAGCCCAGCAGTGGGCATAGTAACAAGCTGTTACTTTTTACTTTTACTATAATAATACTACAGGTTTAGGTACTTAACTAAATGTAAACATACAAAACCATATCACTCAGGAATGGCAAATATTTTATTACAATATTATTATTTACACAAAGATACTAAAATAAAATAGCATCTTATTAATATTTTACTTAAATATTTCTTTTATTTTAAAATTAAATATTCATGGCTTTACTATATGAAATATGCTTTAGACGTTAACATTTAATTTTATAAAATAGACCCATCAAATTTATATGACACTCAATTAAACAATTATTATTCTGGATATAGTAATAATATTAGACAAACCAATGTACTTCGTACATAAGTACGTAATATCAATGTATCAATTCTGTAGTATTTTAGTATTTTTCATCGATTTATGTAAAAGGTTTAAAATACTTGTTTTATTGGTTCTTAACAGTAGTAAAATTACAACACATTACATAAAATATTATTCTTATTTATTTGTTTCAGTTTTTATAGTTATTGATAGCAATCGCCCCACATAATAAAATGGCTCATATAATATAAAGAATTTTAAATGCTTTGAAACAAATAAATAAGAATAACATTAAATGGTAATGTAATTTGCCTATTATAATAACCTTTTTTTAATTAATTACCTAAACCTCTGAATGCATGTGTCACTCATTTAAATGATATTGAATCGAGTAAGTTTTCTACACGTATAGTGCAATTAACGAAGAACTTCCATTACTTTTACCAGCGCGTACTTTTTATGACAGTTCATTGCCGATCGGTCGCTAATAAACAGTTCGATGTTGATAAAATGAGTCAGGTTTATTGTCTTTGGTAACGGAACATTCCATAACACAGATAATTAACGTTTGTAAATTAGTTTAATCAACAGATTTTTCGTTAGAATACTTTTCCGACATTTCATAAGTTTCTTTGAATGTAAACACTTGTAAAACTGATGAAAGTATGATATTTCTTACATGGTTATAGCTGAATATCCTACTAATATTATAAATGCGAAAGTTTGTGAGTATGGATGGATGTTTGTTACTCTTTCACGAAAAAACTATTGGACGGATTTGGATGAAACTTTACAGTTATATAGGTCAGAATAACATATAGGCTACAATTTGTAATAATTTTATGTAATATAACGATACATGTCAATAAAGTCGGAAAAAATCTGGCTTCTGAGAGCTATCTCGGCGTACGCTGCCTAAACCATTAGAGTTACACAAAGACGATGTACCGTAGTATTGTTTGTCTTTAATAGTTCTAAATAAAAGTCCACGACAGCATATATCTATCTTTTATATGGAAGCCACTTTGACCAAAATTGTGAATCATAAATTTAATTAAATTAGATACTGTGGCACACAAAATTCCTAGCGAGCGAAGCCGCGGGCAACAACTAGTTGAATATACGACGGTAGTGATAGGCATTATTGATCCGTTAGTATGTCCCCGACTTTATAGTATCTATTAGCATCTTCATTTGCAATTATAACTTATAATTAAATACATTAAAATGATAATAAATTCACAAAACATACAATAATTCATAATTTACATATATTATTTAATCATAGCTACATATACTAAGTAATCAAATACGATGATATCCACATTATACGATAGTACTAATTTATAATATCGATTAATGATATGTTGCGTATACAGAAAGCCTATTATGTCACAGATAATTATATAAGCAAAACCATAGATTTAATTTTTCTTCGAGCTTTCACAGACTAGCAGAGGAATAATGTTACTAGTTACAAAAAATCTCATCAATTCATCCAAAATCTATATATACTAATCTGCATTAATATTATTTTTTACAATTGAAGCTTATATACCCAGCTTACATATATAGGATTAAGAGAAATCCAGTTTTCTTTTTGAGAGCGGGGAAAAAACAATATAGTACATAATTGAGGGTAGATTAATGTTAGAGTTGACACAAACAAAGTCGAACCACTAGATCTATACTTATTATAAAAAAAGTCCCAAAAAGCTGTCTGACTGTATGTAATCGATTTTCTCAAAATCTACTGAACGGATTTTTGTATGGCTTTCACCAAAAGGTAGTGCAATATCTGGATGGTTTAGGTGAATAGTACATATCGGTATTATGTAAATTGTATTGAAGAGATCGCGCAGTTGTTAAAAAACTTGCTTGCTGGGAGCTTTAGTCGCGTGCGCTGCGTTAAGCAGCCAGAGATTTTCTAAAGTAATGTACTAGAGAATTGTAGATATATAAAAAGTCCGCGATACCATGTTTCTATCTCTTATGCTTAACTCACAATAAAAATTAAAATTTTATGTTTAAAATTTTAATTCTAGAAAAATTTGTGACACGCTGATTTCCGCACAGGCGAACCCGCTGGTACAGCTAGTTCATATATAAGTATTAAATATATGGGATTCGGCCACACAATAAATATTTAGAAGTAGAACTTACAGTTTTTTTGATATAGAGATAATTGGCCACAATTTAATCGAAATTACAACTACGCCATCAATTAAAATAAAACCATAATCAACTTTTATCACATCGCAATACGCACTATTCCGCGGATAAATAATATTAGGCCTCACTTCTCCTCAGTAACAAATAAAACGAGAATCTTAATATTAATTATTCAATTTTGCGGGTATGTTATATTAAATTTTGGGTATGATATAATTTCATATTTTACAATTCCAGTATTCCTTTACCATTCCGTATAGTCATGTATTGTTTTGTCTTTTTATCTATTTATTATTACATAGGTACGTCGCTTTAATTTACTCGTAGTGTTAAGTCCACCTTACGTATTTTGCACCCGACCGCCTGCCTGACGTCAACTTACTTTAGTCGTATTTTACGACATCTCGGTAAGAAATGAGGGTGATCTATTCTACTCAGCTGGACACCACACGGCGGGGTCGACTTACCTTAGTCGCCTTTTACAACACCTCGATTAGAAATGAGGGTGATATATTCTACTCAGGATGCCACACGCAATGAAAGTAAGTAAAGTAGATATCACACGTATTCCAGATGTCTTATCCTTGCATTAGTAACGCTACGGGATTGCCCAACCGATCATTTCTAAGAAAAGGATAATCGATGTGACCCTTGTAATTAATAATACATTTCGTTATTTTGAAGATAAACGAAGACTTTGTTTCCTACTTTGTGATTGCAATATTAAAGTAGTCTACCGAAACTTCAAGCTCAACTTCAGCCGCTACTCGGCGTTGATGAATGACGCGGGAACGTTTTGATAAATCCAGCAGAAACTTCGCGAAGGGTGAACTTTAATTAATGTACCCTAATATTTAGCTGAATGCGCTGACTAAATACCCTTGTTAAAAAAAAGTAGAATCCTGCAAATCTTAAGTATTTAAAATGTTTGTCTTACATTGTAAAATTCATCATCATCTTCCCACTAAGAGTGGGATAAGAGCAGACAAGATTTGGCTACATATTTTACGACCGGCCGCCTGCCTGACGTCAACTTACCTTAGTCGTATTTTACGACTCCTTGATAAGAAAGAAGCTGGTCTATTCTACTCCACCGGAGATGTGTCTTATTATGTGTCTTAAATTGTAAAATTAAGTTTTAAAAAACGATACACTATACTACACTAAACTAAAATCTTATAAATTATATTAGTACGGTGGTATACAAAATTTTCTAATAAATTTATGTAATGGAACATTTGCAAATAATGCAAACACGATCAGCTGGAAATAATCAATAATTATATATTGACGTTATTTAGAGTGACTTTAAACAGAGTTGTTAGAGAGTTCTTTTGGTTTATTGATTTATTATTATATTTAAAAAAAAAACATATAACAACTATATAGTACCGCCAAGTTATTTGCCACATGTTTTATAAAAATAACTTGTTTAAATATGTTGGTTTATGTTTGAATACAATGTTGACTTTTGTAATATTCAACATCGGCCCAGTCATTCGAAATATCTAACTCAAAATTTTCGTTATTCAAATAGATATTCACAAGCACCTACTTTAAAATTTTCAACTCTACTGCTTTGTTCGTAAAATTTCAGCTATCGAAAAATATCAATACTCATTTTAAAAGATGTTATACTGTTTATTTAAGTCCATGATAGATTTTTAATATTAATCATTATTCTCCTGCCCTTATCCTACTCTAAGTGGGGTCGGCACAACATGTTACAAACATGTCACATGATTTGGCTACGTATTTTAAGACCAACCGCCTGCCTGACGTCAACTTACCTTAGTCGCCTTTTACGACACCTCGGTAAGAAATGAGGGTGGTCTATTCTATGCAGCCGGATACCACACGGCACATACCGTAGTCGCCTTTTACGACACCTCGGTAAGAACGGAGGGTGGTCTATTCTATTCTGCCGGATACCACACGGCGTAGATTTTTAATATTAATGGTAATAATTATAAAAAATATACGATACGATAGTATTTTTCTTTTTCAAAATATTTTTTAATACAATAATTTCAATTATAAAAATCTAATTCAAATGTAAAATAATTTAATAATTCTTGCGTATTTTGTAAGTTTATACACTGGTCTAAAATCCTTACAAGTATATATTGAAAAGTACATATAGTTATGGTACTTTGCCTATAGTAAATTAAGTGTATGAAATATGCTTATACGTAAAACCATATTACACAATTGAAGATTGTTTGAATGATATAAATGCTTGGATTTTAAAATCAGCTTCAAACAAAACTGCAATTAAATTATGTAAATTTAAAATGTATAAAAGTTTGATCGCCGAGTTTCGTGCTGATTTAGCTCGGTAAGAGCAACATTCCGAATCAGTTGTAGCATCATTAAATCTAATTGATCCTTGAAGATTCAAAATTGCTTATAAAAAGCTTACTTGAATAATAATAATTTTTTTTTTTACATAAATAAAAGTATAATCAATACAAAGCTTTCACAAAACGCTCTATCGATTCTCCTTTATGTACGCAGGATTAGTAAATAGTAAAACCCATAAACATCAACACCACAAATGCACCGTACCGGCAATTTATGCGAACAATTACTTTCACTGACGTCTATAGCAAAATTTATTTTTCATTCCTCTCCGTAAATAATTATTAAATACGTATTTGTAGATTGTACTACAATCATAGAGTTATACTAGAGCAGGGGAGCCATAGACAAGGCCATAAGTGTAACGATAAATATTGAGAGGAAACATAAAACTAGCATATTTATCATTGTTTAATCTCACATTAAAAAGAGAGATAGATAGATGCAGTCTCATTTGTATTTTTTTTATTTTCTTCATTTGCTTTTCTTCATTGTAATAGGGCAAGTTTTAGGCTGGCATCCCTAATCACATTTAATAACTCTATGACTATAATAAACGCTTTTAAGAGCCCATTCGACGTATATCCCAGGTTTCGATATTCGAAAGATCGACGTCAGTGATCTCGCGTTTCTGGCAGATAGATTAGATTGTAAAATATCAAAGGTGAAGGTTATACCTCACTTAAAAGTCCCGGCAACTTGAGATTCTGTGGGGGCGATGGATGATGCCTTAATATGGAATAGTAATACCCCAGAGATAAACTTTTTTTTTTATTTATATATGTAGAATCTGTGGTTAGTCACTATGATGCCACGTATTTGAGAAATGATAAGTCAGAATATTTGCTAAGAATGATCTAAATTTGTATCTAAAAGCTATTTTGTTTAATTTAATTAAATTATGTAGGTTACCTTTTTAATTACGCTATTTATGTGAAATAAATTATATTTTTAGATAATTGATTTTTGCAATTTAAACGCTTTTCAGTGAAGGAAAACGTCGTGAGGAAACCTCTATATCTCTGAAGATTTCTAGAGATATGTATAACCTACAAATCCGCAGCTTTGATAACCAAGCGGTGAGACCAAGTGACTCTTTTAAGGTGTTCACGGGTTCAAACCACGGGCACGCACCAATGATTTTTTCTGTTAAAACTTACATCGTTACGTAATTGATAATTGCAATTTATCAAACATGCTTTGCGGTTAAGGAAAATGTCGCGAATAAACCTCTCTGGAGATTTCCAGGGATAAGTAGTACCATAATAATCTGCTTTGGAGTAGTGTGGTCAGTCTTATCTCCAACCCTTCTCTCCAAGTAAAAGACGAGGCTTATGTCCAGCAGTGGGACAGTTAGCAGGTTCCAGAAGCCTTAATTAACCGTGTTTTTTTGGTGTCCTATCTCGACCTGATTCACGTGGTAAATAAATTTTATAAAAAAACAGAATTTAGAGGTCGATAGCATATTTATTCTGATGAAGATTTGCAGAGTTTCTTCCTGGCTCTTCTCGGTAGGAGATTGAGATAGATGCCGAGCCAGCAGTAGAGTTGACGATTTGAAAGCAATTGTTAATAAGTTTACGTAATTGAATTAAGAATATTTTGAATTTAATTGAATTGATTTAATGGCGAAATAGGATGTCAAATAGCTTTCATATTATTAAGCATAGCATAATCTTTAAAGAAAAGTGTATTTTCTTGGGAACTACAATCAATCATGTATTGGTTTCAGCTACTCATATTATTATACCTACACCCCATTTTTCGACGCTCACCGCCCCTCTTTAGTGCGAAGGATTTATTAATAAAGAAATGTTAATCTTAACTCTTTGTATTAGAGTTCATATTACTTTGAGATCGTGTTTAGCTGAAATTGTTTCTCTATGCTGCTAAATATGATGGAAAGTACAATTTTGATAAAAGCTTGTTTTCGATAATGAAACATTGAATAATTATTAACAAATGGCTTTAGTGTAGTTTTGGGGCGGATCAATGACTGCATTGTTTTAACCTGATTGATTAATTGGTTGAAGGTTTGATTTCACGGCATTTTTTAAATATCAGGTATGATTATTATCTTGCATGACGGTTAGTGAAGAGATATTCTGTGTACGAACCGTAAAGAAACCTATACCGTTGATTATAGAAACGTATCGCACCACTAAATTGTTTGGCGGGACAAGTGCAGGTGGACAGTGACCTGGCCTTGAGTACCGCGGATCGCGGGTTCTATTCCCGCCGAGGGACATCATTTTCGGTAAAAAAAATTGTTGGTTGTTTGAGTATGGATGTATTTATCTATTTAAAATTATACATTCAAACCCAAAATATTCGTTATTTAAGTAAACTTAGAAACAAGTGCTATTGAATCGTCAACTCTACTGCAGGTTCGGAGAGCTGTTTCTAACGAGAAAATACAGCAAGAAAATCGGCGGTTGCTCTTTTCAAAAATAATTCTTATAACTAGTTTAATTTAGTCATTATTATATTGTACAGGGTCGAACGGCAACTATAACCACGCCTATGTGTTAACCATTTGTCTGTCACAAGTATTAAGTTACAGTTGGGAATGGACGACCGTTTGTGTAATTGTCCCATAAATTTATTTATTAAGAAACTAAAATGTTAAAGATAGTCAGGTGAAACTTATATCACCCCTCCTTTTATCCAAAGATTAACAAATCTATGCAGTTTATAATCAAATTAAAGCAAGTAAATCTAACTAGGTATTTTGTTATTTTATACCATTTTTCCATGGTTAAGATAAAGGTCTTGGTGGCACAACTTTATCGGCAAAAAGCTTAGAAACCGTAAAAAGCGTACCATAAAAAGGAAAATTATTATTTCTCAAAAACGAACAGAAAAGCTTATAATACAGTTAATTGCACCGACGCCAATGCAAAAATAAATTAAATTAAAAAAGCGAATTCCTCTTCCGTACGAACACTTCTTTATTACTTATATTAATATGTATTCGAATTTATCATAAATATATTAAAAACATTTTAAAGTGATTTAAAGTATTGACAAATTAAAATTCAATGACTGAAAACTAACTAATTATTATTTATCTGGTATTAATATTATACACAAACTTTAATTGATTATTCTATAATGAATTAAAGTTGTATTTATTATTTGCCTTTATAAAAAAACTACACTTACAGGCTCTATAAATGTTTAATTAAAGACGGGCGAAATCGAGCAAGATTTTGTATTAATTGTCAGGGAAAGTTCTGTATCTAACACTAATTTCTTTGTCCGCACCATCGCATACCAATTCGTTACGTCACGAAAACCCCCCTCCAGACCCGTCCATCCCTCCCTATTTTAGCCCTATATTATCAATCGTTTAAATTGATTATCCCATTTCCTTTTTTTATATTTAACGCCTACTTTTGTATTCTAGTCTTCCAAACTAATCGTTGGACAATATTTATGATATTGGTGGTAAAACTTTATGTAAGTTTAATAATATATTCAGTATTTTGTGTGATAATAGATGGCTAATGTTATAAACAAACTTCTGTAAGAACACTCGTTTAGTAATTTGCTTTATTGTCTACTGAATAATTTCAGTTTTCGTCAAAAACTTTAACTAATGTATGACCTACTTCCATATTATAAGAAATAAAGCCCATAAATTTTTTTTTTAATTTAAAGTTTTATTTCAAAAAGTGGTTAAGTAGCTTATATAAAGTAAGATACTCTAAAAGTCTAAAATATTATAATAGTGGGTTTTACTCATTAATGAATAAAACTTGTAATAATTACAAACGTCATCGTTTCCACAGTTGATGCGATATTAATTAGTGCGTGCCAGATCCACGGAAAACCTGTTTCGGCCCTTTTCATCGTGCCGTTGGAGGCTTTGTTTTATTAAAAATATTTTTAAAGAAGCTTGAAAATTTGGCTAATCGCCTCTCGTTCAGTAAACAATAGGGCGCTCCTTAAACTTTTAAATTAGGAATAAAAAGAGCGAACCTCTGCCTACCTGATAATTAGACAAAGAGCTGTCCGTGACAACACGAAACACAAACATGCACACTACAGTCTAACACATGGGTTCGGGGCAGCGGGAAACGAGTCTGCACTCGGTAGCGGGACGCTAGGGCGAGACGGGGACATACACTGACACGTCTGCCTGCGGGCGCCTATCGACAAAGACTGGCGGCCCGCAATGCACGCGGCATTCGAACATTTCGAACGGGCACGAGCGAACGCCGAACAGCTGATGCCTGCGCGCACACCTGTGCACTATCACGGACGCCATCCACCACCAGAGATGGACGTTCCACTCTCTCTTTCTGTCGCACGGTCGCAGGCGCAGCGTGTTGCCGGCCGCCCTGAAATCGCTGTGACGTTATTGTGGTGGAATGAACCCCGTGTGAACGCGGTGCAGTTGGCAGATCTACGCCTGATCCGGCTACTTGTTGAGCTTTTACATGGACCATATGACGCGTGACGTCAAATGAGTTCGCGATTTTCATACGTTATTAAAGAGTTTACAGATGCTTTTGCATACCGCGATACTACTTAAACATTGAGCCTCGAATTTATTGGATAACCATTATATCGTGTGAACTATTTTGTGTATAAAATTTTCGCGTATATCGGATATGATAAAGCTTTAGTAGTAAGCAATATAACAGAACTAACTACTTTGCTATAATCCGCACGGGTTAAGTGAATGCATGCAAAGCCAATGTGTATGAAGCAGGCAAAATCTACGCACCTTATACATGCAGGACAAGCCACCACATGCACCCCAAGGCGCAATTCACCAGCAACAACGCACACAAAAGCACACAAACACACAAAAGTGGGTGTGTGTGCTGCTTTTGTGTTCGTTGTTGCTGGTGAATTGCGCCTTGGGGTGCATGTGGTGGCTGGTCCTGCATGTATAAGGTGCGTAGATTTTGCCTGCTTCATACACATTGGCTTTGCATGCATTCACTTAACCCGTGCGGATTATAGCAAAGTAGTTAGTTCTGTTATATTGCTTGTAATATGAAATTCCGCAAAGTAACGCCTGCTTCTATAAAGCTTTAGTAGTAATATTACGTTTTACCAAATCGTGTTTTATAAAATTATGAGTTAATAGCGACCAGTTCATGTTAAGTGAATAATGAAACATTTCTTTCAGGATCAGCGTCAGTAACCTTCGTTAGAAAGTAAATGCATCCGCATATACTCGCATAACCCAACTTTTTTGATATACCTTAAAAAATTTTTACGTTTATCTCCTGTACTATTAAAGTTAATTTCAACTCATTAGTAAATTTCGATTGTCTTAAAATAATGCACAAAAACTTTTTCATTACATTTTTCTTACAAATATTTATTTGTGTAAAGTATAAAAATATATTACTTCCAAGTTTAGTTTATTGATTTATGTAAAACACGGTTTATTTTTGGCATTATTATAAACATTTAGCTCGCCATTTTGCCGCCATGCGCGGAAAAATTATTAACACAAAAGCTTAGCGATTTCTTAGCTATTCAGTTTATCATATTGGTAAAAGCTGAAAATTTGTATAAACTTGATTTCTTATCTATGACTTTGTCTTATGGTGTTAAAATATGTTAGTAGATTCCCGTAAGTATGTAATGTTATTTTTCCTGATCCCAAAGAAAAACAGGATTTTGTTTATCCCATATATTATCTCAGTATATAAACATCAATTGCACCAATTTTCAACATTATTAACCCATCTTATTAGGCGCGAAAAAATAACAAACTCACTTTTATACATATAAATGTATTATTATTTTTACACTACACTAAGTTCATACTAAGATTTTAAACGCCAAGGTGTGTTTGTTATATATAATATAGGTATTACACGTTTGTGGGTTTGGGTATAAGATTCCAGGATAAAATTCCGCAATCAATTTGAACTTTGCCATTACAGGAGTATATAAACACTGTTTAAAAGATGCTGATACAGAAAGCCTATACTATATTGGATATAATTACTCTTCAACCCTGTACAAGACAGTAATGACTAAATGTGACTAGTAATAAGTATTATATTTTTGAAAAGAGCTACCGCTGAGTTTCCTGTTGGCTCCTCTCGGTAGGAACAACTTTCCGAACCAGCAGTAGAGTTGAAGATTCAAAAGTACTTGATTACAAGTTTACTTAAATAAAGAATATTTAACTCTTCAACCCTGTACAAGACAGTAATGACTAAATGTGACTAGTAATAAGAATTATATTTTTGAAAAGAGCTGAGTTTCTTGCAGGCTCTTCTTGGAAGGAACTTCCGAACCAGCAGTAGAGTTGACTATTCAAAGGTAATTGATTACAAGTTTACTTAAATAAAGAATATTTAGAATTTAAACTTGAAAATTGTCTCTGACAGCTGATTGCTGCGAACAGCAGCTGATCGTTTAACAAACAAGTCCACAGCGGAAGAACGCCAAATACACCGGCAATACAATACACACGTCGATTCAGGTAGGGTTGCGTCAATTAAAACAGGTTTGCCAATTAAAATTTTTTTTATAATATTATCGAAATAATTTATCACAAAGTTCTCCAAGTAATAGGATTAGGTGCACAAAAAATTAATAATTTTAAATAAATTGATCGTGAAAATGATAAAAATTAATAAAGATATCTTTATGCAATTATCATAACAATTTTTCTAATAGTAATGTGAATAATTAATTTTTACCACAATTAAAAACGCGTAAGTGTTATTTCTTTTGGCCTCATTTCTAATAAAACAGCAGAACTGATATTATATTTTAAATGAAAATAGTTTAAAGGCTAGCTGATAGTGATATGTTTCTTTTTTGGTCTGGAGTAAAGTTCGTCGACAGAAGCTTTGTGAATGAACTAAATTGAAATCAAACTACTTGACATTAGCAGGTGAGGCTTTTGAAGGAGGGTAACTTTCTTACTTTTAAGCAAAAAAATATTGTTAAGTAATATTTTCGTTTTTTGCACTTATATTTTATTATCTTACATATTGACCTTTTCTTTCGTTATTTGTTTTTAGTTTTTTGACTGGATTCTCGTGTGCGACGGTCGTCGATTTGTAATGCCCTGCATCGCAAGTCGGTCTATACGAACAATGTACTTTTGTTAAGGCAACCCTAATTTCTACAGTTATAATGCGTATTTTTCGGACCCTTACAAGGAATCTATGGGCGAACATGATTTACGCTTTCACAAGTGCCCTTATACCTGACATGACTTAATATTTCACGCCTCCTGCACCATTTTACAATAGGTCCAGATTGACCAAGAAGTAATGGCGACTGTACAAAGATCTTATTTTCAACAAAAGTTACTTGTAATAGTTGCAAGCGCAACAGAACTTCATAAACGTATTCGTATATTTATTTATATTTGCCCTGCTCTATTTTAAGGATCTGTTCCTATATAGTGCGATTAAAATGCGACTGTATATCATAGACATAAGAGGTCACAATAAACTTGTGATTCCTGTGTCGCGACTCAGCAGAGTTAGCAACTCATTAATTGGTCTCGGTATTCGCTTTTACAATAAAATTCCGCAATCCATAATGAATCAGTCTACAGAAAGGTTTAAATCAAATATAAGAGATATGCTTATTCGGAAAGCATATAACAAAATTGGAGATTATTTAGATGATAAAAATGACTGGATTTAAAAATCTTTCAGCCTCCTACAAGACTACAGCTGTATAATGTAAAATTAAAAATGTTTTAAAGATTGACCCGCGAGTTTCTTACTGGTTCTTCTCGGTAAGAGCAACATTTCGAACCAGTTATAGCTTCATTAATCATATTGATCCTTGACGATTCAAAAGTGCTCGAAAGATTTTACTTGAATAAAGAATATTTTGATTTGATTTGATTTGACTAACCACGATTTAATCCTTTTTCTAACGCTCTCATGTCAGCCGATAACCATAAAATATTTTATTCTAATGTTCTATTGTCATCATTTGTAAGATATCTAAAGTAAATACAAGATTTTTATGCACCTCTTATTACGTTATATTCAAATAATTAAAAGAATTAGGCGTTACTTTGCAAAAATCTATAAAAAAGTGATATTGATGTCAATATGTGATAATCTTAAATGTATCGTGGTTTTTGCACAATAATATTATCATTATTGTGTAAGTTATACTTGTACAAGTTTTGTGTCTTTAACTTTAAAGAACACAAACTATGAGTTATATTCATTCTGCATAAAGATCTTTACAAAACGCAGCCCTAGTTCTTACGACTTGCTTGCGTATTTGGCCCCGCGTATGACTGACCGCGTTCTCTGCTTTCACAAGTGCCCTTACGTGTATCTAACATAACTCAGTATTTGATGTCCCTGTACTATTTCTTGTAGCAAAGATTCTTTTTAGCGCTTACAAGTAGCTTACAAATAGAGTAACATTGAGAAATATTTCCAACAAAAGTATCAAAATGTGATTAGCAAAAGGTTGGATGTGTTTGGTGTGTAGCGATTATTAAACTGATTTATGTTTTTTAAGTAGCCTTTATGACGATAAATTTCTTATCCGTACATTTAACGTCTTAAATGTACGGATACTAAGAAATTGGGTAACGATGTATCCGAGGTTTTCTTTAGACTAATAAAATTTTCATGCTCATTTACACGCATTTTGTAACGCCTCCACTTTCCGTGGGACATCGTGATAAAGATCCAGGTGAAAACTGAATGTATTATAGTTTTTTGAGTTTAAGGAGCACTTAGAGGACTATTGACGTGGTTGATGGTCTCTAGGAGCGTAGTTTACCATTAACCAGGATGAAATCATGGCTGTCGGTATATAATAAATAATAGTTGTACAAAACATGCATACTTTTTTGCTATATGTTCTTAATTGACAAAAACAAACGATGTTAAAAAACTAAAGACAAAGAAAGGAAAGGTCTATACGTAAGCTATAAATATAAAAAACAAACAACACATTAAAAACAATGTGACCCAGGGATTAATAAACATTTAAAGGTAACTAAATTGTTCCTGTAGATATCACCCTTGAATACAGCAATAGAAAGTGTTGTACTGTCGTCTCATTCTACTAATGGGGATAGAAAGGCGTAGATTAGGCTAAATAGGCTCACGTCTTATTCTATCGGGTAAGCGCGACTAGTTTCAAGCCCATAGTAAAGTAACGGCCTGTTACTATCTAACTGGGCATAGGCCTCCTCTCTCCGTTTTTGGAGAGAAGGGTTGGAGCTAAGACCTGCTCCAATGTGGATTGATAGGTTACACATATCTCCAGAATTCTCTAGACACACGTTTCCTCACGATGTTTTCCTTCATCAAAAAGCGTGTGATAAATCGATTAGAAACGTAAGTTTTAACAGAACTGATTGGTCCTACCCGGGGTTTGAACTCATGACCCCTTCGAAAGAGACGCACTGTCTTACCGCTGGGCTATCACAGCTTTTTTTCTAGCCCATATGGTGTCCTTATTCATGAGTTCTTTATGCGGTGTTATCGCGGCGGAATAAGGCCTTTCAACAGTCGGGATCACCCCATAAAATAAGTCAGGAGTATAGCTGGTTTCTATACATTAAATATGAATACCTCGAGATAGTCTAAATCCAAAAATGTTTCAATGTGGGTTTGACGAATTCAATATTATCCTATCTCTATCAATAATCCGGAAGTAATTAAATTTTCTTGCCATTTACTATCTGTTATCAGTGGTGAAACGCTTGCTTGTCTCTATTAAAAAAGTAATTAATCGGTAGGACCGGGTGACGTAAGCGTGGGGTATGGTGCCAAGATCCTTGAACCATGACTCCGACCGCAAGCAACGGCCTTACGCGAGCGTGACCACACTTATCATGACAGTGCAATGACTTTCAGCAACATTATACGTTTAATGTTTAATTAACGCAAATTAGTATTATATATTACCTCAACAAATAAAATGGGAATTAAAATGCGAACAATGTACGTGGTAACTCAAGAAAAAACAGCCGTACGGGGTCATGTACTTACTCTGGTTTAGCGGAGTACAAACTAAAGACTATAGTATCATAGAATGACAAGTTAATACATAAAACATTGCCAGGTTTTTATCGCAAAATCAAAATAAAAGGAACTTAAAATAATGTCATTTTTTTATTTAATGCTAATACTGACTGTATTTACTTTTTTTTAAATTTAAGACTGGTTGGCTGGAAGAGATTCCGATTCCGGAATAAGCCGCCATAGCACATTACTATGTTTTTTTTCATTTTTATATTAATGTCAATTTGTGCAATAAAAAGAAACTGAGAAGAGACTCATGTCGTCTAGAGAATTTTGGACGGTCGTGGGCCGATTAAATCTTAAACTTATTGCATTCAAAGATTATGTTTTCAAGTGGTGCAGGACATCATCAATATGTACTCTGGGTTAGATTTTATAAATATGCTGAACTTAAATATATATAATATAAATACAATAATAGAATGTTGGTAAGCATGATATCGTTTGGTTTATAATTTACGGTCTCACAATAAAGATTGTGTTGGCCTTAGTATCAACTAACGTTTCCGATAACAGTGTAATATGGAAAAGACAAATCTTAATAGATTTATTTTTTATTCTCTCTTTTGTTCTTTTCTTCCATAAATGTAAAGTGACCATTGAGTAAAGTGACGTTTTCATTGAGACAAAGCGGGACAAATGAGATAAAATAAGAAATGTATTTAATTTTAATTGTTGGTAACTATGAAAAAACTTAAAGGGAAAATTTATAAATCGGTCATAAGACCTGTCATCGTAATGTATGGATCAGAATGTTGGGCAATGAAAAAGATGGATGAAAGAAGAGTGCATGCCAATGAGATGAGAATGTTAAGATGGATGTGTGGTGTGACAAGATTGGATAAAATAAGAAATGAGTATATAAGGGGAAGTATGAAAGTTGCGCCCATTGTAGAAAAGATGAGAGGTGCAAGATTGGGATGGTATGGACATGTAATGAGGAGGGATGAAAATCATGTCACTAAACGAGTGTTGGATATGAATGTGAATGGATATATGACTAGAGGGAGGCCTAAAAAGAGATGGTTGGAATGTGTGAAGTATGACATGCATATAAAAGGAGTAGCGCCAGAGTTGACGAATGATAGAAGAGAATGGAAGAGGAAAACATGTTGTACCGACCCCACTTAGAGTGGGATTAAGGGTAGGAGAAAGAAGAGGTAACTATGAAAAAAATGTTATAAATAATAATCTGAACATTATAATTTTTAATGAAATTGAATTTTTCAAGTGACAACATTTATGAACGAGACCGAACGAGACTCTCGGCTGTAACACTGTTTCCGGGTAAAGTCGGCTCTAGTCGGCTCGCTTCAAGGGAATTTTCGCTTCTGTTATGTGTTTTGACTATTAAAAAAATAGATTTTATATCTTCTGTTTATTATTTTCTTACATTTGATATAGGTTTGTAGTTATTTTGTAATATCGGCGGGACACTCAACCAAAATGCGGGACTGTACCGTCCAAAATCAGGGCGTGTGGTTGCTTTACATAAACGGCACATTAGTCCACGTTTTTTATTTTATAATTATAAAACACGTAGAGTTGACGATTCAAAAGCACTTCTTTACAAGTTTACTTAATTAAAGAATATTTTCAATTTCAAAATATAGATTGAGTATCGCCAAATAGATTAAGCGGAGATATTTACAATGTGGTCTAACAGCACAATGGCATTAAAATAGTTGTTTTTATTGCTTTAGTAATACGCTCAGCTAATTGATCGTTCACCCGGAATGCTCGCTTTCTGACATCAAGGTGCATTTTGCTTTACAGTTAACGAAACATAACTTTATCTAGTCTAACTTAATGCAGGTAAGATTAGCAATCTGGAAGTGGCATGCATTTACTAATAAATACCTTTAAATAAAATTCAACAACAGCAAATTCCTTCGGGGCAACTTAAGTTAATCTTTAACTACATATGCTTTTTTATATTCCAAAGGAAATAGGATTTTAAACCTTATATGTAAGCCCAGCTTAAGCTAAAATTGCACCAATATAAAATTAGGTGTCAATATAAAATATTACATTAATCTTGTACTTGCGGATTAACGGTAAAAGCGCAACGGACAGACAGACCTTTGTATTAATATAATTATCATTATTATAAATCTACATAAAGTTCATCAATACTCCCCCTCCCCCAAACACAATTTTTAATAATCTATAATCTATAATAATATATAAAGCTGAAGAGTTTGTTTGTTCGTTTGTTTGAACGCGCTAATCTCAGGAACTACTGGACCGATTTGAAAAATTCTTTGCGTGTAAGATAGGTATACATATATCGACATATATCGAGGATAGACTATAGTCTAGTTATATAACATCACACTTAGATGGATAGGAGCAGCAATAAAAAAATTGCGAAAACGGCGAATTTTAAAGCTTTCCTTGCATGCGCTCAGTAAACGGTGAAAGTTATTCAAAAATCATGTATTACAATAATTTATAGAATTAGACGTTACTTTGCGGAGATCCATAATACAAAAGTAATAATAAAATTTGCGATTTGCTTTGCGATTTTGTCGTGGAGTCTATCTCCTGATGATGCTTCGGTTGCGGGGCGAACCGATTGTTGAGTTTGTGATAGTGAACCTGTGTAGTGCTTGTGTATTGTGGTGGAAGTGGTAGAGATTTGTGCATGTGTTTTTACGAATCCTGCACGTATCGGGTATAAAAATACTGATAGTCCACTATACATTAAACACTACATATACTTTCTATTTACTGTATCGCGGATTAAAGCAAAATAATTTTATTATTACTTTTGCATGTATTACAAAATTGTTCCCCTCCAGAAGTTCTAAATAAAGGCCCGCGACAGCATTTGTCTAGTTTTTAAAGTTAACCCACTTTAACCATAATTAATATAAGTATTACGGTTTACTCGAATAATAAGACTGCAGTCCATGTAAATTAAGTTGCGTTTAAAAGCTAGTGTAAAATAAAATAACTTAAAAATGCCTGAATGGTTTGATCGGCTAGACTCCATTTGCCTTTTTTTTTAATCTGAGTATTTAAGTCACATTAAGAAGTAAAAGCATCTTAATATTATTATAAAACAAAAAGGTCACACTAAATGTTAAACACTCAACCGCTGCGTTCGTGTGCGGAAGTCGGCGAGGGTTTCGGTCGTACGTCGCGTTACTATAAATTTTTATGAGAGCAATAAAAACGTGTATTAATGATGTTGTGATTGGCCACATTGTGTTAGTGTTTAAACTGACAAATTACAGTATATATTTTTAAATTTTTTAAACAAAATTCGAATTTTTTTCGGTGACTAGTTTTATCAAAAAACATGTCAAATAGACAACCCTCAGGGTTGCTGTCGAACAGGAACTTAAGATAGATTTTTAATTACCAAAAATATTTATTTACTATTCGCGGTTCATTATTTACGTTACTACATTTTTGTTGTGCAAAATTGACAATATGCTGTTAGTTCTAATATGTTTTACAGCCACGATGCTTCGAAAGCTGTCGAAAGTCAGAAGCTGTCTGACGATTTAAATTATTAACCTTTTAGCCGATTTAAAATTGAATTCCTTAATTTTCTTTTGGAACAATGTTATTATGATATTGATGAATTTATAGTTAATTGTAATGTGTGATGAATTCGATTTGACATTTTTAGTCTAAAAATATATTAATTTTTTTTTACGCCACTTATGACAGTTTAAAACTGTGCTAAATTAACTTTAAGGTCTTTATTATGTCGTACCCATATTCTTCAAATTAAGATGATTATGACTATGATTATGATTATGAAAGTTAATTGCTCAAAAAGTTAATTGCAACTTAATCGCTTGTCTTTATATATATTAGATGAACCAAACGACAGCGTGCATTTACTGAACACAGCGTCATCTAGTTTATTTTGCGGTTCTAACATTATTGCTTTATACACCAACCATCTTACTAACTTCCCCGTATCTTATATCTTAGATTTAAAAAAAAAGAAACACGCCGAAGTCAAAAATAAAGTTTTCTTTACCGGGTTACTTGACTTGACGCGCACTAAACCGATTTTTCTTATAAGGAATCAAAAAACTAAGTTGACCAGGCCTAGACATCATAAAAGAAAAAATTCGGACGTATCTTGCGATTTATTTTACCAATTTATATAGCTAACCTAATTGTACCACGCACACACTCCTTTAAAGTATTTAGAAAATCTTTACTTCAATGTTCGGTAACACTCCAGCGCCTTTTTTTTATGTGCGATTGACAGATGACAAATATTTATAGAGACTAACAAAAACTTATGGAGTTCTGTTGTCCAACCGAGCGTTAAATCACAGGCGATATTTTCTTTCCACAACATTGTATTTCTTTATAAATTCTGAAATAAATAACGTTTCTGCATATAATAATATATTCTAGAAAATAGTAATAATAAAATTATTTTTCTATTATTACTCTTGTACTACGGATCTCTACAAAGTAACGCTTAATTCTATCAATTATATATTCCAGATTAAAATAGATAGCTTAGCATGTACGTGCCGAATTTTAAGCCGCGTTAAAGTACAATATTTCTGATATCTGTTTAACCACAAGTCCTAAAAGAAAATCCCCATTATGAACAATCTCTTAATATAAATATGAACTACATAAAACTTTAAAAGTAACTTTTTGATCATAAGTTTTGCGTTATGTAATCTCTTTATTTGGCGCGTCGCATATCACTAACACCATCTATCGTAGCGTAAACAAACAAAATTGTAAAACTCGTTAATAAAAATAATAGTTTCATACTCCATCATATAAAAAGAATTGGCATATAGATCTTTTGAGTTAGTTTTTTTTAAGTAATATTCAGAGTAACTTTAATTTCTCGAAGAGCGTTTTTCTTAAGCAAGACGATACTTAGAGACGAACGAAAGCATTATTTTTATTTATTTATCAAATAGGTACTTTAAAATCTTATGTACAGAATCTTTAATAACCGCTACCATCACACTACAAATAAAAACCAAGACACACAAACTTACACCAGGCAACCGAAAGATCTACAAAATTTCAAGACCTAAGCCAAAAAACCTGATTTTTTAAAATATAAATAAACAACATTTAATTTATTATCCCAATTATTATTCCCAGTAATCGACAAATAAATTAAGCACATATATAAGCGGTCGTATATCACAATGGCGGACATATATCACAATTTCTTTTAAATAGCCGTATTTTATTGCTCTCGTAAAACGGTCAACTAATAGACCGTTCAACCGGAACCCTCGCCGACTTCCTGACATCAAGGCACGTCGCGTTATAGGTTTTAGAATCATATTATTATCTATGAAGCAAATGGAATCACAAAATGATAGACACTTCTAATTAGCCAGTGAATTATTTTAAAACAATAACAGATATTGTGTACAAAAGTAATAATAAAATTATTTTGCTATAATCCGCGATACAGTAAATAGAAAATATATATAGTGCTAAATGTATAGTGGACTATACGTTTTTTCATACCCGTTACATGCAGGATTCGTAAAAAACATATGCACAAACCTCCACCACTTCCACCACAATACACAAGCACTACACAGGTTCACTATCACAAACTCAAAAAGCTCAAAGCTTCGCTTCATCGCTTTGCGATTTTGTCGTGGAGTCTATCTCCTGAAGATGCTTCGGTTGCGGAGCGAAACGATTGTTGAGTTTGTGATAGTGAACCTGTGTAGTGCTTGTGTATTGTGGTGGAAGTGGTGGAGGTTTGTGCATATGTTTTTTACGAATCCTGCATGTAACGGGTATGAAAAAACGTATAGTCCACTATACATTTAGCACTATATATATTTTCTATTTACTGTATCGCGGATTATAGCAAAATAATTTTATTATTACTTTTGTATTATGGATCTCCGCAAAGTAACGCCTAATTCTATAAATTAGATATTGTGTATTTGCTAGCGATATTATATTATAGAAATAAAATTTATATCAAAATGTGGTTGAAGTATAGAAAGTAGTAGAAAGCTTTTTCAATTTCATTGTACTATTATATACTGTTATGCATCCATATTTGGCTATAAAGTAGTTCCAATGTTAGTTCATTACAAAGTAAGCTGTACTGTTTATAACATTTGCCTGTGTAACGAAAGAGAAAAGACAAAAAACACTAATAGCATCAATGTATAATTTCTTTTAAATCAGTCCAAAAGGATCTGAATGTAACGAGCAAAGTATTAAAATCAAATTTGAAAAAAGAAGAAACAATAGATTATACGTTCGAATTTCAAACTCGTCTGCAGTCGAGACCGAATCCGTGCCGATGTCGCCCGCCGCCCGCAGTCCGCGCAAGGTTGGCGCGAACGCGAGGTCATTGAACATCGAGCTTTCAACCCAAATACCTAATAGTTAGGCAGGAGTTAGGACGCCGAATTCACATGTAATGGCACTTAATAATATGATATTGCCAAATTAAATAATTAAAGTAAATAAAATAAATGTTTTTTTTATCATTTTGATAGGCATACTGACTGTAGCTTCACAATATACATATAGTAATATTCTATTTGTACGGAAAAATATAAGTACATATAAAACAAAATTTGATGTATATCATAGACATACGAGAGGTCACAAACAGCTTGCGATACCTGCGTCGCGACTCAGCAGAGTTAGCAACTCATTTGTTGGTCTCGCTATTCGCTTCCATAATAAAATTCCTCAATCCATTCTAGACCAGTGTACAGAAAGATTCCAATCAAGTGTAAAAAATATGCTTATACGTAAAGCATATTACAAAATTGAAGATTATTTGGTTGATAAGAAAGCCTGGATTTGAAAATCCTTTCAGCTTCATACAAGACAGCGGTTTAATAATGTATAATTGAAAATATTTAAAAGATTGACCGCCGAGTTTCTTGCTGGTTCTTCTCAGTAAGAGCAACATTCCGAACCAGTTGTAGCTTCATTAATCATATTGATGCTTGACGATTCAAAAGTGCCTGAAATGGTTTATTTGAATAAAGATTATTTTGATTTGATTTGATAACGTTTTTAACAAAATAAATATTCAATTATACTAAATTAATACGCTCCATGCATTTGACTACAGCCTAATACATACATACATCAATATGTTTAAGCGAAAATATGCAACCACTCGTATGACAATTGCACATAGGCATGATTTATATAAGTGGTAGGTTTTGAGCTTTTTGTAACGATTTAAATTGTATATTTTATGTTGTTAATACAACGTCAGTTATTTTAAGTGTATAAGTTTACAAATAATGGGTACATAATTTAAAGTGTTTTCAAATATTCTAAATTTAAAAGTACATCTTGCTGTAAGTTAAGTTTTTTTTTAGTTTAAACCTTAGGATTCTTGGATGGTGTAAAATTTCGTTATTTAGTCCTACGCTTTGAACTATTTATAGAAGGGAAAATGAATTTCCGTGCGATGAATAAGGGTCCAGGTCGAGTCTCAGAACATCAAAAGCGCTGAAATCGCGTAGGAGAATTGCTCCGACATTTTGCTTGCCGCCGCTATTGACCTTTAGAAAAAATTTGATACGTAAAGGATGTCTTAAAAATTGATATTTAATTGGTTTATTAATTTTTAAATAAAACTAAAAAAGCTATTGGTCTTGGAGAAAATTGTTTATAACCGTTCAGACTTCTGACGTTTCATCTTAAAGGACTCGATTCCAGGCCGTCAGAATATATAATATAACCCCTTCACAAGCTGCCAACCTCTCTTATTTTTCTATTACGATCGAATTATCAATATACAATAACCAATTTAACATTACAATATGGCGTAAAATGCCCTTTATATTCTTTATCTACTCTGATACTATAATACGAAGATTATAAAACTGAAAACAAAATTCTTATGACAAACATTACGTGCAGAACAAAAATAAAAAAATTAAAAGTTTCATTACGATACAGGTCTTGTATGGACACCTGTATCAGAATGTAACTTTTTAATCATAACGATACACCTATACAATTTCCAGCCGGACCAAGGAGGTTGAACCTCTACCTTAAAAAAAAAGGTTTCAATGAATGGGTCCGCGTCTACGCAACACGCATGCGCAATCGATGTTTGCGCCTTGGCGCTAATATATGACATTTAAAAAATCTTTTCAATATTTATACGAAGTTTAGTTTTGTTTGTAAAAAAAATAAGTTTTTGTGTAAAAACATGTCTGAGAGCGGGGATAGTGGTAATTGTACACCACCAGATATTCTGAAAGCTGCGTCAAACATGACCGTGAACCTGTTGTTGACGAAATCTAGGAGCAACTATATTAAATGTTACCACGAGTTCATGGGATGGAAACGTACGTTTTACGTATTATAGTATGAGAGTAGATAAAGTAGTGTATAATACTGTACATAACTTGGTCTTATAACACTCGTGTGTTCATTTGCGGCATGATAGTTTAAACGTTCAGTTCTTTTCCACAAAAAAAAGCTTTAATTTGAAGCAGCTCTTTGCTTTATATGACCACTGAATAACTGAACAATACGTAAATATAGACTAGAGTACGTAAATGGACCCTAAAGCAATTCTTTTATTAACTATTTAATAAAATAAGTGTAATATTTCTTTGACTACACAATCACTACTTACGGATGAGACAGAGTCAAAAAAGGATTCCGTAAATATCGGTGTTGAATACCAATTTTAGTTTCAAAAAAGAGGGTGTATTTTCTTCTCCTGTTTTACCTTTGATATCGTACGCTCAGCGTAATTAGTTTTGCGTCAAAAGCACTCAATGCCTACAAGTGTGTTGAACAGAGACTACGTATATAAAATAGTTTTGAATATAGCGGTAAAAATTTACATTTTTTTTAAAAGCTTTATTCATCTTGCAGGTGGAATCTTTCAAGTTAACTTTAACCCACTTTCCGGTATCTGATTGAGCTGAAATTTTACATATTGGTCCAGTTCCGATGACAATGTATGTTTATGATAAACACGAGCTGATGCTGCTGCCAGGATTAGATCCAGACGAGGAATACTGCTCAATGGTTAACATATGAGACATTTGGTAGAGACATGAAATGTTCTTAAAAGCTTTTTTAAAAGCATTTTTACCTTGACTTGTTTTATTCTGTACTTAAAGAGCTATTGCAACACACGTGTATGCCAGCTCTATTATACATTAAAACTCAACTAATTAATCGAATAAATTATTCTAAAAAGCTCTCCTGCATATCTCTATAGTATTCTTGGGATATGTGTATCTTGAAATTCAAAATATTCTTTATTCAAGTAAACTTATGCTTTTAATTCGCTTTGAGTGCTTTTGAATCTTCAAGTCTACAGCAGTAGACTTGAAGATTCAACCAGTAGGTTCAGCACCTACCAATCCGCATTCCAACCCTTTCGCTCCAAAAAGGAGAGAGGAGGCCGGTGCCCAGCAGTGGGACAGTAACATGTCGTTATTTTACCTTTTTAAAATTTTTATAAATTATTGGATTATCAAAGAGTTCTGATACATCTACAAGTATATTTCAAACTTTACCCAAAACTATTTAAGAATATAAATTAAGATTTATAAAATCCATAGATATATAGACGTCACGTAACTTGATGACCGACCTAATGCTGGTGATAGGTATTTAATAAAATCGATAAAAATATATGACTCTTTTCTATAGGTACCTACATAGAAATTTAGCTATCAGGTAAATGAAATTCAAATTTGAATACAAAAGATTACAATTGAATTTTTTTTCGAATATCAAATCGCAATGAAGCTGCTATCACTATAGAATAACCGTTTAACTCAGTTCTCGTTTGCTGGATACAAGAGAGCGGAGGTAGGACGAGATTGGGGGACTGAGGGAGGTGCGGGCGCTGGCCGGACGTCCGCGCCCTTGGAACCCGCAGGCGAAGTCTCAGTTAAACAGTAAGCCAATAGAAGTAGGAAAGGTGCTCTTACCGAACCAGCAATGAACTCAGCGGTCATTTAAAAATTAATTTTACATGTCAAACTTATGTCTCAGTACAATTCTGTCGTGGAGCCTATCCTCCTGACGATGTTTCGGTTTCGGGGCAAAACGATCGTTGAGATTTTGGTGGTGATTGTGTGTATCGCTTGTGTGCATTGTGGCTGGTGGAGGCGTCTTGGAATACGTGTAGTGACTTGTCCTGCGGGTGTAAGACATGTGGATTTTGCCTAGTTCATACACTTAGCATTAAGAAGAAAGAAAGAAGAACAAGAAGAAAGAAAGATATTTATTAGAAATATTGCATCACTTACAGGCTAACACACTCAATAACTATAATAACAATGGCTTAACTAATCACTAACTAACTATTATTATCAACTAATTATAGATAAATACAGTAGTATTAGTTAGTTAACTAATTATGGTTTATGCGAGCATATACTCCTTATCCCCCACTCTTGTTAAGTACCTGTCAGTGGTGCAATGTCACAAATAGGCAAGACACTCAGGGTATTGACATCTGCTGACGCAGCATGTCAGCCCTGGTTTTCAGTGTCACCCTTAATATATCTATATAGATACATAAATAAGATAATAAGGTAATACATACATTCTCTTAACACACGCGGATTATAGCAAAGTAGTTCTTAAGTAGTTTCTTCAAAGTAGTTAGTTTCTAGAGGCCTACCATGAACTCTTATTGCGACTCAATTGACGACGACCGCGAACCGCTTTCTTTTCGTACCATGAAATGTGAATTGTATTGGGGTCGTAATATTTGAAAAGGATAACGTATATATGAACTATAGATAACTCTGTCGCCTCTACTCGACATGTTCTTAGGACGAATTCCGAACGCTCATTCGGCAACGACTTATAGTGTGTGCGTCTTTAAGACGTCATGGTATGAAAAAGCAAAACAATTTCGTTTACGTCTTTAATTGAGTCGCAACAAGAATTCATGGTAAGTCTGCTGGAAACTTACAATTTTATTGGCTTGGCAATTCATTGGCAATACAAAGCCTACCTTTTTTTAACATTTTTATAATCTTCAATAGTACAATCAGTACTAATATTGTGTTAGAACGAACAGAGTCGAAACTTTGTGAGCGTGCCATACCAGATCGTAAGGGGGCGGGTGGGTATGTTAATTATTTACCTGATACTCCCGGTGGCTGCGATGAACCCTTTATTATCTAATTCTACGAAAAAGGATCTTAGCGCTTTTTTTGTGGGATCGGCGAAACTGATTTATAATAATTTTCATGTCTACATCGTGTTAACTATTAAAATAAAACTTGAAGACCAAGTTTCAAGTAATTTAATCAATATCAAGTAAGTATAGTAATACTGTCAGAAGAAAGTATCTTCTTATGCTATTAAAGCAAAAAAAATATCATCAAATATCATCTCCTGCCCTTATCCCACTCCAAGTGGAGTCGGCACAACATGCTACAAACATGTTGTCATATGATTTGGCTACGTATTTTACGACCGGCCGCCTGCCTGGCGTCAACTTACCTTAGTCGCCTTTTACGACACCTCAGTAAGAAATAAGGGTGGCCTATTCTATGCTGCCGGATACCACACGGCATTTATGTTAGTCAGCTCTTACGACGCCTCGGTAAGAAAGTAGGGTGGTCTATTCTATTCTGCCAGATACCACACGGCTATATAGCAAAGTAAATATATGTAATGCTAAATGTAGAGTGTACTATGCGTTCTTATACCTGGTACATGAAGAATTCCTCAAAACTTATGCCCTACCCACCATAAATAACACAACAATATACAAGCATCGCACACCTTCACTACCACAATCTCATCATCATATTAAATGAATAATAATAAGAATAAAAGAAGATGTTGCGTGTATCGTCGTGAATCATCGACTCTACTGCTAGGTCGGAAAGCTGTTCCTACCGAGAAGAGCCAGCAAGAAACTCGGTGGTTGCTCTTTTCAAATATAATTCTTATAACTAGTTATATCTGGTCATTACTATCTTGTACAGGGTAGAGAGGAGTAGCTATATTTACGCATTTTTATCATTTATATAATCCTCAATAGTATAGTAGGCTTTTTGTGTCAGCCTCCCTTTAACAGATAAAATCGAGTGCGGAATGTGATTATAGAATCTTATACCCAAACCCACAAACGACTTATATACTTCTGCAAGGCGCAAAGCAGGAACCCCAACCTTATGTCAAGTCCTTGAAGATAGAAATATAAATATAATAGAAGATAGAAGATAGAAATATACATATAGTCAAACAAATATCTCTGAAGAATGTTATTTTTCAAAGAGAATCACTTTAGTTCTTTACACGAGTATTGTTACGCGGAAATTATAACGTTGTATACACTAATTTACTAATATATACCGCCCTAATATAACAGCCGCTGGGACTGTGTTGGCTACGGAACAGGATATTTAATAGTATCCCCATTTCTCTGGCGAAATGATCTGATTACCCATCTTAATATCTAACGAAATTATATAGATATGAAATGATTTCTTTAAAGGTGTAATCGATGGATCGAGTATTAGATTTAGGGTATATAAAAAACTATTTAGACTATTTAGATAGATCTATTTTTATTTTATTTATTTGCATCTTATGTAATGAATTATTACATATTTGCCCGGTTTGGGCGCTACAAATATTGTAGACACGTCTTACATTATATATAGACAAGATATATACTAATGTAAAAATGATAATTTGTCTTTCTGTCTACTTGTTGGGCTTTTATAATAAATCCGAAAGAAGAAATTTGTGAAATAATAAATAGTAGAATTTAATGGTATAAAAAATCCCGTCGTTATCAGCTAAAATACACAAACCTTACAGGATTTTCCATGTACTAGAAACAACATTTATACGTATATGGAGAAGTCAGTGTTTGATAAACGAGCAACAAATATTGAATTGATACAGTGAACCGGTTTATAAAAGTTTGACACGCGATATAACCAATATTTGCCAAAGCCGGATTTCGTATCTGGATCACCAGAGACATTGTTGTTGAACCAATTAAAACGGTCTGATATTTTCACATTTATTCACTATTTCATCTCTTACTATTCTTACTTGTTGAAACTGCTTATGCATAAAATAGAAATAAACATTCTCTATAATTCAATTTTATAGAATTAGGGTTTACTTTGCGGAGGTGTATAAAAATCCAAAGTAATGACAAAATTATGCGATTAGAGACTATGTTATACTAAAAGTAGAGGATTATTAAACCGCATGTTACAACAATAAAACACCGTCGTTCCGAAACATTACGCAGAAATGGAATCTATGACAAAATCGCAAACAATTGCGTTTTTCTATACTCGTGGATTATAGCAAAATATTATTAACATTATTTTCGTCTATACTCTATAGTTTATTAATGAACGGAAAGCGCCCAATCCGTTCACAAACCTATGATAGTTATAGCTATAGTATAGTTAAAATGGTGAAAAAAATGCATATGTCTATGACAATCGTAGGATAAATGATACAGAACCGCGTTGGAAAAGCATAATGCGTTTCTACGCACCATGCTTTATTACTCAATTTCATACATACTTCATTACTCTATTTCTCTCCATTAAGAGAGAGATAGAGGGAGTGAGTGTCTTTTCTTTTTAAATCCATATATAATATTATACATAAAGTCTGTGTATCTGTCTTTTTGTTGCGCTTTCACTGCTTAACCGCTGAACAGCGACATTGATGTAATTTTGGTACAACTTAAGCTTATTTACTGAGCTAACATAAAGAATAAGAATTCTCATTTTTACAACCGTTTATTTCTTAAAACAATATAGTATATAATTGAGGGTATATTAGGACTAAAATCAAAGCAAATAAAAAGTTAAAGTACTGGCCTGTTACAATCCCACTGCTGAGAATATGCCTCCTCTCTCCGTTTCTGGAGAGAAGGGTTGGAGCTAAGATCTACCACGCTGCACCAATGCGGATTGGTAGGTTACACATATCAACAGAATTCTATAGAGATATGCAGGTTTCCTCACGATGTTTTCCTTCACCGAAAAGCGCTTGATAAATTGCAATTACCAATTAGACACATGAGTTTTAATAGAAAAACTCATTGGTGCCTGCCCGGGTTTGAACTCGTGTTCCCCTCGAAAGAGTCGAGCGGTCTCACCGCTAGGCTATCACAGCTTAATAAAATAAAAATTTATACATCTTTATAATTCTATTTGTACCTACATTGATCAGAATAAAATAAGCTTTCCTTGGTTGTTTTTTAATTTTAATTTGATAAGTTTAATACATAGTTGAGGGTATTTTAAAAGTCGCTGCAAACGAATTTCCGGGTACTATTAGTTTTATATAAAAATGGTGATATATTTTCATTATTATTATTATATAACCATACGAGTCACATCGTGATAAAATCGAGTTACCTCTGTATAAGGTTTGACGTTACGGCAGAGTTGCATCCACCGTGTGGTGTGCACGAGACTTTAATATGTGAAATGTGCAGTCGCGATGTTGCGATGTGACGCGTATGTTTATATAATAATAGGTGTGAATCGCAAAAGTCAAAATCTACCATATTTTATTAATTAAATAGTAAATGACTTTGATTTCTTTGGAACCTGAGTACCGCGTTTAACGCCTCCCCAACAAGCGTCGGGAGGTGGGGTGTATTCTGAACAGGAGGCGCGCCTTCAATTTACATTTATGAACTCTCGTAACAGATTCCGGAGTGTTTACTTTCGATAATTAAAAGTCTCAGGTGTTGACTGTAGGCATGCTTAATTGTATCACAATTTATGTTTAATTGAGTGACTAGCCACAAACAGTGGCACCACTTAGATAACTAAGCTCTAAGCACAAGTTAGTCGTACACAGCATATTCAACTACCAGTTAAGTAAGTAAGTACACTTTAACTTTATTATTTGGTGTACCCGCATTTGAGTCAAATATTAAAATACCGTCAATTATGTACTATGAGATTTTTTCTGTTCCTAAATCAAGATTTTTTTAACCTCCGCGCTTGGCATATACACTTCAATTTTATTAATTATTACCAGTATTAGCAGTAGGATTAACAGCGATGGGTTTATGATTTTTGTATTTATAGACAATTTTGCAGAATGAAGTTAAAATTAAGTTATTTTCCTGTCTTTTTTAATTTTTATTTAATTTAAGTTTATATAAACACTAGTTTTACATAAAATATTTATATATCAAAAAACTTAGTCTACTACTAATAACTAATAACATTTACATATATGTATACATGTACATTTTAAACAGAAAATATCGATTGTTTCTATAAATTAATGGTCTACTGATTTTTCAAATTACATACACACATATGTACATGTATATATATATATATGTATATATATATATGTATATATAGCCTTGTATGCGACACATTGCGCGTCCGTGAGATAAAGACATAACCTTGTCATAGCGCAGTTGGGAAGTTGTCGAGAAGATTATAAAGTTGAAGAAAAGCGTTGTAGTTCTTCCATATCCTATATCACGCCCACTAATGTCTAAGAATAATGATTAGAGTATTTTAGTAATTTAGATTTTTTTAAACAACTTTATTTAAAACCTGAATTCGAGTCCTTCAATAGACAAGATTTAGTCATCCTAAACACGAGTTGCATCTACCAGACTATCGAATTTTTGCGATTTAGCCTATATTTATTTCGGATAACGCTTTAACCGCACCTGTTTCCGCGTGCCAATGATCCGGATTCAATTTCCGGCTACTCAAATATTTGTTCCGATTGCGCAACATATACGGCTCTCTACGTTCGTAATGTGTGGCGCTCAAGGTATCAAGAAAAATAACGTTAAATCCAGCTGTCGGATTAATATTCTTTGAAAAGCCAATCGGCTACTAGGCAAAGGTTGTCGTGAACTGCAGCTCAAGGACTGAAGTCCATTATAAACAACAGGATGTAACAGTAATAGCGGTTTGCTCCTATCCTACTGTTTAGGCTAACTTCCGTATCCTTTAAGGGAGAAGAATGATAGATTACACAAAATAAATTTCCTTACATTATTTTCCAGCACTTAAAAAGGAGTGGGATGGTATATTACACCAATCAGAGGCAGCTTCCATAGATTTCCTCACGATGTTTATCTTCACGTTAAAGGGGTGAGAAAATCCTTCCTTTTCCTTTAAGGGTTAATAATGGTAGTTAACACAGATCCAAGGAATCTTACATAAATTCCCTTATATTTTCCATCACCTAAAAAGGTGAGAATCTCTCTTTTCATTTAAGAGAGAAGAAGAAGAAGAATGTTAGAAAACACAAACCTCAGGAATCCTACATTGATTTCGTCACGATGTTTTCCTTTTACCTAAAAAAGTGAGAAACTGAAAATAATGTAGGACTTAAATTTTTATAGGAAATTTTATAAGTGCATGCTCGGGTATTTCAACGTTATCCGGCTAATCAAAGCCAATCTCAAAGCTTCGTATGAGTATATACATTCGATATAGTTTTAAGTACTACGTTTAAACACAACATAAATATCAAACATAAATTTGAATTAAATTCTTTCCTATAGAAAATACTGAATTTTCAGTTCTCTATGAAAAATAATTTCCAACAGTGTTTTCAGTCACAGCGAATTAAGCTCCGAGCTTTGGCATAAATATATTGCAAAGTTGAAAAGCCAGTCTGGCTTAGAACGAAATGCTAATCCTAGATGAAACAGTACTAACAACTAATGCTCGGTAATCGCATACAAACCAGAAAAAAAGCAAAAGGTATAATTTGTTTAGCAATGGAATAGTGAATCCAAAAGAAATGCTATTATTTTGATATGATCTGCGATTTAAGAATATCTTCTTCTTCGTCAACCGATGGACGTCCACTTCTGCAAGCCTACCATGAACTCTTATTGCGACTCAGTTGAAGACGTAAACGACGACCGCGACCCGCTTTCTTTGCATTGGGGTCGTAATGTTTGAAAGGGATAACGTTATATGAACTATAGATAGCTCTGTCTCTTTTACTCATATGTTCTTAGGACGAATTCTGAACGCTCATTCGGCAACGACTTAAAGTGTGCGTCTTTAAGACGTCATGGTATGAAAAAGCAAAACAGTTCCGTTTACGTCTTCAATTGAGTCTCAATAAGAGTTCATGGTAGGCCTGCTGGACAAAGATCTCTTCACGGGATTTCCACACCGTAACATTTGGTGCCGCTTGTATCCAGCAGCTCCCCGCGTCCTTTTTGAGGTCGTCAGTCCACCCCGTAGGGAGTCTACCGACACTATGTTGTCCGGTACGAGATCGCGATGCCAACACCTTGAGACCCCAACACCTCGGTTTTCCCCACTACTTGCCTCGCTCATCGCCACTTGAATTGCACGATACTCTAAGCTATATGGGTGAATTTGGTTCTTCTACGGATCTCCTTATTACTAATTTAATCAAGTAGAAAAGTAGTTTAATCAAGTTACTCCGATCATATCTCACTCCATCGTCCTCTAAATGACTCTGAGCTTTCTTATGAGACCCTTCTTATGAGAGACGTATATCATCACTGGCAACACGCGCTGTTAAAAGAATGGTCTTCGGGCACTGAGGTATCTTGAATGAAAAGATCTCACATAGTTTTCAATTATTCTAATAGTAGAGCCTGTGGTTTTTCATTTAAATTAAAGACAGATTTTAATAATAATAATTAATAATATCAAGATTTTATCTTGTGCCACCGTGTGGTATCCGGCTGTGTAGAATAGACCACCCTCATTTCTTACCGAGGTGTCGTAAGAACTAAGGTAAGTTGACGTCACGCAGACGACCGGTCGTAAAATGTCTAACTACATGTTTAAAACATGTTAAAATGTGTTGTGCCGATCTGACTTAAGAATAGGATAAGGGCAGGAGAATGATGCATACTAGGATGTATATAAACATAGATGAAATTGAATAAATAAAAATGTAAATATCATGACATGCCGCTATGCTAAGGTGTGACATAATGAAAAAACTGAATAAAAACCGCAAGGAAAATAACCTTTTTAACACACGGCAAACACAATATATCAAGTGAACTTATGTGGCGTTATTTATATTATGTGCGGTCGTCCACGCGATGGGAATATGATGAATCGTTTCAAAACTGGCACTGAACATAACGCTCACGTTAGGCAAATGTCGGTTAGAAAGTATTGTATAAAAGAACAACATTATACTATCTGACAATGTAATTCTAATAAAAAGCTGTTTCCGCGAAATATTTCACGTCATCTTAAATTTTAAAATTCATTAAAGTGTGTAATGTGTGTAAACTAGCTTCTTTTTAAAAGTCATGTTTGAATTATTTTGTGTTGTCTATGGAATGGCCTACTTCTATAAAACTGTTTTTTTTTAAACTTTCTTACACTTCCTGTGCCCGCGTCTTCGCCCGCAAATAAAATGGCACAAAATATTTCCCGCGTAAATAACTTTGTTATTCTTAGTTAAAAATGTAAATAATAAATAAATATATGGAACAATTATAAAGTTGGCTGACATCCGCAAAGTAACATAAAAACTTGTGTTGTAAGTACAACTGGTAAACATATACATATATAATTTTAAATACATACATATATACAAATATACACCCAAACACGAATCAAAAAGTAGTTTTAAGAATATATTAATCCTTGGCGGTAATCGAACCCGTGACCCGTGGAGTTGAAAGCAGGGTCAAGTTTAATTCATAATAAGAAAACTAATAAATAGTTAATTAGACAATTGCAACGCTATTGACAAAAAATTAAAAGGCAACAATAGTGAAATATAGGTGTAATAAATGCATGCATGCAATGCATGGGTTGTAATAAAAATAAGTTATTAAAATTTTGCGACAGATGAAATACATTTACAGTCATCTGTACGATTTATTTATTAATTACCATTAAAACAATAGTTATACATAGGGGTACCGACGATAAGACATTAAATGAATCAATCTTCCTAAATATGGTTTTTAAAAAAGTGCATTTCGGTTTTGTTAGTAATTGATATGTGTAACGTATTTAGTATTTAGGTCAAGGTTGGAATGGCGTGTTAGGGTACGGTAAATGATCTCTACTATAAATGGTGTTGATTTTTTAAAATACATAAACTAATTCCGATGGCTAAAATACTTCACTGAATTAAATGTTCTTTTTATGTAGAGTGTTGAGGAATGTAGGTAGTTACCTAAAATTAAATTAATGTCGTATGGTCGATACAACCCTGTTTAACAAGTCCAACGCCCTACTGCGAACAGATACCGGTAACACGTTAGAAGGAAGTTCAAGATTCCATAAGATGCGATTTAAGAACCTAAAAGTAACAGTAATCAGTGAAAACCGGTACTATTTCGGTCCAACCAATCAAATCTAGAGATCCAGAGCACGAGCGTGGCGTGCGGCCATTTTGTTACTTTACAAAGATATTACGCCGGTAACGCACGTTAAATATTATCATTCGGCCATGCCGATTAAAATCACGAGCTGTGAACGTAAGTTTTTTGTTTACAATGACGACAGCACATCCTCGTGGACGATACGGGACTAAAGTAAGGGAAGTAAACGGGATATAAAGAACAGTAATGACCACATTTCTTAAAAATTTAACAAACATTTTACTGATAGCAAATACCTAACGCAAATATTTGAACTTGAAAATAATTTTATTTAAGATATGTTTGTAGATATAGTACCCGGCAATAAATAATGCACATCGATGTTTAGAACGAAACTGCCGGCCAGTTCGGTTTCGTAGAGCGCTGTCACTGTCACTCAGTTACTATGTGACGTTTCACACGGGTTTGTCAGTCTTTGCGACAAAGACAATGCTATATGAAGCAGAATCTAGCCGATTTCCCTTTCTAAGCCTCGATGTGCATTATTTATTGCCGGGTACTATACTTTGTTTGATATGGAGGAGCTCTTGTTCGTTAGAATTAATCTGTTTTTTTTATTTGTTTTTTATTTAGCTACAATCAAATGTTATTAATAAACAAAAGTAATCATTTCTTAAAGATATACTATATACCTATTTGCCAATTTTAGAATGACACTACATGAATATTTATCTTAGATTTTAAATTTACAAATAATGAAAAAATATAAAACATTTTTAATTTCCTTTAGTTCTAGCGTATATTATATTAGCACTAAGGAATACTTGAAGATCCGGGACTTACGCGGAACACACTGTTTCATAGTAAAATTGTTATAATGGAATAAATATCATATTGGCCATCCATTTTCTGTCCTTCAAGACCTTTAGACGGCCATACTTGTATTAGCAATAAACTTAGTACATTGTAATTATATTATGCTCAACATGTAAATTTCCGTGTAATCGACAGGTAACTACAGCGATCTCATTGAAATATATCATAAAATTTAATCCTGAAAATAATGATGACGCTCTATAATATTTTAATTTACTTGTACAGACAGATACTCGCTAACACCCTTCTATGCCACCAAAATGACCGATAGATAATTTTTACTTTAACATATAAAAATTAATGCCAAATGTTGTTACCAGAAATTTTACGAATGTTGCTCCAGCACATTAGCTGTGAAAATGTAAGAGACAGCCAAACCGTGTCATCGCATTTATACTATCTATATGTCCATTATGTCCATTATGTATTTATTTGGTTTATCAAAGTTCTATTAAATAACATTGGCCTGCCGTCGTCCCATAAGTAGGGTCGACACAATATTTTTACATCATCCATTCTTTTTCCATTCGTCTTTTCGTCAACTCTGGCGCTATTCCTTTTAAATGAATATCACACAATTCATTTTTTTTTCTTCTATCTATTTTAAACTCTTTTGGTCACGCGAATTTCATTCCTGCTTCGACAAAAACAATGGTAATTTAAATTTGTGCACTAACATAATTCAAAATTTAATAAGATCGGAAATGTGATAGAAAGGGTTCTAGTACTGTGCTATATTTCTTTGTAGGGAAAGGGGGAGACTGAGCATGGAATTGGGTGGTGTCGTAAAAAAGGGTGGCTCCGAGTGTTGTTCCCTGTAAACGTCGAGAGCGATCACTGTTTCAATTTCTAGTCAGTTCTGAGTATAAAGGTAAAAAAACTGAAGGGTTTCAAAGCTCAAAATGGACTTTAAATCAATTTTATGCAATAGACACAAATACTGCATCAACTTTGTTTATTAGTAACTGTTACGTGTTGATTGTTACTCCTGCTGATATGAACTACGATACAGATTTATTGGATTCTCTTTTCAAAACAATATTATTTATAATTATTATGAACTAGCTGTGCCAGCGGCTTCGCCCCCGTGGAAGTCACCGTGTCACAATTTTTTTCTAGAATTCAAATTTTTATTTTAAAAGTAGTTATTGTGAGTTAACCATAAGAAATGGGAACGTGTTGTCACGGGCTTTTTTGTGGTAGATCTACAATTTTCAAGTACATTACTTTAGCGTATCTCTGCTGATTTACGCAGCGCATGCGACTAAAGCTTCCAGCAAGAAAGTTTCTTAACAACTGCGAGATCTCTTAAACACAATTTACATAATACCGATATGAATACCATACGAATGTACTATTTACCTAAACCATCCGGAAGTATTGCACTATATTTTGGTGAAAACTATACAAAAATCTGTTTAGTAGATTTTGAGAAGATCGATTACATACATGCTTTTTGGGACTTTGTTTTATAATAAATATAGATAAAAAACACAATTACTACTTATATCAATTATTAAAAAGTGTCTCATATAGCTAAGGAGTAAGTGTTTTAGATAACTAAGTAGTGATTGTATTAGATATCTATGTAGTAATTGACTTTTTTAACATTGAGGTAGTAGGAGACCTCATAAATTATTCATATTAAATTCAACGCTACAGAAACACAACGTCTAGATTAATTAACTAATCATTGTTACAAATTAACCTGAGAGATTTTAGCTTGAGTTTTGCTAATCGAAACTTTCATCTTTATAAGATACAAGATACTTTATCTGTGAGATAATGTTAAAAATCCCTTAAATATTCACTATTCGTTTAAACTTCGGAAAAAACGAGTTTTTTTATTGTTTTATTTTTTTTTCAATTTGATTTATTTATTACGTAGACTAAACCGAATTATTATACCCTTACAATAAAGGGAACGAAATTTTATTTTATTACACTTCTTATAATAGATAAGTCAAATTTTCAAATGAAATATAAATCAGTGAAATAACCCGATTCTTATAAAAGCCTAATATAATATATGAAACATATAAGAATATATATTTTAAATTGGAATACATCGATATTTAACTCAAAGCTAGTCTCGGCTTCAAGGCCGCAGACTAAATACATCATTTCGTGAGTTATAACTGAATCATATTTGTAAGGACAAATACATATTTGCCGTTTAATCGAATTATGCCCTTAGACCAACAGTAAGGCGACTCTTACACTATCTACCAGCTACTTGAATTTAAAGAAACAAAATGGCGATATTCGAAGCAAGATTTATTGTTGTTTTGTTGTACATGCAATATTTATTTTTACTTACATGTTTTTAGAAAATGATGGCCCTCGACGGTAATCCGCGACATCTGGAGCTGAAGGCAGAGTCACACGCGCTATCAAACCAATCGACGTGAACCATTATAATTAAAAACTGCCGAAATAGAGTTAAATCTGCTTTAGGAGCTAGGCTAGCTAGCTAGTTTTAATAAATAACATGTTGAATATATAATACATTGTTCATTATGTATCAATATAGATTAATACTAGCAAACTAGCTAACGTTGTTTTGCCATATAAATTATTTCAAAGTAGTTGCTAGTGTACATTATAAAATATGAAAATTTTTGTCACACCTAATGCATATATGTACAATTTCATATCAATCGGTCAAGCCGTTTCGGAAGACAGCATAGATTATTATCATTATGCTTAGTAAAAACTTTTACTTGCCGCTAGCCTGTGGTTACTTGTCATACTATTTTTTTTTATTATTATTGTTGTTTATCTTATATCTATTGACATGTCGTGTGGTATCCGGCTGAGTAGATAGACCACCCTCTCTCTTACCGAGGGGTCGTAAAATACAACTAAGGTGAGTTGACGTCAGGGAGGCGGCCGGTCGTAAAATACGTAGCCAAATCACGTGACAATGTGTTTGTATCATGTAGTGCCGACCCCACTTAGAGTAAGATAAGGGCAGGAGGATGATGATGATCTTGTATTCATTGTTTGACAAATAAATCTTGCGAACTGACCATAGTGTAAAGGAGGTTTAACGATTATATTCAATTAGTACGACTAAGGCGCGAGTGACCGCTTTAAGAGCAACTGACATAAACACAATTTTTTTAAACATTTTTCTTTTTATATCGTTGAACATCTAATACAATAATACACGTACATGTTTCCAACTTAACACAATCCGACTATCTCTTTGGCCTCTATTTAACTCTCGTTTGGTCACATGATTATTACCCTTCATTATGTGTCCATACCATTTTAATCTTATACCTCCTATCTTTTCTATAGTTGGCGTAACGTACAAACAAGTATATCGACTGCGAACCGGCAATATGTCTTATCTCTAATTTTAAGTCAAATCACTTTTAACGGCATTGATACTACTGCCCATCATTTACCGTATCAACATGTATAATCTACTAGAAAATTTGAAAATGAATAAAAAACTAATTTAAACTCAACTGTGTGAAATATTTTTTTATTTTGCTTTTAATTTTTTATATTGGCTTTGCGATTTTGTCGTGTAGTCTATCTCCTGATGATGCTTCGGTTGCGGGGCGAAACGATTGTTGAGTTTGTGATAGTAAACGTGTCTAGTGCTTGTGTATTGTGGTGGCAGTGGTGGAGGTTTGTGCATGTGTTTTTATGAATCCTGCATGTAACTAGTATGAAAAAACGGCTAGTCCACTATAACTTTAGCACTATATATATTTTCTATTTACTGTATCGCGGATTATAGCAAAATAATTTTATTATTACTTTTGTTTTTTATTTCTTAAAATTTATTGAGAATGTATTAATAATCACGTTTCTTCTTCCTGAAAGGTAGTCAAAAATAAGATAGGACAATTTGTCGGTTCACAGTCGAGAAGACTCAAGAAAATGATTATTATGAGAAGTACTTTCTATAAAGCATTATCACCTAAAAAGTTACACTTAAGAACAAAATTTTAAACAAACAAGAACGTAATTCACTGGTTTTTTTTGGCAGGTAATTTAACTGGAGATTTTATAGCGACTAGCTATAATTATGAAGCCTTTAACTGTTTCAGAAGTATCATTGAATCAATATCAAAATGCACACGAAATATAACGAGTTTCTATTATAATTTTTGAGCGTTATGCCACCTGAATTAATACGGTATAGATCAAAGCGGCTTGAACCACAACACGCAAGCATTAACGTCACTCGAAAATTTAAACGTTTTGTACAATTTTGAACACATTATGTCTTTACTTTTTAAAGTATTTATTAAAATCATAGGGTTGTTATTAGAGTAGGAAGCCAGCCTAAAATGTGCCCTATTACACTAAGGAGTAAGTAAATGAGACTTTATCTATCTGTCTCTCTTTTTTATGTGGGATTAAACAAAGATAAGTATACGAGCCTTATCTTCTGTCTCATTATTTATTGTGACATTCTCGCCTCCTTTACCCCAAGTACTTATTATTACTCTATGATTTAAAATGTCCCTAGACTCATTCATACAGAACTTTATACAGAGATAAACTGTCATCGAGACTTCGTTAACTGTAAAAAAATTGACAATATGTAGTTTTTTTGTTTCTGTAGCGAACCTATTTTTAACTTTTACGTAAAAGGCATAAACTCAATACCTCTTGAAGTGTTCAAAATTTAATTTAAATCCATTCTATGCGTATATGTACTAGTGGTACTTGCGACTTTTTTTCGCGCGAACTTAAGCGTTAAAGTACCCTCAATAATGCAATGTGTATTTTCAAGAAAAACAGATTTTGTTTTTTTTATATGTTAGCCAAGTATATTTAAATTTTATCAAGTTTCATTAATAGCAGCACATAAGCCGTGGAAGTGTTACAGACAGATTTGCGTATTTATAATATTAAAATGGATATATCAGCCATCAATCTCCTGTCTTTATCCACTCAGTGAAGTCAGCACAACTTGCTTTTCGCTTCATTCTCTCCTATCATTCGTCAACTCTGGCGCTACTCCTCTATGTGTTATATATCATTATAGTAATATATATAGTATACGACTGGCTCGTGGCAGGTGGTGGTGACCCTACCTCAGCTTCCCGCTTAGAGCCAACATTTCCTTGGTTCTTCGAGTCTGGGTGTATTTATGTATTTAAGTATAGTTACCGGCATTAAATAATGCACATCGATGTTAACAAACAGTCGGCCAGTTCGATTTCGTAGAGCGCTGTCTCTGTCACACACGGGTTCGTCAGTTTGTGCGACAGAGATAATGCTCTATGAAGCAACATCTAGCCGATTTCTCTCCCTAAGCCTCGATGTGCATTATTTATTGCCGGGTACTATATTTGCGTAAAATTCATCTGTATATTTTTACCAGTTGTCTGCCATCTATAACACGTATTAAGTTACTTTGAGAACAGATGACTGTGTGTGTGATTTTAATATTAAATATATTAAAAAAAAAGAAACGTAAAGAATTTGTAGAAATGTTTTTATTTTCACCACTATTTTATAAAAGCACGCCGACGCACAATCCCTTCCCAACCCTCCCCACAACTTCACAGGCCACTGAGGATAACAGAAATTGTCGATTAACGAAATTGTTTTAATTAAATTTGTATTACGTCCGATTTATAAGTAGCATTAACTTTTGTAGTGTTATACTATAGTAGCGAGCAATTACGAACTTAGCGAATACAAACGGTAACATTTTATTTTCAAATTTAAATACAAATTCAAAATATTAGTTATTGAAGTAAACCTGTAAACAAGTTATTTTGAATTGTCAACTTTACTGCTAGTTCGGAAAACTGTTCCATGCGAACATAGCCAGTATGGAACTCGGCGGTTGCCCTTTTCGGAATATAATTCTTATAACTATTTGGTTAGATTTAGTAATTATTATCTTGTTTAGGGGTCGAGGCGTTAGCTATAGCCACGCATTCTTATCATCTATATACTACAGAAAGCCTACTATACTGATAGTAGGTTTTCTGTATCAGACTTACTTTAAAAGTGTTTTTAAGCTGCTGTAATGGCAAAGCTAAAACTTTTAACTTGATTACTGTACTATAGATCCTAAGACACGTAAGTCATTTGTGGGTTTGGGTATAACATTCTACAATAAAATCCGAAATCAATTTTAATTTATCCATTACAGCAGTTTAAAAATAATGTTAAAGTAAGTCTGATACAGAAAGCCTACTATACCGTTGAGGATTACTTCGATGATAAGAATGTGTGGATATAGCTACTCTGTGACTCTGTACAAGACAGTAATGACTAAATGTAACTAGTAATAAGAATTATACTTTGAAAAGAGTAACCGCCGAGTTTCTTGTTGGATCTTCTCGATAGGAACAATAACTTTCCGAACCAGCAGAGAGTTGACGATTCAAAAGAACTTATTTACAAGTTTACTGAAAAAAAGAATATTTTATATTTGGATTAGATAGACTACGATGAATCTTCCTACTTACCTTAAGTATCGGTTGTTAACTTTGTATCGTTCAGGACCAACCCGTTTTAAAATGGTGCCGTGAAGTGGCCCCTTTGTTCCAGCAAAATAATTATATGCACAGTGAGGGAAAAGCTCTTTCTAGCGTTAAACGATGCTGAAAGTCTTGAGAATGTTTCATTCATAAAACATTACTTTTTTTTATATGTCAGCATATTCAGGCATGCATTTTATAAAGCGGCTAACTTTTCGGGTAGCCTAATGAAATAAAAGTGTTGAACAAAGTTGGCATCTATTTGATAGAATCAGACGTTATATTTGGTATGCGGAAATTCATACCACAAGTATTAATTATTATGTATATAATTGGCTATTAAATATTATCATTTAACGTTATTCATCAATTTCAGTTACGAATAAATGAATAAATAATAAAATAATAAAAATAATTTCTTTATACATTTCTATAAAAACAACAAAGATTATTTTAATATTTTAATACAGATGAACATATAGTACGCGGCAATAAATAATGCACATCGAGGCTTAGAGAGAAATCGGCAAGATTCTGCTTCATAGAGCAGTGTCTCTGTCGCACAGACTGACGAACCCGTGCGAAAAGTCACATAACTGAGTGACAGTGACAGCGCTCTACGAAACCGTACTGACCGGCATATTCGTTCTAAGCATCGATGTGCATTATTTAATGCCAGGTACTATATGTTGATAAAAAGGTCACAGACTCAGCTTAGAGGCTGTTTTTCAATCCACGCCTTATGACTAAGACAAGCTGCCAACACAAATTTCCTATTTTTCTAGCATATGTGTATAATTCTTCTTTCTCCTACCCTTATGCACAACATGTTTTTCTCTTCCATTCTCTTCTATCATTCAACTCTGGCGCTACTCCTTTTGTATGCATGTCATACTTCATACAATTCAACCAACCAATCTCTTTTTAAGCTTTCCTCTAGTCAGATATCCAGAATTAGCAATTTATAAAAAAAGATATAAAAAGAACCATTTATTACGAAAATGTTTTTAAATATTTATTGATCTTTTTTATTATTTCTATAGAAATATGAAATATCGATTCGAAACTATGTCTTGGAAAATAAGGAAATAAAGGCTATTTATCAAAATTTGTTATTTACAAAGTGCATTTTTATATTTCAAATCAAATCAAATCAAAGTAATCTTTATTCAAGTAAGCTCTTTCGAGCACTTTTGAATCGTCAAGGATCAATACGATTAATTCAGCTACAAATGGTTCGGAATGTTGCTCTTACTGAGAAGAACCAGCAAGAAATCGGCGGTCAATCAAATTAAATATTTTAAATTTTACATAATCAAACCGTAGTATTGTATGAAGCTGAAAGGATTTTCAAATCCAGGAATTTTTATTATCCAAATATTCCTCAAATAATATGCAATTTTTAATATACGCAGACAATTTTTATTTTATGTTAAATATTGACTAACGCTTTACTCGGTACCTGTTGATGTGACTTAGATTATTAAAATAAAAATAACAGTGTAAAGACAACTAATTTATTTGTCTCTTCATTCAACAGCGACCATTTCCAAAGATTTACATCTCGTGTGCCGCCCCCCGACCTTTTAGCTACAAATTTCGATACGGCGATACCATCGAACTATTCAGGGGTTGCTGATAGGGCCGCCATAAATGTAAACTTATTATGGGGACATTATTTGTAGCTGTACCAAATAACTGACGACAATATAATAGACACGCTAAGATCACGGAAAAAATAAATGACAATAAAGTTATATATAAAATTCTCTTGATACAATGTTAGTTACCATATTCCTCTAAAAGGCTTGACTGATTTTTATAAAATTTTATATGCATATTCAGTAGGTCCGAGAAGCGGCTACAATCTATTTTTCATACCCCAAAGTGATAAGAGTCGTGCAACCCTTAACATTTTTTTAAATTTTTTGGGCATTTTTTTTATTTTTTTATACTCAACACTAGATATCAAAGCTAGTATTATCTATATTAATAATGAACTATGTCTATATGACATATTGAAGCCCCTTCGTAAAGATAAATCATTATGATTGGCCTGCTTTCGCAGGTGGCATTTGCCCTGAGTTCAGCTCCGGAGTCGCGGGTTCAATTACCGTATCGTAAAAGGATTTATTGGTGCTCCAAGTCTAGGTATTTATGTATTTGAGTATTTGTTTAGAAGTTATATATATGATAACAAAAATTATTTACCAGTTGTCTGTCATCCATAACAAAAGTATTGAGTTATTTTGGGGACGAAAAACTATATGTGTAATTGTCTCATATGTTATCATTATATTATTAATATTGTAGTGTTTATTAAATTAGTAGCAGAAGGAATTATAACAATCCAGTATCAGTAATTTCATTTTAAATCATTATTCAATCATAGGAGTGGATATGCATATCAATTTTAAAATAAGACAAAGAAAATTAATGTTAGGATCAAATTCCGGCAATTCCTATCAACCCCAATAAACTGGCAACACTAGTTGTAACTGGGGCGTCAGAGAACATGTGGCGTAGTCAACTAGTCCGCCAACCAGTCTAGCGATTTATCCGTCATGTTATTACGCTTCATTTGCGAATGTCTTGCGTCGTTTACGTCTAATATGGTCTTTAAAAGATGCTTAGCAATTTTAAGAGTGATTAGTTAGCTGATTGCACATATAGTACTTTGGTCCCATCAGATCAATAGAACAAGATTTAGTCTTGCCGGACAATCGAATAAAGTATTATTAAGTTCTTGACTATAACAAGCTATGATAGCCCAGCGGTGAGACCGTGCGACTCTTTCGAGGGAAACACGAGTTCAAACCCGGGCAGGCACCAATGAGTTTTTCTATTAAAATTCATGTGTCTAATTTATAAATGCAATTTATCACACGCTTTTCGGTGAAGGAAAACACCGTAAGGAAACCTGCATATCCCTAGAGAATTTTAGGGATATGTTTAACCTACCAATCCGCATTGGAGCAGCGTGGTAGGTCTTAGCTCCAACCCTTCTCTCCAGAAACGGAGAGGGGAGGCCTATTCCCAGCAGTGGGATTGTAACAGGCTGCTACTTTAAGTTCTTGAGTTTCTTCTATTAACGCTGTTTCACCTTCATAATAAAAATATTACATTATTTATTTTCATATTCCTCTCACTATTAGCAAGATACACTGTCATTCTATATTTTGTAGTTCAATCATCTAAGTATATACTTATTATAAAACAAAGTTACCAAAGTCTGTCTGTATGTGTTCGATTATCTCAGAATCTACCAAACGGATTATGGTACGGTTTTTACTAAAAGATAGTGCAACTCTCCCGGAAGGTTTAAGTTAATAAATTCAAATTCGAATTCAAATAAGTCTATTCAATTTGCCTTTACAAACACTTTTCAATCGTCAAATTAAAATTAAAATGAAGCTATGACTGGTTCGGAAAGGTGTTCTAACCGAGAAGAACCAGCAAGAAACTCGGCAGTCACTCTTTACATACTCGGCCTACGTTAATAGTACATTTTTGTAAATTTTGTTGAAGAGGTTGCCGCATGAACTAGCAGAGATACATTAAAGCAATGTACTAGAGAATTGTAGATCTATGATATAAAAATACAAAAAAAACTCTTACGATGTCTCACAATACCTATTTTAATTTTCAAAATTTTAATTAAAAATAGTTTCTGTAATATTAATACTAAACCTGCGATGGCCCAGCGGTGAGATCGTGCGACTCTCTAGATACGATCATAGGTTCAAACCCCGGGCAGGAAACAATGAGTTTTCTATTAAAAAACTTATGTGTCTAATTGATAACTGCAATTTTTCACACGCTTTTCGGTGCAGAAAAACATCGTTAGGAAACCTGCTTTTCTCTACAAAATTCTAGGGATATGTGTAATCTATCAATTCGGAACATCAATTAGACACATATGTAAGTTGTATCAGAAAATCTCAACTACCCGGGTCATGTCTACCCGGGTTTAACCCGTTAACCCTTCGACAGAGTCGCACGGTCTCACCGCTGGGCTATCACAGCTTATAGGAGAGATTGGAAGAGAAAAGTATGTTGTGCCGACCCCACTGAGAGTGAGATAAGTAGAATGATGTTAATAACAAGAATCTTTATCATATGTACATCGCTAAACATTTTGTAACATTTTGAAAATAACGCCTAAAACGGAGAGAGGAGGCCTATGCCCTAATTAAAAATATTAATTTATTTTTGAGATTGTTTTCTTATGTCCAGTATCAATCTCTAGATAAATCAATTATCTAGATAAATGAGTTCGTAAGCCATTTAATATAGACCAAAATTAGGTAGGTATTTTTCTTTTTTTTATCCCTAAAGGCTTTGCTATTTTGTCGTGGAATCTATTTCCTAATGATGTTTCGATTGTTGAATTTGTAACAGTGAACGTGTGTAGTACTTGTGTATTGTGGTGGCAGTTGTGGAGGTTTGGGCATGAGTTTTTACGAATCCTGCATGTATCGGGTATGAAAACGGATATTCCACTATACATTTAGCTTTACACATATTCTCTATTCACTTTATCGCGGATAATAGCAAAATAATTTCATTATTACTTTTGTATCGATTATGTCTAAGATTGACGCTTCTTGAACTCATTTCTAAACATATCATAATTATAACTTTTGTTCAAAATAAATAACATCACTATTTCATCTATTGAAAACACATTTCCAGCGTTATACACTCGATCCGTTTAAACACCAATACGCTTAAATTGTTCGATTCCATATTCTAGAATACACAAACATATCTATTTTAACACCCAACGCGTGATTGTGCATACTTACAAGAACAACATTGCATTCGTCTGTACTTAGATCATAATAAGGAATTATAGATGCTATATACGCAAAGGTCAACGCCCATTTCGTTGGTCACTACAGCATAATTATCATGTTGTATATATAAATATAAATATAAATATATGGGACATTTACACACACGGTCGTCCGTCCCCAAAGTAAGTAACTTAATACTTGTGTTATGGATGACGGACAACTGGTAGATATACTACATATATAAGTTTAAATACATACTTAAATAGAAAAACACACCCAGGCTCGAAGAACCAACAGTTTGTTTATAGAAAATGTTGGCCCTCGGCGGGAATCGAACCCGCGACCCACGGAGCTGATATAACAAACTAGCTGCGGCTTTACCCCGTGGAAATCAGTGCCTTAATATAACGTAATATTTTTAATAGAAATTTACGTACGTATTACGTAATGTTATATTTACTACATACGTAATAATGCCGTGTGGTATCCGGCTGAGTAGAATAGACCCTTATTTCTTGTCGAGGTATCGTAAAAGGCGACTACGGTAAGTCGACTCGCCGTGTGGTATCCGGTTGAGTGGAATAGACCACCATCTTTCTTACCGAGGGGTCGTAAAATACGACTAAGATAAGTTGACGTCAGGCAGGCGACCGGACGTAAAATACGTAGCCAAACGATGCGTGTAACATCGTATACCGACCCCACTTACGAGTGTAATAAGGGCAGGAGGATGATGATTTCAACATACGTAATAACAGTAAGTTTATTGTGAGTTAACCATTAGAGATGGAGACATGGTGTCGCAGACTTCGTTAAAGTATTTTTGTAAATCTACAATTCTTTAATACAGCACTTTACTGTATTTCTGCTAGGTTATGCGACGCACGCAAGTACAGCTTCCAGTAGGCGAGTTTTAGTTACAAACCCGCGACCTCTTCAACGTAATTTACAGAAAACAGTAATGTGCTATCAACTTAAACCTTCCAGAAGAATTGCAAGATCTTTTAGTAAAAACCATACACAAATCCGTTTTGTAGAGTCTGAGAACATCGATCAGATATAAACAGACAGCTTTTGCAGACTTTATTTTTTAAACTATAGATAGACTAGACTAAGAATAAGTTATATATTATTAAAATTCATTAGTCATTTAAAGATATAGAGTACCTTACTATACCTTCAAGCTATGATTGCCGAACGGTGAGACCGTGTAACTCTCTCGACTCATGGGTCATCATTTCAAACCCAAGTAGCAGCACTATTAAAATTTATTAGGAAAATTTATTTGCCTATTTGATATTTGTAATACGCTTTTCGGTGTATGAAAACATCGTGAAGAAACCTGCATATCTTTGGGGGTCGTGGGTTATTTGTAAAATACCAATCTGAATTGTTGCAGCGTATTGAATCTCAACTCCAACTCTTCTCTACAAATAAGGAGCAAGGTGGCCTATACCCAGCAGTAGGATAGTAACAGGCCGGTACTTTTTTTTTTGTTAGCTTCGTTCTCACTTCTACAATCAAGTTTGATCTAATTCGTCTAAACTAATCATTGTCTAGACTACAAGTAACCTTTTGGGCGAAATGTCGTTATAAAGAAGTACATACATGAAGATGAGATGATCGTTGCTGAATCAGAGACACGTAAAACTCGAGTCTCGTCATAAAGGCCCCGTTTTCTCCTTTTTATAATGACACGGAGATTTGGAGAGGGGAAAAAGACCTAGAAAAAGACCTCGACGATCGCTCTGCTGGCCGGGAGTTACTAATATTCATATCCAGTAAAAGCTATATAGATAAAGAAAACTTTATAAACTCTCAGTCTTCTCTTGTATTTTATCAATCACAATATGACCTTTAATTACTAATAATTTTAAGAAGCAACAATGACTACTGAAATAGCTTTAGCTATTATCGCAAGATACATTATGCTAGCTGTCACTCCAACTTCATTCGCGTCAAATTAAGTTATAATAAAGGGTATACATATATACCCTTTATTATACACCATATTATGTTCAATTCTATTTCGGAAGGGAAAATATTCTTCTCCTGTATCTATATTACATACATGTATGTTTGGTACAAATGTAAGCTACAGTAAATTGAACTTTCATCAATATCACCTCCTATTTAGCTGTGATAGCGTAACAGACGGACAGACAAGTAGACTTTGTATTTTAAATAATTTATAGAATTAGGCGTTACTTTGCGGAGATCCATAATACAAAAGTAATAATAAAAATATTTTGCTATAATCCGCGATACAGTAAATAGAAAACATATATAGTGTTAAATGTATAGTGAGATTATCCGTATTTTCAATCCGACAAAATCGCAAAGCTTTGCGATTTTGTCATGAAGTTTATCTCCTGATGATGCTTCGGTTGCGGGGCGAAACGATTGTTGAGTTTGTGATACTGAACGTGTGTAGTGCTTGTGTATTGTGGTGGAAGTGGTGGAGGTTTATGCATGTGTTTTTACGAATCCTGCACGTACCGGGTATAAAAATACGGATAATCCACTATACATTTAACACTATATATATTTTCTATTTACTGTATCGCGGATTAAAGCAAAATATTTTTATTATTACTTTTAGACTTTGTATTAATAATAGGAGTATGGATACTCTGTACTTTATTTCGCATTATTTCAGGAAGTAACTTAAATTATTATAACTTAGCGGCCTTATCGCTAAGAAGCGATAATTTCATCCAACCTGAGAGTCTGAAAATAGTTTAAGATATACTACTCATATTATCTGTGATAGCCCAGCGGTGAGACCGTGCGACTCTTTCGAGGGGAACACAAGTTCAAACCCGGGCAGGCACCAATGAGTTTTTCTATTAAAACTCATGTGTCTAATTGATAATTGCAATTTATCACACGCTTTTCGGTGAACAAAAACATCGTGAGAAAACCTGCATATCTCTAGAGACTTCTGGAGATATGTGTAACCTACCAATCCGCATTGGAGCAGCGTGGTAGGTCTTAGCTCCAACCCTTCTCTCCAGAAACGGGGAGAGAAGGCCTGTTCCCAGCAGTGGTATTGTAACAGGCCGCTACTTTACTTTAACTCATATTATTAACAAAATTGTATATACACAAATACATTATACAATATCAAATGTAAACTACTTACAAAAAAATCCCCGTTTTACTAAGTACAGATTTCCATTGATTTCATTGCTTTTTTTATTTACAGAGAGAGGGTTTTGTAGTTTATAATGAAGACATCTATATAATAAGCATGAAATCATGTGAACAAATAAGTATTAAATATGAATGTAACTAGAAGACTGAGCGTAACCATAAAATTAAGAATATTTAAAGTCAGTTTGTTACTATTAAAATAGACTTAATGGTATAGCACGATAAAATCTTCGCAAAGCCGGTGTTCTCCTGACTTTGAGAACGGTCATAGACGTCCGTATATTTATTTGAGCTTTTTGCGCTAAATAACGTAATAGCCTACAAGGTATACAAACAAAACAAAAAATACGTATATATGATGTTATCTATGAATATCTTTTATCACACGTTAGAAATTATTTGAATGCTTGAAACCAATGATTTTTTATACTAAAAAATATATGGAGACTATATTATATTAATGAAAACGTGTTACAAACGATTGTTTGCTAATCAACGTATTAAAGACAACTTGCGGCATAATATCCGTTAAGTCCATATTCCATTTAGCCATATATAATATCTTTATTATTTTACACAGGCACAACAAGCCTGCGGCTTCGCCCGCGTGGAATTTTAAATATAAAATTGTTATTGTAAATCAACCGTGAGAGATAGAGATATGCTATTGGACTTTTTTGTAGGATTTTTATAGATCTACAATTCTCTACTACATTACTTTAGCGCATCTTTGCTGGTTTACGCAAGCAAGCAAGTTTTTTAACAACTGCGCGATCTCTTCAACACAATTTGCACAATACTGATATGTCCTTCCGTCCATCCGGAAATATTGCACTATCTTTTGGTGAAAACCGTACAAAAATCCGTTCAGTAGATTTTGAGAAAAACGATTACATACATACAGCGTTTTGGAGCTTTGTTTTATAATAATTAATATGAGTAACAAATATTTATTCCTTTTCTCTTTCTATTTACGAGATTTTCGTCACGTTCGACGAGATATCAACGATGTATACGTGCTGCGTTAATGGGTTCATTATCAAACATCTTTATTACTCGTCAAAGGCCTCCTCCCCCTTAGCGAGATGAAAAGAAGCAAAGTACAATGATTCTGCTTCCAGGAATTCTCTAGGGAGATGCAGCTTTCATCAGAATGGTCACCGCTATGAGCTCTTCTTCTTCATCATCAATAGATGAACGTCCACTGGCGGGCATAGGTCTCTTCACGGGATTTCTACACTAGAGGATCTTGTGCCGCTTCGATCTAGCAGCTTCCTGCAACCCTGTTAAAGTTGTCAATCCACCCCGTAGGGGTGTACCATTGATGCGTTTTCCGGGGCGGTTTCTCGGGGATCGCCATTCCAACACCTTTACCACAACATTCCTAACGCCTGTCGGTTCTCCGGACTATGTGTCCAAAGAAAAGCGCTCAATGAATTAAAAATTTCAATAAATCTATTAAAAACTAGGTAAATAGGCGCGGTGTTAGAACTCGCTAAGCTTTATGATGACGTTCTGTACATTTGTCCATTACAGCGTTTTAGTTGACTGTGCTTTTTATTGGTTAATATTGATTAACATGAATTTTAAGCCAAAAAACCTTCATCTATACATAAAAATCTAAAGACTTTGGTTCAAAATCGCAAATGTTAAGTATTTTTACGCAACACTTTTTTTTTAATAATGTTATAGTTATTTGTTTATTTGACAATCATAAGCTCTGGTAGCCGACCCTTTCGTGGTGGTCACAAGTTCAAACTTCATCCAGGCACCATTGAGTTTTCTATTAAAAACTTGTGTCTAATTGATATTTGCAATTGGTCAGATGCTTTTTGGCAAAGGAAAAACATCGTACCAATTCGCATTGGAGCAGCGTGGTGGGTCTTAGCTTCTAACCTTCTCTCTTCTAAGAGGATGATTATGCCCAGCAATGGGATAGTAACAGGCCACCAACCTTTGAAATTCATGATTCGGCTACATATTTTACAACCGAGCGCCTGCCTGACGTCAAATTACATTAGTCGTATTTTACGACAACTCTATCCTGTATGACCCCGACGATCAAATAACGATCGCAAACACAGAAACACGTAATACACAAACACAGCGTCTTCGCCGGCGAAGACGAGGTCCCAGTTTTCTGACGTCGGTCGGTCGTGGCTTCTCGCCACCCTTCCGACGCTGCTATGACTAATCTAAGTCATACCATCAACCCTCCACTACACGTCGCCCTAAGCCGTGGTCCGGCCTCACAGGAGGCACCTTTAGGACGAGGTTCCCTGACTTAAGTAGAGCTTCTGCGCTCTACTCTCTGCAATTTGCAACCTCGATGATGTTTCTGCGCTCGCCCGTCCCGCCCGGTGACGCTATAAAAGCCATTAGCGCAAACAGCATACAGTCAGTTCGAAAAAAAAACGACAACTCGGTAAGAAATGAGGGTGGTCTACTCTACTCAGCCGGATACCACACGGCGGTTAAAGTTTATCCTCTTTAACATTTAACAAATGGAACTTTTACCGTTATTTGGTCGACAAAAGCCAGATTCGCTTTCAGTTTAAATGTTCGAGTAAAAAAGCCTGCGTAATACGCGACTTACAAAAGCTTTAAGAACAAAGTCACCGTATACTATAGTGACCATGGTCTATTGGTGTAGACCTCACTATTGATAACTTTTTCTTCAATGGATAATCAGCTTTATCTGTAGCAGTTAAGAACTAATTTATAACAACGTACCATCTAGTCCCTTTTAACTCAGGTAATAACAAAATAAGAGATAACATCTTTGCGTAAGCAACAATAGGGCTCTCACTTATTTTATTAGGGTCGACAACATACAGAAAAATGAATTTTATTGTAATGGAGTTAGGATATAATTTTGAGTGGAAGGTATCACGAGATTTGATACAATCTAAGTCGGATTGTTGTGATAAGTAATCAGTTGTTTAAGCGTTCGTACGCCACCTGTTTGAACATTGTTTTCGATAGATTATTAATAGTTTTACGCTGAATAATTACGTTACTTCTATGATTATTATATTAATGATGTCTGTGACGCAATAGAATCCGCTTCTTCCTCGTGTGCAACTGGCGGGCGTATCTTCTTAAAAACAAGGATTAGAGTTTAATACGACCACATTATTAACGACTATGCAGGTTCCTTCCAAATTTTTTTCTTCACCGTGAAAGCCACTATGAACTGTAAATATAGCAGTTCCCAAACGCGACAACGCCGTGTAAAGAGCTCATGAATAAGTGCCACGGAAGGGCTCGAAACTAGTCGGGCTAACCCGATAGAACAAGACGTGAGTATAGCCGGTTTCTATACATAAACTATGAATACTACCCACTATAAACTTTAAAAACTGTAAATATGTTTTAATACAAAACTATTCGTGGTTCGAACCAGAATAATATACAAGGTTTATAAACTACTTTATTAAAATTAGCTCAAAAAATTCTGACACATAGGAATAAATATATAAAGTATTATACATTAACATGATTGATATTATTTTACTTATATTATTATTAATTTACAACAAGAATATACACGTTATATCTACCCTAAATTACTTACACGCAAGTTGTAACATTTGTACATGACAAATTATGATCATGTAGAATGGTTGTTGAATCTTTTAATTATACTTAAAGTATTTATAGAATTAGGCGTTACTTTGCGGAGATCCATAATACAAAAGTAATAATAAAATTATTTTGCTATAATCCGCGATACAGTAAATAGAAAATATATATAGTGTTAAATGTATATAATCGCAAAGCGGTTGCGGGGCGAAACGATTGTTGAGTTTGTGATAGTGAACGTGTGTTGCTTGTGTATTGTAGTGGAAGTGGTGGAGGTTTGTGCATGTGTTTTTACGAATCCTGCACGTATCAGGTATGAAAATACGGATAGGCCACTATACATTCAACACTATATATATTTTCTATTTACTGTATCGCGGATTATAGTAATATAATTTTATTATTACTTTTGTATACTTAAAGTTATAAGCAAAATAAGTTTGATATGATAAATGATATTATTACAAAAAACAATTATAAACATTAGATTTCTCGTCAAAGCAATTCTCTCTCGATACGAATCCGGAATTACAATAAGGGATCATTGAATTAAAGACGAAAATTTCCTTATTCTGTATGAAACTCATTTTTCAAGCGCAAATTTTTATTACCTTTTACTAACAAAAACATTATAAAAATACGTAATAAATAATTTAAGGTCTACCAAATTTAAATTATATTCGTTTTATAAAACTATTAATAATTTATTTTTTTCGTTTTATTTACTACATACGTAATAATGCCGTATGGTATCCGGCTGAGTAGAATAGACCATCCTCATTCCTTACCGAGGTGTCGTATAAGGCGACTAAGGTAAGTTGACCCACCGTGTGGTATCCGGTAGAGTAGAACAGACCACCCTCTTTCTTACCGAGGGGTGCTAAAGTACGACTAAGGTAAGTTGACGTCAGTCGTAAAATACGTAGCCAAATCATGTGACATCATGTTAACATGTTGTGCCGTCCCCACTTAGAGTGGGATAAGGGTAGGAGGATGATGATTCGTTTTATAAAAGTTAAAATACTCGAATAATATTTTTGTCTCATTTATTTAAAGCTTATATATTAAATTGTCGTGTAACAATGTTAGTAAGCGTACTCCTCCGAAACGGCTTGACCGATTGTTATGAAATTTTCAATGCATATTCAATGGATCTGAATGATAAGGCTTGGTCATCCCTAACATAATTTTTAATATTTAGACGATTTTTAAAAAATGTACACTACAAATTCCCTAGAAATAATTTATATGACAAAACAGCGTTTGTCCGATCAGCTAGTTCCGAACGCTTCAATCAATGCGGGGCGCAGCATTTTTTGAGCAGTTCTTGCATACAATATACATAAATACACATGCACGTTTGACTTAGACTGAGTGTTAGAGAAAAAATTAACCGTAGCTGACTCAGAAATTTATTTCATTCAAATAAGTATAGATATTATTTAAAAATTAATTTTAACTTGCATAATTTGACTATATATATACTATACATAGACTATACATAATAAAACTTTCGTGGTATCGATTTTAAATATGTGCGCGCGGATCCTAAGAATACCCTCTCATCATTAACCTAAACGGGCACAATAGTATAAATTCAAGCTCAAATTAAATAGTCATAACAGCCTTAAAATACTTAAAAACAATGTTCGATTTTGAAAACCATTTAAAACAGTTGTAGCTTGTAACAGCCCGATTACAAAGACCCATTAGATGCGTCGACACCAAAGTTAGAGTGTAAGTAAAAAACAAATAAAAACCCCTGGAAACGGATACGGGACGAGTGAAGAATGCATGCCGATACCGATGTGAGTCATCTCATCATTGGCCACCTCGAAGTCGTCATTTCCACTATATAATGACCTAAAAATACCCAAAAATATACCTTATCTGTACAAAAATAAGAATTGTCTGAAGCATCAACTTATACCGGTCAATTCCTATAGTTTTTACAAAACTATATTGTGGTTATTTAAATTTCTATATTTATACAGTACCGCGATTTTCAATCCTAATCTTATGACATAGCGACTGCAGTAAAGTTTATTCAATTTTATGAACGATGAATATATTTTTGTATGTATTTTAACAGAAGTTTAGACTACATTCCGTCCGTGGTGATTGTTCTTGCGTTTTGAGTGATGTAAATTTTAAGTAATCAACTTATGACAAGGCCGTTAAGTCATCCTTGGGAAAACAATAGTGATGAACTGTTATGAGTCGCTTTCAATTTTGTTTTAGATTATTCTGTTGCTGTTTTGACGAGTGCTGTATAAAAGTCCTTACAGCTAATGTTAATTACATATAATATTAACTGTAAACTGTAATAGACCACCCTTATTCCTTACCGTAAAAGGCCGTAAAAGGCGAGTAAGATAAGCCGACCCGCCGTGTGCTATCCGACTGAGTAGAATAGACCACCCTCATTTATATTCTTCTTCAGGAGGTTCATCGAGCGATAATTATGATACTTTAATATGCATTTGTCGAATAAGTATAAACAATTAAAGATACTCTGAGACAACAGAAACTATAACAGAACATTAAGAGAATGTATGTACTCGTAATGTTGCTAAGTAAGTGCGATTTTGTCATGGAACCTATCCTCCTGATGATGCTTCGGTTTCAGAGCGAAACAGTCGTAGAGATTTTGGTGGTGGTTGTATTGCTGCATGGTGTTGTGTGTATTGCGTGTATTGTTGCTGGTGGAAACATCTTGGGTTAGGTGTGGTGGCTTCTTCTGCATGTGTAAGATATGAGAATTTTGCTTTCATACACTTATCATTACTTGAATACACGCGGATTATAGTTTCTGTAATATGGAACTCCGAATAGTAACGCCTGCGTCCATATATAACTCTGAGACAACGTTTAATATCGTCATAGTTTAATTTCCGTTTCATAAATGAAAGTTTCAATTTCGATTTTTGAATAATCTTACTAACACTCACCTACACAAAAGACTTTAGTGTAAACATTTAAAAAAAAATTGTCTTTCTGCGAAACATTTAAATACTTATACTTTTAACAGCTTAAAATTATAAAACTTCATCGTAGCACTGCTAAATTTTAACGAAAAATATAAAATACTTTCATATATTTCGAGTGCCGTAACAAGCATATGAATCTTTTATGATTTTTCACTAATTGGCTACGATGTTTTGAAGGATTCGTCGAGTTTTCTGCTCATCTCTTACAAGAATGATACACTATTTTATTTTAAGTTTCATTGTATGCGAAATAACTACTTGAGATTATACAAGAATGGAGTGGAGCAAAAAACTTATTTATGATTAGCAGAATGTAACTTATAGTTAAACATGTAAGTAGGATTTTTGTTTTATAGCCCAAAAATTACGCGTTCAATTGTGGCACGGAATTTGGCAAAATATATTTTTTAGGAACGTACTAAGAAATTTGGATTAATATTAAATGTATGGTTACTTTAGGAAATTTATAGAAAAACGCATTATAAATTAATAAAAAATAATGCAATTTTTTGCTGCAATCTGCGATGAGAGGAATATTTAAAATGCTAAAAGTAGAGCATATATAAGAAGAAATACAAATACTGAACCAAGTTAAAACCAAACTTAATCGTAATTATTTTTTTTATTTTGATAGCATAAACTTATTAAGTTGAACGTTTGTCAACCTCAGCCTGATTAATAAATTACATGTTTTCAATGACATTAAATTAAAAAATAAACACGTCAATCGAGATGCATAAGGCGGGAAATTATTTATACTTGGTAAGTTAGTAAGGATTGGAGTGAGAGGCGCGGCGCGGCGGCGCGGTACGGAATAATCGATACCCCATAGCACCATAAGTAGGGTGGACATACGGGGCGGATTATGGTGTTTTGGCGCGAAAATAAGACGGCAATTGTAACCATAAGTAACCCTAACTTTAATTAAACACACTTTATTGAAAAAAACTTTTTTACAAACTCTTTTAAATCGTCGCTTGAGCTAACCAGACAGAATCTCAGAATATGCTCTGATCAAAAATATATATGCTTTGACTATGTTACATATCGTTACTAGAATTCATATATTAATTAGATAAATAAATTGGGTTTTTTTTATTTTCATCGTTCATTTAAGGTTATGTTTCATGCGTAAATAAATGTTTAATAATTGTTATTAAATTTATGAAAAAGATGCGTAAAATACAATAATTAAATGGGCTTTCTTGATATTAGACGTAAAGTATACTTCAATAAATAAAAAAAATCATTTTTTGGGACGTTAGTTGCTAGATGAGATCTGTCTCTATTATAAAGACTAGCGGTACCCGTGCCTTTGGTCGCGCCACTATAAGTGTTATGTATACTAATTAATGCGATATGTTTAGAGAGAGTATCGACTTTAATCATGAAAAATTTCATCAATATTGGTTCAGCAGATTTGCCGTGAATGCGTAAAAGACTGACAGCCAGACAGACAAGTAAACTTTTGCTTTTGTATTTTTAGTATGATGATAAATCAAGCTGCTTCAAGTAATATGTTCTATGGATGGGAAAGTCCTCGTATTTCCTTGAAAAGGATATGAAGCGTTCATCCACCATCATGGAGACACCATCGTGTTCATTATTAATATTTATTATTCGACGCCGTTAAGAGATTGTTATAATATGAATAATAAATAGCAATTAATGTTTTTTAAAAACAGTTTTCTAAAAAGACACCCCGCAAAGTCTGTTAGCTAAAACAAATATACTTATGATGTTATAGGATTGCGTCGTTTGAAAATTCTTTTATATATTTTCTTTCACATACACAATAACTTATTCATTTTTACAATGACTTAATATGTTTTTTATCTAAATGTTTCTCTTATAGAAAAAAGTAACATTATTGTACTTAGCATGTTCATTTAAATATAAAAATAGCGATATATGTTTATGAGTAAAGTAAATGGGAATTTTATGGAAAAAACATTACAAACTACTTACTACTCATCTATATAATATATTAATACGTGAAGTTAAAACTTTATATTCTTATTTTAAGCACATTGCGCGCTTAGAGCAATGTTAGATTTCGCAATGTTAAAGTTCATATAGATAAGAAGGGCAGAAAAATAAAATTATATGTTTTAAATATCTTAAATGAAATTAAATCAAATAATAATAAGGCTGATTATATATTTGTAAGTATCAATTAAGCACATAATAATTTTAGAAAACTCATACGAGTAGGTGCCTGCACGGGGATTAACCGCAGGAACCGTTAGTAAGGGCTCACATACTCTCACCGTTCGGAAATCACGATTTAAATACATAGAATATACTTAGTAGGTACCTCAAATATTATTTTTATCGGCCTGTAATATCCCACAGCTGGGCAAAGGCATTCTCTCATCTTTTTGTAGTGAAGGGTTGGAGCTCAAACCCTTGTACCAGTCAGTGACTCACTGATAATTCAATGAATTTTATCATTTGTCTAAATATATGTATGTAAATTTAAAAATGTTTAAACGACCGACTGTCGAGTTTCTTGCGGTTATTCATGGAAAAAAAACATTAAAAAAAATTGTAGTAGACATTTCCATCTGAAAAATCGTTAATTGGTCAGAAATGAGTTTAAAACCGTCAAATTACAATGAAGCTCGAACTGGTTCGGAAAGACGCCGTTTAGAAGAACCAGCAAGAAACTCGGTGGTCACATTTTTCAAAAATAAATATTAAAATAATATATAATTGTTTAACAAATCAGAAATTACACCGTCGTAGGTCTAAGACTATCAGTTTATGATCAAAAATGTTCTAATCTTATTTAAATTACGTTATTGTAGTTTAATAAGCAAGAATTGTCCAACGCAGTCGCACAGCGAACTCGATTGAAAAGATCCCAAATAGCATCTCGACATGGTCCCCTGCGCTAGATGCAGCGGTGCACCGAGAGTTGACTGACCTGTGCTTAGGGGTGACTTCCCGGATATATCACACGTGTCATTTACTAAAACATTGATAATATGTTATATTTATAGAATAAAAAGATATTTTGTAATTAGACATTTACAACTCTACAAATCGATTTTTGATTTACTGAATCAATTAAGAATTAAGTATAGAATATAGAATCGTCTACACATTCGTGCTATATTTGCGTAGAATATTATGCCGTGTGGTATCCGGCTGAGTAGAATAGACCAACCTCATTTCTTACCGAGGGGTCGTAAAATACGACTAAGGTAAGTTGACGTCAGGCAAGCGGCAGGTCGTAAATTACGCAGTCAAATTATGTGACAACATGTTTAACATGTTGTGCCGACCGCACTTGGAGTGGGATAAGGGCAGGAAGATGATGATGATTTGCGTAGAGTATTATACTTAGAGTTGAGAGCAGCCCAAAATGTGCCATATAAAGAGAAAGCAAATGAGGGTGTTCTATCTGTCTCTCTTTTTTATGTGCAATTAGATAAAGATGACGTATACGATTTTCATCTTCCCTCTCATTATTTATTGTGATACTCTCATTTACATGGTTACTTATGGCTCTATTCTAAGTATAATAACTATATATATATAGTGCCTTAAATATCCACACGCAGTAAATGTAATACGATTTTCTCGTGTTGTTATTCAAACTAATGTGCTTAATTGATATTAGCAATTTATCACACGCTATACGATGAAGGAATACATCGTGAGGAATCCTGCATATCTGTAGATATGTAATCCTGTATTTCTTGATTGTAATTCTGAAGATATATGTAACCTGTCAATCCTCCAACCCTTCTCTCCAAAAACGAAGAAAGGAGGCCTATGCCCAGCAGTATGATTTGGTATGATTTTGCTGGTCTTTATTTACTGATATACTTACAAATTATAATCTTTATGTTGATTTTATTAGAGCTTTAATGAAGGGATTATAAATAAATATTTGATCAAATGACAGAATATTAAAGACTAAGAAACCAATAAGGCAGGTGGGCCTGTTGGGCAGTTGACAGTGGGTCACTGCCAACTACTTTCAGCTCCAGGGTTCACCAGTTCAATTCCCGCCGACCCTACATCTTCCGTTTAGAATTTGTTGGTTCTTCGAGTCTGGGTGTATCTATCTATCAAAGTATGTATATACCGATTGCCTGTCCCTGTAACACAAGTATTAAGTAACTTACTTTGGGAACGGATAGCCGTATATTTAAGTGGACCATATATTTATAGATGTAATTATAATAATTTAATGATATCGCCAAAGCAATAATAATATTATAAGGAATAGAAATAGAAAATATCATAATTCTCCTGCCCTTATCCCACTAAGTGGGGTCGGCGCAACATGTTGCCACATGATTTGGCAACATATTTTATGACCGGCCACCTGCCTGACGTAACGGACGAACCTGACGGCAACTTACCTTAGTCGCCTTTTACGATACCTCGGTGGGAAATGAGGGTGATCTATTCTATGCAGCTGGGTACCACACGGCAGAAAGGAAACAGAAAATATATGTAATGCTAAATGTAGAGTGGCTGTTCCCGATGTATGCAAGATTCTTAAAAACCAACACCACTATAATGTGATTGACTTTTAGTGGTAACATTGTTCAGCATTATCCAGCATGAGACTGTTTAAATTTCGGATGAAGCTATCCACAGGGCAACGCGGGTCACATGTGCATATGTACACATACAGAACCTGGATATTTAACAATATTGCTAGCTCATATATGACTTAATGTTTTACGAGAATGTAAGAACCTCTCATATTTAACGATGCGAGATACAATATTTGACGGGATATGGAATAATGTGAGGCGCAATGAGAGCGACGACAGAGTGTATAACCTCAACAAATGGAAAATTACCATTAAATAATTCTTAAGGAATTGTTTGATCTGTCTTCCTAATAATTAAGAATTAATATTAATTCATCCTATTCAGAGCATGAATGGGTAGCAGTGTTTGCGTAGGTAACAATGGGAATATAGAATGTTCAAATGAATCGCTATCCGACGTATATCTTGAAACCGATCGCCCTCACATTTGTCGATATAGCACAAGGTTTAGGGTTCGTTCTTATGACTTACTACAAACTGTGCGATATATGCACAGTCTTCACCGAGGATGGCAAACAATTGGCACAATGGCACTTCACTGATCACGAAATTTACAGATTTGTAATCGGTTTATTAAATTACGCCTGTGCATTGCTTTACCTTTCGATATTAAGTGTAGTGTTTTGAGTTGATTGATCTATTTATTATTTTAATTTCTTTCTTAATAACCAAATAGTATTCAAAATTTGATGTGTGTGATACCTAAGACCTCATTAAACAATAAATGTCCTTATCTGATCTTACATAATACGTAGTGTTTAAAATAAGTTTAAAGTCTATTAATAAATCAATAAATCATCATTTGTATAGAGTATAATAAAAACTACTAGTGAGCATTGATAGAAAAATAATAATAATTTATTAAAGAAGAATTGTTAACTTGTAGACATTGAAGACGTCGTTTAAGTAATTCATCCCTGTCACGATTTCGCTCTACTCGATAGTGGGATATAAATGGGTTGTCATTATATTATATATACAAATATTTTATAACAATTGTATTGTAACGTGGGATGTAGCGATAATATTATTTGTTTATCGCTTGCTATCAGTAGAACGCCTTAGAATCAGTGTTTCCTACGCGTTACACAGCATTGTCGTCGCTTGTCAAACACACATATTGTCGATTGATATTTATAACAATTAGGTGTGATTACTTAATCAGTTATGATATAACTACACAAAATTAACTCGTAACAGTTACTCGTATATTTGAGGACGCTTTATATTGAAGAGGCCCAATTATAAAAGACCATTCTGCGCTTTACTATCCGCTTTATGAAAGCCTAAGCATGTTTCTGAGCTCGCCCGTCCATCCCGGTGACGCTGTTAAAGCTATTAAGGCTAACAGCATATAGTAAGTTCGGAAAACAATGGTTTTTTGTAAGAAACTTAAGTCTTTTTTTTTCGAACTGATTGTATGCTGTTAGTCCTAACGGCTTTTACAGCAACGCCGGACGGGACGGGCGAGAGCAGAAGCATCGCCGAAGTTGCGAAATGCAAAGGGTAGAGCGCAGAAGCTCTACTATAGTCTGGGAACGTGGTCCTAAGGGTACCTCCTGTGAGGCCGGACCACGGCTTAGGGCGACGCCTAATGGAGGGCTGATGGTATGACCTCGATTAGTCATTGCGACGTTGAAAGGGTGGCGAAAGCCACGACCGACCGACGTGACATGAAAACTGGGCCCTCGTCTTCGCCGGCGAAGACACTGTGTGTGTATTACATGTTTCTGTGTTTGCGACCGTTATTTGATCGTCAGGGTCATACAAGACGCTTTTTGGACGCCTATATTTTCGATGGTCGGACCTAACTGGGATGTAGGTGGAAGAAACTTAAGTCGCAGCTAAATATTTCGTCAAGCCATGCTGCCAAGCATCTTGGAGTTTTATATAATACTGCGTAGAAATCGGCGTGACATATAGCTAAACTAATACGTTTCTTTCAATTTGATGCCTTTCAGCTGAAAGTATGTCATTACTTAACATAAGGTAAATGTCATTTGCAAACCTGTAACAAAAAAATAATTGTTTTAACTTACGTAGTATTCAATTTGTTGTGGTTCTATGCCCTAGTAAGATCAAGTTAAAACAAGGCTCATTGCAATTTCATTGTTAGGTCATCTGATTATCTAATGGTTATTATTCTAACACCTTGGAAATCTTACCACTCCTTGGAACATTGTGCGTCCTATCATTACTTTGACTTCGTGACGCGAACCGTGTCCTTCCATAGATCTCTTCATATCTGATTTGATCAAAAAAGGTTTCTCAAACAGCTCTACATCGTTTATGAAGTATATTCAGTAACTAAGGTTTAGCTAAGTCATCGCTTACAAATATTTGACATCAGGGTCATAAGAAATATCGACACAGATAGTATGCTCCCTGCAGTCCACGGCCGCTTAATACTGAAGAACTGACGGCGCTATCGACGATCAAAATGTCGCAAAATCAGCAACACGTGAAACAAAATCGCATGACGTATTACACATCATGTATTTATTATATCGCCTCTCCAGATCCACCTTGCTATTCCAATGGCGCTAATTTTCTAGACATATGCTCATTGCCCACGATGTTTTTCATATAATTTAATACTTTACACAATCCAACCATCTCTTTGTAGACCTCCCTCTAGTCACATATAGCCACATTCATATTAAATAATCGTTTGATCACATGATTTTCATACCTCTTCATTATATGTCCATACCATCTTAATCTTCCACTTCTCGTCTTTTCTATATTGGGCGCAACTTTCAGACTTCCCCTTATATACTCATTTCGTATTTTATCCAGTCTTGTCACAACACACATCCACCTTAACATTCTCATCTTATTTGCATGCACTCTTCTTTCATCCATCCTTTTCATTGCCCAACATTGTGATCCGTATAATACGACAGGTCTTAATACCGTTTTATTAATTTTTCCCTTAACTTAAATAGGGGGTCACATATTCTTCCTGAGACCTGCCGCCACTCCAAAGGTCTCCTATAAAGGTCTTGTAACTCTTTAATATAAAGACTATTTTAAGTTTACCGTCGCACTTATGTCCTTTTCAAGAACGTTACGTACATTAGTGATTACATGTTGCAATTCCTCATTGTTACTTTATTGTTTTCTACTATCTCTGTGAATCTGACAGTTTCTAAAATATATTTAGCAATTACATCATTATTGCTGCCTACTTTCGATACTATATACGTAATTCGTTTCCTTGAGAAAATTTAGTTTAATGTCGTTCCCACGCAGAAGTGTATCGTAAAGCTAAAAGTATATTTTTATTTTAGTGTCAGGTCTTTGTATATTATCTCACCTGAGTAATGATTAAGTTTAAGACAGTAGAACCAAGTATAAGGTTTTATATAAAAAAAAATTAAGTACGACAAGCATTGGCTTAGGTTGTAAAAATAGTAAAAAAAGAGAAAAACAAGAGACGATATCGCGTAAAAAGGAAATTATTGGAATTTGGGACGACGAAGGGAATGAGATTTTGGAATTGTACGTGTTTAGAGTAAGAGTAGCAAGTAGTTTGGACAGATTGGGCGAAAACACGTACACACCAATCTTACAGATTCCACTCAATCGCACATGCCCACATATACACACAAATCTCCCTTTAAAACACGCACCTCTCTCTCACACGCATACACAACTCATGCTAACACATGCGCACTCTCTTTTTATTCATATTTTAGTAGGTAATTTTTTATTATCATTTACATTACATTGCTTTTGTTTTTTTTAAACTGGCGGGATGGCATTTGCAGTACAATAAAGAAATAGTTAACAAAAATAGCTTAATAATTAAAGGAAAATACAAACAGTAACGTAAAATACGAGTTTTATTTACTTATCACGTCTGAATGGGAGAATTCCTTACTATAGTAATACAATAAAATAATTATAAAATATCGAACATTTCTCTCATATTTTATGCTATAATATTTTTGGCATCAATCTAGTGTATTGAAATGTATGTCAAGTAGGCCAAGACATTGACCCGCTAGCCGCATCGAACCTGCAAAAGCTTCGGCCTCCCGCAGAACATTTGGTCAAAGTTAGCTTAACTTTTGAATATGGTTTTTTGTTTTATTAAGCAAATTATTATAAACTAAAAGTGATACCATAAAATGAAAGTTATAAGTACTTGGTAACAAACCCATTATTTAATTTAGTAGACGTTACTTTGAAAAATCCTTACGTTACAAATAGTAAAGTTAAAATTATTTTACAACAATGCGGTATTTGTTATAGCCCGTCTCTTTCGAGTGCGTTATGAACTGAAATCCCGGGCAAACACCAATTACTTTTCTGCTAAAACTTGTGTTTAATTGATAATTGCAATTCATTACTTTAAAAAGCGGTGAAGGAAAACATCGTAACCTTGGATCCTTATCGGAAATCTTTATATCCGTAGAGAATTCTGAGAATACGCATAACCTACCAATCTGCTTTGGGGCAGCGTGGAGGGTCTTAGCTCCGATCCTTCTATGCCCAGCTGTAGGATAATAACAAGCTGTTACTTTAACGCGCGATCAAAGCAAAATAGTGTTAAATGTATAATGCGCTATATTATGTAGTATGGTAGGTTATCCTTTATTTAAGCATTACATAGATTTTCTTTTATTCTGAATTATATTAAAATAATATTGTCATTATTAGTATTATGAAACTCAGAACATTAACGCTTAATTCTAACTAAATCAAATCTAGGCTACACTAAATTATGCTATTCTCGAGTTAATTTATGACGGAACTCGTCTTCAATTTGGGAAAATTATAAATAGTTTATACTTAACGTGGTTTTTAGTTAAGTTTACATGTATCTCAATAGTTATTCTTTTTGGTTTACATCTTCCTCCAAATGTATTCACACAAGCAGCGTAGCGGCTCCAGTGACTTCCAAAAACGCCATCCTTTAATTTTAAGAAGTTAATTAGGTTAATATTTTATTGCGATACATATAATGTAAGCATCATCATTGTCCTTCCCTTATCCCACACCAAACAAAGACCTAGACAAATCATGACCGCCTGCCTGACGTCAACTTGCCTTAGTCACCTTTTACGACACTTCGGTAAGTGATGAGGGTGGTCTAGTCTACTCAGCCGTATACCACACGGCAGGTCAACTTACCTTAGTCGCTTTTTACAACCAATCAATCAAAATAATCTTTATTTAAATAAACCATTTCAGGCACTTTCTAATCGTCAAGCATCAATATGATTAATGAAGCTGGTTCGGAATGTCGCTCTTACTGAGAAGAACCAGCAAGAAACTCGGCGGTCAATCTTTTAAATATTTTCAATTATACATCATTAAACCGCTATCTTGTATGAAGCTGAAAGGATTTTCAAATCTAGGTTTTCTTATCATCCAAATAATCTTCACTTTTGTAATATGCTTTACGTATAAGCATATTTTTTACACTTAGTTTGACTCTTTCTGTACACTGGTCTATAATGGATTAAAGAATTTTATTTAAGAAACAAATGGCGAGACCAACAAATGAGTTGCTTAGTCTGCTGAGTCGCGACGCAGTATCACAAGCTGTTTGTGACCTCTCGTATGTCTATGATATACATTAAATTTTGTTTTATACATACTTATATTTTTACGTAAAAATAGAATATTACTATATATATTGTGACGCTACAGTAAGTATGCAACACCTCGGTAGTTCATTAACCACCGAGGTATTGTAAAAGAGCATTGTTGAGGGCGGTCTATTCTACTCAGCCGAATACCACACAGCAATATAAATAATGTAAACATATTCATAAAATCATGAAACCCGCACGCAAACCATAATAAATCATTTATAGGTTAACCACCTAATTGGCATTTCACCTAAAGGGCAAAAGGTCCGCGAAAACAGAGCCAGTTGGGAGGGAAAACACGGCAGGGAGTTAATTTCACATTTAGCACTCGCTAATTTTTTGATACTCTCTCTGCCAGTATGTAATGTCTATGGCGAAATGTAATTGTAAGAATTATATAACTACTATTAATTAATAAATTATATAATTTACTCACCATGCCGTACATACACTTTATTTTTTTATATAGTAATAGATTGATAATCTGCAGCTAGTGAACACACCCGAACTTATATTTCCTTAGTAGATTTTGACATGTCGCGCCGAGAGGAAAACAAAAAAGATCAAATAGAACGGAAATCAGATACCTACATTGGCTGTGATGTCGTATATGGAAAAGCAATTCAATTCCTAGTAAAATATAAAATTCATTTAATTCTAGCGAATTAATTTATATGTGCATACGATATTGATTAGTGTTTAAAATCACATTTTATTTTCTTGGGTGGTCGTTCATACTGAGCGAAGATGTGCTCATTGTAGCGTACAGCCACAAATAATTTGCAAGCAAAACCATAGCTCACATGTTGTATAGTTTTAAATAACTAGTACATGAGTTATGGATAAATAAAATTGTTATAGGAAATATGCATATACGAAATACAATTTGTAACCTGTAAGTTTTTTTCTTGAGATTTTAGTACTTAAAATATTAAATCATTATATAAAATGTTTCTGAACATTCAACAAACATATCCAAATTACTGAACAGAAAAATACTTAATACTAAGCTTTTCTAATTAAATTCCTTCTAAAGTTGCGTCTCTCATGAAAAAGAGTAAAATAACGCAGCCTTCATGCAGCGTTATTTGATAAGAGAGAGAATTTACCCAGAAATTGGTTTGAAATTCCACCACAAACGCCGCGACAAACAGCGCTACAGACTATCTAGAATATCAGGAGTCTAATATTTGCATCAAAGATGCGTCAATGATTAAATAATATTTACTGATCGATATTTTTGGATAAATACAGGTCAAAACTAGATATCTAACTATTATATTGATAGTAAGAGCTGTGATAGCCCAGCGGCGAGACCGTGCGACTCTTTCGAGGGGAACACGAGTTCAAATCCGGGCAGGCACCAATGAGTTTTTCTATTAAAACTCATGTGTCTAATTGATAATTGCAATTTATCACACGCTTTTCGGTGAAGTAAAACATCGTGAGGAAACTTGCATATCTCTAGAGAATTCTGGAGATATGTGTAACCTACCAATCCGCATTGGAGCAGCGTGGTAGGTCTTAGCTCCAACCCTTCTCTCCAGAAACGGAGAGGAGTCCTATTCCCAGCAGTGGGATTATAACAGGCCGCTACTTTTTTTATATTGAGAGTGGCAACCATATAAACATGCGTCAAACCTTTTTAAAAACCTTTTTTCTGTTTCTTTATATATTAGACAGTTTTACTTTAAAGAGACGCGTGCATCTTTTTGCCGCCTGCCATTTCAGAGATTCCTTGCTGTGTTTTTAAGGGTCGTTATTACTTAATCTGTTATATAGAGATCACCGCTTTCTAAAACAGAAGAACGAAAGAGATCAAGACAGACATCGAAAAACAGGTTCTCACATATATATTTACTTCAATACACTAACTTTTTCTCATATAGGAAAAATGCTTGTCAACGTGCCCCTTAAAAGCTCTGATTGTGATTTATGTAATTAATATTACCATGTACCTACTTATTTTAAAGCTATAATGCAAAAATAACGGTAAAATTATTTTGTTATAATCCGTGATAAAGTAAATAGGAAATATATATAACGCTAAATGTAGTAGTTAAAACACATATAATAACCACCACCACCACAATACACAAGCACTACACACGTTCACTATAACAAACTCAACAATCGTTTCGCACCGCAACCGAAGAAGCATCATCAGGAGATAGACTCCACGACAAAATCGCAAAGCTTTGCGATGTTTTGTGCATGTGTTTTAACGAATGCTGTATGTTTCAGGTATGAAACTAATTGACCTCTCTGCATTTAGCATTATATGTATTTCCAATTTACTTTATTGCGGATTATAGCAAAATAATTTTACTATTACTTTTGTACTACGGATCTCCGCAAAGTAACCTAATTCTTTAAATTATTTAATGCTTTAAAATGAAGTGCTAATAAATATTACAGCCTAATCAAAACCTCTCAAAAGGTTTTGATCTGTAATATAAACTTAAATAAAGAACCTGTTACGATTACAACAGGAAAAAACATTATACTCCCAACTTGAATCCTCATTATGTAATTAAATTAAATGTTATATAAAAGAGCAACAAATTAATTTATCAGTAAATAACTTTCTCAGAAATTCCTTTCAGACTCAATATAGCGGTAACATATTTTATTTCGTGTAAAACACTCGGGATTATTCCTTCTCCCGTGAAATATACGACTGATGGACTGGATGGACGACTGGTTGATAGATTAATCCATTCCTCGCTCCAGGGCGCCTATTTAATACAACCATTATAAATAGATCCGCCACTCCCTTAGCGATCTTTACATATACAGGCTAAAGAGGTCGGCTCTTCGAATGTTGGACTTTTGTACATCGGACCGTAAGATTTTACGAAAATTAACTTTAAGGGTACTCCAATCTAAACCTTTGGGAGATTAAAGTTATCACGTGAGTGTCATTAAACGGTTTGTTAGTTGGCTTGAATATACAAAGAAATAAATACTACTTTCGAATTTACTTCAATTATTTCTTTATTATTTATGTACCGCAAAAACCTTAGAAAAACATTCATAAAAAAAGGTTACATTGGTCAACTTATCCCTTTGACAGGGATCACTGCCAGTTAACGTACAAAGTGAGACAATTTATAATAAATCTGTTTTGGTATGCAAATATCAAAAAATATTAATTTAAATTAACTGGATTCACATAAAATAATCTGTAAGTACTTACCTAGTAAACAGAACACAAGCAAAAGTAAACTTACATTGAACATTTCTAAACATTACACCTGTAATTATTAATATAATATTTGGATTGTATTGAATTTGCAATATTGTATTGAATTTGCATTACCTAATGCTGCAAAAACAGCAAATAGGCTCTCCATAAATAATGTACCACTGAAAACAGAAAATACAACTGTATTCTTGGGGGTGACCTTGGATTCAAAACTCCAATGGAGCACACACATAAAAACTCTTGCAGGGAAACTCAGTTCAGCAGCCTACGCTGTTCGAAAGATAAGACAATTTACAGATGTCGAAACAGCGAAACTTGTTTATTTTGCTTACTTCCATAGCATTATGTCTTATGGAATATTGCTGTGGGGTGAATGCGCGGATAGTGAAAAAATTTTCGTATTACAAAAAAGAGCCATACGTGGCATCTACAATTTAAGTCCGCGTGATTCCCTGCGAGAGAAGTTTAAGGATACAGGTATTCTAACATTTGCTTCACAGTATATTTTAAATAACGTAATTTTTGTACATAAAAATATAAAGAATTATAAAACGATAGGTGACGTACATATATAATAGACAAAGTAGGAACCGACATAAGCTTGCGACTCCTGCTTTGCGCCTAGCAAAAGTACGTAAATCGTTTGTGGGTTTGGGTATAAGATTCTATAATAAAATTCCGAAATCAATTTTGGTCATGCCATTACAGCAGTTTAAAAACACTGTTAAAAAGAGGCTGATACAGAAAGCCTACTATACTGTTGAAGATTACTTAGATGATAAGGATGTGTGGATATAGGTGCACTTTTACCCTGTACAAGACAGTAATAAATAAATGTAACTAGTTCTAAGATTTATATTTTAAAAAGAGCAACCGCCGAGTTTCTTGCTGGCTCTTCTCGGCAGGAACAGCTTTCCGAACCAGCAGTAAAGTTGACGATTCAAAAGCACTTGTTTACAAGTTTACTTGAATAAAGAATATTTTGATTTGATTTGATTTGATTTGGATATAGAATACTAATTTATAATATAAAATTGTTATACTATTAATTATAATCTTTAGGAATAACTGATTCCAACTTTTAAACACTATTATGATAAGTAAAAGGTATGTTGTATCGATACATGTTTTTGCTTTTACATATAAATAATTTTGTGTAATTTGTAGTCTGCAATTAAAGTCTAAAATAATTTAAATATCCCAACCAAGTAAAGCAAAATACTCGATACGTGACTGTGTAGGATTTCTAAGCACTGTTTATGCAAGACTATTACGGTTAACTGACGATCGATGCGCATAAGTATTTGCCATGGGCGGAAATCGAATCTGCAACACCTGCCGCATAAGGGAGGGACATCCTACCTTTTTTTGATTTAGGATAAATGTAGACGATGTGTATAAACTTATATATAGTCCAAGATCCCAGGATCCCCAGACGTTACTTATTTTCTCAGAAATAAACTGTATATAATACATTATATGATAGGTAATTTATAGAATTAGGCGTTAATTTGCGGAGATTCATAATACAAAAGTAGTCATAAAATTATTTTGCTATAATCCGCGATAAAGTAAATAGAAAATATATGTGATGCTAACTGTAGTGGACTATCCGTTTTTTCATACCCGTATTGTGGTGGCTGTGGTGGAAGTTTGTGCATGTGTTTTTACGAATCCTGCATGTATCGGAAAAAAGGAAAGTCCACTATAGATTTACCATTTATACAATATATTTTCTATTTACTTTATCGCGGATTATAGCAAAATAATTTTATTATTACTTTTTTTTATATTATTTAATATTATTATTATTTTTTTAATTTTTCAAAACCTCGGGCAGGCACCAGTTTTTCTATTAAAACTTTTGTGTGCAATTGCAATTTATCACACGCTTTTCGGTATAGGCAAACATCGTTAAACAAACCTGTATATCTCTAGAGAATTCTGAGGATATGTGTAAACTACCAATCCACATTGGAGCAGCGTTGTAGGTCTTAGCTCCAATCCTAATCTCGAAAAACGGAGAGAGGTTGCCTATGCCCAGCAGTGATAGATAACATAACAATAAGATAGTAACAGGTCGTTATTTTACTTCTACTTACTTTACGTCTTTTGATTTCGATGTCCCTGCCTATTTCTAAACTATTGTTATTAGTATAGTTATAAGAGATGGTTTTCATTTCAATATGAGCTATATTTTCATAAATCAGATTTATTATAAACTAACTATGCTTGAAGCCTCGCCCGCGTGGAAATTGGTGTATCTAATTGAAATTTTGAGTATATAAGTCGTTATTGTGAGTAAACTATAAGAGGTAGAGACATGCTATCACGGACTTTTTGGTAGCCTATTTGTATAGTACCCAGCATTAAATAATGCACATCGAGGTTTAGAACGAAACTAATATTTTTAGTAATTTAATTTTTGTACATATGAATATAAATAATTATAATAGGAATGACGATGTATTTAATAGACAAAGTAGGAACCGACATAAGCTTGCGGTTCCTGCTTTGTGCCTTGCAAAATTCGTAATTCGTTTGTGGGTTTGGGTATAAGATTCTATAATAAAATTCCACTATGTACTTTAACTTTATCATTACAGCAGTTTAAAAATACTATTAAAATAAGGCTAATTCAGAAAGCCTACTATACTATTGAAGATTACTTAGACGATAAGAATGTGTGGATATAGCTACTCTTCGACCCTGTACAAGACATTAATAACTATATGTCTAACTTAATAACTAGTGATAAGAATTATTCTTTGAAAAAACAACCGCCGAGTTTCTTGGTGGTTCTTCTTGGTAGGAACAGTTTTCCGAACCAGCAGTAGAGTTGACGATTCAAAAGCACTTGTTTACAAGTTTACTTGAATAAAGAATTTTTGAATTTGAATATGAATTTGAAACAACCGGCTAGTTCGGTTTCGTAGAACGCTGTCACTGTCACTCAGTTAGTATGTGATGTTTCACACGGGTTCGTCAGTCTGTGCGACAGAGATAATGGCTCCATGAAGTAGAATCTAGCCGATTTTCTCTCTCTAAGTCTCGATGTGCATTATTTATTGCCGGGTACTCACAATTTCGCAACCTCTTTAACACAATTTACATAAAACCTTAATGCAATATTAACCTAAACCTTCTGGACCAACAGTTCGGGGTTAAAGCACTCGAAAGCGCTAATGAAAGCCTTTAATAAAAGTACTACTCGATAAATTTTAGCGCTAAGTAGAGTAAATCTAAGTAACTTAGCTAGGGTGCTTACGGGGCACTGTGGACTAAACAGACACATGTTATACCTGAAGCTGTCAGATACTGGATTGTGCAGACTCTGCCTTGAAGCGGAGGAAACACCCATGCATATCCTATGTGACTGCCCCGCGCTAATCAACGTTCGATGCTCTCTCCTAGGGTCACATATTTTACGCCCTATAGAAGTGAAAGCACTTGCCGCCAAGAAGATCCTTGAATTCTTCAAGGACACCGGTATTGGTGGCGAATTGTAAGCAGTGGCGATCACAATAGATCAGCAATGGTCAAAATGATACTGGGCCCTCAGGCCCTGCATAGCCACTACTCCCAGAAGAAGAAGAAGAAGAAGAAGAAACCTTCTGCAAGAATTGCACTACCTTTTAGTAAAAACCGTACAAAAATCGGTTCAGTAAATTTTGAGAAAATCGATCACATACAGACAGACAGCTTTCGGGGAATATGTTATATAATAAGTATAGATATGACTATACTTATACCTGAAACTCACGTGTGCATAGACGTTTATAATAAACTTTAGTATCTGCTCGTGAACTCATTTTATCTGAAATTTTACGGCGTAGTTTGAGGCGGCATAAGCCGTTCATGGGATTCTTAACGTCACTATCATATATTTTAATACTTTTTTATAATTTCGATAACATATGATGCTGCCATATTTGGTTACACGAGATATTTGTGGTTAGGGATTAATCAGATTTACTAAAAAAATTTTCGTGAGTAGACAGACAAAAGCGGCGAGGCATATTGTTTTATAATATGTAATGACTATATATATTCCAATGTTTTTAACCTATTTAATTTTTCCACGACTTTTAGTTCATATCTTTTCTTTTTTACGTACACGGCTGCCCGTCCCCAAAGTAACTTAATACTTGCATTATGGGTGCGTACAACTGGTAAATGTATACATTCTTATATAATTTTAAATACATACTTCAATATATATATACCCAGACTCGAAGAACCAACAAATTGTTTATAGAAAAGAATATTCTATAGGGCAAACCCTCGGCGGAAATAGAACTCGCGACCGGCGGAGCTGAAGGCTCTGCTACAACGCCAACGGGCCAGTCTATATATTATGATCATATTTTAATAAAATCTGGAATCAATCAAATTATCTCCAAGATTAGATATGATTTTTGTGATATGGAAATACAAAAATAAGGAAAATATTAATTTTGCTATATTTGTCGCGGATTATAACAAAAATCTTCTGGCGATATGTGTAACTTATCAATTCGCAATGAAGCAACCTGGTACTCACCACGACATCGAAATGATTTCTCTTTGCCTATGCCCAGCAGGCCTACCATGATTTCTTATCGCGACTCAATTGAATACGTAAACGAAATTGTTTTGCTTTTCCATACCATAATGTCTCAAAGACACACACGTTGTTGCCGAATGAGCGTTCGGAGTTCGTCTTAAGAACATGCGAGTAAAAGACACAGAGTTATCTATAGTTCATATAACGTTATCCTTTTCAACATTACGACGCCAATGCGCCAATTGCCGATGCTAAGGCGCCACACTTCATGGTACGAAAAGAAAGCGGTTCGCGGTCGTCGTTTACGTCTTCAATTGAGTCGCAATAAGAGTTCATGGTAGGCCTACGGAAGTGGGACAGTAACAGGCGGCAGTTACTTTACGTTTTTTAGCAAAATAATATTTTCATTACTTTTAAACTATTATATATGCTATATACTTACTTAACTCTTAAACCTTTTCAACTCAAATCTTACCATGATCATATTTACAACGTCGCCTGCAGTCATTTTACATTTCCGTACTAGGCGTGAATATGTTGGTGAGTCGACTTACGTCCCTTTTTATGTTTAATCATAATAGGAATTAGGATTGCCTAATTTATTTGGTGAATATTTCAGAGAAGTCAATAAGTTTTTGCTATCGCACATAGAAACTTGTGAATATTTAAATAAGTCTTAAACGTATACTAAACATAAACCTATATATGGCAGCCCTGAAAGGTGTGTCTTAAGGACTTATCAAATTATTCACGCCTGCAGTCATTTCATATTTATCAGGCAGCCTATATTTAATATTACATAAATGCATTTTTATGCGGTCCTGTACATTACCACGGTGAACTATTCTGTCGTAGATACAAACTTGTCACTATTTAAAAAACTCTCTTCAGCGTATACTAATCGTAAACCTAGTTATAGCAGACCTAAAAAGTGTGCGTTTTGACTTGTCAAGTTATTCACGCCTGCAGCCATTTTACATTTATTAGTTAGCTTGTATTTAATATTACACTTACGCATTCTTTATGCGGTCCTGCACATTACAACGTTAAACTATTCTGTCGCAGATACAAACTTGTGACTATTTAAAAAACTCTCTTCAGCCTATACTAATAGTAAACCTAATTATACCTGCTCTAAGTTTTGGCCTTGTCAAGTTATTCACGCCTGCAGTAATTTGAAATTTATAGGGCAGACTGTATTTAATATTACACTTACGCATTCTCTATGCGGTCCTGCACATTACAACGTCAAACCATTCTGTCGCAGATACAAACGTGTCACTATTAAAAAAAACTCTTTTCAGCGTTACTAATCGTAAACCTAATTATAGCAGCCCTAAAAAGTGTGCGTTTTGGACTTGTCAAGTTATTCACGTCTGCAGTCATTTTAAATTTATAAGGCAGACTGTATTTAATATAACACTTACGCATTCTTTATGCGGTTCTGCACATTACCACGTCGAACTATTCTCACCCTCGCAGCGTCCCCCATCTATCCACATCTCGGCGGGGTGAGTGACCCAGTCGGATGTTTGCTACCCTCGCCGGTTCCCATCCGGTCCGGTTCCACTTTGACTCTCTTGGCGGATGTAATTCCTGTATAATGATTTGAAGTATTTATCAAATTACTTGTTATTTTAAAGGTCAAGAATTTGCGTTTGGAACCGATACAAGCATGCGGTTCCTGCAACGGTTCCGCTTTGCAAAGTACAGTTAGTCGTTTATGAATTTGGGTATAAAATTCCGAAATTAATTTTAGATTTGCCATTACAGCAATTTGAAAACACTATTTTAAAAAAAGGCTAATACAGAAAGCCTACTTTATTATACTTTTTATTAAGATGATAACAATGCGTCTTTGATAATTTGCGACCCAGAACAAGATGGAAAGAAGTAGTGCTAAAGGACAAGAGTGCATGCAAAGTTACCGATGACGATGTCCATGACCGAGCGAAGTGGAAGAGAAGTGTAAGGAAGGCTGACCCCACCACCATGTGGGATGCATAGCTGGGAAGAGAGAGAGATAACAATGCGTCTTTGGATTGCTACTTGCGACCCTGCAGTCTGAACCCTGAAGACGGAAATGACTAAATGTTACTAGTAATAAGAATTATTTTTGAAAAGAGCAACCGCCGAGTTTCTTGCTGGCTCTACTCGGTTGGAACAGCTTTACGAAACAGCAGTTAGAGTTCACGATTCAAAAGTACTTGTTTACAAGTTTACTTGAATACGAATATTTTTAAATTTTTAATTTTGAATTTGACTGTTATTCTCATACAATCACAGTATAACACAGATACAAGATAGAGAAAGATAATGAGAGGGAAGATGAAACTCGTATCTTTGTCTAATCACACATAAAGAAGAAAGACAAATAGTGTCATTTCCTTTCTCTATAATTTTCTTTATTGTAATAGGGCACACTGGCTTCTCTACTCTAGTATAATAACTCTATTGTTATTGTTGATTAAAGAAATTTTTTTACATAACCAAACTAGATGGCGCTGTTCATTTTTGAATCGATGTAATAATATGACATCGGCCTATACATAAGTTGATTTATGACATCGGCAAATATACCCCGGCGGGAAACTAACCCGCGACCACTATCCTAACGGGCCTGTCAATCCAGTGAAAATTGCCCCAACGATACTTTTGCTTTCGACCGAAGTTTCTCGGTCACGCTGTAACTAGTTCTAAGATTTATATTTTAAAAAGAGCAACCGCCGAGTTTCTTGCTGGCTCTTCTCGGTAGGAACAGCTTTCCGAACCAGCAGTAAAGTTGACGATTCAAAAGCACTTGTTTACAAGTTTACTTGAATAAAGAATATTTTGAATTTTGAATACATATTGTTACTTAATGATAACTTAGTTCAAGGTGCAATACGATGCATTCACTGATATTGATATCTATTCGTTTAGATATTTGTATTCATCAAAATTATTGTAACTAAAATTGTCTTACAATGATATTTGTTGCGTCAAATTGAGCGTAAACCAAATTATTATACAGGCCTCTATTATTTTCAAGTATGTAAGTAATAGGTCTTAATAGTGTAGGTGTTAAATGCATTGCGCATTCATAAAATAAAATTGGGTATGACATAATCTCTGATAGATTCAAGTATTTAAAACAATAGGAAGTATTAAAATTGTAACATAGAACTAATGCTGCCATCTATTGCACATATAGAGCAAATTCGACATCTCAAATAACCAACTTACGGAAAACTTCAGTGAAATATTCAGTAAAATATTTTTGCCTTTTCTTTTTTATTGAATTCACCGCTCGACGGATTCCTTTGCTTTTTCGATTAATATTACGAGCGTAAGCTAGAAAAAGCTTCAGTAAATTATTATGTCGTTAAGACATATTTTACACGTTTAATGTGATATTTAGCTTTCTTTAATCTGCAACTTTATTTACTTATATTCCATAGTTAAAACACCTTTAATAAATAGTTTTTTAAGTCCACAACGCGACTATCAATGGTGACTTCATTGTTCGTCTATTCTTATATTTTTACAACGATATTTATTTCTTTGCTTGTGACAAATATGTAATGTTATAGTAACACATTTATGACACTCTTCCCTAAGATATTTACTTAGCAAACGGTACTTCTAATTACGGTTTCATTAATTACAAAGAGTTGAAGGGATCAAAGTGTGGCCTAGTTGCGACAGTGTATCAGATGATTACTTTATTGCAGACAAAATATGGATGAATAATTTTTGGAGGTGCTTCTGCATATTCTATACATCCTCGGTCAAAGCACGTTAAGCTTTCAGCTCTGAATGACTTATCTCTGTAATCATAATCTCACCACCCCATATTTAATGCTGATTTACTTTCGATGTTTTCCGTAAGCACATAAGCTTTATAGAAAACTCATAAATGTCTGTTCCGGTTACGAATCTGCGAATAGCGGGACACTTAAAGTCAAATCTCACTACGCGCACCATTCGATTCGAATATGAAAGCTTTATAGAAAATGTATAAATAAATACTACTTATAGGCTGTAATTCTTAAATGTTAACAATAATTTTTTTTATTCATCTATTATTCAGTTCTATTATTCATACCACAATCGAATCTTTGTGAGAAACTCTTTAAAGGTGTGAAAGAAGCCTCCTGAACACCACCATCATATATAATATAAATAATATACACTTATGAAGAGTGAGTGATATTTAAACAAAAAATATTTAAATTGTGGTAGGTTATATGTCAGGAGTAGAACAAGTAATGAATGCGAAATAAAATGCCGCTAGCCGACTATCACAAAAACATAATCGTGAACAAAAGTGGTTTGAACATCATCGTGATACCGAATGCAAAGCAAGTAGTAACCACCTATACATTACCAATAACAATTACGTTTTTTTATCCACATTAAGTAACCATTGCTGTTTAATAACTGTACCAGACTATCAAATTACTGATTAAACCAGCAATGAATAATAAGTATTAATGTAAGTTAAAGTGTGAATTCGCATGCGCGACGGTCGTCTCGAGGGCGTGAGACTATCTTTTGATATAAGAGCTTATGTGCTAGTTTGTAACAAATCAAAATATAAACTGTCGGTTAAGAAATAGGGCTTAGAATAGACTAACTTAACGATCTTATAATATTGTTTAGCTCGTACCGAGTCCGTTCACCGTTGGTTATCGTCCACATTCGGGTGTCGCCGCCCGTCGCGCACGTGCGGTGCGTCTCAGAATGGAATATATAATATTTCTACTGTACAGCCCGCAAAAAAGTTATTTATTGCGCAGTTATGAATTGTATTTCATTAATTTCTAATGGATTATAAAAAATACACCAATAACACAAGGTTTTTATATTAAGAACTTACACATTAGTGAGTAAGATCTTCGATTTACTATTTCCACAGCATTATGTCATATGGAATAATGCTGTGGGGTAAAGCGGCCGATATAGAAAAGATTTTTGTTGCCCAAAAAAGAGCCATACGGGCTATCTATAATATGAAGCAACGTGAGTCCCTTCGCGAAAAGTTCCAAGAAATAGGCATACTGACTGTAGCATCACAATATATATATAGTAATATTCTATTTGTACGGAAAAATATAAGTACGTATAAAACAAAATTTGATGTATATCATAGACATACGAGAGGTCACAAACAGCTTGTGATGACTGCGTCGCGACTCAGCAGAGTTAGCAACTCATTTGTTGGTCTCGCTATTCGCATCTATAATAAAATTCCTCAATCCATTCTAGACCAGTGTACAGAAAGATTCCAATCAAGTGTAAAAAATATGCTTATACGTAAAGCATATTACAAAATTGAAGATTATTTGGTTGATAAGAAAGCCTGGATTTGAAAATCCTTCCAGCTTCATACAAGACAGCGGTTTAATAATGTATAATTGAAAATGTTTAAAAGATTGACCGCCGAGTTTCTTGCTGGTTCTTCTCGGTAAGAGCAACATTCCGAACCAATTGTAGCTTCATTAATCATATTGATGCTTGACGATTCAAAAGTGCCTGAAATGGTTTATTTGAATAAAGATTATTTTGATTTGATTTGATTTGACTAATGTATGAATGAAGGATGTATTGGAAAAGCATTATATGTTTCTCGTTCATTTACAGATGAAGGATAATTGATTATGGATTGTTGTTGGAAGCTACAACAAGGCTAGCGGCAATAATGTGATAGGCAGAGATTTTAAGCTGCTAATACTATATTTATTACATTTTAAATTAATTCATTATTTTTACCAAAGTGTTTATCTTTGAACGCATTTTTTTGTAAAAGAAATTTACGTACTTAAAAGATAATAAAATAAGATAATTTATGTAGTACCCACTTTTATAAATTAAGCTGAATATTGAATAAGACGCCATAGTCGAACCTTAAAGTTTACCAAAGGTTTGTAGAAGCACCTGGGTTCTATTACATTTTTATTTAAAAATATGCCCTTAATTATTATTGACAGTTTATCACGTCATTTACAGTGAAGAAATATATTACGATCTCTACTTAAAACATATTATAATATTTTTATATATTTGAATGTAATTCAAGAATTAGCGAGTCATATTTTACATTATTTTATTAAACTCATTATTTATTACTTGTAAACCAAGTGAGTTCGTAAAATATGACATTTAACAATGTGATTTCAAAAATTTTAACAAATTAAGGAACCTATTTTTCAACAGTATTTTTTGCGATCAGTAAAATGAAATCACTAATTTATAGAATTAGGCGTTACTTTGCGGAGATCCATAAAACAAAAGTAATCATGAAATTATTTTTCTATAATCCGCGATAAGGTAATTAGAAACTATATATAGTGTTAAATGTAGAGTGGATTATCCGTTTTCTTACACACGCGTTCACTATCACAAACTAAACAATCGTTTCATCCCTCAACCGATGCATCATCAGGCGATAGATTCCACAAGAAAATCGCAAAGCAATCCCTTTGCGATTTCCTTAATCGCGAATTACAGCAAAATAATGCCATTTGTAAATCATGCATGTATTACTTTTGTAATGATAACTAAATAATGGTTAGTACTTGAGACTATTATTGGGTGTTCTTAAAAATTAGTTAACAATAGAAAAAACCTTTATCTTCTATACTTATTATAAAACAAAGTTCCAAAAAGCTGTCTGTCTGTATGTAATCGATTTTCTCAAAATCTACTGAACGGATTTTTGTAAGGTTTTTACCAAAAACAGTGCATTACTTCCGGATGTTTTGGGTAAATAGTACATGACGGTATTATGTAAATTGTGTTGAAGAGATCGCGCATTTGTTAAAAAAATTGCTTGCTGGGAGCTTTAGTAGCGTGCGCTCCTAAAAAATGTTGACACGCTGATTTTACGCGGAAGAAGCCGCTGGCATAGCTAGTTATGTAATAAACCGATTCAGATATCAGATAGAAATTTGATAGTTCCTTACAAATTTATTTTAGATGGAATCTTGTAAACAGTCGATATTTGCGATAGCACCCTCATACGTAACACCAATAGGGGGTGTGTGGCAAAACAATTGAACGTAGCCTACTACCCTTCATTAAGGGGGAAAGAATAATGGTTACACTTCTCCGACGTTATTGATGGTGCACAATATTATCTGTGGCTCTTAATCCCTTAAATAAATTACTTTATTGTTATTTATATTTGTAGCTCAAATATCAATGTCACTTGTTCGCTAACTCAGCAGAGAGAATTACATGCTTTTTATAATGCAATATGAATTTTTTTCCCTGTTCTTGGCATAAGCGTGGCAATTTTTTTCCTATATCTATATCAGATCTAATCTAATCTATATCTATATACATAATTTATAACGCTGTCTCCAAAGCAAAAAAAGTTTTTATGTGATCGATTTTTTAAAAGCGTTTTTAAACTGCTGTAATGGCAAGGCTAAAGCATAGAATAACATGAGCAAGGTGTGCGAGCAATTGACTTAGTGAGAATTTACGGGTGTAGCACGTCAATAACATGTATAGTACCCGGGAATAAATAATGCACATCGAGACATAGAGAGAGAAAATCGGCTAGTTCTGCTTTATAGTGCATTGTCTCTGTCGCATAGACTAACGAACCCGTGTGAAACGTCATATACTAACTAAGTGACAGTGACAGAATTCTACGAATCCGAACTGGCCGGCTGTTTCGTTCTAAACATCGATGTGCATTATTTAATGCCGGGTACTATACGTTTTTTTAAACAAAAGGAATTTATAAAGTATAACGCAAGCTAAGGGAGTTACAATGAGCACTTACCTTAGTCGCCTCTTACGACACCTCGGTAAGAAATGAGGGTGGTTTATTCTATTCTGCCGGATACCACTAGCGTGTACTTATTAGTATGTACGTTTATTATTATACACCACCTACCTACATTTATCTAACACATTTAATCCAATAGACAACATTGAATTATAATTGTGGATCTGAATTGAAAAGCTGGTCTTTAGCTTTTGTATTATATAAAATATTTATTTTTAATGATTGTATTATGTATATTATAACTTTGTGCTATACAATAAAGTTTATAAATAAAACAATTAAATAAATAAATCAATAGTCATAGATTATTTACGATACTACTATATAATAACATCTAAAATAATAATAAAATGCCGTATTGAGATTAGCTAAACTTAAGGCCCTGAAGCTTATTGATGTTAAGGTTACGTACAAAAATACATAGCGTTTGAGCATAAATTGTGTACCGCGTTATCGAAATACGCATATAAAACACTAAGCCTTATGTACGGTATTAATAAACTCTAAAATGCCTTGTCAATGCAGTTAAATATGTATCGACGCGAGTGGATCACAATACCCCTTTCACGGCGGATGAAATCATCCTAAACAACTCTGAGGTCTTAAATCTAGATTTCAAGAAATAATGTATAATCAAACTGTTGATTGTTCTTTTTATTGGGTTGAAAGTAATTTTTGGGTCAAGAGCATGTATAAAAAACCTAACGCGTTATTCCAAGGATCCTTAATTAAGATTCAAAAAGTTTAAGAGTTTATGATCTTCATTTATATTTGCGGTTTACGTTTAAAGAGAGTTATGAGACTTACAATATGAATGTTATCTTAGGAAAAGTTCTTATATTTAACTAGGTACACATAATAAACGTTGTGGACATAAGTTACATGAACCTTGCAGCAAGTTTTCCAAATATTCTTTTAATAACAATGGGATGAGTATTTCAGCAATTTTATTTACTGATTCATTTAATCAACGCATTATATGCCTTCGCTTCATGCCTTGTAAATATGTTATTCCATCAATATTAAATAACCATTGACCACCCTGATTTCTTACCGAGGTGTCGTAAAAGGCGACTAAGGTAAGGTGACCCACCGTGTGGTATCCGGCTGAGTAGAATAGAACACCCTCATTTTTAGCGAGGTGTCCTAAAAGGCGACTAAGGTAAGTTGACCCACCGTGGGGTATACGTTTGATTAGAATAAACCACCCTCTTTCTTACCGAAGGTCGTAAAAGGCGACTACGGTAAGTTGACGTCAGGCAGTCCGATCGTAAAATACGTAGCCAAATCATGTGACAACATGTTTGTAACATGTTGTGCCGACCCCACTTAGATTTTGATAAGGGCTGGAGGATGATGATTAAGATTAAGCAAAACAACAACGATTGCAGAGAGCATTGCAATCGTGTATATAAACGCATATGCCACCCCTACGTCGCAGACCAGTAACAAACAATATTAAAAATTACAATAAAATTTTTAAACGTTTTTACTAAAAGGTAGCACAAATCCGGAAGGTTTAGGTCCATAGTACATTACGGTTTCATGTAAATTGTATTGAAGACGTTGAAGCGTACGCTGAGTAAACCAAATAGAGAATTGTATACATACAAAAATACTACAAAAAAGTCCGCGACGGCATGTCTCTGTCTCTTATGATTGGAGCCTATGGCACTGCTAGTCTAAACATATAAAAGAGAAAGTATGTATATTCCTTGTAAACTCCGAAACGGTTAGACCGATTTTCATGGAATTTTCAGACAATCTTTACATTGATCTAGCGGATATTTTCTAAAGTTCGGTAGTAATCGGAGCATGTTTTTTAACTGTCAATGATAGTGTTGTTTCGAGGCGAAGTTACCACGCGTGGCCGGACAGTTAGTAATTTTAAAAATTAGACTACTTTGTGGATATCTATAAAACAAATGTAATATTTATATTATTTTGTTATAATTCGCGATAAAGCTTGTTAATATTATCATTAAATTTAAAAAATGTATAGGTAATGTTGCTGAATTGTGTGCGTGTGCATAGAATTAACTTTACCTTTTTAGAAGTAAATCTTTAGTAAGCTTTTTGATAATTCGGTTTGCTGCAACTAAAACAATAATTTAAGTTCTGGTGTATATTTAATAAAACGATATATGTTTAAATGTTTATTTTATTATGCATAAAGGATTACAAAATTAGATGTATATCTTACGTAATAACATTTAATATCCCAAAAGACTAATATTTACTCGCTGCATTACGAAATCGTTTATGATCGGTCTGAAAGATATGGACTTTCAACCATTAGAACTTTTATCAGTAACAAGGACGGTGTTAGCCACTGTTGAATATTTATGTGCTTCTCCCTCACTTTAACCACTTTAAAGACAAAGTGTGTTTGGAGAAACTAAAAAAATCATATATATCAGGCCATGAGAGCCAGAGTGGCCTAACTGACAGCTTTTCAATACTGAGTTTTAGTAATGAATAAGGTGCTTAGGGTTAGTAAAATAACTAAACAATAAAGATTATTATATAAACTAGGAGAGTAAGATAGCAAATATTTAAAAAAAAGTAGCAGCCTGTTATAATCCCACTGCTGGGAATAGGCCTCCTCTCTCCGTTTCTGGAGAGAAGGGTTGGAGCTAAGACCTACCACGCTGCTCCAATGCGGATTGGTAGTTTACACATATCCCTAGAATTCTCTAGAGATATGCAGGTTTCCTCACGATGTTTTCCTTCACCGAAAAGCGTGTGATAAATTGCAATTATCAATTAGGCACATGAGTTTTAATAGAAAAACTCATTGGTGCCTGCCCGGGTTTGAACTCGTGTTCCCCTCGTAAGAGTCGCACGGTATCACCGCTGGGCTATCACAGCTTAGGCAAATATTTATAAGCTATTAATTTGCTAAAGCTGCAATTATTTTAAATAATGGCTAATTGTTTTTCCTTAATACTTTAACCTTTTGTTTAAGAAGTTAGACCACTCTGGCTCTTGCGGCCTCATATATAATATATATAAGAATAGAAAAGTTGCGGACCGCCCTAGCGCAAAGATCTCTTTTGGATAGAATTAATATGGAACATAAATTCGCCATGTACGCTCCTATTCAATTCATAAGAATATAAAAAAAATGATTATAAAAAAAAATTGGCGATGTAAGTATATAATAGACAAAGTAGGAACCGACATAAGCTTGCGGTTCCTCCTTTGCGCCTTGTAAATGTACGTAAGTCGTTTGTGGGCTTCGGTATAAGATTCAACAAAAGAATTCCGCAATCAATTTTAGCTTTGCCATTACAGAAGTTTAAAATAACTTCATAATAAAAGGAGGCTGATTCAGAAACTGTTGAGGATTTCTTAGAAGATGCGTGGACATAGCTACTCTTCGACAGACAGTAAATAGTATTATTTGAAAAGAGCAACCGCCGAGTTTCTTGCTGGCTCTTCTCGGTAGGAACAGCTTTTCGAACCAGCACTAGAGTTGACAATTCAAAGGACCTTTTTACAAGTTTACTTGAATAAAGAATATTTCCAATTTGAATTTGTTCAAATACGAAATTTGCCATCCGAAAAATCTGTCACCAGAGGCGAAGCTTTAGAATGCTCGTTAATCTGGTACAGGTATTTCTTACGAATACATATTATACGAGTTATTTAAACAAAAAGTAAAAGCCTTTATGACGTATTGATGAAGGTTTAACAAAAAAATAGTATGGGACAGCTGCGGCGTTGGGGACAGGTGGCTAGTGGAGCTGCAAGTGTTCGATAAGTGCAACAAGGGACACCGGGTCCAAAACACGTAAATGATTTCGTTAACCGACATTGACCTAAGTCTGTAACATTACAAAAATGTCATTAATATATATACTGATTGACAAAGACACATCTTCCACAGATTAAAATGTTGAAACATGGAAACTTTATCATTAATTCAAAATATCCTTTATTCAAGTAAACTAGTAAACAAGTGCTTTTAAATCGTCAACTCTATTCCTGGTTAGGAAAGGTGTTCATATCGAGAAGAGACAGCAAGAAACTCGGCGGTTGCTCTTTTCAAAACTTAATTCTTATTACTAATTACGTTTAGTCATAGCTGTCTTGCACAGGGTCGGAAAGTAGCTATAACCACGCATTCTTATCATCTAAGTAATCGTCAACAGTATAGTATAGTATAGACTTACTATATAAGCCTCTTTTTAAAAGTAGTTATGGGGCGTTAACTAGAAGGGATAGAGTCTGCTCTCGTGGACTTTTTTCAGTTAAAGCTAATATACCGGGCTAGTACATTAGATAAAAATTACCTATTTTCATTAACAAAAAAGTTATAATTGTGAAACATAAAATATGTTAAACATAATATTTTAATCTCAAAGGTATTTGACAATACTGCGTAAGTCGAAAATTGCTCACCTGATGTTTTATACTTAAATTTCGATCGCAAAAAAAAAATTTGACAAACAAACAACAACACCCGAATGCTCATTCCTGTTTCTCTCCAATCTTTCTTTTTATTTTCAAATTCATATAGAATATTTTATCGCACATCCAATAAGTTTACTCTGCAATTTCAGAGTCATGTAACTAATGTTACAAATAATAAGCTATTATAAATCTCTTGATACCATAACAAATTATTAATTTTTGCTCAAAACTTATCAAATTTGTCACGGCCTGTATTGTATATCCTCGCAATGTTTTCCTCAATCTTAAAGAAATGAATATACTTTCAATATTAACTCATCTTTTCTTTACTCGCTAGTATTATTACTAGCCTCTGGCTACTGTCTTTTGAGCCCTCTAACTATATCTATACAAAAAAATACGTCTATCCGTTGCCCATTGACGTGAGAGACAAACAAATAAAGACACACTTTCACCTTTTTAATGTATTAAGTATGAAATATGAGTAGTATTGATAATGTAATTGGATCCAATATTGGATCAAACACTGGTCGATGCTGACGTATAAAACGGCCTCACGCGACGACGTGACGCGACAAGAAAATGAAACGCGACTATCAAGTATCATCGCTGTAGAACATCTGCTATAATCGCTTCAACGTTAAACACTATCGCGAGATTTTAAAAATTTCAATATCCATTACTGTCTTTTTATTACAGATAAAATACATAAGTGATATGAACGAATCAATGACTATATACAACAGTGTCAAATTTCTTATAAACAGTAATCGGTACAAGTCTCACTTTTACACTGTATATGATAAGTCTGACAATACTACGACAGTTTATCTTTAAGTTAAAGCATGTTTATGATAATGAGTCGCAAAATAAAACTCAATGGTGAAAGCCCGTGAGTTTTTAGGGTTCGGAGTTAGAACCCTTGGATTTTTTTTTTTAATGTATAGAAGTACGGAGTACTTTGTGGAACTCCATAGTACAAAAGTAATAATGACTTTTATACTATGGAATTGATTATCGTTTTTGAAAACAGAAATCCACTATTTATTTCTTATTAGCTTAACCCGATCACGCTTTGGTTGGCATTAGTCAAAATTTTCCCGTCTTTTTGTATTTTAAGTGTGTACTTCGCCTTATTTCATATATACATGAAGAAACGCGTATTGCTTTTAAAAATCAATATTTTCTCTTAAATCATTCGATAAGGGCTGTCTTTGAAAAAAGCTTAATAACTAACTAGTATTTATCAGCTATGCGTTCACAACGGTAGACCCTGTATCATTTTACTTTTAAAGATTAACTGGCTGTGCTAACGGATTCGCCCGCTTCGAAGTCAGTCACAAATACAAAAGTAATAATAAAATTATTTCGCTATAATCCGCGATACAATCCGCGATGTATCGCCGATTATAGCAAAATAATTTTATTATTACTTTTCTATTATGGATCTCCGCAAAGTAACGCCTAATTCTATAAATTATTCAGTCACAAATATTAATTTCGTTGAATTTAGATAAAACCTATAAACCTAAAGTTTCCGCAAAAATTCCACTATCGTCGGTTTAGAGAAAATTGATCACATACAGATTTTAATTTTCGACATAATTGTGGACTTATCAACTTTCTTTTGTCTTTATTTATCTTACTAGTTAACCCGGTGACCCGAATAGCAGAATAAGTATTTAAAAAAATAAAAAAATTAAAGAATCGATGGCTAGGCGGTACGAAGTTCGCCGTTAGTTAGTTAGATATACTTATAATATAGTTCATGATTTTCATTATGCTAATAAAATATTATGCACTAAAATCAACTTAGCTTGAAATCACTAACGAAACAACTGCTAACTGTTTTATTACTCTCCGCGACATGAAAAGTTACGTGCATACAAAAGTAGAGACAAGAAATATTTAAATATAAAGTCTTTCAATATTCCCTAACGAGTTTGTTTGGGAACACATCCGGCGTCCTAATCGGTGGCCGTTTGTGGCATATATATAAACGGCGCCATGACACTTATCCTTACTATTATTATAAATACGAAAGTCTGTTTGTCTGTTAAACTTTCACGGCTAAATCTCTCGACCTTTAAACACAATTAAAGGTTATATACATCGGAATAGTATAGAATAAAAAAAACTCGTTTTTATAGGAAACACAACCATAGAATAAGATGTGAGTATAGCCGGTTTCTATACATTAATATAAATAAATTATACCCAGAAACAAAAGCGAGCTTAATGAAATAAATAAGCAATAAGACCGCCTTTGTACAGTCGAAATTAACCTTTCACCATTTATTTATGAATTATGTTGTACAAAAAGTATTAAATAAATAAATGAGTTAATGAGATATATCAAGTTCTTATAGATTAACATGTTATTAATTCGAAATAATCTAAATACAAAAACTATTAAATCCAACTCTATCCGAAGCGAAAAAAGGTTTACACTTACATAAATAGCAATGCAGTGAAACCTCCAAAATGATGTGTAACTTAAAGCAAATCTTAGAATTCAAATTATAAAGTCAATTTTTAAATGAAGGATTACACAGGCCATTGCCACAAACACACCGGCCAATGCCACAAACACATGTTGGTGTTACATGACAATATTACCTGACCCACCCTGCCGCCCTCTATGCATTCAAATATTTGGCAAACGGCGCTTCTGTAGGGTTAAGTGAGGGTCTTTTACGTTGGTTGGGTTATATGAGGCAGGCCGGGGGCGTAGGAACGGAATCAATGAACTCGGCAGTCTGACCGACAAAAGGACCTTTCGCCTGGCAGGTAATTAACTTAATATCAATCTTTTTTTTTCTAAAACGAGCGCTTACACCAGATGGAATCACCCGCATGTTTATAATAAATTTATACAAACACCAAAGTCTTAGAACAATGCATGGAGGCCAGTGGCATAGTGACGCGTTCGGCGGCCGATAGATTCTTCGTAACCAAATCAAAATTAAAAGATCCGTAAAAAAAAAATATCTGACATCCACAAAAGCGGTTGTGAGGTTATTTTAGAGTGGATTGAAGAACCTATAGACAGACAGCTGGGCCTTACAGAATTGGGGTGGTGACAACTCCAGGCCTCATAACAAAGCTCCAAATCACCATGAAGTGAACTATGCTCGGGGTTCGTCTGTGTGATCAATTCAGGAATTAGGAAAATCGTAGAACTAAAATCATCAATAAACATCAACATGCCACACTTGAGGGGTAATAAACGGGAGAAATACCATGAAGAATCGATGGAGTGAGAGTCCTATGGTGTTAGAATGGGGATCTTTCAAAGGAAAACCTAGTGTTAGTACACCCTATAGGTTTTACTGCTCCTTTACCTTTACCTCAAATTATGTGATATCTGGTGTCTCTTTACATAAGGTGATGTCCATGATATCTGCTGGTTGAATAAAAAGATACTTAGTTAAAAGTACTTTTCCAGGTGTAATTACGAGGTCAAAAAATTCAGAGGCTATGGATCCAGACTATTTAGATTGTATGAAGTAGAGGTATTTTTAAAAGACCTATGACAAACAGTAGTTGAAAGAGATAGATACAATATAATCGGGGAAATTTTAACGTTTAAGACGACGCGCACGCAATTTCGGGTGCATTTGATAATTTAATAAAAGTCCGATGGTTTTGGAAAAAACGATTGAGAGAGCGTATTACGGTCTTAAATTAATGTGCTCCATTTATTAGCAATTTACTATTTACTTTCTCTTCGTGGCTCGTAGAGCACGTTAACACCTCGTTTCCGGTTTTATTATCACTAATATTTAATCATAATAGTAAAATACTGTTTAATTTATCTTTTCGTATTTCAATGTCGAGATTTCGTTATACCAGGGCGCGGCTTTAAAATAGGGATGTAACTTGGAGTAAAAATCCTCCAAAAGAAATCGATTAATTCGTATCGAAAAAATCGATTATTACTATATCTTCGATTTTTTCACTACTCGAAAAGTTGCTTTTTTAATATTAATAATTAATTAGAATAAAAATTAATTAAAGTGGACTAGTATTAAAAATTGCTGATGTGTTGAGCTGTTTGCGTAATTCGATTAAAATTTATAGTTTGGGTACTCAAAGCATATCTTATCTTAAAAAACAAGAAAAAAGAGAGTAAAAAAAAGAAGAAATACATTCATTAAATAATCCAGTTTTTAAAAATCGATTTATAATTTTTATAAAATCGATTGTAATAACAAAATCATCGATTAAGAAAATATAAAATTCGATTATTTTTTTACATCCATAGTTCAAACATATACAAGTACCTATATGTTATCTATAAAAATATGTGTACATTATTAATATTTACAAGTGTTTTTTGTGAAGGTAATATTGTGAAAAACAGCAATTACTACTGTAGAATTTTTGGGTTATGTGTAACCTACGGATCCTCCCAGTCTTTCTCACCAAAGGAAAGGCGTAGCATTTACTTAGCTCTGGAATTTTAAAAAGATCTTACTAGATATAACTTTACTGCGTACACACCGACCGTAGTGAAAAGTTTACTAAGTCGGACTACAGACTTGTTTTTTGTGAATTGAAAGTCTGGTCCTGGGACTTAATTAATAATACTAAGACAATAACTATATTAAGGCAAAGGAAATTTTTAACGGAAGGTATTCATAGGTACACAAATACAATACGCTACAATTGTTATGGCATTATTTTCTTTATTTATTACATTATGGATTTAAAGTCATTATTTGATTGGAATGTCCGATTGTAATAATTTAAAAAGTATTTTACAGGTATTGAAACAGTTTTTAATAAAATATCATTTAGTGGGTGGGATAAGGATTAATATGGAGAAGTAAATTTTATGGTTTGGTTATTGTCGCCACTTATATCAACTTTTACAATGTAGAAATGTAGTTATATTGGCAAAACTATAATAGACATATGGTATCGCGGACTTTTTCGTAGATATTGATACGTTTTATAATAATGTAGAACATTTTATTGTTCTATTATCCATAGTTTCCGTAGCGCACGCGATGTAAGATTTTTATTAGAAATCCCTATTTAAAAAAATATATAGCCTATGTTGCTCAGTAAAGAAGCAGCTCTCCAAAGGTTAAAGAATTTTTGAAAACGGTTTAGTATTTTTTGCGTGAAAACATTACAAACTTACATACATACACACATATATACAAACATATAAATCTTCCCTCTCTATAATATTAGTATTGATTTGCAGAGTAAAAATTGCGGTGGATCCTTTCATATCCTATCATTTTAATGGTCTTAAAAGCTATACCCGTGACTTTGTTCACGTTAACTGAAATAATAAAATCCTCGATAATGTGCTATGTCTTTTTTATTCCAAAAGAAAAACTGTTTTTTAGCACAATTTTTAATAAAACCTTTTGATTAACATGATTTTGGTTCACTTCAGAATTAGAAAGCTTATAACCCACTGGGCGATCACTAATATATTACGTTTTTGTTTATTAGAGAATATCGAAACACGTGTATTTCGAGTACAGTCTACACTTAGTTCATTGACAGTTTCCGTGTGTACTGTTAATATTTTTTTTCTTGCAACAGTTAACGAAAACTGCGAATATTAAAGTTAAAAGTTTTCCAAGAATAAATTATACACGTGAGTATGATATCATTTTTAACAGTGGGACAAATATTAGCGAGTAATTAATCACCAATTAATTTGAGAAATCGCTTATCTGACGCTTGTATCAGGAAACTTGGAGCGCTTGTTTCGTTATAATGCACGAAGTGCATTGATAACTAAGTTTGACGGTCTTTAGTGAATACCGATTTTGATACCGAGGGTCGAAGCAATGAAATAATAATGTGCGAAACTTCTACTAATGTTTTTGTTATATTTTTCAGATGAGAGTTGAATTTCAACTAGGAATATCTTTTACTGTATGACTGCATTACGAAGGAAATAATCATCACATCGTCGCAGGCATTTTGCGCGTCCATGACCGTCGAGTATTAGAAGGCACAGACTTTATCATCTCAGCTAAAATAATAAATAAATATATTTGATATTTACATACACGGCTGCCCGCCACTAAAGTAAGTAACTCAATACTTGTGTTGTAGCTGACAGACAACTGATATACTTACTATATTACTATTACTATATATAATTTTAAAGACATACCTAAATACAAATATACGCCCAGCAATGGAAAACCAGAAAATTATTTTTTTAGAAGACGTTGGCTCTCGGCAGGAATCGAGCCCGTGATCTGATGAAGGCTGATCACTGCCAACCGCGCCAAAGGGCCAATGAAATAGGTGTATAGTATGGCCTTGTTGGTGGTAGCGATTTGACTATCTGAATCACATAGAACGTTTCCATTTGAAGGGAATGGCGAAGAATACCTACAAAGAAACTTAACGATAATGTTTAAAGGTTGTATTTGTTCAAAAGTAATAATAAAATTATTTTACTATAATCCGCGATACAGTAAATAGAAAATATATATAATGTTAAATGTATAGTGGACTATCCGTATTTTCATACCCGATACGTGCAGGATGCGTAAAAACACATGCACAAACCTCCACCACTTCCACCACAATACACAAGTACTACACACGTTCACTATCACAAACTCAACAATCGTTTCGCCCCGCAACCGAAGCATCATCAGGAGATAGACTCCTAGACAAAATCGCGAGGCTTTGACTATACTATATATATTTTCTGTTTACTGTATCGCGGATTATAGCAAAATAATTTTATTATTACTTTTGTATTATGGATCTCTGCAAAGTAACGCCTAATTCTATAAGTTGTATTTGTTGTTTGGCCAGAATACCATAGTACAATATTAAGATAAAATTGTTGAAGACTTTAATTAATTAAACGAAGACTAAAATAAATATAATAGCAAAACTTTTTCTAATCACACTTAAAAAAGAGGGATAGATTATAAGTCTTATTTGCTTTCGCTTTATTTTCGATGGACACATTTAGGGTAGCTCCCCTACGCTAGTATATTTTTTTGTTATTTTTCTACAATTTATAGTTGCTATGTAATGTCGATATTAAATAAATGAATGATCTATAGAAATGAATAAAATTATATGGTATTTTACATTGTACCTTAGATTGAGTGGAAATAATATTGAGTCCAAATCAAGCGAAGGTCGACCCGCGTTTTACTCGATTAAAGGGTAACACTAAACTACACGACCATAAATTGGACGGTTTCAAATTGCTCGTGATAAGGGACGACTCGAATTTGGCCTGAAAAATGAGAAACAAGATGAAATAGAAATAATTCTTTATCGAGTCACGAAAAAAGAAAAAAAGACGCTGCCCACTAAATGACGATTTTCGTTAAAAATAATTTTAAATAATAAAAAAAAACAAGAAATAATTGATAAAAAATGGTAATCCAATCTTTTTACCCATATAGATGAAACCTTAATGACTTAAACGCTTAAAAAATAAAGACTTATTTATTAAAATAAGTCTTTATTTCAATTGTATTAACAATGGATAGGAAACTCTATCGAAACCTAAACTTGACCAATCTTTCAATATTTCCTTGCAAGTAAATAATGCACTTCGCAATCTTTACACTTGTCTCGTTTAGTACCGCTGTAAAACCGATGTATATTCTCGATTTACAATATATATTTGAAAAGAATTTGAGAAAACTGTGACCCAACGATTTGCCCTGAGTTGCTTTTTGTGTATTTAGTTACCTCTACTTTGTAAACAAATCTAAAATGTTAAGATCATTTAGGTTCTTAATGTAAACGATCACCTCTCCATTACAAGTGCTTAAGACGTGTTCATCTCAGTAACCCAGGATTTTCTTAACTAAAACCATAAGAAGAATAAGTAGTTCTATATTTAACACGGCATACACCCGCGTCGCAGTGAATGAAGTCGTAATAATTCACCCTCTAGTTACCGGATATCTCTATCGTCGACAGGCCGCTCGACCGGTAAAACGATTTGTCAAGTTAAAAATTGAAGAAAACAATTATTGCTATTTTTTTACTGACTTTTCCTTAACGGTATTTACAGCGTCATTGTGCGGGACGGGCGAGCGCAAAGCATCGTCGAGGTTACAAAAGGCGGAGAATACAGTGTGACAAAAGCGCTCTATTTATTATTTTATATTTAATATTATATATAAAGTATATTATCGTAATGTGAAAGGGAGATAGTAAAAAATCTAGGAAGGGAACCAGTTCTTGGTTTAAAATCAGTTCAGATAGTGTTTGTTAATAACATGTTTTAAGGTTAAGCCTTATTGTATATGCTTATTTATTTATTGAAAGGCAATTAAAACCCAGTACAATACAAAAGCACCTAAAATTACATATACAGAGTAAATTTTATGGTGCTATCTTCTGAGAAACTATTCCCAGGCGTCGAAACATGTCTTAAGAATTATTTCCTGTTATTATTACGATGAACAGATAGCCAATATTTTAAAATAGTACTAGGCATCCCATCGCTAAGCTGTGATAGCCCAGTGGTGAGACCGTGCGACTCTCTAGAGACGAACATAGGTTCAAACCCGGGCAGGCACCAATGAGTTTTTCTATTAAAACTCATGTGTCTAATTCATAATTGCAATTTATCACACGCTTTTCGGTGAAGGAAAACATCGTGAGGAAACCTGCATATCACTAGAGAATTCTGGAGATATGTGTAACCTACCAATCCGCATTGGAGCAGCGTGGTAGGTCTTAGCTCCAACCCTTCTCTCCAGAAACGGAGAGAGGAGGCCTATTCCCAGCAGTGGGATATTAACAGGCTGTTACTTTATCCCATCGCTAACTCTTTGGAGAAGAGAGTTAAGAAGTTCTGAACCGGTTCCAAAAATAGGCTACTCGAGCTCTAATAATTGCATAAAATCAGCAATTCCCGATTATTATTGTAATGTCATCTTTGCTTATTTGATTAAATTTAAATTAAAACAAGATTTGATTTGACTAAATTAGCCATTGAAGTCTTCTTGAGTTAGCAAATATCGGGTTCGATTACCACTGTCTAAAAAAAATCACTACGTTTTCAATATTAAAACGTATTATATATTTAATGGTTTCACAAAACAACATAAACGCATTGTAATTGATATCATAAGCAAAACTGATATTATGATTAAATGGAAAGTAAGATGAAAACTAATTTAGTTTCTATCATTAATACCTGAAGACAAATCAGAGCTGACCAGCTGACCAATGTACAGAAAGATTCCAATCAAGTGTAAAAAATATGCTTATACGTAAAGCATATTACAAAATTGAAGATTATTTGGTTGATAAGAAAGCCTGGATTTAAAAATCCTTTCAGCTTCATACAAGACAGCGGTTTAATAATGTATAATTGAAAATATTTAAAAGATTGACCGCCGAGTTTCTTGCTGGTTCTTCTCGGTAAGAGCAACATTCCGAACCAGTTGTAGCTTCATTAATCATATTGATGCTTGACGATTCAAAAGTGCCTGAAATGGTTTATTTGAATAAAGATTATTTTGATTGATATAATATAAAATATCTAATAAAATAATATATAAAAATATCAAACCTTTTTAGTTGTAATTTAAATAAACTATTTGATTGCTGGTTAAATTTAAAAAGAAAAAAATAATAATTTCATGTCTATGATTAATCAATGACAGTTCCAAACAAATTATTTTGACGTATATTGTATTAATTTGTACATTTAATTAGGTTCACCGTTCAATGGTTCTCCATTGACATAAAGAAGAAAAACGACGAATTCATTCTTACTTAAAATTTATCTATAGGTATTTGATATAAATATAACTGATTGGGATCTACAAAATGAAATTTCCTTGCAACTGCAACTCCTCAAGTGTGTCTACGGCCTGCAGTTCTGGGTACGTGATACAAAATAGAGATCACGGGAACATCGACACAAAATTACTAAAATACGTGCCAGGTGCGATCGTTCACTGGGCATTTCATAAACTATCATCAGGAAACGGACTGACGTCTCGGAAAGTGATTAACTTTATAAAAAGGAACTACAATGTGATTTACGATCGGCGCAAAACTGGAAAATCTATAGGCAAAATGTTGCGTGGAGCGACTGAATTTGGTCTTTTATCCAGACGTGGTAATAAATATTTTCTCAAAAAAAAATAATTTTCGAACAAACTTAACAATTATTTTGTGACTTGTATTAAAATTGTTACATTTCAGTTGATTTTATTTTCATTTAACAATTGGCTGTAAAGAAAATCCGTCTAGTGTAATTTGCTAACCTCAAACTCAAACTCAAACTCAAAATATTATTTATTCAAGTGGACTGTTTACAGTACTTTTGAATCGTCAATGTTTTCAAGAAGTTACCACTGATTCGGAAGTTTGCTCCTACCGAGAAGAACCAGCAAGAAACTCGGCGGCCATTGTTTTTTTTTAATATTTTTTATATATTTTTTTTTACAATTTGATTGATGGTTACAAATTAATCGTTGCAGCTTGGTGCGTAGCTGACTGCAGTTAAGATATGCTACTATCACTCAAATAATCTTCAATTGTATAGTAAGCTTTATGTAGTAGCATCGTTTTAAGATAATTTCTAAACTTGTGTATAGGCAAGTCTAGATAATGTTGAGGAATTTTATTATTAAAACGTGTACCGAGACCGACAAATGATTTTCGAACCTTTTGGAGGCGCAACCTTGGCGTCATTAGTTTATTTCGGTTTCTAGTGTGTCTGTCGTATCTATCACTATTCTTACTATAAAGGTGAATATTTTTTCTTACAAATAGTATATTACTATAAATATATTGAGAAGCTACAGTCATAACGCCTATTTCTTTGAATTTCTCCCTTAAAGAATCACGAGGTTTCATATTATAAATACCAAGAATAGCTCTTTTTTGTAAAACGAAGACCCTGTGAATATCAGCCGCAGTACCCCATAGCATGATTCCATAAGACATAATGCTATGAAAATAGGAAAAATAAACAAGTTTTGCTGTTTCAACATCAGCTAATTGTCTTATTTTCCTAACAGCGTAGGCAGCGGAACTAAGTTTTCCACAAAGGTTTGATATATGGGGGCCCCATTGGATCTTTGTATCCAAGGTCATTCCTAAAAACACAGTTGTATCCTCTTTCTTTAATGTTTCATTATTTAATACAACATTTAATGTCCAAATTAAATGTCCGATGCACTGCACTGACGAGGTGCATATTAATTAATTAATTTATTTATTTATTTATTCGGATTCTCCACAGCATTACACGATAAATAATCCAACATTTATCCCATGTAGTTTTAAATTAGTTATGTAGTACCAATTACAGAAGAACACATAATTCTTAGTTAGAATGTTACAAGTAGAAAACTAAAAATAAACACAAGAGAATAATGAAAACATGAAAAACAACATTACGGCTCAACTATTACAATTCAAATTAAAATTTTAATATATTTTTTTCATAAATGCCGTGTGCTATCCGGCTGCATAGAATAGCCACCCTCATTTCTTACCGAGGTGTCGTAAAAGGCGACAAAGGTAAGTTGACGTCAGGCAGGCGGCCGGTCGTAAAATACGTAGCCAAATCATATAACAACATGTTTGTAACATGTTGTGCCGAACCCACTTAGAGTGGGATAAGGACTGGAGGATGATGAATACATTTTTTTCATACGTAGACTTGTTAGTAACGTCAAACCTCCTAAGGACATTGATTTGGCGAAATTTATCCGTTAGGACATAAGTTTATTATAAAGCTTTAATTTACCTTAGTTGCCTTTTATTATACCTCGTTAAGAAATGAGGGTGGTCTATTATACTCAACCGAATTCCATTCGGCGCTGGCGATAGATTTGTAGATGTATGTATAATTAATTATCCCAAATTAATCTAACTTTAACTAATTCCGAGCAGCTGTACTTCAATAGAGCCACTGCAATATTTAGAAATCTATATTAGAAAAGCAATAGTCTTCTATAACTTATAGATAAGATTAAACAACACAATACTCTTATTTTGTAAGAGAATAGCATCTTCCGGCCTGCCACAAGTTTGCCACTCAGATGGCTTATTAAATTTCGCTTGCCGACTTTTCGAGCCAGATTTGGAAAATGGGTGCTTACTTTGAAAGCTTAGTCGCACCCAGTATTTATTTATTTAATTGAACTGCTGGCCTTACATTGAGGTAGGTTGATCGCCAAATTAAAAAAAAAAAGAATTCCACTGAAATGGCTAACCCGCAAAGAATCAGCAAGGATCACGACTTACAGGAAACTATATAAATAAAACCAAAATTCCATCAATATTTAATATTTTATTTCACCAACTTGTATTTACATGTTCTCTTAACGTAATCTATATCAAATAACAATTCAAATTACAATAAATACTTTATTGGGCTGATAATCATGATAACAGTATTATCTTGAAACCTAAAGGCAAGCGCATATAAGGCGATAAAGCACCGCAACGTAATTTGTAATATGCATGTTTTGTGCTAGATAGAAACGTAAAAACTACTAGATAGAAAGATAAAATATATAATTAAAATATAGAAACGTGAACGAAACCATGTAATTCCAAAGTTAAGAGGCATTTATTGAATCCTTGTCGAAATAACCAATAGATATAATTCATATCATACTATTGGCAGGATGCAATAGATATCAAGGCATTATTAAATTTAAAAATGCAAAGTTATTTGGTTTAATGGTAAGATTTCAAAAACAGTAGATAAATATTTTAATTATAAATGAGTATTACGTTCACATCTCCTCACAGTTTAAGAGCACGAATACTTCGATAGGTCGATAAGAGATAATTAATACCATAGCTTACCATATTATGTTTGTAAAAACATTGTAGTAAAGATGTACAATATTACACCTGAACTATTCAAATTTTATCGTTCTACTGGAATGACCCTTGAGTTAACCCCTCGTTAGCACGAGAGGATATTTATCGCGCGTTAAAATTACGTCGAATTGAAACAAATGGGTATCCAGGTATCTGTTCACACGACAGCGTATTTAAATCGCGACCTATTTTATCGTGCAGTGTTCCATTTTAGTCGTTAGGGCGAGGGCATTAAGCTGAATATATCATACGAAACTTCTTATAACGCCTATTGCGGAATTTTAACGCGACGTATTTTTTACGCTCGTCCGCACGAGGCGTAAACCTTTTCCTTTAGAACAATAGCTAAGCTATGATTTAGCAATCCTTACTGGCACCTCGTGCATAACTTTAAAACACGTAAATAGGAAAAGACCAACAATTAAATTAATGCTAGATTAAGAACTGAGTTATTTGTATTGTTTAAATAGTTAAGTAAATTACGGAACCATCCCTATTATGCGCTTAGCTTTACCAAAGTTCTTCGCCTGACCAGTGACGAAGGCTTTTTAATTTTCTTTTTTGGAATCAAATACATAGTCAAGTCAATAATACGAAAGTATGTGAATTCAGGTTTTATTTACAAATAAATAGAAAAATATTAATATGAAAGTATTACCTTCAAAATATATATAATTATTTATTTATTTAAATAGATAAAACCCGATTGAAACTATATTTGTATTTTACACAATAACAAACTGCTGGAATGCTTACATATAAGATACCTACTGAAACGCCTATCATTGGATTTTAAACCGTAACACAAGGCAACAAGTTATATTTTGAAGCGAATAACAAGACTTATGTATAAAGCTACGAACACTGTAATATCGTTATTTTGTGCAGTCAAAATGAGCCATCGAGAAAAATAATTTACGTCCCTTATTGACTCCGACGCGGCTAAACCGATTTCGATGAAATTTTCAGATAGTCTTTAGATTGACACAGCGGATATTCCTGTTTAATGGCGATTGTAGCATTTTTTTTACTGTAATTCATATAATTTTGAATTAAGCCCTGCAAAGCGGGCTGGACTTATTTAAGTTATTTAATAAAATCAAAAAATATGCAATATTTCAAATCAAAAGTAAATAGTTAAAGAAAAAGTTATAAAATATTATAGTTATAGAACATGTTGTAACAACTTAGAGAATGTTCTTTAAGTTGTTACAACATGTTTCAAATACAACCTCCTTCATATAGTTAGTCAATAATATAAAAGCAAAAACATTGTCATTAAGTTGTTGAAAGATATTAAATGGGTTGACTTCTGAGAAAATTGCTTCTTATTTATTTGAATAAGGTCTTTAAGTTTTAAGTTCAAGTAATTACTTTGAATAAGGCTAAACGAAACATATCGTTGTTATAAAGTATTTTCAGACTGAATTTACTGTATATTGGCTCAAATTGACTGCTAATACTACTAACAGATTAAATAGAGTCACTCGTAGGTAACTGTATTAGAAGAGCAAGTCTTCGTCGCCCTCGTCGAGTAAGTTTGCAATATCGCGCACATCCGTGCCTACTTTGGCCATTAAAGCTTTTTTCTGCAAAAAAAAAAATATATCAATGGTGATGAGGTATATCGCACCCTTAGTATTAAAAAGACCTAATTCTAAAAAGTTGTTTTGTAGTAAATTCCAATAAAGCGTAACATAGCCCGTACAAAACTCGTGATTATTAAATTAAAAAGACCCATAACTTCGTTATTGTGTATTATTACAAACACAAGCCCATAGATGGCATACTCGCCGAAAACACAGTATTAAGACGTGTAGTGAAAAAGGGCAATTGTCTTTATTTTCAATAGATAACATTATGCACCGAAAATCTGTCTGATAATTCTGCCACGGCTAATCCGCTGTGCCGATATTGATGAAATTTGTCACAATTAAAGCTTATAAACCGGGTAATAGAAAGGACAAAACACCGTTTTTCTTTCGGGAACAGGGAAAAACATTATAATTATGAGGGTACTTAAACGCTTCAGTTGACGCGGACTAAGAAAAAGCACCACTAGATATACTAGCAGTTTAAAAACACCATTAAAAATGACTGAATATAAATAAATAGCACTCACAGCCTCTGCTTTCTCCTTGATGATCTTCTTCTTGTCCTGAATCTTTTTCAACCGGTAGAACTCCTCACGTTCTAATTCGTCCAACTCAGATATGATATACGCCAATGTACGCTCCAGACGTGGAATAATAACTATTAACAAAAACAATTTAGTTAATTAATTCATGATCATAATTCTCCTGCCCTCATCCCACTCTAGGTGGGATCGGTACAACATGTTTGAAATATGTTGCAATGTTAAAAGCAAATTGATCGTTGAAAAAAAAAGAATGGGAATAGGCCTCTTCTCTTCGTTTCTGGAGATAAGGGTTGGAGCTAAGACCTACCTCGCTGCTCCAATGCAGATTGGTAGGTTACACATACCTCCAGAATGCAGGTTTCCTCACGATGTTTTCCTTCAACGAAAAGCGTGTGATAAATTGCAATTATCTATTAGACACATGAGTTTTAATAGAAAAACTCATTGGTGCCTGCCCGGATTTTAACTCCTGTTTCCCTCAAAAGAGTCACACTGTCTCACCGCTGGGCTATCACAGCTTATAAAAGTAAGTATATAAGTATAATAATAACTCACCATGCTCAATGGCATTGACACGACGATTGGTAATTTTGATGACCTCATCCAGAGTTACGAAAGAGGTTTGCAATGACGCCAACTCAACCAGCAGCTTAACTGCGCTTTGGAAGTTCTTTTTGAGCTTGGACAACTGCTGACCACCTCTCGCTAGACCCGCGAGTTCATATGTATCTGATCCATCTTGGTAGGACTCGAAAATCGGAAGAGTTACACCTGGAAGTTACCACTTAGGTGTCATCTTTTTCTTTCTTATAATATATAATATAATATTTGGTGTTCAGGCTTGCAGTTTGCTTTGCCAATGTCACTTAGGATGAAGTATACACATAGGAGCAGAGGCGTGCAGAAAGACAATGCCTACATAATAAACATACATACAGATACGTATCAGTAATTTGTATATTATAAATTAAATTACAAATTTTTAAATAAGTTTTTTAAATCAGCTCCACCTGTCGAGCGGCTGTGGTATTACAACGACACATCGTTAATTACTTGCACAGCATGCACAGCAATTGGTTGTTTTATTTTACAATTCTTTTATTTTGTAATAACAAAACTGTATGGAATGACGCCAGTATTTTTGGTAAGTTAATAGTTATGTCTACCCTGTCAAAAAACTCTCTGCATGCCACTGCATAGGAGGTTGTTTGGGTAACTGATGATTAAAATGATATAATTTTCACAAAATTGAATTAAGTATACTACTTAACAATAATTGGGAACTTCTGAGTTACCCTTCACCTGTAACAATCAGTGACTAAATACACTTGTGTGACATATAGATAAGTAATTAAATTATGTAGAAATAACCACAAAATTTATCTTATGTGGTAGTGCATTTAGGAACAAAAGTACCAAAAAATAGTAACCAATTTTTAAATAATCACAAATTGTTTTCATGAACGAGCATATATGGTTTTTGTAACAAAAATCATTTCTGGAAATTAGATTTTTATATAAGTCAATATAGTTTAAACTGTAGCGAGCCTAAATGTGGCTTTATTAATTAAGGCCACATGATATGTCAGTTAAAAAAGTTTACCATCATTTTAAAAATCATAGAATAACTTCATGACATAAAATAACATGTCTAAGACATATATATATGAGTACTCTAATTCGATATTATAAAGAAGCTTAAAATTACCCCAGACACATAGCAAAGATTTTTAAACTGTCTTACTTGTAGGTTATCAAAACTGTTACATAACATATAAATATCAGCACAATGAAGTGTAATACTGTGTATTCATTTCTATAATACATATATCCACCTGAAATAATAGTATGTTATGACATACCAGCAACATTGTCTTTCTTGGAGCGAATCTTTATTTGTGCTTTAGTAACATTTTGCAGCACAACTTGGTTGAAATCACCTGTTGTGAACTTTGCCTCTGCTAGAGAAAATGCAGCTTCTTTCATTACCTCACCCATAAGGGTTTTAGTCTGAAATAAATAAGTTAATGCATCAACACTTGTACAAGAAATAAATAACCAACCTATTATTTTTTTTTAATACATGTTCAATATATCTTTTACTTCTTAACATTTAACTTCATTATGCTTATGTTATTTAGATTAATTATCATTTTATTATTATGTTTCTATAAACTGTTGTTTATTAGTGGAGATTATTGCCCTCTTATATAGCACTTAGTTAAAAAAAATGAATATTTAGTATGCATGATGTGTATATTGTAAATGACCTATTTAAAAAATAAATAGATAAATAATAAATTAGGTATTTCATAGATTTATGATGAAACATTATATATGATACATTAGTTTGTGTTATTTTATCATAATAAATAACCTAGGAAATAGGTATATTTATTGTTTGTAATATTGTCTACAATTTGGTCCAGATTAATTGATAAAACTGAAAATTCAAAACTTAAGCTTTTAATGTAGGACACAAAAAAAATTTATAACACTGACTAAAAGCTTTATGCATATAACTTCAAATTTATATTTACTTTAATGTCAGATATTGCTTTACATTATTTAATAATGATTTCTAAGGAGTATGACCTAATATTGATTAATGAGCTGTGTCTCTTCAGTTTAGAAAACATATTATATTTAAGATACAAAATATTACTACTACTAAAGGTATTCATTATGGATTTTTTTATTTGCATATATATATATATAATTTTGTCACAAATATAAATAATTTGATGCCACAAATATGAAAATAAATCAATTAAAATAAAAAAATGATTATTTATACAAATCATTTCCCTGGGACTCATCAAAAAAATAATAATTAAGACGTACAAATGTCAGAAAGGAATTGCTACTTACTTCAATAATTTTGCTCAGAATCAAACGGAATCTGACTTGTAAAGCATCTGCTTTCTTTTTCAGGAGCCCATGACCTTTAACTGCACCAGCTAAACGGCCTTTCATTAACATTTGAGCACTAGAACCCAAATTATTGATGAGAATATTATTCACCGTGCATTCATCAAAGAACTTTTGCCAACCTAATAAGTAACGATACTCACCCCCGAGAAGGGAAGATTGCTAATTTATCTTTTCCAGACATATTGATTTAGGAATTAATTGATATTTTATCCCAATTCAGGATTTTCACTCCCTGTCCCTATCACCTGATGACAGCAGACAAGTAACTTAGTAAGTGATACATGTGACTCTATGGTTAGTCTTGTGATCTAAGTTTTCAATTGTCAAAAGCAATAAACCAAAGTAAGGGTAGGTATAAAAATGTATATTATAGTATATTATAAAATCACATCTAGCTTCGTAAAAGACTCTTTATCACACTGATTAAAAATCTTTTTTACATTAATTTATAGTAAAGTTTAGAAAACTGTCGAATTACATAATATTATACATTGCCTTCTTAACATTATGATTTACTACGACTGTAAAAAATATGACATTGACAATTTTAATTTGTTGACAAACAGGCATATAATGTGTCAAAATAGCCTCAAAAATATTAATAATAGTAGAAACTTTTCAAAGTTATACTCATGAATTCAAGAACAAGTAATATGGTCATCATCATAAAAATACGATGTCTCTGATCCGGAAGCAAGTTTTAAGTGACTTCAGTTTACTAGATGAAAACAGTACAATAAATTTGTGCAGAATATGTCTTGAAGATGGGGCCAAAATTTCGATATTTGAAACAAGCGAGGAAGAAGATTATAGTATACTAACTAAATTGTCATTATGTTTAAAAGAAAAGGTGAGTGCACTAAGCGAGATTAAAAGAATCACTTATTCAGTAAAGTAATATAAGAACTCTGTTTACATTCCACGTTGATTGCAACGTTTGTAAGTTCTTGTATCGAAGTTTGACATCAGAATTAATATGAATTATGTTCCGATAGTACCTTTTCTTAAAATGTTCGTAGACAAAATTAAAATTTTTACAGGTAGAAGACATTGAAGGCTATCCGCGTTTTATATGTAGTTTATGCAGTAGTATACTAGATTCTGCATACGATTTTATTAACAAATATAAAGAGACATGTAAAATATTGGAAAGTGGTGTGGATATAATGAAACAAGAAGATGAGCCAATACATAAAAACAATTTAATAAAAGAAATTGGAATAGAAAATATTAAAAATGAAGTTATTGCATCTAGAAGTGATAGTGATGGTTTTAGTGATGACGATAAGGAATTTCTTAGACCTATAAAACTGAAAATTAAATTAAAGGTAGAAAGAAAACGAAAATTAGTTGCAAGAAAGAAATTCAGCAGCCCAAAAACCAATACTAAGCAGGTGACAAATAGAGTAGCATCTTCTATATTAGAAGGTCAATTTGCTTGGACTGGTGACAAATGGTGGTAATATTATTTAAATTTATCATCTCTTATTTTTTATAATAAGAAATGGCTATGCTCTACAAATCCCAACTGACATATGCTATTGGTGGGTAAATAGTGTTTTTTGCTTTCAATCCAATAAAAAAATATTGTCCTTACAAGATCAACAAAGCAATAGATTGATATGTTTTTAGGCATAGAAATATTACAAAAAAATATTCTTTCTAATTTTAAGACTTATGAAGTTGCAAGTCAAATTTGAAAAAGTCACAATTCTGCTTAATGCTTATCAATGACCTTAAGTTTTTTTAAATATTGTCTATTTATAATTCTAAATCTAAGTATATATGTAATTCAAATATTTTTAGGGTTACATGTATATATTTCTGTGTATCCACTTAGGGTGATGGTTAGGAATATGATTAGATAAACCCTATCTACTACTATTTAATTATTAATAAGACTTAAGCCTTTGTTATTATCTGAATAAAAATGTGTGTGGCTTTTAACTGTGTTTAATTGCAACTGGTTTTATCGTAGATGGCGGGCGCAGATGGCAATATGCATACATTATGTCCCTACATATTCCTATTTTAAATTTACAAAAAAAAATATTTGAAAAATTAAAATAAAATTTTATATTTTTTTAGATATTTAATATTCATATTTACATACATACATACATATAGACAGCAAATTTTTATGTATATGATATTATTAAATTCATTCTCTATCATAATTATGTTACTAAACAGATTAAATATCATTTATCATTTATCATTTTACAGTTTGAAATCTAACGCAAAACAAAAGGCAGATGAGAAATCTAAAATATTAATACATCTTAAATCAGAAACTGAAAAAAGGAAAAGGGTTAGAATTGAAGTACCAAAAACGAAAAAGCCCATCCCGCCAAAACTGTGCGATCTTTGCGGTGAAGTGTTCAAAGATCAAGATAAATTATCAGTACACAAGAAAAACGTTCACTACCGCAAAACTATGAAATGCCCTCACTGCCCTAAAATATTATGTTCTAATTATTATTTAAATAGACATATGAAAAGGAAACATGCAGAGAGTAAAGATTTTGTATGTGCACAATGTGGTCGAGAGTTTGCATTTAAAGCAGAACTACGCAGCCATAATAAAAGTGTACATGAGAAACATTTACGACCGAAGAAACAGTTTAAGTGTAAATTCTGCCCTAAGACATATAAATGTACTAAATCGGTCATCGTGCACGAGAGATCAGCTCACACAGGTATCTATTTCTATACTTTAAATATATTTACTGACTATCTTTTTGTTACATATAAAACATTCTTTCCTGAATGTCTGTCTATTTGCGATAAACTCAAAAACAACTGAACCAATTTTCATACTATTTTCACCAACAGGTAGTGTGTTGCATGACGAAGGTTTAAATGTATAAATCGTTGTTTCTATCAGTACCAGGCATGAACAACTTAACAAGTCCAAAATGCACATTTATCAGTACCATAAATAAGTTCATGTTTAGTATATACATTAAAGAGAGTTATTTAAATATTCACAAGTGTGTATGTGTGATATAAAAAGACTTATCAACTTCAGTAAAATATTCACCATATAAATTAGGCAATCCTATGCTTTTTACGTTAAAAAAATTAGTAATTACATACATACATATCTATGAAACTAATAAAATTAATATGAAACGTGTAAAAAAAGTTTTAAATTATATTTGAGTAAAGTAACGGCCTGCTTCTATCCCACTGTTGGGCATAGGCCTCCTCTCTTCATTATTAGAAAGAGCTAAGACCTACCACGCTGCTCCAATGCGGATTGGGAGATTTCACATCTACTGTGAACTGGCAAATTTTCGGAAGCTTTTATTTATATTACATTTATATTTTGACAATTAATATATTCGCAATAATTTTTTTGAATTAAAAAAGTTGACTTTTAATATGTTTATTTATTTACAAATTTTCTTGATATTGGAAATCATGGGCAGTACCCAATGCCGTTAAAAAGTGATTTGGCTTCAAATTAGAGACAGGACATATTGCCGGTTCACAGTGGACATATACCTAGAATTCTCTAGACAGCGTGAGAAAACATGAAGGTTTTCTCACGATGTTTTCACTGAATCTTTGTCGTTACCCCAATACTGGGGGTCGTGACCATATCATGAATATCATCATATATTTCACTGAATAGCGTGTGATAAATTGCAATTATCCATTAGACATAAATTTGAACAGAAAAACCCATTGGTGTCTGCCCTTGTTTTGAATCCGTGAGCCTCTCGAAAGAGTTGCATATCCTTACTGCTGGGCTATGACCAACCTGTATTTTAGTAAACGATTTACAACCTTTTAGGTCATAGACCAGCAATCTGTAGTGTGTGCTCAAGCAGTTTCTATCACGATGATTACTTGAAAGAGCACATGCGTCTTCACACTGGCGAGACCCCGTTCAAATGTCCCATTTGTGGGCGTGGGTACGCCCAACGGTGCAATATGAAGAGTCATCTCAGGATACATAGAGTATCAGAGCTCGATGCCGCTACTTTAAGTAAACTTAGACCGAACTATTTAAGACTTCTTAAAGCATAAGTGTAAATATTAATTATGCTAGTATTAGTTATTGATTTTGTTAATAAAGTTTAAATAAAAGTTTCTGTTAGAATATAATGTGAACATTTTTATGCAGATATTGTTAAACAAAATGTTGCAAGAATGTTATTTTATTACTAAGATAGATAAAATGTTGTGATATAAAAATAGTTTTAAGTTTTTAATCGTTAAATATCAAACATGAAGGTTTGATAAGATGATAAGTAATTTTCACAAATAATACATTTAAGTAATATAAATTGAAATGCCATCTTCTATTTAGTAGAAATTGTTATAAAGACAGTGAAATGGGATAATGGGACAGTGATATGGGACAGTTAATTGGGGGTAATAATATAGTTGGGGGTAATAATATAGTTTAGATAATCTTCATTGGACAATAATTATGTGGAACAGAATGACTACATTGAATCGCACTAATAAATATTATTTTGTGTTTGCAAATTTTAATATTAACGTTGCATCTACCTATGCTCTGGATTAAAGTCACAAAATATAAATTTTTAGTATTATATATTCTTTGTTGTTAGAGTTTGTGCAATATTTTTTTGATTATCTTTTTTTTTAAGTTACGTTATCCTTCACCGAGGTAGGTAAATATAGATTTAGGAATATTTATTTATTTATATCTAGGGAATCTCTAAAATAATTTCTGAATAATTATTATTTTAGATATTAACTACATAGAATTTTGTTTAAATTAACATCGATAGTTTTTCATAAAGTCCCCAAACATAGTATGACTGGATTATTGGACATAAGTATTTTTATGTTATCTATATTTTATTGTTCTTAAAGTTGACAGACATTTATAATTATTATTTAAGATCTTAAAATAAAAAAAATACTTGAAACAATCTTTTTATTACACTATTTTCGGTTAAGTTTCACATTTTTTAATCTTAATAGCCCAGACACTGTTTCATCCATTTTTATTACCAAACGTTAAAAAGGACTGGCTTCCGGCGCTCAATTCTAATAAAGACTGTTTACATTTAGTAAGTAAAAGCTTACTTAATTTTTGCAGGACCTAACTTTCTTCCTTCGAAGTTATATCTAAATATATATAATGTATTCGTGAAATATTAATTTCGGGACTGGGAAATGAAAAACTTTTTACATATATGTAATTTATTGGGTTTTACGCGACCATCTACACAAACGCTATCGTATGGATTTTTTAAATATGGATTCGCGCTTGACTATCATACCGTGTATACATTAAAGAATATTAAAAATAGTTAATTCATGAATATTGCAGACATTATAAGTAGGGAAGTAACTAATACGTTCTACATACTATAAATTTATATTTTTTAATAAAATAATTTTATAGTTTTGAATTACCGCAAATCAATGCCTGCATGTAAAAAAAATCCCGCCTTATATTTCTAAAAAGGTCGTTACATTTAACAGCATGTTTCATTGACATTCCAAGATTTTCCTTATAAAAATTTGCGCGGTAAATTATTTTACTGAAAGATTTTGAGTATTGTTACTACCGAAAATAAATTAACTGTTAATTAAAATCGATATCAAAGAGGTCTCAAAATAAAATATTTGTATATTAAATATAGAATATTTATTTATATATCATTATAATCTACATCACATTGTGAAATCTTGCGCTGCCGTTTCTTGTCCATTCTACCAATCTGTAAAAGACAATTATGAATAAGGTATGGATGGCAAAGCCTATTACATATCTACTGATGTATTTTGCATACTGTGATATTTTGACGGTTTATATAAATAACCGTAAAACACGTGTGAGCTAGGGCAACACCTATACCTTTAGGTACGCGGGTCGCGGGTTCGATTCCCGCCGAGGGCCAACATTTTCTATAAACAAATTGTTGGTTCTTCGAGCCTGGGTGTGTATTTGTATTTAAACTTATATATGTAGTATATCTACCAGTCGTCCGCCACCCATAACACAAGTATTAAGTTACTTACTTTGGGGACGGACGACCGTGTGTGTAAATGTCCCATATATTTATTATTATTATTATTATTATTATACATGCAAATTAAATATTATTAGTTCAACATATAAAAAAGTAATAATAAAATTATTTTGCTATAATCCGCGACACAGTAAATAGAAACTATATAGTGCTAAATTTATAGTGGACTATCCGTTTTTTCATACCCGTTAAATGCAGGATTCGTAAAAACATGCACAAACCTCCAACACCGCCACCACAATACACAAGCACTACACACGTTCACTATCACAAACTCAACAATCGTTTCGACCCGCAACCGAAGCATCATCAGAAGATAGACTCCACCATATATTTTCTATTAGCTGTATCGTGGATTATAGCAAAATAATTTTATTATTACTTTTGTATTATGGATCTCCGCAAAGTAACGCCTAATTCGATAAATTGTTACCTACCTATCCGAGAGAGGAGAAAAGGGAAACCTCTCTCCTAATTACTTTTCACTACTCCTCAGCAGTGAATAGTAATCACTTTATGCAGGTTTCCTCACGACTTTTTCCTTTCAAATATCAATAACGCACACAAGTTTTAAAAGAAAACCTCAAAGTCAATGGTGCCTGCACGGGGTTGAACTCGTGCCCCCTGGTAAGAAACTTTCTCACCGTTCGGCTGTCATAACTGGCGATTACAAATATAGGCCAAAAATAGAAATAAATAGAAACTTACTCTTTCAACGATGCTGCTATCTCTGTCATACACTTGAGTTTCTTCTCTTCTAAGCTGGTCAAGAAACTAACTTTACTGACTTCAGCCTCTTGTAGTTTCAACTCTTCACTTCGCAACTTCAGTTCGAGCGCTTTCAATTTCAGTTCCTCTCCCTTTTGATGTATTCGTTCTTTTTCAATAAATATCTGTGCTTTGACTTTATAATCTTCCAATGATTCAATGGTACTTGTTTTTTTGTCTGTTAAAGCTGTAATAGATCGATAGAGTACGAAAGTCTGCCTAATCATCATCCTCTTGCCCTTATCCCACTCTAAGCGGGGTCGGCACAACATGTTACAAACATGTTGTCACGTGATTGGGCTACGTATTTTACGACCGGCCGCCTGCCTGACGTCAACTTACCTTACTCGTATTTTACGACCCCTCGGTAAGAAATAATAGTGGTCTATACTATTCAGGCGGATACCATAAGGCATTAGGGAAGTCAGCCTAAATTGTGACATATGTACATGTGACGATAAAGAGAAACCAAATGAGGGAGATCTATCTGTCTCTCTTTTTTGTGTGATTAAACAAAGATGTTATGACAAGAGAAGATGATACGAGTATCATCTTCTCTCTAATTATTTATTGTATATTGTCACTCACAGGCATGCCTATGGCTACCTTACTCTAACTATAATAACTTATGAAAAGATCCGATACAATCTATACGTAAAACAAAGTCATGGCTAGACTCTGAAAATATTTTCTTCATCATTTTACTTAAGTACTTTCATATCATTATTATACGATATAAATCGCTATACCTATAAGGCCTAAATACCTATCTGTATAAGCCTATTCACCAAGATAGAATATATAGTAAGTCAATAAATAATAATCATACAATCTAAAAATAGACCAGGAATTTTTCAAACACGTATCTCTAAATTATCTCAGGTATATATCTAAATTAATTTATATATAAATATATATATGGGACACTTACACACACGGTCGTCCGTCCCCAAAGTAAGTAACTTAATACTTGTGTTATGGGTGACGCACAACTGGTAGATATACTACATATATAATTTTAAATACATACTTAAATACTAATATACACCCAGGCTCGAAGAACCAACAGATTGTTTACAGAAAATGTTAGCCCTTGGCGGGAATCGAACCCGCGACTGGCGGAGCTGAAGGCAGGGTCACTACCCACTGCGCCAACGGGCCATGCGGATTGGAAGTATTTTCGAATTGGCAGTATTCTTTTGGGCTAAGGGCTTTTACTAAGTTGATAGTGGGTGTAATAATTTTTAAAAGACATAAAAAAAAAATAAGGCTTCGATTTAAACATACATAAGATTATATTACATCAACATAGATAAATTTATATATTACCTTCAATTTTCACATCAAGTCCACTAATTTCTTCATTATCTACAACAGAATAAATAATAATAAAAAAAAATATTATTTAAATAGAATGAATTAAATACAAGGATTTCCAATTATTATAATATATATTCATTCATTATCACTTTTACTGTAACCAACATCTACATATTTCCTCCATAATTAAAAAAGGTAATTTGATGGATTAATTATCAAGAAAAGTAATAAAATGAATAATATGGATCTCCGCAAAGTAACACCTATAAATTATTTAACTATCAACACATAGCCACCCTTTTTTAAGCAATACCTGAATATTTTATCACTAACATAAACTATATGTTTGAAGTAACTAAATTCTATTTTACTATATTAACATTTACAATCGCTGGTTTAAATAATTGTTTATTTGATTTTAACTTAATAATCCCCATATACTTACCAAATATATTGTAACTATGACTAGATTCTTTCTTATCTTCTGTTCCAAAAAACACATATTCCCTATTTTTCTTATCATCTAATTCTGTTCCTTCGAAACTATCTTCAACTAAATTTGAACTCTCATTGAACATAATGGATACCCTTTCAGTTGGATTTTGATTCTGAAATTAATACATGCAAATTACATAGGGACCCCTAAAGCGAAGTATCTATGTGCAGCTTCTGAATATTGTAAGACATTCGAACAACGAAATCAGCAGCCGACATTGAGGTAATGCGATCTCTTCATTTTACAGTTTAGCAATTAAATCTTTTGCTTCTTTCTTGATCCCACTTAGATCGTATGCCTAGGTCAATTTTGGTATAGATTATCTGTAAAGTATTATTAAACACTCCTTCCTCTTTCGATTGTCGAAAACGTAATTTGCAATGTAGTTCTATTTATATAAATAAGTTCTATGTATACATACCTAATTCTAAACAGATTTTAAACATTTTAATTCTTTTAAACAGTTGGATATCTGCTGTTGGACAATGATAGCCTGAAGTGATTTGCAGTTGGTATCCTATCCTCACTGTGTGTGCCTGCTCACTTTAAAATCAAATTTGAATGTTAACATGGTTTTCACCATGTTTTCACCAGACAGATTGCTGTTTTGTCTCAATTAAAATATCAAAATAATTAATATATGATGAATAATGTATTTCATTGGTTCCCTTGAGTGTTTATATTTTCTATAATTAGCAATATAAAACATTTTTTTTTGTTTAGATGTAAACAGATTTAGAATCACTTATAAATTACTTGCTTACCTTATCTTTATAAACAGCAGCCATTAAATCATCCACTGGATATTTTATCAACTTTAATAACCTTAGTTCCAATCTTGTAAAATTCGGTTTTAGAACTGAAACACCTGTTCTCACCACTATATCTGCCTTTTTCTTTGTTTTATTCTTCCAATCTGCCCACATCTTAAATAAATAAAGTAGTGCTGATTTTTAACAGCTAAATATAAAAAAAATAATAATCCAACAATTTAAAAGAATACTGAATTAGAAAGGTCAAGCATGCATTGATATGTTTTAATTGTATTTTATTTCTAGAATCAAATAAATAAAAATAGGTTTGTACATCTCTAAATGTGTATTATCAAGTTATTTGCCTTTAATTTAATTAAGAGGCATATCACTTCTTTGTATAGTGAGCACTTGGAACCAGATATCTGGGAACAGGCATAAATTAAAATATATCAATATAAACTCACATCATTTTAAAAATTATATTTAATCAAACCATAGAACAACATGTGTTTTTACAATCCTGCATTTATCGGGTATGAACACTGATACTCTAAACTTAATATTTTCCATCTGGAATTTCCCTGAATATTTACTCTTGAGTTTTTTTTATAAAAAGGATGCTATATATTAATATAAAAGAACTTGACACATCATGCTAAACCTGCACTATCTAAAAAAATATACCTAGACTTGTGCAATACATTACTAGCAACAACAGATTAGTTAAAATTTTGATAAAATCAAAGATGAATAAATTATGTGTTTTTAATAAAAAATACTTTGAATTTCAAGGGATATAATAACAACACCAGATTTTACACAAAGTTTTAAGAATGTTTCTTTTATTATAGTCATGTATTTCATAAATTGATTATATGAAGAAAAAAAACTCTTCGGAAATGTTGGATGTTTGAATGTATTTATGTAATCTATAATGACGATATATAGTCACTTAATTATATTAAGACTAGGTATTTTCTCACTTTACACCACTTGTAAAAGTTTTTATTAGCACCATTATCAACAGCATTCAGCTGCACTGCTATATGTTTCCAAAATGTTCTTTTGTTTGTGTTTTTGTAGACTACTCTGCCATCTAATAGTACTCCATGTACGCTGAGTAAATCTAACAGTTTCTTCATTTGTGCCGGGCTAACTCTACCATCTCGATCCCTACTCATTTCGGCGTCTATCTTTTAAAATCATCTATTCTTGCTTTACTTTATAGTGTAGTATGATTTCAAGCGATTAAAATCATACTTTATTGGACACTTGAGCGTCACTATTATTAACTTTCTAAATTATTATAATTAATTAACAATTTGTATTTTGTAACAAGATTGTTATTTATTATTGACATTTAACAACAATAAAAAATAATTAGTTGTCAAACTACATTTTTAAAATTTAATTTTAGCGTGGAATTCAGCCTTTTAAAATCTATAATGGACTATACACTTACATCCATAGACTAGTTATGACAAGATCAATAACAACAACAGAATTGTGTATGTCATAGGAAAACTTTATCCAATGCTATACAAAACGATAAGGTTTCGAAACAAAGTGATAGTAAACAAAATTCTATCAGACAATGTCCTATGTAGCGCTGACTTCATACGTTTTCAAAAGTTAATTTACTCGCACTCTAAAAATATGAATCTAATTTATGTGGACGCTAATGACTGTCCACATAAATGAGAATTATGCATTACATGCCCCCGGCCTCGACCGCTCTACCGTAGCGCATCTCTATTACCGGTTCTGATTTTATAGCTCCAAAGGCATCGTTAAATCGATCTAAAAAACTTTGGTGGACTGGCCCTTTGGCGCACTAGTTAGTGACCCTGCCTTCAGCTACGCGGGTCACGGGTTCGATGCTCGCCGAGGGCCAACATTTTCTATAAACGATTTGTTGGTCCTTCGAGCCTGGGTGTATATTTATATTAAAGTATGTATTTAAAATGAAATATGTAGTATATCTACCAATTATATTTCATCCATAACACAAGTATTAAATTACTTACTTTGTGGACAGACGACCGTGTGTTCCATATATTTATTGTTTATTATAAAAGTATCAAAATTCTTATGTGAATGAGACACGTTAATCACGGTCGTCAGTAGAAACGCAGTACTTACACGCTGTCGTATTTACGTCCGTGAATAAGGGGTCGGAGATTTGTTATTCTGGTTTCATTCCATACATAATGGCAACGATTTTTTAGCCCACGACCTCATAAGCTAACATCTAAACCGCGATCAGGCCTTCTGTGTACCATTCATAACACTATAACATATCTTTTGACGCTAACAGAGCTTCTACGATATTCTTTATATATTTCGTACCCTCAACTATGTTAATGAGCTAGTCTGTTCGTCGCTGATAACGCTGTATAACCCACAAGAACTAATAGCATTTTGATAATTGGAAATAAAAATAGTTTATACAAATTCCTTTATATTTATATTTAAGAATTGAAGTCTAGTTTTTTAAGGTATTTACTTACAATGTCAAAGATTACCTACGTTGCTAATATAAATTGCCAAAACCGAAATAAACTTCATTGATAAAATCCTTAGTGTACAATAGATTTTTTAATCGATTTTATCTTGTCAATTCTCATATTATAGCGTATTATCTATGTTGTCACTGTCAAGTGTCATTCTAGAAAACTACGGATAACGATTATAATAATCCATTTCATATCGCGAACTTTATTATTGTTTTTGTTTATTACTTTGAACTCAAAAGTTAATCTAATATTTCTTAGATTCCTTCTCCTTAAAAAAACCTATTGTTAAACATGCTGCGAACGAAGATACATATAGCAATAAGTGCAATAGGTGCAATCTTAGGCATTTCAGCATTTATATGTTTTTGCATAGTTTACGCAAATATCGAAGCTGGTATGTGGGCGTTATTGTCGGGTAAGTGTTTTGACTTTCATATTAACTTCAAAAGTATTTCATTCTTATCATATGACGTAAAAGTACTCATAATTTGTATCTAATAGATACAGTTTTATTTATGATTGCGATTCCTTTGAAATCGTTATTCAAAAGTCAACATCATCTCATTGTATAATCAGGCGATATTTATTTTAGTAATACCTTAGCTGTTATATGGTTTAATGTAAAATAATAGATGTTTTTTTTATTTTTGTTTAGGTATCCATGCTGGCCTAACTCTTATGTTACACTGGCACCATTTGAAAGAGTCTCTTCATGTTAACTTTTCTAGAAAAGTTCTCCAATATCTTGGAGACTTTGGCATAGTTGGCTTTGTGTCTGGAGCAGCTCTTACTTTATTCTATGTATTTTTGGAAATATATTACAAAGCAGGTATATATTATGATTTTATTAATATATATAAATTCCTGCTTTATTTTTTGTGGGGTGAAAAGATTGTTGACTTTGTGATAGTGAATGTGTGTAGTGCTTGTGTATTGTAGTGGCAGTGGTGGAGGTATGTGCATGTGTTCTTACCAATTCTGCATGTATTGGGTATGAAAACAGATTACCACTCTATATTTAGCATTATATATATTTCTTACTTGCTTTATTGCGGTTTATAGAAAAATAATTTTATTGTTACTTTTGTATTATGAATCTCTGCAAAGTAACAACCTTACGAATATCTTCTTCTTCTTCTTCGTCAACCGATGGACGTCCACTGCTGGACATAGGTCTCTTCACAGGATCTCCACACCACACGATCTTGCGCCGCTTGGATCCAGCGGCTCCCCGCGACCTTTTTGAGGTCGTCTGTCCACCTCGTTGGGGGCCTGCCGACGCTGCGCTTTCCGGTGTGGGGTCGCCATTCTAACACCTTGAGACCCCAACGTCCATCGGTTCTCCGCACTATGTGCCCCGCCCATCGCCACTTCAGCTTCGCGACACGCTGAGCTATGTCGGTGACTCTAGTTCTTCTACGGATCTCCTCATTTCTGATTTGATCACGTAGAGAAACCCCGAGCATAGCTCGCTCCATCGCCCGTTGAGTGACTCTGAGCTTTCTTATGAGGCCCATAGTCAGCGACCATGTTTCGGATCCATAGGTTAGCACTGGCAACACGCACTGTTCGAAAACCTTGGTCTTCAGGCACTGAGGTATCTTGGACGAAAAGATCTCGCGTAGCTTCCCGAACGCTGCCCATCCGAGTTGGATTCGGCGACTAACCTCTTTCTCGAAATTGGACCTACCTAGCTGGACTGTATGTCCCAGGTATATATATTCGTCTACAATTTCGAGTGCAGAGTTCTCAACGATGACTGGGTGGAGCGGAACATGCGAGTTTGACATAATTTTCGTCTTACTCATGTTCATTTTGAGGCCCACCTGTTGAGATACTCTGCTGAGGTCGTCGAGCATTGTGTTAAGGTCCTCCAGAGACTCTGGACTTACGAATATAATGAATAAAAATTGAATTCTTTCCATTTTCTTAACTTATAGTGATACTTTTAAAAATTAAACATCTTTCATAAAAGTAACACTAGATTTGCCTAAGAAAGCTACCCTCTCTCCCAATGGGTACATATTCACCAACCTGCCAGACAATACTAACCCAGAACAATATATATGAAATTCATATCCATCTCTTCAATAGATTCTTATTTCAGGAAAAAATCTTAAGAGACTGCTAAATAATAATTTCAAGTATGTAATATTTTAATATACTGTTTTGTAGCTACATAATACATTTTATTTTATATTTGCATAATTTCACAATAAACTCCTGTGAATTCATGCGAGTCTTATATAGTATATAGTAAATAATCAACTTTTTCTTTTACCTGCAGATATTTTGCCAATACAAACAAGCATCATCATTCGGACGATATGGTCATTTATGATGCTAAAATGGGGTCTGTTACTTTACATCTGTACTAAGAAATACCTTCGCACATATAATGACCATCAACTCTTCTCTGAAAACCCCAATATTGAAGAAACATAGATATCTTTCAATAAAATTTTCATATGAGAAGCTTGGTGTAAGTTATATGTATCACTACTAAATAAATTGTTGTTTTATTCGTATTTATACATTAAATATTTAGGCACACTATGCAGACTTTAATTTTAAAAGGTTTTTAAAATAATTACAACTTAAACATTCTTTTTACAAACAAAGTGACACTTAATAAACACTGGCAGGGTACTCTCAACAGTGTTTAGGTTTTTTATATTAAAATGTATAATAATATGGGTTAAGTTAATTCAGACGAAATATTAAGACAAACTAATATCAGTAGCATTCAGTTAGTGATAATAATTATTGCAAACTAGCTGGACTTATAGGCTTCAAATTAATATTATTTGTAACAGGGAAATGTAGGTTGAATTGATATAAGTAATATTTTAAAAGGTAGAAAAAAATGTGCTTCAATGAAATGCTTGTGGAAATTATGATTTTTGCAGATAAGGTAGACTGAATTGTAATAGTGAAAGTATTAATTAAAACAGGTATTTTATATGAATTGAGTTATAGTGAACTGAAAATTATATTATATATGACTGAAATTATATTGTAAGAATATTAAAAGTATTGATTTAATAAAATTCTGTTAATAAATTTCTATGTTTTTAACTAAAAATCAGGGTAGATATAATGGCATTCTTAAAATTCCTTTGTAGTAAATGTTTTAAGAAAAACATTTTAAAATTAGTAATTGTTAAGAATTAAAATTTTATCTATTTATAATTTTTATTGTGAATTAGTCGTAAAATAAATTCGTTTTATAATCCTTGTGTCTTTATTTATTCCCAAATAGAAATCGTCCCAAATTCCTTTCTAGCTTATTGATGTCTAAAATATACGTATTTATAGAAGGCGATGAATAATAAATATATTATAATGCATGCAGTTTACTAATCCTGCATGCATAAGATATGAACACGGTTAGTCGGATTTGACTGGCTAGTTGACGCAGTTGGCAGTGACCCTGCCTTTAGCTCCGCGGGTCGCAGGTTCGATATTCGCCGAAGGGCAACACTTTCAATAAAAAATTAGTTGGTTCTTCGAGCCTGAGTGTATAGTTGTATTTAAGCTGTGATAGCCTAGCGGTGAGACTGTGCGACTCTCTAGAGGCGACATAGGTTCAAACCTCGGGCAGGCACCAATGAGTTTTTCTATTAAAAACTTATGTGTCTAATTGATAATTGCAATTTATCACACGCTTTTCGGTGAAGGAAAACATCCTGAGGAAACCTATATATCTCTAGAGAATTCTAGGGATATGTGTAACCTACCAATCCGCATTGGAGCAGCGTGGTAGGTCTTAGCTCCGATCCTTCTCTCCAAAAACGGAGAGTGGAGGCCTTAGCCCAGCAGTGGGCATAACAGACTTACTTTACTTTACTTTACTTATGTATTTAAAATTATATATTTACCACTTATCTATCACCTATAACACAAATATTTAATTACTTTCTTTGGGGCGAACCACCGTGTATATATGTGTTTAAAGTACTTATCTTTTAGCGTTACATAGATTTTTCTCTTATCTCAGATTAAAGCAAAATATTATTACAATTACTTTTATATGATGGACCTTTGCAAAGTAAAGCCGAATTCTATAAATTATGTTATAATTAAAATATATTAGCAGAATTATACTACTTGACCAAATATTACATACATTCTCCTGCCCTTATCCCGCTCTAAGTGGGGTCGGCACAACATGTTACAAACATGTTGTCACATGATTTGGCTTCGTATTTTACGACCGGCCGCCTGCCTGATGTCAACTTGACCAAATATTGTCATAGTTTAAAGCATTTTATTTTCAGGGGGTCCTAAAATTGTTAATTATCAACTAACATAACCTTGCGTAAGCGCATCCCGTTAAAATTGTAAGTAACCTTGCTTCTTGGCATCAGTAATGCTTTGAAAATATCAGTGTAAAGACGAGCGCGCGTTGTGTTGGACGTTAGAATTTGTTGCCGCTTTCCAAATCTAAACGCGGGAAACCAATATGCACAGGACTTGTGTCTTGTGCTGTTTACGATATTGAAATATTTAAAAAAAAAACTTGTGTCATTAATGTAAAATTCGATGAGGATTATAAACTAGCCAGTGGTATGTGAAGTTGAATAATTTTTATATGGTTTATTATTGAATATAACTTGTTTACGTTACACTTATTATTTCGATTTATACATTTTTTAAATTTTTTCAATGCCATTATTGTTGTAAAAATTAACACGATTATAATATTTGTTTGTTTATTAGTAAATTATAATGCTATCACGCAGTGGTCGACACCGACTTGATGGTACTTTTCTTGCAGCCTTTACGTTTACAAGTTAACTGTTTTAAACGCATAATTATTAGTAGTAGTAGTAGTAGTAGTAACAGCCTGTTACTATGCCCACTGCTGGGCTAAGGCCTCCTCTCTCCGTTTTTGGAGAGAAGGATTGGAGCTAAGACCTACCACGCTGCTCCAATGCGGATTGGTAGGTTACACATATCCCTAGAATTCTTTAGAGATATGTAGGTTTCCTCACGATGTTTTCCTTCACCGAAAAGCGTGTGATAAATTGCAATTATCAATTAGGCACATAAGTTTTAATAGAAAAACCCATTGGTGCCTGCCCGGGTTTGAACCTATGTCGTCTCTAGAGAGTCGCACGGTCTCACCGCTAGGCTATCACAGCTTATCATAATTATTAAATTATTGAAAATGAAGTTAATTTTTTTGTTCATCCAGCATGATATTCAGTTAAAAAAAATACTAAAATAAGCCGTATTATAATCAGTTCCCACGGGTAAACTGGGATTAAATGGAATTAATGAATTTCCCAATTTTTGCTCTAATATTTTTAAACGATCAATTAACTTAAATTCAATAAAAACAACACTATTATTGATACAGAAGTAATAATAAAATTATTTTTCTATAATCCGCGATACAGTAAATAGAAAATATATATAGTGTTTAATGTATAGTGGACTGTCAGTATTTTCATACCCGATACGTGCAGGGTTCGTAAAAACACATGCACAAACCTCCACCACTTCCACCACAATACAAGCACTGTAGTGCTTGTGAATCGGGTATGAAAATGCTGATAGTCCACTATACATTAAACACTATATATATTTTCTATTTACTGTATCGCGGATTATAGCAAAATAATTTTATTATTACTTTTGTATTATGGATCTCCGCAAAGTAACGCCTAATTCTATAAACTATTATTGATATTTAGTGAGTTCAAATCGTGGAGAGGTACCAATGAGTTTTCTATAAGAATTCACATGCTTTATTGGTTTCATTTATAGTCATGCGCTTTTAAGGTGATACATGTAAGCATAGTGATGAAATCTTCAGCGATATAGATTTCAGGACTAGACTAGTCTTTGTAGGATATTTTTAATATGGGAAACGATAGTGATGCTACAGATCGAGTTTATCTCCGCAAAAAAGATCTTTCATCAGCTGTGAGACTTAATCTAAACTTAGACAAATTTAATTTTATAGACCATAGAGCTAGCTTTGTTTGGAGTGTCTCTACGTGATCAAATCAGAAATAACTTTAGTGGAACAACTAATATTATTCATATAAACGTGGCTAAAAACTTAGCTGGCAATAAACCAGACGCAGTATGTAAAACTGATGGCCCTTAGGGTTATTTAGCGCTGGGAGTTAAGATATTAGATCGGAAAATGCCTACATCTGCACACATTAGATGGAAAAATGAGTCCAAAAAGATGAATGCATAAAACGACCAAAGATCGTGTAGCAATGAATCTCTTGAAGAGGTCTATCAGAAGTTAACGTATATCGTTCGAAAAAAACCTTGGCGCTAAGGCAATTTCTTTTCACAACTATAAAATGAAACACCTGGAGAAGATATTACCATATGCAATACTATAATTAAAAGTATAGCAACCCTTATTTAATAATAAAAATGCAGTAGCTATTAAACGATTTAAAAGCTCCATAAAGCCCCATTATGTTCAACAAAGAAGTTCGTCGCGATTAATCGTGCAAAACAAAAAGTGAATGCAGCGGTCAACGTATAAAAAGTGATTATTGTACCTAATCGTCTATAAAGACAAAATTATTCCTTAGCGTTCCTTATATAAAAATAAGATTTTCAAATCACACTAATAAAATTAATTCCGCCATATGGTATCCGGCTGAGTAGAATAGACCATCCTCTTACTTACCGAGGTGTCGTAAAAGGCGAATAAGGTAAGTTGACGTCAGACAGGCGGCCGGTCGTAAAATACACAACCAAATCATGTGACAACATGTTTGTAATATGTTGTGCCGACCCCACTTATAGTAGGATAAGGACAGGATAATGATGATGAAGATGTAGCAGGATATGAAGTAAGTAGTGAAATAACGGCCTGTTACTATCCCACTGCTAGGCATAGGCCTCCTCTCTCCGTTTTTTGGAGAGAAGGATTGGAGCTAAAACCTACCACGCTGCTCCAATGTGGATTGGTAGGTTACACATATCTCTAGAATTCTCTAGAGATATGTAGGTTTCCTCACGAAGCTTTCCTTCACCGAAAAGCGTGTGATAAATTGCAATTATCAATTTGACACATAAGTTTTAATAGAAAAACTCATTGGTGCCTGTCCGGGTTTTGAACCCATGATTGTCTCTAAAGACTCATACGGTCTCACCGTTGGGCAATCACAGTTTTTTTGATGATGATGACTTTAAAAAAATTAATTAAAATTTAAAATATTCGTTATTCATCCTGTCTGTCCAGTACTTTTGAAACGTCAAATGATTTTGAAAAAGCCGTTGATTCAGAAGTTTGTTTCTACCGCGAAGAACCAGCAAAAAACTCAGCGAATACTCTTTTAAAAATAAACAACTTATTGATTTGATTGATTGATTACATTTTAATCGTTGATGCATAGCTGACCGCAGTTAAAATATATTACTTCTTTCTCCTACCCTTATCTCACTCACAAGTGGGGTCGGTACATGTTTTCTCTTCCATTCTCTCCTATCATTCGTCAACTCTGGCGCTACTCCTTTAAATGCATGTCATACTTCACAGAATCCAACCATTTCTTTTTAGGCCTCCCTCTAATCACATATCAATCCACATTCATACTCAACACTCGTTTGGTCACATGATTTTCATCCCTCATCATAACATGTCCATACCATCCCAATCGTGCACCTCTCGTCTTTTCTATAATGGGCGCAACTTTTAGACTTCCCCTTATATACTTATTTCGTATTTTGTCCAATCTTATCGCACCACACATCCACCTGAACATACTCATCTCATTTGCATGCACTCTTCTTTCATCTGTCCTTTTCATTGCCCAACATTCTGATCCGTACATTACGACAGGCCCAATGACCGTTTTATAAATTTTCCTCTTAAGTTTAAGGGGCATATGGGTTATATATTACTATCACTCAAATAATCTTCAATTGTATAGTAAACTTAGAACTGATAGAACTGAACTTTACAGTAAACTTCTGTCAAGGCAAGACTAGATTTTTTCGTAACGCTAGTCGCTCCGCAACCTACAGGATATAAGGTGGATTATATTCCCCCATCAAGTTGCAGTTGTGGCCGCGGACTTATATCCTGGACGTCGGGTAATGAGAGACCCAACGCCCAACTAAGGGCTGGGATGTACTTAGTGTTTTGGGTGCATTCAAGATGTGCCTAGGTGTTTCCGTTTAGAGAGTGCGAACCACACATAACATCGCTGCCTCATCGGGCGAGACTATCGTTAGTTATTCAGACATGCAGGAAAAGGAAACGTAATATGTATTCTAATGGTCGTTTTTATATTCCTCGGTTTATGAATGATGTGATGTAAATTTTAAAATCGTAGATACTATTTTTATTACCTTATACCCTCGATGAATGTATTTAGTGTCTTATAAATATGTTTTATATACAAGCGGTATCATAAAGTTATACATAAATGTGCCTGTAAGTGCAAAAAATAATAGGAGCGAAGATGAGGGACCCATACTTATCCTTGTCTTATCTATCACACAGAGAGAGATATATAGGTAGCTAGGATAAAAAAGGAAAGCAAATGAGCTTTCCTTTTTTTGGATAGTTTGGCATCACTCTACGCTAGTACAATAACTTTATGATTAGTAAGTACTTCGCTTACGCTTACTTAAACGTTAAAGTACTCTCAATAATTCAATACGTGTTTTTTAGTGTTCCCGAAAGAAAATATAGATTTTTAGACTATGAGTCAGATTTAATTGTGCCAAATTTCTTAAACTTTGGCCTAGGGAACAAGCCGTAAAAGCGTAACAGATATAAAAAGACAGACAGTTTTTAGCATTTGGATTTGGCATTCGCCACCTTAGCGATATCCTGAGGTCTTCACAGCGCATATTGAAATTTATAATAAAATATTTTCTTACACAAAAATATATTGTTGTCAATGAACTCAGTTCCTAGCTATGTTCATACTAACATAACTAAGCTGGACGTAATTCTTTTAACATTATTTCAGCTAACATTTAGGAATCAACGAAAAATGTACTTAATATTGTTCGTAGTGTAAATACCACCTCCATCAGTAATTCTACCATTTTATAGTTTCGCATCTAATATATTTTTCAAAATAAACTACCCTAACCAATCCGAGAAAATCATTCTGTTAATTACATCCACCATTAAAATTTAAATATAACGTAAAATTCATGGAGTTTTTATTCGCTGGTAGGAATTTATATACTCATCATATAATTATTGTAGTTGGCAATAAAACGGCGGGTCTAGCTACGTGTAATTTTGTTTAGTATATTTTTATTACAGTCATAGAGATAATGTTAGACTTACATCAATATCTGTGGCGGCAAAATACATAATTTTTTTTAAGTACATATATTAAAGTTAAATTCCTGGCGTTATAAAATATTGAATATATTTTTTAAATACTACAAATATATTTGATGACTAATAATATAAAATTAGAGACAGTGTATTTATATATTAGATATTCAAACTTTACTCATTTTACACGGATTCTATTATTCTATGCCGATATACTACGCCGACGCAAGCTATCTTGACTTAACCGAGACACAAATAAATAAACTTGAGCGTCTTCAAAATGTTGCTATTAGATTCATATTTGGTTTAGGCAAGTATGATCATATTTCCGAATTTCGTATGAAGCTCAAGTGGTTACCCATTCGCTTTCGCCGGAATCTTCATATTGTCTCTCTTCTGTACTGTGTGTTATTCCACCCTACGACTCCTGCTTACCTAAAAGTAAAATTTCAGTTTCTGGGGTTGCATAGTAGCAAGGGGTCTAGATCCGCTGAAAACCTTACGCTTAAAATGCCGAAACAGCACACAAAGTTTTATGCCAGGTCATTTACAGTGACGGCGGTGAAGTTATGGAATGCGTTACCGGTAAATATTCGGAAGGCTAAAACAATACACAGGTTTAAACTTGAAGTCAAGGATTTTTATCTTTCGCTTTGCTGTTGATGCTAATTATTTTATTTACATTATTATTTATATGTGTTTAGTATGTTTATGTAGGTTTATTTTCATATATATGTATAATATTTTATTTATATACTTATATATATATATTGAATTTAGTATAGTATATAACTATTTATGTATTTTAATTAAATATTGGTGTGTAAGTTTATGCACTTCCTACCCGACTCCATATATTCAAGTTCTATCACCGAGGTTGTCTGGTAGAAATCGCTGCTTAGCGATAAGACCGCCTCTTTGTACAAGATATCTAGATATAAGTTTACTTTGTATTTTCTTTATGTTTTTGTTGTGCAATAAAGTATATTAAATAAATAAATAAATAAATATTCTCATGTGTAAAAAAAGTTACTTCTTTGTATGCGACGAATGTATTATGTATGTATATGACGAAACTGTGATAGCCCAGCGGTGAGACCGTGCGATTTTAGAAACGATCATGGGTTCAAGCCCCGGGCTGGCAGTAAAGTGTTTTTCTATTAAAACTTATGTGTCTAATTGATAATACAATTTATCGCACGCTTTTCGGTGAAGGAAAACATAAGGAAAACTGCGTATCTCTAGAGTTACAGGGATATGTGTAGCCTACCAAACCGCATTGTAGCAGCGTGATAGGTCTTAGCTCCAATCTTTCCGTCCAAAAACCGGAGAAAGAAGGCCTATGCCCAGCTGTGGGATAGTGACAGGTCGTTACTTTACTTTTATGTATGTACACAATAACAATGTATACAATAAAGTAAACAAATAACTTGAAAAAAAATAACAATGAGTCTTATTCAAAAGAAATAAATAGAGTTGGGAAAATACAAATACAAAAATATTTATTTTAAATCAATAAATTGTTTTAAAAAACACAGATTGAGACCTTCGAAATAAATAGAGTTATTTTGGAGCTAAAAATTACGCTTTAGGATACAAAGCTGCTTTCGAAAAAAGCGTGGGCGCTTTACGCCATCTTTTTGTTTATAGTATATCCAACATCCGAAAATTTTTCACAATGTAAAGATAAAAAAAATATTGAATTTAATAAATTTACTTCTTTTTTTAAAACTCTATTTATTAGTAAAGGACCTATTTATTAGAAAGGAAATAAATATTATTATTGTAATGCAAAAGCTGTTTCAAACATGCAGTGTTAATATAAGTACTGCAACACAGGATGTTATTTTCGTGGATTAAAAATGGCAACACGAGTTTATTTTCGAAATCGAATTAACAGTCTTTCGTGGTTATTAATCGAGGTTGAAGTGGAGTAATTAAGGCGAGCACACACGATAGGGCCTTGTGAAATATCCGCCGTACCATAGCCGTGACTCCATTGTATCGATACCATTGTTGGATCATCTTGCATTGTGTAGCCTAACCTCTTTACTTCCATCCTACGCACATAATATCAACGTTAAGTGTTTATTTGTTTATCGAAAATCGTTCTTTTCGGAGAGTCAGAGAACAGACTAGCATGTCTACTTAACCAGTTTCTTTAATAAATTAGTGGCCGGTTATTTCATTGCGGAGCAAAGGTTTCTCTCTACTTGGAGAAGAGGATTTGAAAGTAGACCCAACAAGATACTCCAATGGCATGTTCATTTATAATCTGTTTCTTACGCTAAAGTGTTTGATGAATTACAGTTAAGGACATTGAAATATTTATATAAAATTTTAAGAGTAAGAACTTTCTGACAACAAGCCTCATATTTGTTAATTTTTTAATTCAATTCCATGTCATTTCATGCAAAAATTACTTATAGAAGGCTGATACACAAAGCCTATTACAATTATAATAAAAATGATAAAAATACTACGTGGATTTCACTGTTCTCCAACCTTGGACAAGATAGCAATGATAAAATGTAATCAGTTTTAAAATTTATATTTTGAAAAACCACAGTTTCTTGGCTTTTTAAGTAGGAGCAATTTTCCGAAGCAGTAGAATTGACGTTGAATGTAGAATTGATTATTTAAAGACACAAGTTTATTTGAATCGAAAATAAATATAAATTGATACAGAAACGATCCTTTGGGATAATGAATAATAATAGCAGTAAAAAATATGCTGGCATTATTTTATAGATCGTAAGTCTCGGTAATATCAGGGTATATTGGTTGGGTTTAATACGAGCTTATAATTGGTGTACGCAATTTATTTTTAGTACACATAAGTGACTACTTGAACCACCGCAATTATTCTTATGACAATAGCCTTAGAACTACTCAAAATGATGTACAAAACGATTAATAATTTATATAATATAGTCTTTGTGGAATATAATTTAAAAAAATTCAGTCATTGATTAGTGTGAAGGTATTAAGATGCGAAATAATATTCTTTTATTTAAAAACAAGAGTAATAATCTGTTTAAGAGGAATAAAAATTATGTGTATTTAAATTGTTATCAAACCAAGAAAACCACAGTAGGTTCTCTGCCTCATTATAATGTTGTGTATGGAATTAAAAAAAACGCTGCCCTTATTTTCAGAATCGATCTTAAAATGATGACTGGGACCGATGGGAAATACTGGGAAATACTATAATCGATAAAATTTGGTAAACTTGAAGTTTATATACCGAATGACATATAGGATAAAAGGTTTCCGATTTTCATTCACAAATAGGCAGAACATATAGTACTAACAGTAAACTAATCCTACTAATATTATAAATGCGAAAGTTTGTGAGTGTGGATGGATGTTTGTTACTCTTTCATGGCGAATCCACTGAACTAATTCCGACGAAATTTGGCACGATTATTCCTCATACGCTGGGGTAACATATAGGCTATAGAAATTCTGTTAATTCAACAGTAATGAGATGACATTGAAAAGTGCCATCTATTATCAACCTATCAAAGTGTTTTTATTCACAATGTGTTAGAGTCAAGTCAAGTCTATAGTAATTTATATGGCAAAACAACGTTTGCCGGGTCAACTAGTTTAGTATAATTTATAAGTAAAAATAATTGCAAATGTAAACATAAAGAATTCCCCAGAGTAATTGTTCCATATTCTACTAAACAAAGTTGCATTAAGAAAAATGACTACGTGACAAATTTGACACAACTAATATCGACAAGTAACATAACAATTGGATTCATGTTAAGTTTAAATCGCTAGAACGTGTGTTAGTATTGTTAAAATAGGGACCTTGTTTAGATATGTTTGATTAAACCATTGCAGAACGAGGCCTGCACTATCTCTTACAATGTTAGTGACTGAACCCTTTACATCAAAGATTTTCTGACGTCATTATAAAGTTATTTTGTCCCTTTATAAATTGTATTATCCTTTCCGATCATCGAACAGTGTATCGAAATGTAATTTTCTAAGAACCACATCTATGGTCGGTTTTAACTAAAAAATACTATTTTTACTATTTTTATCATGTCACTATTTTTATCATGCATTCTAGAAAATGCACATAAATAGATAGATCAAACAGTGCAAGAAGAGTTTGTAAATTATGTAAATGGAATAATAGTTATCAAAACGTTTCATGAGACTTTAGCTGAAAATCACAGTTACATCACCTACATTTCTTTGATGTTATATTAAGATTTAGTTTACTTTTGTATATTTTTTAATTTATGTTATGTTAGCATATTTATGGAATAAACGATTTCAATTCATTTCATTTCAAAACTTAAAAAAGATTAAAAGCATCAATTTCTGTCCACTATGGAGTGGACCACCATTACCGTATTGAACCGTTGAGTTGAAATTTGTAACATTTACGAATTACATCATAGTAACCACCAACCAATGTTACAAAACGGAGAGTTTATTTAAATTTTTCACCACACGCTAACGAGGCCGCATTGTCCTTTGAAAAACTTCGTTCTAACATGATAATAAATTACAATATTACGCAGTTTTACAAGTGAATGCAATACTTTTGCTGATCTTTTTGTAAAACAAATAACACGTTATGTGAACGTAAAAGGGATTGCACAATCATCCTTTTAAACCGTATACGGTATATGTACACGGTATCTGTTAAGATATAATATACATAACATAAACAGAAAATAAAACGTAACGCTCTTGATTGCAAAACTATTTCCATTATTTATCCATATAGTTTATAGATGCTAAAGTAAAAAAAAACATCCTAGAAGGTCCTCTTTATTATGCTTAATGTCAATAAAGAACTCCTACCCGGAGTTTCAGCGATACTAAGATACCAATGTGAGCAAACATTTCTTTAGTTCTCCTTATTATTTCTCCTTTTTCATTTATTGCACGATGCTTTTTTATAATAATTTAATAATCTATTGAATAACAAGTTTAAAGTAATAATATTATTTTTTCAAACAAAAACAATAGTAACGTTTTTTATATTTCAGTAAAGATGAGATAGTAGACAATGATACTATGAATTTAATATCAAATAATATTGTATACTTGAACAGCCACTTACGAGCTTTTCATAATAAAGCTACCATTCTATGAGCCGTTGGTGTCAAGAGACATTAAAACTGATAAGTAGTCTAAAGTAACTTAACTTGTATCGAAAAAACGGTTATTAGTATTCGTTTTTTTCTGATTATTTAAAAATTTGCTTAGCTCTATATCAATAATTAATTACAATAAAAGACTATTTAAAGTGGACTCAAGGGTAAAAGAGGGTAATTAATAAAATCTATCACATCCCTAGTTTGAAATCCATACTAATATTATAATTGCGAAACTGAAGTCCATACTAATATTATATATTATATTAATGCAAAAGTCTGTCCATCTTTCAATCTGTCTGTTGGTTACACTTTCATAGCGGCAATCCGCTGAAGCAAATGAATTTTGTTTTTTACTTACTACTTTGTAAAAATATTTGTCGAAGTAAAAACAAGTAAAAGTACAATTAACTGGCCCGTTGGCGCAGTGGGTAGTGACCCTGCCTTCAGCTCCGCGGGTCGCGGGTTGGATTCCCGCCGAGGGCCAACATTTTCTACAAAAAAATGTTGGTTCTTCGAGCCTGGGTGTGTATTTGTATATAAGTATGTATTTAAAATTATATATTTAATAAATTTCCCAGTTGCCCGTCACCCATAACACAAGTATTAAGTTACTTACTTGAAAACGTACGACCTTATGTGTAAGTGTCCAATATATTTATGTTTTATTTATATAATTATAAATCAAAAGTGTTGTCAGATAATTTTAAACGTTTAAAAAGCGCCTAATTAAAAAATTAGGTAACAAATGAAATAATATTATGCCACTTCCTACTTGAGAATACCTGTAGTAATTTATGGTAATGTATACACTTCGTATTAGACGAGTACCCTCATACATATTTAAGAACAAAATTGAACGTAACGTACACAATACGATTTATCGTTTACAATTTACCGTTTACTTTCTAGAACTACATCTTGAATTTAAATCTTGCATTACGTGATTTTTCGCAAAAGAAAAATGCAGCCGTTACATAACTTGTCCTGCATTCGGATTTGTGTAATCGGTTTTGGTTTTGTGACCTCTCCATTTTATATTTATTTTCTTTTTATCTACCAATCTTTCTTTCTCCTACCCTTATCCCACTCTAAGTGGGGTCGGTACAACATGTTTTCCTCTTCCATTCTCTTCTTTTATTCGTCAACTCTGGCGCTACATCTTATATATGCATGTCATACTTCACACATTCCAACCATATCTTTTTAGGCCTCCCTCTAGTCACATATCCATCCACATTCATATCCAACACTCGTATAGTCACATGATTTTCATCCCTTCTTATTACATGTCCATACCATCCCAATCTTGCACCTCTCATCTTTTCTATAATGGGCGCAACTTTCATACTTCCCCTTATATACTCATTTTTTATTTTATCAAGCCTTGTCACACCACACATCCACCTTAACATCCTCATCTCATTTGCATGCACTCTTCTTTCATCCATCTTTTTCCCTGCCCAACATTCTGATCCATACATTATGACAGGTCTTATGACCGATTTATAAATTTTTCCTTTAAGTTTAAGGGGCATTCGGGGGTCACATATTGTGCCTGAGATCTGTCGCCTCTTCATCCATCCTGCATTCATTCTATTCCTTTTTATCTATCAATAACCATCACTAATGGTATGCAATAGTCAATATTACTAGAGGCTCGTATTTACAATATCTCTCTATCCCTTAATCAGTTAATCAGAAATCATCCATTGATGATGATCAATCAGGATTGAATTTAATCCCTTAAAGGCTCAGAACTTTATTATAAAGCTCATAGTTTGTTATCAAGTCATTGCTATCATACATATATATATAATTCTCGTGTTGTTAGTTACTATGTTCCTCCAAGATGGCTTGACCGATTTTTATGAAATTTTATATGCATATTCAACAGGTCTGAGAACTCACTACTATCTATTTTTTATACCCCTAATTGATATAGGGTTGTCTCTAATATTTTATTCTTTGTATTATGTTTTGATTTTTTAATAACGTATACTAGAAATTCTGTAGAAATAATTTATACAGCAAAACAACATTTTCCCTGTTTATTTATAACATTATTCCCAACATGGTAGTTATACCTAGACAATCGAATTCTAACGCGTTTAAAAAACTAGCTAACTTGTGTTAAGTAGGGGTATTGCTTTATATTCTTACGTGTAATAGATACAATGAGAGTGCAATGGCTGTAAGTAAATCTCATTGAAAGGTGATGGAGATGCAGCGATTGATGCGGACCGATGCGCACTTTCATATCTTACGCAACCGGGGAAGCGCGGATAACTTTGCATATATATACTAATTCACAATATTATTCATAATATTTCGGTCAAATATGTTACGTGAGTTTCATTTATTTACTTCTACGTAACGCTTTCAGTAGATACGTTCTAACTTCATAACAGAATCGAATTGTAAACTGACAAAACAATTATCTTAAAGGCAGTCATTTAATAGACTTAAAAGTAATCCATTAAAAGAAATAGATAATTTGGAATTTGGATTATTATAAATGCAAAATGTAACTGTGGTAGTTTTCAGTAAAAACTCACCGCACAGAATTTTAGTAATTTTATTTATTTATTATTTATATATCACAAATAAAGTTCAGGAATACATTAATTGTGCTAATCCTTGGAAGTGAACTTTGAAAGGGTACTTTTGTATATAACCTGGAGATGGACGCAAGGTAAATAATTCTTCTACTTTAAGTCGAGTGGACGGTCATCATCATCCTCCTGCCCTTATCCCACTCTAAGTGGGGTCGGCACAACATGTTGTCACATGATTTGGCTACGTATTTTACGAGCGGTCGTCAGCCTGACGTCAACTTACCTTAGTCGTATTTTACGACATCTTGGTAAGAAAGAGGGTGGTCTATTCTACTCAACCGGATACCACACAGTGGGTCAACTTACCTTAGTCGCCTTTTACGACACCTCTTAAGAAATGAGGGTGACCTATTCTACTCAGCAGATACGACACAGCGGAATTTGGAGTATTATATAGCAAAAGTAACTGTGGTAATTACGCTTTCAGTAAAAACCATCGCACAGAATTTTAGTGATTTAATTCATTTATTACTTATGAATAACAAGATAAAGTTAACGAATACATTAGTTATGACAGTTATCCTTGGCAGTGAATTTTGAAACGGAAATTTGGTACTCGTATATCCTGGAGATGGACGCAAGATAAATAATTCTTCTAGTTTAAATCGCGTGTATATCTCATCTCTTTGAAATGTCTATGTCCGGTGATGTTTGATTTCTCAGTTCCTTAAGTCAAGTTATTGTCTAGGTTTGAACCAGAGGCTAACCCGACCCACTAATAAGAAAATATTATGAAAAATATTTATTGAACATTAGAATTAACTATGATAATGAAATCAACTATGCGTTGCTGCACGCGATATTAAAAGTGTTAAATCGTAATTATGTGCAGGGAAATAGGACATTCGTTTTGTTTTTGATTGTGTATAATTGCTGATAACAATAATAATGATGGTGCCTGCGATTTTGCATTGATTTTTTTTTCCAATAAATAGCAAAATTTTTGTGGTCTGAAATATTTTGTATTGAACGCACATCGGTCAATAGATTTCGAATGACGTATTCTTATTATGGCACAACTTAGACAAATTTTATTTTATTTATTTATGTTAAAGACACTAAAATTAACTTAGACATTTTTTGCAAGGATGGCGTTGCGATAGTATAAAACTGTGTTGCATATGCCATCCTCACATTCAAAACTAATTAAATTAATATTATAAAAATAAAAATAAAATATTACAATAAAGAATGTGTGTGAGTGAGTGAAACGGAAAGTCGTTAAGTCATTAAATTCAAATTCAGATTCGAAGGATTCGAACTCAGACCCACCACGCTGCAAGTACTGCATGATATTTACTGAAGGCAACACGTCCCTGAAATTCCCTAGAAGTATACAGGTTTCGCGGTATCTGTCATAACCTTAAAGGGCAGGATGACTTTTGATTACTCTGTGTTAGGTCTGAATTTTCTTCATAGAACTAAAACAGTTGAATGTATATTGTGTTGTGGAAATGTTTGGAATTCAACTGAGGGCTGCATAACGGTGCTCTGTTTAGCATCGCACCATGCTTGTGGAATGCGAGCGCTATGTCGGAAAATTGTAGACATTATGTTCTTGCTGTTTCTCTATACTTATTATAACAGTGTACCTAAACAGTAAGCCGTCTTTCGAGTAAAACTTATGCGTAGGAAACATGCTATTGATAAGTAACAGTCTTTTAACCTATCTTACACCGCTTAGAAAAAGTTTGTTTTTAAAAAATAATTTAATGTTTGTTTTAATGTCCTTTACTTAGCTGTGTGGTATCCGACTGAGTAGAAAAGACCACCCTCATTTCTTACCGAGGTGTTGTAAAAAGCGACTAACGTAAGTCGACCCGCCGTGTGGTATCAGGCTGAATAAAATAAACCACCCTCATTTCTTACCGTAAAAGGCGACTACGGTAAGTTGACCCGCCGTGTGTTATGCGATTGAGTAGAATAGAACACCCTCATTTCTTACCGAGGTGTCGTAAAAGGTAAGTTGACGTCAGGCAGGCGGCCGGTCGCCAAAATAAGTAGCCAAATCATGTGACAACATGTTTTTAATATGTTGTGCTGACTCCACTTAGAGTGGGATAAGATCAGGAGGATGATGATTCTGTTTTACTGTTTATAAATATTTACTTAGAACTACGGTTCTAAGTAAATATTTATAAACAGTACTTCAAGTACAACATTACATGTATTTCAATACGCTAATTTTTAATGCCCAGTCTTCAAATAAAAATACGCTTAACCTATTTGGATGCCGCATCAAAAACCAATTCTTTTTCGAATAAATTAAAAACTGATTTCGCAGTTGCGAAATGAGACGACATTATTAAAGATTATACAAACATATCAAAGAAACTGTAAGTAGCAGAGTGATACAAATGTTTTTATAATCGGAATGGCCTTGTAATTTGAACATAATGCCAACAAGCGGTTACAGGATGTATAAGTTTCTATCAATGTTAGCTGTCAAATTTATTAATAATATTGGGGCTTTGGTATTTGTCCATCCAAAATCGATACTAATAATACAGTACGAAAGTCTGTATGTTACGCTTTCAGAGGAAACTGCTGCACCATTCATGAAATTTGGTACCGTTGAAGTTTATATTTTACGATAGCCGTGTGGTATCCGACAGAATAGAATAGACCACCCTCCTCACTTACCGAGGTGTCGTAAGAGGCGACTAAGGTATCTGCCGTGTGGTATCTGGCTGCATAGAATAGACCACCCTCATTTCTTACCGAGGTGTCGTAAAAGGCGACTAAGGTAAGTTGACGTCAGTCAGGCGGCCGGTCTTAAAATACGTAGCCAACATACAAAATGTTTGTAACATGTTGTGCCGACCCCACTTAGAGTGGGATATGGGCAGGAGGATGATAATAATGAAGTTTATATTTTACGAGACTATATGTATATTAGATATATATAGTAAAATACATATTACATAATTGAGAGTATACTTAAAGACAAAGATGTCTATATCTAATATGTACCTATATGTAAATCTAAGAGGATAATAAAAAAATAGACTTGTAAAGTAAACCGAGAATTCTCTGTAATGTACACATAGAATGTAAAAAACCCGACTAAAATAACTAGCCCACGGCACAGATCTCAACACTTTAACCAATACATCTGTCAGTTCGACCTTCATAAATTGATTTAATGTAATCATGTCACAAAACGTGTCCTAGATAAATAAATTAATTCACAACCTGTTTCAATCGGATAGCGCCATTAACCAATTACGGTGAGTTAGAAAGCTATAAAATATAAGCCCCGATTTATATGCTATCTACTTCGTGCATCCTACAAATGCTGACTTTAACTAGACCTAGGTACCCTGATGCGATACCTTTCTCAAGCTATTATAAAGCTACAAACACAGGAACAATTACATAGAATCAACAACAAAAAAACATTAGTATTTTTGTGATAAAATCGTTAATATATATACGAGTATGTTATGTGAAAATCATGGCACAGTCTTTAAAAAGTATTTACAAACCTGGCTATTTAATGTTTACACTTCAACAAGTTTTACGGTGAAGGAAAAAGGAAGTAGTGCACTTTGATATGTCTAGAAAATTTCTGGAATAAATCCCAAATCCTAAATCTAAAATTGACTGCCAGATTTTTTTATTTATATAAACGCATTGATTTATATAGTCAAACAATTTTGGATTTTTCACAACTCTTTATCAAACGCGAGATTAAGAAAATGTAAAAGTAATTTTGATACTTATTCCTGAAATGTAGTAATTATTTCGCATATTTTATTTACACAGGTCAATCCACCCCTTTGATAACTGTACTTCATGTGTTCGAGGCCTACTTCCTGGGAGGCAGCGTCTCGATAGAATATCTACAGAACAATGAGGTTCAGGTTGATTGCACTTGACTACGAATGCCGTGTAGGCCTTGTTCTTCCGCTAGTTATATCACGCGAGCCGGTTTAATGGCCGCATTGAACGTGAGATATTCAATAGTCAACACATGAATTATAATTACACGTTAAAACTTCAGCGTTTTAGAATTCGAACCAGGTTTTATAGTATTTCTTTCGAATCGCGTTGAATGACGATGACCTTTTAGAAGATGAAAGAGGGCCTTTTTAATATCATGTTATACAAGTTATACTAAAATAAACAACCTTTATTATGTCAGGAAAACCCATTTTATGTGTTTTTTATGAGTGGTGGGTATTTAGTACTCCTACTGACTAAAAACCTGACAGTGTTCCACTACGCTGCTGGTGGCGGGTTACTCGTAACGTTGTACACATTGTCACCATTTCCGTAAGCAGCGGCTCTGTGCGCTACTTGCAGGTTGAGGCCTCTCCAAACTGTGGCCCCACCCTTCGCTAATCGATGCATCAGGAGCACCAGATGCATCAACCGCCTCGGGGACCTAACTCCAGCTACCATCTGATAAACAAAAAAAAACAACCCTGCATCTTTATAATCTAAACTAATATTATAGATGTAAAATTTGTGTGTACGTTTGTAATGTTTTCACAACAATACTACTGGACCGATTTCAAAAATTCTTTCACCATAAGAAAGGTGCATCTTCAGTAACATGGGTTATAATGAATTTAAAAAAAAATAGGAGTCTCTTAATAAAAATCATCATCAAAATCTGTCAATGCGCACGCTGCGGAAACTATTGATGATAGAAAATAAATATTCTAAAATGAAAAGTTCTATATGTACTAATAGTGTAGTTATGCCACTATGACTACTTTTATACATTTTAAAAGTTGATGAAAGTGCCGAAAATAATTAAACCACATTGTTCATACAGATATTTATCCTTACCTAATTGGATGTTAATGTTTTAATGAAAACCGTTCAATACTGTAACATACTTTTTAAATTATTTAAATCGGACATTCCATTCAAAAGAATAACGAATTTAAACACTTAAGACTTTCCACTGCCACGAAATCGGTATCTACGCGGGACATTGCTAGTTACTTATCTTCAAAATTATTTTTAGATGATTTAGGGGCTTAAAAGGGAAAAAAGCTGCTGTCATTTCAAAAGAAGCTTTAGACTATTTTCTTAATTTAGTAAAATTTTACTTTATCTAAAAAGAATTGAATTAAGTAAATAGTCTAATAATCTCGCCAATAAGTTGCGAATTCAATACTTAAGCCTACTTGTACCATTTAAACGGAGCCACAGTTCTTCTTTTACTGATTCACACGAATTAATGTCCTACATACGATCTTATGTCGGTCGTCTGTCCACTTAATTGTAGGTCCATCAACGCTACGCTTTCCAATGCCGTATAGCCACTTTTTCTATTTCTTCGTACTATTTGATATTTGGTTATACTTCACTATGGCTCAATTTAGAGGTTCCCATGAGAACTTCCAGATAAACGGTATGTAATATTCTCATACTTAATGATGATTTTTTGAAGTTAATCTATAAATTACATTTTACACACAACATGTGGATACTGAATTTTTGTCGTAAAATTTAAATTGAAACGGCTACAAACATATATAAACTAGACTTTTGTACAATAATATATAACCTAGTCAAATTTAAAGCGAAGAGCTCTAAAGTTACTTATACAATTTTTTTCAGTATTAACGAAATTCAAAACTTAAACAAACATTACGAAGGCGTAAATTTGATTTGATCGAAATAATCAATATCATAGATTCGATTGAATGCCATTAAATACAAACATTTAAACATTAAATTTATGCAGATGTGCTGCATAAATTAAATTTATTATATAATATAAATTAAATTTATGCAGCACATAACCATTAACAATTGATCTTAGATAAAGTTCATTCTTATTCGAGTATTCGTTCACAGATAAAGTTAAGTAAAGTAGCGGCCTATTACAATCCCACTGCTGGGAAAGACCTACTACGCTGCTCCAATGCGGATTGGTAGCGGTTACACATATCTCCAGAAATCTCTAGAAATCTCTAGAGATATGCAGGTTTCCTCACAATTTCCTTCACCGAAAAGCGTGTGATAAATTGCAATTATCAATTAGACATACATTTTAATAGAAAAGCTCATTGGTGCCTAACCGGGGTTTGAGCTTGTGACCCCCTCGAAAGAGTCGCACGGTCTCACCGCTGGGCTATCACAACTCGTTAACAGACAAAACTGAATAATTCCCAGTATGCAATGTTTACATGGTGTTACATGCACTATATCTGGGGTGTCAACTTCGGGGCTCGCGATTAACATTTTGTATCATTCAAAAGACTATCCGACGCAAAGTAAAAATATGGGAATAATAAAATTTCTCCTTAAATAGGAAAGGTAGTGTATCAGAGAACAGGTATCAATAATCAGGACGTAAAAAATAATTTAACTTTATATAGGTTTATTAAAATTTACTACTCAATATATAAATATTTGTTTCTATGAACTTTTTTTGCGGCCCATCTAAAGTTCAGCATTGTTCATTTGGCACAAGTTAGCTTTTCAGTTTGCCACCCCTGCTATATATGATCTATACCATGAAAGGAAACATGGACATAATAAAGTAGGTTCTTAGTTGGTGTACTGCGGCCGCTTGATATCAAATTACCGGCGTGATCTTCCGGAGGGCTCGTGTAACGGGACGCTTGTCTTAACGCTATTTATTAGTCCATTAAAGATACAGTTACTTTCAAATGCTTTCCTCCACCCAAGTTCTTGACTTTCTTCACTCAAGCAACCATTTATCGAAATTGTTCACGCAGTTGCACTAGCGACCATACTAATATTGTAAATGCGATGTCTATCCGTCTTTCTGTCTACCTTATACACTTTCAAGGTTAATCCGCTAAAGTAATATTGATGACATTTGGTACAATTGCCTGTATACCGGGAAGGAAAAATCCCATTTTTCTTTCGGAAACAGACAAAATCACAGAATTATCAGTACAGTATTTTATTACCTTAAGTTGACGCTAACGAAGTACAGTTTTTATTTTAAATAATTTCAATAAAAAATGGTTAAATGCACGTAGAGGCCAACTTATATAAAATATTTGTCATAGTTTATTATTAACCCACCGCTGGGCTAAGGGAGACTATTCATATTCTAAAAATTCTCAAAGCCTATGCAGGAGTCATTATTAGATTTGCGTAAAGCAGTATAATAAATATTGAATTATGAATATAGACGACGACTGACGCTCGAAACTGAAAATATTACTCAAAATTTCAAGTTGCACTTGGCGATATTTATTTCATCTGTAGTAATCAAATTAAATGAGTTAATTTTCTATATATATATGTACATATAATCAGAAAAAAATGATGTTTAATATGCAAGGGGGTTCGGGGGCGATAAATCGATCTCGCTAGGTTTCATTTTTGAAAAATAATGTTTCATCCCTGTTTTCAGACACTGAAAAAAGGTAAAATATTATTACAAATAGAAAGTTTAATTTAGCTTTGATAGGCCATGTCATAATAGCTCAGTTAAGATCGGGCGCTAATACCCATAATCGAATTCCGCCCGCGAAACCAATTATATACGAGTATATTTTTCCAAGTTGCACCTTTTTTTTATATCTTCTGACAAAAATCCCATCAAAGCTCGATCATCCAGGCATTCTGTAGTAAATGTTAATATAGACTCGCAATGAAATTACTGGTGGAACGTTAAGCGGCTAAAAATATGAATACATAGGATTTTTTTTGTATCTCTTTAAGTGCTTGGTTATATAACCATAATTCTGTCGTTATTCGGGTATTTTGTATATCAGATAAGTAAGCTTTCTTTTATAAAATACTCTAATTTTTAACCTGAGAGTGTTCTTGCATTCATCTTCAAAAATATTATTTTCTTACACTATCTATAGCTCTTGGACGTGCGTTATTGCAATTTGCGCTCTTGTTTCGAAATTACGTAGTCGTAGAAATATCGGACAACCCACGCTTACAGGTCTACTATGATTTGCCCGTGTTCCGAATAACGGTACTGCATTCCCCTAAGCACAGAACTATTGAAGCGTGTGCGTTGCAAATTATATAAGCGCTAGTTGCTTTTCCGAAGAAAATTGTACAGTTTATCTCACAGATTCCTTAACGGTTAGTAATCAAAGCTTTAACAGGAGTGAAGTAACGAAAAGGCGGCTAGTATAGCATAATATAGATAGAACAAATAATCCAAAGACTGAATATTCAGAGGAAATGACCAGCCAACGTGAAAATCCTACTAAATTTTGTTCATTGGTAACAATTTTTATTCGATTTCTTAAAGACGATTTGTCAAAACAAATGAAATCATAATAATCTTTATTGAAATAAGGTTTTTACGCAGTTATAATCGTACTAGGATCAATTAAGTTAGTGAAGCTACCACTGGTTCGCAATATTGCCTTTATCGAGAAGAACCAGCAAGAAACTCGTCTGTCAATCTTTTAACCAGTTTTAATTTTTGCATAATAAGCGACAGGTCGCAAGTAATTACAGAATTTCGGTGCCACAGTCACTAGCAACAACTATAATTGCTAATGTATAAAAAATTCTGTACTATAGGTTCCAAGATTCGGAAACATGGATTCAAATTCAGTTCGTAATAATTTCACCATTCTGATGGTCGACAGTACTAAATATGTACATAAGCTTTCTAAGAAAGCTATGAATTTTATAATAAATTAGCAGTTCGACCTCGCATTGCTGTGGCTCAGTCTGGTTTCAACATTCGAAACAAAACCGTCGTAGACAGTTGAAAAAAAAATATTCCAATCTCCACCCAACGTTACAGGATTATTTGTTTGGTCAATCTAAGGATAGTCTCAAAATTTTCATTAAAATCGATGAAGCCGTTTCGAAGTACAAAACGAAGATGAATACTTTATCTTCTATTATATAATATGGATTGGATCATAAATATGATAAATCAAAATAATATCGTTTTTCTTCAAAGTCACTTCCACAGATACGTACATATTTATGATGACGTACATATACAGTTTTACAAAGCAGTTTATAAATACGTAGACGATACCATACTATGCAAAGACAAGTTCAAGATCTAACGGAATGTCTGACCCACATTAGGGCACTCATTACATCACCGCAAGTGTTACTTGACAGGTTTACTTTTCATCTATAGATAACGCTAGTTTTTATCGGCGATTGTACCTGTATACCTTATTTTTCCTTCACAAATTACTTGGCGCCATGATTGCTATACTACGGTCGAACGGATCGATAAAATTAATGTTATTTTTAATAATTAAAGGCCTACAGAAGGCAAAGGCTAAAACTTAAAGTCCACGAAGATGTGGGCTGGAACTATTTTACATATTTAAAAAATATTAAAGGTTCACATTGAGTTGACTTTTTACACTTTCTGTTGACTTGAACTGAATGCTAACATACGCGCTTTGAAATAAAAAAAGTAAAATTTCTACCTGTTATGACATCCTAGTGCTTGACATAGGCCTCCTTTCACCGTTTTTAAAGAGAAGGGTTGGAGTTACTACCTACAAGGCTGCTCCGATGTCTATTGGTAGGTTACACATATCTCCATAATTCTCTAGAGATATGCTGATTTCCTCACGATGTTTTCCTTCAATGAAAAGCGTGTAATAAATTGCTATTATGAATTAGACCGGAGACCCGGAATTTTCGAACTCCTGACACCCTCGAAAGAGTCCCACGGTCTCACCGCTGGGTTATCACAGCTTACTGACATAATAATTTATATTAATAAATTTATGTTTAATCAGACTTCTAGAATTACATTAATAACTTTCTATCTGGTACTGGACTATACATAAATAATACAAAGCGTAATATTGAACTTCTCTAGTAGTAAAGTTCGGAGCCGCATGACAAGCTATATCGCTTTCTTAGATAATATCTGTAATAAAACTTTGAAAAGCAAGTCATCATTTGAACGGTCACGGTCAAATAACGGTGAGCTATGCCCCAGAAAAGGGTCCGGTGAGCTATACTTTTATCATAATGACTTTGTCGCGTCCTATATAGATCAATCAATGACGTCATCATTTTGGTAGCTCGATTTATAGCAGATTTGTATTAAGTAGAATACCAGCTCTAACTTAAACGATCCACATACATCATCACTATCGTATCGATTGTAGTAGTGACTGTGTGTAGTGCTTGTCTGGATTGCTGCTGTTGGAGGCGTTTTGTGAAACGCGTGGTGACTTGTCCTGCATGGATTAGATATGTGAACGTTGCGGATTATAGTAAAATAATTCTATTGTAACTTCTGTTCTAAAAAACGCCTTTACCCTTAACTAATCTGCTATGAGTGACGGTTTTTTAATTTAATGGTGAATAATTGTAAACAAGTTTCAGATTTTATACGATTGCTTGTTTGATATTATTACTATGCTTTATTAAAATTTGGTTTTCTACTTCTAAAATCTCAAATAATATTGTCTATTGAAAATATTGGTTTTTAATATTTGAATTTGATTCACTCTTGTGGCATTCCATATGTTTCAATAGTCTTCAAATGTAGGAAATTAAGTAAAATTGACATGCTAGTTTCGTGTGACGGGACACTTAGTTCAAGAATGGCGTGCGTTGAATAAACAACGCTCTGAGCGGCCAAGGGCTATGAAGGAATCATTCTCACGCAACCAATACAAATATTGTCTGAAACGAAACGTGTTTTGGACATTTTTAGTATAACTTCAATTAACAATGTCAACATTACTTACGAATATGAATATTAATCAATATATTGGTCTTATCTCACTCTAAGTGTCTACATAATATGCTTTTCACTTCTATTCTCTGCTCTCATTCATCAACTCTGGAGCCACTCCTTTTATATGCAAATTATACTTCAATCTCTTTATCAGTCTATATTTAGTAATGTATCCATTCGCATTCATATTTAACATTCGCTTCGTCTGTGATTTTCGTCCCTCATTATACTTCCATACCGTCTTAAACTTGCACTTCTGGTCTTTTGTAATGGGCTCAACTTCCAGACTTCCCCTCAAATAATTGGCCAATTAAAATATATTTAATTGGTCAATTATCGAAATCGGTCCAGTAGTTATTGCGTGAAAACATTACAAACATACACACATACACACAGACATACAAATCTTTCCTCTTTATAATATTAGTATAGATTCCCTTAAGTTTGAGAGAGTGCTCTTATGTTGATGTACCACACGTGATTTTAATCAGAGATAACTATAAAACTCATGTGCTTAATTTATATTTGACATTCATCACGCGTTTTGAGGAAGAACTGAAGTGAGAAGTATTTAAACTGCATATTTCTGTTTTACCACTACCAATACTCATTAGGGGTCAAGCTTACGACGTCATTGTTTACGTCGACGTCAATTTTAGTTCTTAAAAATCTTAATTGTGTAGAATGTGCTCTTTTATTCCTGAAGGAAAAACAGGAATGTTTTATCCTATATATAAGACTAGTTATATACCAGTCTTATGTATAGACTCAATTTTACCTAGCTTATTTTGTCAACATTGCTCCAGCTAATTTCCCGCGAAAGCCTCACAGGCGGGCAGACATACGTTTTTTAAAAGGTTTTATTTAACGTGCCGTGTCAGTATGTAAAGGTGGAATCCTGCAAGTTAAATTCGATCCACTTCCTGGTGTACGATTGAGCTGAAATCTTACGTACTGGTTTAATCACGATGATAATGCATGTTTTTGTTAAGTATGACGTGATACTCCTCCAGGAGTAGCTACAGACGAGGAAAATCCTTAACAGTTAACAGTGTGGACATGAAATTTAGTTAAAAGTTTTTTAAGTTGACTTGTATAATATTAATCATGGGTTCAAACCCCGGTCAGGCATCCATGAGTTTTTCTCTTAAAACTTATGTTATACTTTTATGCAAATGTAGGATACAAAAAGCACAATTATATTAGCAAGAACACTTCCCGCCTTTTCTACGTTTTTTCTGAACTTAGAAATGAAATGTCACTGAACACGTTTTTTTACTAGACGACTTCACAGGAAACAAGTACAAGCACAGTGGCGCCACCATTTGTTTTAAAAGGAGCGGTATTCTTTGCTTCATGTCGGTGTTGTTATAAATACGACAAATTGAAGTCACTGACGACAACACTTATGTGTCTAATTGATAATTGCAATTCATCACACGCTTTTCGCTGAAGGAAGACATCGTGAGGAAACGTGCATATCTCTAGAGAATTCTGGTGATATGTGTAATCTACCACCCCGCATTGGAACAGCGTGGTAGGTCCAACTTCAACTCTTCTCTCCAAAAAAAAAACGGAGAGAGGACACCTATGCCCAGCTGTGGGATAGTACACGCCGTTACTTTTTTTTATTCTACTCAGCCGGATACCGAACGGTATTAGTGTGAAAATATGTATGTAAGATTAAAATCACGCTTGTCACTTAAATAAAATACTTTCTTCATTCCAATTATAATTTGACTTTTGTAACTTTCACGAACAAAAGTCAAGGTTCTGTAGGTCATAGGCGCAAGAGGTCAGCACGCGGAAACCATACTGATTGATCCCGTACTACATATTCCGCCGTTAAACAGGGTCATTCAATTTTCGTCTCTATTTTAAACCACTAAGGCTTTTCTTCGCGTATTTGAGATATGCTAGTGGAACTAAGGACGTGACGAGGATTGTAAGTACAATAATTATTCAGAGTCGGCTAGCGGGATCGTGGACTCTGACGTGAGCTAATTTTAATGCTGGCCTTTTAGAAAAAAGGTTTATTCGTTTTTCAAGAATTTAATAGATGTTTTAAAATGGAAGTACTCATTCACAATTCCAAAGCAAAACAGTTGCTTTATATAGCAATTGTTGTTCTCATGTTCAAAATGTCTATAAAATATTAATTGTTTCTGGTGTCTTTGGTCTTAATTGAAATTAATATCATGGATTATTAGCATTTCACGACTGGACAAGGCAGTAAATATAATTTAACTTAACTCTTTAAAACATTTAAGTTTTTTTAAAACTGTTTTGGCCATTACGACTATACTTACAAAGTATAAATTTTGTCTAGTTTTATATTTTAGTTAGGTGCGCATTAGGAACTCAACATATAACTGGATCAATTGCATTTTTTATTTTCTATTTCTTGCCGTTTATTAAGATGTTGTCTCACCAGTGTTATCATCTGCGTACTCAAGCTTAGAACTTAAAGCTTTTTAATGTCAAATGAAAATAAAATAAAATGTCTACATAGACATTTTATTTTCTTCACACACAACACTTCACCAACTCTCTTTTTTATAATAAATATATCCAATGGCTTGTCGTCAAATATGTTTTTATAAAATTATTTCCTAAAGGAGTATAATCGATGCATATAAAAATTCCTTTACACGATGATCGTTTACGCTTATGTACGTAACTATTGATTTCAATGGAGATTTTAATAAAGTTTAATAATAAAAGCAGTTAGAAACTAAAAAATCCCACTGTACAAAATAATTTATACTATTAAGAAGCACATACCTACTGCATACTAACATAATAGTAAGATAGGAAAACTCGCTTGTACCAAAAACAATAGAACTATTAAATAAAAATGTTTCTTTTACAAATAAGAAATACTTTTGGATAAACATAAAAAAATAGAGTCTTGCAACAACAAACAATCAAGTGAAGCACTTTTAAAAGTAATTAGTATTTTAAACGTCTAGATTTTTTTTTCGTGTTTAAGTGCTTATGATGTAAGTCCGCCTAGTACCTATTACCTACTCAATACGCTAGTATTTTTTGTCCCTATAGACGTAGTATTTGTTAAAATAAAGCCCAACCAAGTACTTTATTTTCTACCATCGTTTACTCAATTTTTCACGTTATATCAGAGGAAAAGATTATGCATACAAAGTTTAGAAAAAGATATATTGAGTAAGTGTATCCAATATGTAGATGTGTTCAGCGATACATTTATTACATTTAAAAAAATAATTCTTAATCTCCAGTTCTTGGAGCTGTAGATTTACATTTAGATTAAGTAGTTCATTGTTGTCCTTATATATAATGATGTGCATGCTGTGACACCTAAAGGCAGTGCATTTAATGCCTCTAGTGTTGTGCTACTTTAATTTAATGTTTTAATGTAACTGCCACTGGTTGTTCCTTAATAAATAAATAAATAAGTGTTGTTTTATAAATGGCTATGCATCAGTGACAATATGTTTTGTCATATTAATCATCTCGCGAGGCCCCAGTTAGATAACAATCTCACGAAGATGCCTCGAGAGTGAAAGCGTTCCGGCGGATTCACATGTGATCTGCCTTTCGGTTACGTCAAGAATACAGCCGTTGGGTGGTACTCAGCCTAGAGAGAGGTCACACTGTACAAGTAATGATGAGTTAATTTTTTTATTAAAAAAATATTGATATTCTTGCTGGCTCATCTCGGTAGGAACAGCTTTCCGTATCACCATTAGAGTTGACGATTCAAAAACACTTGTTGGAATCGGGCGGTCTCAAAGTGAAAATAACCCTGTAATAATATCAAATCTAGTCGGGAAACTCGATTATATTTTTCTTTTTTTTTCAAGATTCATCTTTTTTATATCTTTAAAAAACTCCGTAACCCAGGTACTATAAAAATAATAAGGCTAGGAGTAGCTGTGAATACACTGTGACTATAAGTTACATTAACTTACGTTTTACAAAGATGTATTGACTTTGTTAAGTTGTGTTAAGTAATAGTTGTGTGCTGGCTGTGCGTGTGCGTGTCTGTCTATGTATAATATGTTTTGTTTTTAAGCATATAGCAAAATAATTTTATCTATACTTTCTTAAGAATCGTACACATAAATGTGTGGAATACAGTTGAATGCAGATGAAAGTACTTTGATCGGATATGAAAAATGTTTATTCCTTTCATAACCGCTAGACGCCTATTAGATTTGTTGTGTGATGTTTTTGAATCTGATAATACATAATGGACGCTGTTCCGTATGAAATATTGGCATTTATAAAATATCAGCAACCGTGATGCCCTAGGGGTTAGAGCTAAATAACGTAAGTATTATTTATTATAAATTTAAACATAAGTATCCAATGTTCTTTGAGAATTAAAATATGTTTTATATTTCTATTCTGTTGTATAGTGTAGTAGATTTTTGAAGAGAAAAGCACGCCATATCTGATTTCTTTTAACGCCGTATTTGATTTAATTTAATTTCAGATGTATTTTGACGCAATATTTTTAATGTAATTTATAGATGATTAGTCAAACACTAGTTATAGCAATTTGGATATGGCTTTGAAACGATCATATATTCCATCCAGTACATACTAATCCTCTTTCAGTTTGAATACATTAGATGTATATAACTTTTAAAATTGTACTCGTACAGTTTACTACACAAAAACCTTGTAAAACGTATTCAATAGATATTATAAAACAAAGTGCCCAAAAGCTGTTTATCTGTATGTCATCGATTTTCTCAAAATCTACTAAACGGATTTTTATACAGTTTTTACTAAAAAGATTGCAATTTTTTCAGAAGATTTAGATTAATAGGTAACATTTACATTACGGTTATGTTAATCGTGTTGTAGAGGTCACGCAGTTGTAAAAAAAAACACCCGCTGAAGAGAGCTTTAGTCGCGTGCACTGCGTAATCAAAAAATGATACACTAAAGTAATGTACTACAGAATTGTAGATCTACAAAAATACTACAAACAAGTATACGACAACATGTCTATATCTCCTATGGTTAACTCACAATAACTCCTTTTATGTCCATTTCAATTTAAAAAAACACCGATTTCAAAGCAAAGCCGCAAGCACAACTAGTAGTAGATAAATTTAATCTGTTTTGAGAATCGTCTATTACCAATTTTCTTCCTGTTAATGGACACATCTAACGACATGAGCGCTTATGACCAACGCTAGATGATAGATGTAAGCATACTCACGAGTAAAGTGCTGACAACTTGACATGTAGTTAGAGGCACTTTGAAAGCTTGATTATGCTCTGTAATGCTAACTTTCCCCAGTTGACGTCTACAATACATTTAGGTTACATTTTGTTATAACTTTTTTGAAACAGTCGTGAAAGTATTTTATACTATAAAAGTATTGTTAAAATTATATTAATATACCACTTTTTATAGGGTGGTTTTATAACCACCCTATAAAAATTTAATTATTTAAAGTATGATGAAAATCAATGTGATGTAGATATAACTATGCCTCTTCAATCTCATACTATATTTAGGAATCCGCACCACAATCCACCACCTACGTTATCACTGCACCAATTGACCATGACCAGCGATCCCTAAGATTATCATTAGAAGTTATACTACACGAGAAATTCGCCAAAATATAAAATTACCTAGATTTTCGAAGAAGTAACTAACAAGTTTTAGCCACAGCTCAAATTAACATAAAGCATAAAACGCATGTATTAATTATTTTACATAATTATTTTCTAAAGGTGTACTGATATTATACAAGTATAATTAGATCTAAGCGGATAAATAAATGGGAAACGAATATATATTTTAATTTTCAAATTTAAACTATCGTGAGTAGTATTCATAGTTAATAAAGATACCGGCTATACTCACGTCTAATTTTATCTATGAGCTCTTTACACGACGTTATCGCCGCGATAACGTCGTGTAAAGAGCTCATGAATAAGTGCCCCGGACGGGTTCGAAACTAGTCGGGCTAATCCGATAAAATTAGACGTGAGTATAGCCGGTATCTTTATTAACTATATTTTAATTATGTAAATTCAATACTTTTACTTAGAGTTGCAAGTCTATCATAAATAGGTTCGATTTTACAGTTCCTCTTTCATCAAAATTAATGTCCCTTCTTGGTCTTCAGCACTGGAGATTTTTTTTCCATTAATATCTTCCATAAAAATCAATTTAACCCCTAATTAAATCACTATCCCGTTTCGCTAACTAGAAAGACAGTTCTCGCGTCCGTTACAATGTTTACGAGAAAACACATATTATCTCGGGTTTCCGTTGTCCCACAGAGCAAGTCACTCATTACCAGATAACGGCAAAGTCTGCCTTGGTACTGTTAGATCACATAGAACAATCTAGGCCCAGAGATAACCGTAAGATAATCCTTTGATAGTAATACACTTAGTAATAATCATTATTCACAGTTACAGCTACACAGTTGTAGCTTCATTTATCATACTGATCCTTGACGATTCAAAAGTGCTTTAAAGAGCTTAGTTGAATAAAGATTATTTGATTTGATTTTACTAGTGCCATATATTAGCTAAGGAAATCGCGATATTGTCGTAGAAACGTCATTTTAAGCCGCGTGCGTTTGTTATAATAATAACATATTTACTTCCCACATGATATATGCATATATTTACTTCCGCTACTATTACAAAAATACATTTTACTGCAAAGAGACAGACAGACAGACAGACAGCCGATCGTATAACACAAAATACAACACATTCATCATGATGAAATATGATATAAAGTTATGCATACACATAAATGAAGAAATTCACTTTTTTTCACAATTTAAGAACACATTCGTAGTTTTGAAAAAGTGATTTATGATATACTATATGAGGCGAAAATAATTACTATTATTGATATACTTAAGATTAAATTTTCATCCATATGATTTATATTTTATCAATATAGACAAAGCTCTTTGTTTGTTCATTCGGTCCTTATCGCTGAATCGTGCAACGTTATTCGTATTTATCGTCAATTATAATAACTTTACTTTTAGAGAATATAGGTACAAAGCAAGAATAAATAGGCGTCTTCTAGAGCGTTCGATTTTACACAACAACTATGTTTATGCTTTGATTCTAGTCCATAAATTAAGAAAATACTTGTAATAGTGGGTTTAAAAGATTATTGGACAAGGAATTTTAGGTAAAAATATCCCAATATTTTAAAGCGTACCACACTTTAAATTCAATATTAAAAGACTTAATGCATTGAACGTGACAAGTCGTAATTAAATTTATAGAGATAGGTGTTACTTTGCGGAATTCCATAGTACAAAAATTTAGCAGAATTATTTTGCTATTTTTTGCGTTAACGTTTGTTGCGTTACAAACGCAGATTATAGAAAAATAATTCTGTAGTAATTTGTGACATATCTAACGCTGGACGTGGTAGATTTTAAAAAGAATTCTTACGTTCGAAATCTAGCCGCTCTCTCTTGTTATATGTTAGAAGCTTGCCCGCGGTTGCGTACCAGTTCCCGACTTAATAGGTTACTGTCTTTTATTTAAGGGTTACTGGGATACACGGACCATGTTAACGACGTCATTTGTTGACTATATTGAACTTTCTACGTCGTGACCGGTGTAAAAACAACATTTCCATAAGTTCAGTATCGTAGTAAATCGAAGTTGTTATTATTGAAGTTTCACCATCTTGTTTTATGAAAGTCTTAAGTACTACTAACACATAGATAATTTTAATACATCAACTAAAACTTACAAAGACGTGAGCGCAACTCTTCATTGCTACATAGCGCCGATTAAATTAATAACAAAGATGTGAACTTGACTCTCTAAATGACGACTTGATCTTGATTTTCTCGTGATATTTCTTTGGAGATAGCGTTATTGGTATTTTGTTTTTATAAATAAATTGTCTGTATAAATATTTCTCTGCTGAAAAAGTCTACCTTATATCTTAGCAACTCCGCACTGAAATAATTCAGGGTTGATAGATGCCCGATTACGATTAAATGGACGGTTCACCTACTGATCCCTTCCAAGAATTGCCCAGAGATTTTATCACGAGGTTTTCCTTCGCTGAGAAACTTGTGATAAATTAATGTCAATTATAAATAAAAACACAAATGCAATTTATCACACGCATTTCGATGAAGGAAAACATCGTGAGGAAACCTGCATATCTCTAGAGAATGCTAAGGTTATGTGTAGCCTACCACCAATCCGCATTGGAGCAGCGTGGTAGGTCTTAGCTCCAATCCTGTCGCTGGGCAGTTGAAAAAAAAAGTTTTTTTTTATTGTACCTACTTTATAATCTTATAATAACAAAAGGTAAAAAATTGTACACTTAATTTAGATGTACAAGGAATTGCAAATGTTTATATTCCTCTTGTAATTTTCTTCATAAGATTCGACTAAATAGAATCTCATTGAAAGAAGACCTATGAACATAATACAGAATCATTTTGCCATATACAGTAATCAGGTAGTTATTGATGGTACAAAAAGGCGAAATTCATCGATTGTTCTAAACTCAGCCTTGAGAGAATTGGTTAACAATGCCTGTGAAATGATATATCAGGTCATGTTGAATGATGTCTTATGTTAAGCATATGAACGTTTTTACTTGTAACTTGTCAGATCATAGACGGTTTCTAGACAGTATCGTGTGATATGAAAGTGCGATCAAAGTGCATCTGATAAAACGAAATTCATTTTATACATTCGGACATGATCTACTTATCGTAGATTATATTAACATTGATTTTAAACATGGTTTTTAAAAATTTTAATTTTTCACTCAAATTATACAATCATTGGACTCTTATTTGGATTGGACTCTTATATGGATTTTACGAACTACTAAGATAAAAACAAGAATTTAAAATAAAGCATATGATGACTGATGATGATTTATACATAGAGTTATTAGACAAGAGTAGAGAAGCCAGCGTAAAATGCGACGGCATACACTGATAGAGACTGCAAATGAAACTGTATCTCTCTTTCTTTTTTCTCACTTATAGGCCTGCCTATGTCTCTACTTTAAGTATATTTAATAACTCTATGATATTTACACGTTGTTTGGACCGCCGTGTGGTATCTGGCTGAGTAGAATAGACCATACACATTTCTTACCGAGGTGTCGTAAAAGGCGACTAAGGTAAGTTGGCCCACCGTGTTGTATCCGGTTCAGAAGAATAGACCATCCTCTGTCTTACCGAGAGGTCGTAAAATACGACTAAGTTAAGTTGACGTCAGGCAGGCGGCTGGTCGTAAAATATGTAGCCAAATCATGTGACAACGTGTTGTGCCAACCCCACTTAGAGTGGGATAAGGGCAGGAGGATGGTGATGAATTATACGTTGTTTGGACATCTTATATATTCTTATGTCGTGAATTCATACAGTGATTATTTTTCCAAAATATTTCATTAGGCTTGTCAAGTACATACGGATTGGTTAAGGCACTTCTTTGACCATATAAAAGATCAGCAGTTTAGATTCTTCATTTTAAATGTTACAATATTAACACTTTGGGTGGAGCAACGTTATTATTACATGTAAAATTTTATAAACCCTTATTGATACAACTTAAGCACGTCGGCAAAAAACGTGTCTTTTTTAAAATAATTTATAGAGTTAGTTTGCGGAGATCCATAATACAAAAGTAATAATAAAATTATTTTGTACAGTACAAAGAAAATACAGTAAATAGAAAATATATATAGTGTTAAATGTATAGTGGACTATCCGTATTTTCATACCCGATACGCGCAGGATTCGTAAAAACACATGCACAAATCTCCACCACTTCCACCACAATACACAAGCACTACACACGTTCACTATCACAAACTCAACAATCGTTTCGCCCCGCAACCGAAGCATTATCAGGAGATAGACTCCACGACAAAACCGCTGCGATTTATTTTTATTATTTAATATTTTATTATTTATTATATTGTTTAATATTTTATTCTTTAATCAATAAAAAGGTTCAGCCGTTAATGCACGTTGTTTTACCAATTCCTTTGAGCTACGACATTACATACAATAAGCGTTTGAAATCCATATGCACCGTTGAAAGTATTAAGACCATTAAATTTGAAATACACCGTTTATTATTTACTTATCTGAATCTCAATTATAATCACCTACCTTTTCCATTAATAAATCGTTATAACCATAATTAAGTTGTATCTTTTTTTCTATAGAATCTAACAGTACATAGATTTTTTCCTTAGTTTAATTTGTATGCTTGACATGCATGAAGTCTCTCGCTTGAGTAAATGCTCGTGATTATCCGTAGGTAGGTATACGTACCTATACAAAAGTTTTTGTACTATTAATGATACGGTGCTGGTTTCATAGAATCTTGAACCTGGCAAACCGTATGTGTAGTGCTTAGTAATAACTGACTTGTTAAATTTAATTTTTGATATTCCAAAGATATTATTTATAGAAGCAGGCGTTACTTTGCGGAATTACATATTACAGGCACTTAACAAAACTATAACGATCAATCACAACAATCTCGACGATTGATAGGCTCCACGACAAAACCGCAATGCGGTTTTGTCGTGGAGCCTATCCTCCTGATGATGCTTCGGTTTCGGAGCGAAACGATCGTCGAGATTGCTGTGGTGGTGGGTGTGTGTGCTGCTTGTGTGCTTTGTTGCTGGTGGAGGAGCCTTGAGGTACGTGTGCTGGCTTTTCCTGCATGTATAAGGTTCGTAGATTTTGCCTGCTTCATACACATTAGCTTTGCATGCATTCGCTTAATCCGTGCGGATTATAGTGAGGTAGTTTTGTTATAGTGCCTGTAATTCCAAAGATATGTTTGATCGGTTAAAAACACGTAGAAGATCGTCAAACGTTAACCGACCAAACGTAAAAACAAGTGTTTTACCTTATAATTATTAATTTTGACATTCATGTACAAGGAGTAGTTCCAGAGTTGACGAATGACATGACAGAATGGAAGAGAAAAATATGTTGTGCCAACCCCACTGTAATAAAGACAGGGAATGATGATTTTTTTATTTTACTGCCATATACCCGTATATAAACAGAGAAAAATAATAGATCTTTTGGTGTTTCTTATTTAATTGTAAATAATTTATAGAATTAGGCGTTATTTTGCGAAGATCCATAATACAAAAGTTATAATAAAATTATTTTGCTATAATCCGCAATACAGTAAATAGAAAATATATATAGTGCTAAATGTATAGTGGACTATCCGTTTTTTCCATATCCGTTACATGCAGGATTCGTAGAAACACATGCACAAACCTCCACCACTGCCACCACAATACACAAGCATTACACACGTTCACTATCACAAACTCAACAATTGTTTCGCCCCGCAACCTAAGCATCATCAGGAGATAGATTCCACGATAAAATTGTAAAATTATTTAATTGTGACAGATATCACCCCTACTTCAAGTAATTTTTAAATAATTTTATGATAATTACAAGTTGTTAGGACCGTCGTGTGGTATCCAGCTGAGTAGAATAGACAACCCTCATTTCTTACCGAGATGTCGTTAAAGGCGACTAAGGTAAGTGACCCACCGTGTGGTATCCGGCTAAGAAGAATAGACCTCCCTCATTTCTTACCGAGGTGTCGTTAAAGGCGACTAAGGTAAGTGACCCACCGTGTGGTATCCGGCTAAGAAGAATAGACCTCCCTCATTTTTTACCGAGGTGTCGTAAAGGGCGACTAAGGTAAGTCGACGTCAGACAGGTCGTAAAATACGATACGGCCGACCCCACTTACAATGGGATAAGGGCAGGAGGATGATGATGATTTATTAACATATGAAAAGGCAAGAATTTTAACTTCGTTACCAATGCGTTTACTTACACTGATAAACACGTATCATAATTAGCTTTATCTTGAAATATATCATAAATATTATACTAGAGTAGGGTAGTCGTAGTCTGACTGAATCTGTAAGTGACAATGACACAATAAATAATGAGAGGGCAGATGTTACTCGTATACTACAACTTTATCTAATAACATATAAAGAAGAGAGACAAATAGATCACCCTCATTTGGTTTCTCTTTATTGTCACATTTTAAGTTGGTTTCCCTAGTCTAGTATAATAACTATGAAATTTATATAGCTGTTATTTTTTGAACTGTCGGTATCTGAAGTTCTTATTTGTAGGTAGTATACAAAGATTTCTGTCATTTTGTACTACTTTACCATAATATTATAAATCATACTTGACATCTTCTTCAAGGGCTTCAATAAGTTGAAATTTTTACTTTCCTACCAAAATTATACCGTCCCTTAAATAAATAAATAAATATATGGGACATTTACACACACGGTCGTCAGTCCCCAAAGTAAGTAACTTAATACTTGTGTTATGGGTGACGGACTACTGGTAGATATACTAAATATATAAGTTTAAATACATACTTAAATACAAATACACACGCAGGCTCGAAGAACTAACAATTTGTTTATAGAAAATGAGGGCCCTCGGCGGGAATCGAACCCGCGACCCGCGGAGCTGAAGGCAGTGTCACTACCCGCAGCGCCAACGGGCCAGTCAAATATATTCCGTGATATTTAATCTTTCAGTATATACACTGTAGTCTTTGATTTAATCTCGTTTATTTATGACAACGTTACAGTACCTGGCTTTACAACCGTTTTAACTTAATGACAACCCGGGCTCAACTTATAATATTTATATTATCTGAGGCGAAATATCAGTCCAATATCATTACGAACAATTTCATGCTCTTGCTATATCTGTATAAAACTCATATTATAAAACTATTATAACGTACATTTAATGACTGTTTTTAACAAGACCCACTCTTTCGTTATTATTTAACCTCTTTTGAAAGTCAGTTATATACAGAAGAGCTCCTATTTGTCAGATGAAACTTACATGAAATAAATTAAAAATATACCAAGAAAGGTTTTTTTGCGTTAACCATTTCGAGGCATTAAACTCTGGGCAAGCATCCTTTTCACGGTTTCGCGCGTTGTTTACTCGATCGTATATTTTTCGGTATTTACGAATTTAAATTAATATTATTTTAAGTTGTACATTTTTATTTTCGTTCTTCTTTTAGATCTTAGAAAAATTCATACTTTCAAAATAATTATACATACAGATATACTGTTAAATAGGGTTTAACATTTCACTTTTTTCAAAAAAGAATAAAGTTTATGTGCACAAAAATAGTATGAATAAGATTGTTCATACCTAACTATTTTTGCTACGCCTTTGATTTTTGTATTCTCAAAAAAAAAGTGTGTGAATGTGTGTAGTGTTGTTCGCAGTGCTCGGTAGACCTGCATGTATAAGGGATGAGAACGGTTTTTGTTTCCTACACTTAGTGCCCCCGCGCATTAAGCGGCCAGTTCAATTGCAAACTCAATTGAAGACGTAAACTACACTGTTTTGCTTTTTCATACCATGACGTCTTAAAGACGCACACTTTAAGTTGTTGCCGAATGAACGTTCGGAATGCGTCCTAAAAACATGTGAGTAAAAGAGACAGAGTCGTTTATAGTTCATATAACGTTATCCTTTTCAAACATTACGCAATCCACACTTCATGGTACGAAAAGAAAGCAGTTCGGTTTAGGTACTGACTTTGGATTGAATCGTTATCTAAAAGTTCATGGTAGGCCTACTGCTGCCAGGTAGCGAGCAAATGCAATCAAACGGCATCCGCATACGCACAAAACGCTTGGCCGTTGCGACAACTGCGTGCTCAGTACACTGATCCATTTTCTAAGATTGATTTTCTGTATTTTTATTTTACATGTCAAAATTTTGTATTGTGTATAAATAAATAAATAAGAAATGGTGAATATCTTTTGTCGCAGCGAACCACTGGCCGCATTTGTACCGCGGAATTCCAGGCATTTGCATATGTCACGGAAGAATTAATTGGCAGTCTAATGCGCGGGGGCATTTAGCATTATATAGATTTTATTAACAAACGCGTATTACAGCAAAATAATTATATCATTACTTTTTTAATATCATATCTTTAAAAAATTACAACGACAACAGAAGGTCTATATCATTTAAAATTTTAACCCTTATGGTGCAGTTACCTTACATAATTGCAGCAGCATGCAAGAAGGCGACATAAATCTCCAAAGTAATACTAACGACGCTCTTGACGATATAACGGCATCTGGTATTACGGGCGTTTTAAGATAATAACCGAGGCTTAATGTATTGCAGTTAAGTTGTGCCGAAACAGTTTGCCGTCGATTCGATATGTTACATAAAATAGTAATTTACATTTAAGTTCGTCATTTTAATGGAGTAATTTTATATATTAACAATAGAGAACATTATCTTAAATTATAGTTGCTGTCAAGGCTGCTTTGTGAATGATGAGGTTCCGTTCTTTTTGAAATCTCTTTTTAAGAAACATATTACGGAGTTACAGTTTATGGGCAATTGGAAAAAAATGGTAACACCAAATTCATGCCCAGTAACTCCCCTCACACGTAATACAAGGTGGTTTAATCTAGACTCTAGAGCAAAAATTACAATGGTCTAGAGCAGGGATGGTGAACGAAGGGCACGCGTTTCACGAAATAAATAATTAAAATAAGCGTGTAAATGAGACACTAGATGTCCTATTGATATTAATAAAGAGTTTATAATTGTTTTATCCTATTTATTATTTTAATTATTTTCCATAGTGAATATTTTTAATGGCACGCCTATTACCTTATTAAACATTTGTTTAGAGAAAAATGGCACGTTGACCCTAAAGTTACGTTGAAGTTAAGACGCTAAAGCACAGTTAAAAATAAAGACTTTTGATAATTATAATAAAAAGTATCACATTCCCATAGTTTTTGCCATTCAGTTTACTGGTTATAGTTAGCTTTAAAAATGCGCTTCACCTTTGTTAAATAGTTATTCAGGCTAATAAGCAATAATCCGTAACAGCGTAACCACATAATAATAGTACTTGAAGAGAATTGGTCATTACGGCCAATCCAAAATTAGATGGCAATGAACTTACTTCATACACAATAGTACCCAGTGAATAGAAAATTATAAAAAAGTTATTACGTTCTGACACGTTAATAATATTAAATTTATAACACGTTAAAGCTTACTGACGTTAGCAAATATACCACACGGGCGGTGAAAAAATCCGGCATTTGTGCAGATAAATACCGATTGCAAAAATTAAATAAGGCCACACTTGTCTTAATAGTGCCTAATGATATTTTACACCTATATTATATTTATGACTAGCTGACCTGGCGAACTTCTACCACCTAACAGTAGATTCTTTGATTTTTTATTTTCTTAATACTTATTCTGCTATTCAGGACACTGGGTCAGCTAGTAAGATAAAAATAAAGAAAAACGAAATTCAACGATTACATTATGGCAAAAAATAAAAATTATTAAGCACTTAAACTTATTTTTAATAATAACAATGAAAATTACAATTTCAAATTTAATATTTATACGATACTAACGACTCTTCAATATATTTCCTTTCCGGAACCCCCCACTATGACTTAAACTTTATGATATGGTATTAAAATTCAAATTGACTTTTAACTATTATTACTAATGTTTTGTATGGGAATATAGAAGTGTTGTTTTTAGACTTTTTTGGTAATTTTTTTAATTTTTCTCTCCGTAAGAACCATCCTCGTGCTTCAAGGAATATTATAAAAAAAGAATTAGCGAAATCGGTTCAGCTGCTCTCGAGATTAGCACTTAGCATTCATATACAGCGATTCATTTTTATATTATAGAATATATCCAAAGTCTTTGTTGATATAATACGCTTTAGATCACACTTTGACTTCTTACACCATTCTGAAACTTGACAGTGTAATCTATATTTATCATAGGTATTCCGACACCACTTTCGCTTGTATTAAATTCTCATTGAACTCATTCATTCATAATCCGCTCAGAATTTAGATAACTAGATCACTTACATCGATATTTACTCTACGATTTGAAAGTGCTTTTAGTATCGATAAGTAAAGTATATCATGCGATATGGTAACGCTTTCACTTGCAAAAATCACACAGGAAACAGCCCGTTAGAACTTTTATTAGATCGAAATAGCTAAGAACTTCAAATACAACAAGATTATCAAAGAAAACCCGTCATAGATCGAAAGTCTAAATTTCTTTATTCCAATATCAATGATATCGATGATTTATAAAAACAGACGTTACTTTGCGAAATTCCATAAGACAGAAGTTACAATAGAATTATTTTCCTATAATCCGTTCGTTAAGAGAATCTATGAAATGCTAATTGTTTAACAGGCAACGTTCACATACCTTATACATGAAGGACAAGTCAGCACACGTATTACAAAACGCCGCTACCAGCAACACTCAACACAAGCACTACACACACTCACTACCACAATCTCTACGATCGTTTCACCCCGAAACCGAAGCGTTATAAGAAGGATGGGCTCGTGTCTTAAAAACGCAGATTATAGCGAAATCATTCAATTGTAACTTCTGAATGATATCGTCCTCTAATATTAAACAAGAAAATATTGCTTTCACGTCTCATTTAACAGGTTCATGTATTATTTATTAGATGGTGTTAGAGTCATAAAAATACTTACTTATCTCACACAAGTACAATCTATTGTAACAGCAGTAGATGTTGACAAAGCACTTGTTCACAAGTTTACTTGAATAAAGAATATTTTGAATTTGAATTTGAATAACAAAATTATAAACCTCATGATAAAATATACAAGTTAAGGTGGATCGGTTTTAGTGATAATAATTAAAACCAAATATGAATGTTTATTCTGTTATTCACGTTTCTTATGATACGAAAAGCTTTGGTAATAGTTCGATCTTACTTGTTCGGTATTTCACCAGAGTCTACTTAATATTCTAACTTATATTATGTAACACGCTACCAGTTTTTATACCGAGCACCTGCCGTCTCACCGCAATCCGGAGATGAATCAATGGGTACGGCACGGTGATAGTATAAATTCAACGCAGTAACGTAGCGGCCTATAGTAATAGGCCGTTACTTTGAATTTACGTTAAAAATGCTGTATACTATCCCAGTGTGATAGTAATCTTACTATAGTGTAATATAGGGATAGTATACAGCATTTTTTTGAAGAGAAGGATTAGAGCTAAGACCTACCACGCTGTTCCAATGCGGATTGGTAGTTTGCAAATATCCTTAGAATCCTGTAGAGATATGTAGGTTTCCACGCGATGTTTTCCTTCACCATAAAGCGTATAATAAATTGCAATTATTAATTAGACACATAAGTTTTAAATAGAAAAACTCATTGGTGCCTGCCCAGGATTTGAACTCATGACCACCTCGAAAGAGGCGCACGGTCTCACCGCTGGTCTATAACAGCTATTAAAGCAAATTTAACGTAAACTAAAATAAATCTACAGCTTTCGAACGATGATAACCCAGCGGTCGATCATGCAACTCTTTCAAGAGGGTCACGTGTTCAAACCCATGGAAAGCAATAATGAGTTATTTTGTGTAAATTTATGTATCCAATTAATAATAGCAATTATAAATTTTTGGCGAACATTAAGAGGAGACCTGCATATCTCTATAGAGTTCTTGCAATACTTGAAACTTACCAATCCGTATTGGGGTAGCGTGGTAGGTCTTAGCTGCAACTCTTCTCTCCAAAAACGGAGAGAAGTGGAGGCAGAGGCATACTAACAGGTAGTTACTTTACTTTTACTAAAAAATAAATTTAAGCTAAGTCGACAACTTATGTTCTACAAGACTGAAGTGAAGGAATAAATAGCAATAAGGGTTGTACAGAATTTCCTTATTTAAAAAGAAAATATAGAAGTCATATCTATCTGGCCTGTTGGCGCAGTGGGTAGTGACCCTGCCTTCACCTCCACGGGTCGCGGGTTCGATTCCCGCCGAGAGCCAACATTTTCTATAAACAATTTGTTGGTGTGGGTATATATTTGTATTTAAGTATGTATTTAAAATCATATGTAGTATATTTACAAGTTATCCGTCACCCATAACACAAGTATTAAGTTACTTACTTTGGGGAAGGACGACCGTGTGTGTAAGTATATATTTATATTACATTTATATTTATATCTATTTAAATAGTTATTATTGAAAACTCTTCATTTCAGTCACGGATCTAATAATGGACGTATGGAACTGCTCTTTAAACATTAATCATCGCGATTCAATCAGTTCATTCATGAGTATAAAAATTACACAATCGACAGCAATCTTCATATTGTATATCTCATCGTTGCATGTCGAATTCTCAAATTACGAGTATACACGCCATGTACCAAAATAGAAGCGCAATGATAGAATTTCAGCCTCATAGACTTGACGCTCTTTTAATCTTCTAAAATATAATGATGCATCACATTCTTGGGTGTTCATTCACACGCACGTCTCAACGCAGGCGTCGTACGAAATTCATATACAGCTCTAATTACGCCTAATGATAAATTACGCAATTCTACGTAACTACCTGCATAAATGGCGGTCTTTGCCAGTGTAGAAAAAGTGATGAGTATAATATTTACAGCTACAAACAGCAATAAAACATTCTTAATGATCAAGAACGAAGCGTGTTTTTCATCACTTCTTTTCTTATATTGTTTTTTTTTACGTTTATTAAAATAGCTTTAAAGCAATGTCCTTATTTAAAGAAGCATAACTGAAATAATAGTTCAATGAAATAAAAAGAAATTTATTTAAAACTATGAATCTGAACAATCGCGATATGTTCATACTTACATATAGTACCCGGCAATAAATAATGCACATCGAGGTTTAGAGAGAGAAATCGTCTAGATTCTCCTTCATAGAGCATTGTCTCTGTCGCACAGATTGACGAACCCGTGTGAAACGTCATATACTAACTGAGTGACAATGACAGCGCTCTACGAAACCGAACTGGCCGGCTGTTTCGTTCTAAACATCGATGTGCATTATTTAATGCCGGGTACTATACGTACAAGCTGTGATAGCCTAGCGGTGAGACCGTGCGACTCTCTAGAGACGACATAGGTTCAAACCCCGGGCAGGCACCAATGAATTTTTCTATTAAAACTTATGTGTCTAATTGATAATTGCAATTTATCACACGCTTTTCGGTGAAGGAAAACATCGTGAGGAAACCTGCATATCACTGGAGTATTCTGTTGATATGTGTAACCTACCAATCCGCATTGGAGCAGCGTGGTAGGTCTTAGCTCCAATCCTTCTCTCTAATAACGGAGAGAGGAGGCCTTAGCCCAGCAGTGGGCATAGTAACAGGCTGTTACTTTACTTTACTTTTTTTACTATACGTACTTTCCTTGTGTAATAAATACTTTCAAGATTCATTTTTCAAATTGTTACAATAATTATAAAGATTAGAAATTGGTCTGCAAAATAATCTAGCTCTACCATAGAGTTATTATAATAGTTTACGGGAGCCATAGATAGGCCTGTAGTGAGAGTATCGCCACAAATAATAATAGAGCGAAATTCATGTACTTATCTTTTTCTAATCACACATAAATAATAGAGATAGCTATTAAGTCTCGTTTGCTTTCGATTTATTATTTGCATTTATTGTCAATGGACACATTTTAGGCTGGCTCTCTAGTATACTACTCTATACTACTCTATAAGCTCGACACACAAATCAAAGTTAATTAAATCACAGTGTTGGTAATTCTCTTCTACTTTACTTCCCTTGTTTTACTCTTCAAATTAAATATCAATACGTACTAAAGATAATAAAATATTAATTGAGAACAATGATAAATGCGATGGAATGATATCTAGTTATATCGATGTACCGCTATACTGCCAAACTTCCGCTTCTTGCAAACAATCTTTGATAGCCCACTTCGATTAGGCCCGTTTGTAGCACGATTAAACTTTTTGTGCTTACGTTTTAGTAAGAAAAAAAAATTCTGAACGGACTTAAAAAGTTTGTTATAAGTCACGGAAATTATAAGGGCGACATTTGTATTTATAGACATAATACCATAAACTTGTTTATCACTCAAAAAAAAATATTTTTTGGTTATTTTCTTAAATTGTCAACACAACGGAATATTACAGTGGTGTTATTAAATTACATTACTAATAATTTTTGATTTTGTCACTTGTCATAGCATTTTGGCTTCTTTAGATTTAGGAGAAGCGAAATTGCTATAATGTATAAGTCGTAGAAAATAAGATAAGTTTGTAGTTGCTAAGGGATTGTCATTTTCTCTATGTAAAAACCCCGATTAAGATTAAATAGAATATTAATTGCCCCCAAACCGGGTAATATCTTGCTAGCAACAACAAATTTTTATCACAACTCAACATTCTGATGGTCTACTCCGACTATACGCAATATGTCGCAATAACATTAACCACTAATGTCCCTCACCTACACTCAGTAATCTTCCATTTACAATATCAATTCTTATTGGACACAGAAGTCTTCAAAATTTTCCACATCATGTGTATTTTTGGTCGAAGAGTTTTATTTTAGTGACGCACTGCGACCTTATTAAAATATTATAATACAGAACAAGACTTCTGTCGTATGACAAGAATACTCAAAAGTTATATTTGCCACATGAACTTTATAATCCAGTCTACGGAAAATAGTTTAAAATTGCTTTCATTTCCGCCGCTTTGACCGCAGCTTCTGTTATTGGGCCTGATGTTACTACTTCGTTCAAGTTATTTAAATATATGTTTCGCTTAAAATGTTTTAGTATTTAATTCCGTTTTAAGACCTATTAAATTATGCCAGTGTTGAAAAAAGACATCATCTGTTCTTTATTAAAGGGATATGAAATTTACAAAGCTCATGGTTTTGCTGATCACACATATCGTTGAAATATTTTGGGCATATATCGCATTGTTATAGCAATGTTTTCCTTCACAGCAACACGCATCGTCAATGTAATTAGGTATGGGTTTTTTTTAAAAGAAACTCGGCACGCAACTCTGCATTTAACCGGCACTCACATTCGTAATTTGTCACCGTTCATCTTCATACGTAGAAATATATTCTATTATAAACCCTAATATTCTCTTAAAATAAAATTTCGACGCATTATAGGAATTTATGTCTAGTATTGTTTTTAAATCTTAATATATATATCGATATCGTATATCTTCATATAACTAAACCTTTATATAAATAAACCGTTTTTTGCGCTTTAGAGATGTCTTTTTTTCATTTACTTAGACGACATACTGACGGTCATAGGTATAGTATAGTAAAAGACTTAAATAATAGAAAAATAATTGAAATTAAGGTTTAAAGTCATATGAATAGTAAACATGACTTGATTAAATGTACATTACACAAAATATTTTTTTTTTGCAAAAAGGACTACAGAATAAAGGTTAGAAAATCAGAAATAAGTCTAATATTACTACTATGATGACCTATGAACCGTTTTGTATTCTTTGAACCTTAAGTTGTTATGATATCAATATTGATGATTGTGAAGGAAAACATCGTAAGAAAGCCTGAATGTATAATGCATATGTATTTTAGCATTGTGATGTAAGTTTTATACACTTAACTCTAAGTCTTTTCCTTAAGCTCAGTGGCGTACATAAGTAACGAAAGGCCCTGGGGCACAAAATAGACCAGGGCCCAACTAAAGTTATTTAAAAACGTTTGTTTCAATAAAATATAATACTAAGAATCAAAATGTTTTTTGCCTTTATTGTAAAACAAAAAAATATATAATTAGCAGTATTACGTTGGGATTACTAAAGTCGCGTTCCTAGATATACTAGATTTCTAACTTCATTTAAATTTAAATTTGGGAAAAATTTCACTCGTTCAATTTATAGTTCGTAAATCAGAGTCTAAGGGGCCTCTTAAAATAGGGGGCCCCTTAGACTCTGATTTACTCTACTTAGACTCTAGGCACTGTCCCAGCTAACCCTCCGGTTTCTACGCCACTGCTTGTGCCTTTATTTATTCATTGATAAGGCTTACCAACTAGAAAACATATACATTAATAAACTAATATAAACATTCAATACATCATCTTTCCTATTTGTTTCCAAATTACAGGTACGCATAACATTTATATAACACTTCAAACAATAATTGATTTAAAAATTAAAAACATTTTTTTTTAATTTATTTACAACAAAAATGTACAAGTTATGTCTATCTTAAATTACTTACACGCTAATACTACAAAAATGATGCCCACGTGGTCAAAAATATACACTTGAAAAATATAAAAGTAAAATTAAACTATTAGAATATGATCTTTTTTCTTAAAAAAGTTAAAAAATTAAGTAAAATTTATAGGTTTTCCAGATGCCTTGATGTAAAGTTTTTTCTTTTGTCTTCAGGGCGCGCCGACATGTGGCGTATAATACTCCTCACCCTGGTTTTGGATGTCCACGCTCGCGCAAACAAAGTTCGGGACGTAACGACGTCCTGTGATAAGGGCTCTATTAGCATACACCTCGATATGGAGCAGCCGTTCAAGGGGCTGGTATTCAGCAAAGACTTCTCTAGAGAATGTCGAGTTCAAGGTAAGTAATATGAAGCGGGCTGGATATGCTAGTAATACATTTTTTTTAATCCTGTCGTTTTCCGCCAAAAAAAAGCTTTTAACAGTTAAAAGTCCCTACTGTTAACAATTGAGGATCGGGTCATGTTTATCATAAACATTCATTATCATCGGAACTGGAGCAGTATGTAAAATTACAGCTCAATCGGACCTCGTACAGTGGGTCAATTTTAAGTTTCAAGATTCTACCTTCACACAAATTGTTGTCTGTAAGAGATCACTTTTGGTGATAAGACCGCCCTTGCACTTCTGTTTGTTCTTATTTCTCTTGTGTTTGTTTTCTGTTTACTTGGTGTGCAATAAAGAATTATTATTATTATTATTAAATATAATGCAAGTTAAATAAAAGCTTTTAAAAGTAATAAAAAATAACTTACATAATTATAATATTCGTAACGAGTGCATGTTATAAACGGATCTGACTTCGTTACGCACTTAATGAGATTATGAATGAATTACAAAATTCAATTTGAATATGATTAAAGCTAATTCTATACAAACATAAGCCAAAATAATACAGGGTACAAAATAATTTTATAATAACCGATCTATAGCGATTTTTAGAGCTGTGATAGCTCAGCGATAAAATCGCGCAATTTTCCAAGGCAAGTCACGAGTTCTAATCCTGGTCAATGAGAAAGTAACTAAAGAGTTTTTCTATTATGTGTCTAATTGATAATTGCAACGTATCACACGCTTTTCTGTGACGGAAAACATCGTAAGGAAAACTGCATATCCCTAGAGAATTCAGGGAATTTGTGAAGCCTAAAAATCCGCATTGAAGCAGCATGGTGGGTTATCCCCAACCCTTCTCTCCAAAAAGGGAGAGAGAAGGCCTATGCTCAGTGGAATCATAGCAGGCAGTTACGTTAAGCGGTTTGTTGCTTATTAAAGAATTTACTTTTCTAAGCTTTTGTAGGCACAAAAGTAAATCTACCAATTTATATTATAACTGTCAGTATTTATGTTTACAGGTACGATGCACAAAAACATTTCGCTACACTTGCCAACAAATGCATGCGGTGTACGAACGTCTACTTTAAACACGACAGTGGACGAGCCGGATGACCGCGAAGACTTGTATTACACAGTCGAGCTAGTCGTTCAAATGGACAGACAGTTGCAGCAGTCCTCAGACCAAGATCTGATAGTGAGGTAAAATTAACACCTTTGTCATAAATAGTTGAATTCTTTTTAGAAATGTCAATATGCTGTTTTGCCTTAACTGCTTTAACCGCGTAAAGGTGACATAATGAAAATAAATAAATATAAATATATTGAACACTTACACACACGGTCGTCCCAAAGTAAGTAATTTTATACTTGTGTTATGGATGACAGGCAACTGGTAGATATACAACTTTACATAATTTTAAAATACATACTTAGGTAAATACAAATATGTTGCCAGGCTCGGAGAACCAAATTGTTTAAAGAAAATGTTGGCCCTCGGCGGGAATCGAACCAGCGATCCTATAAATACGAATATGAATAGTCCTATAGTTTAAGCATGATTTATCGACGACATTAGTGAATAATTATTATTGTTTATGCGCCATCATGCACTGAAAATGATTTATCTAAAATGCCTCTTAAAAATTCCTTATAGGAATAAACAATCTTATCTTCTAATATATAAAAATGAATGGAAGTTACAACAGAATTATATTGCTATAATCCGCGTTTGTAACTAGAATCTATGTAATGCTAAGTGTATAAAGCAGGTAACGTTTACATGCAAAACGAGTTACCATGCGTATCAGAAAAAGCTCTGTAGTACAGTAATTTTGTCATAATTGATATAATTTTGAGTGCTCGATAAACCGCTTCTTTCTCATTCGATTTCGTAGATATATTAAAAACATACCTCCCTCCATTAACCGTTAAGGGATACCAAGTTTCCTTTTGAGGAATTGGCCTCTAACTATTCACTTATCGAAAAAATTTAGGATCAACACTAATAGTCACCTATTGTGTTTTTACTTTCTTTAGTTTTTTTGTTTGAACACATCATTCAGTGCCATTAAAGTGAACTTAAACAATAGCAAATGAATGCATCATTTAATGTATACATAGTTTATGTTAAAATTGTCTATTATAATCGTTCCATTCACATTGTTTTGTTTTGCTTCAGAACTTTTCTCTTTTTTTAAATCTTTTGTTACCGTGTATAAGTACGTAATTGCGCATAAAACTATATATTAATAATAAATATTTTAATAAATCATCAGTCACCTGCCTGACGTCAACCTACCTTAGTCGTATTTTATGACCCCTCGGTAAGAAATGAGGGTGGTCTATTCTACTCAGCGACTAAGGTAAGTCGACCCACCGTGTGGTATCCGGATGAGTAGAATAGACCACCCTCTTTCTTCGTAAAAGGCGACTAAGGTAAATTGACGTCAGGCCGGTGGCCGGTCGTAAAATACGTAGTTAAATCATGTGATAACATGTTTGTAACATGTTGTGCCGACCCCTAAGTCGGATAAAGGCAGGAGGGTGATGTTGATTCATATTTAGAGCTCTTTTGATCACGTGATCCTTCCTCATTACATATATAAAAAGTATTATTTGTGAAGTTTATAGTTTATTTAAAAAAAGTCTTATATACAAATTACTTTTTAAAGTATCAAAAAGAAATAAACCTCTCATAATTTATTATGATCTCTATAATGTTTCGATACAGTGTAATAATTTAGCCAGCCTTGACATTTGCTAATACGTAACATAAGGCGCGGCTTGTGAACATATCATTGTAATATATCTCTGTCACTTATCGAATTATAACTGTATAGAATATTTATTACGGTACCATTAATCTTTATTTTGAAGACAGGATACGTGGTATTATAATAAAGTAACCAATATTATAATTTCAAAATGAGAATATTATAATAATTATACATAGTTCAGTTTCGGTTGGAATATATACTGCTTGGACATGTATTTCGTTAGGTGTTGACTAAAATGTCAGTTTGAATGTGATTGATTTTCTCAAAATTTACTGAACGGCTTTTGATGGGATTACCGAGATATTGTAGCGCATCTGACATGTTTGCCGAATCGGGAGTTCCTGGTTTTTATGCAATAATTAGACCTCGAGTTGCATCTTTTTGGGACGGACTCAGAACTTTTTCAAACTCTATTCCCCAAAGAGTAAACGATGGGATGCCCAGTACCAGCTTATAACATTGGCTATCCGTTCATCGTAATAACAACAGGAAATAATTGTTAAGACATGTTTTTGACGCCTGGGAATAATTTCTCAGCAGATAGCAACAAAAGATATTTTATCTCCTTGTTTATGTAATTTTATTAGCTTTTCAATAAAAGTTGTTATTATTATTATTTTACTTAAAAATAATGCAAATCTTGGGATAGGCTTAGGTTAATAGTACATTAGAATTCCTACGAGGTCAGAATTTACGAGCGAAATCCTTTACGACTCACTGACATCTACACAGGCAGGCACAGCGTGCAATTTTTAAACACTTGAAACAGCTCTCTTGTTAAGTCGTTTACTCACTTCCATATTATATCTCGCCACCTTGAGAAAAACCAAGTGAAAAAAATTAAGATGTTATGGTAGGTATTTGATAATAAAAGTAAATAAAGAAGTAAAGTAAAATTTTAGTAATTAAAAATGACACTGGTAGTCACAGCTAACCAATACATCAATCCCTAAAATTGTAAACTATACTAGAAGTAATACATGATTTTGCTATCTCAAGTCCTAACATGATAAACATCTATTGCAGGTGTAAATTGCAGCCGCGTGCAGTACGCATAAACAGTTCAGCGCTTGAGGGCGTTATTAAATCGAAACTTCGAGAGATAACTGGACACGAAGGAAAACGAATGAGGTAATATTGAAAATTGTTCTTCGACGACGCAATAGCCAGCATTTCAATAGGGTTTTCATGTGTAATCTTACTAGCTAAAGAAATTCTCAGGAATTTCTAGGGGGTAGTATATAGTCTGTACTAGACCAGTTTACTTACCTTACTCTTATTTTGTGTTTGTGTGTTTGAATACCGCAACCATTAGTTATAAATAGTTTTGCAGAGGCATATATTGTACTGTTTAATTGGATTGGGTGACAAAAACTCAGTTTCCTTTAAATGTAACCGCATACGTTACCCTAACTTAGAGGCCATAAAACTCGTAAGCTGTTGGTTAATATTAACAACTGATAATGATCGATATCAGTATATATTCTCCTGCCCTTATCCCTCTTAAGAGTGGTTCTCTCCAATAATTCGTCAACTTTGGCGCTACTCCTTTTATACACATACCATTCACAAAATTTTACTTACTAATTTTTTATAATTTTATTTTTTATTATATACAATTAGGTATTAGGCAAAGATAGTGGTAATTGTATCATTCATACAAATGTTGTACTGACTTTTAAATGTGTTTTACACAGACTTTATATTATTTTATATATTAATAAGGTGTTTGGAAATTGTGTATTGTAAAATACTATTAGTTGATCTAATAAATAAAATAAAATAAAATAAAATCCAATCATGTTATTTTCGTTCTCCCTCTAGTTTCATATAACGATCCATATTAGTATTTAGATTTATTAAATCGTCCACCAATTACAAAACGCAATAAGACGACTCTTGTATAAATGCGTGTGACTCTCATGTAGGTAAAGTTTAAAAATGAAACATTGTACCTTAGAACCGGACGTAATCGCCAAGGTTGGGAGAACCCCGCCGAATTAGAGCAAAGACAATATTTGATGGAGTCGGCACGTGCTTGGATGGATTTAGCACCTATTGCAGCTGGAACCGAACCGGCCACTGTTGAAGTTGGACAGCCCACTAGGCTCATTATACAATGCACTTTACCAGGTGGATAATTAAAACTTTATTGTTCATTTGCACATATCTATTTAAACACTTATAGAAAAATAAATCTCTATTTTCCTTAGTCTTCGCATAACCCGTGAACAGTTCTTATTTATTTATTTTAGTTCTTTATTGTACACACATATTGTTAGAAAAGAAAAGTAACGAAAAACTATATACATAGATTGATGTTTGCACACTTTACACAAAAGTTTTTTAAAAAGATGCAAGATCCATGGTAAATATTTGTAAATTTGACTATTCTATACTAATATTATAAAGAGGAAAGATTTGTATGTTTGTTACGTTTTCACGCAAAAACTACTGGACCGATTTCAAAAATTCTTTCACCATTGGAAAGCTGCTTTTTCACTGAGCAACATAGGCTATATTACATTTTCAACAAAAATAGGGATCCCTAATAAAATTGTAATAACTTGGTAAAAATTTAGTCGTAAACATCTATCATCGCGTGCGCTGCGGAAACTATTGATGATAGAACAAAAAAATGTTCTACAGTATTATAGAACGTATCAATATCCACAAAAAAGTCCGCGATACCATATGTCTAACTATTATAGTTATGCCAATATAACTACTTTTTTACATTGTAAAAGTTGGTAAAAGTGCCGACAATAATCAAACCATTTTATTCATATCTCTGTATTAATCCTTATCCCATTAAAGGATATTTTATGAATAACTGTTTCAATACCTGTAAAATACCTTTTAAATTATTAAAATCCGACATCCCAATCAAAAGATTTTACGAATTTAAGAATGTAAATCGAAATCAAATAATGCCATAACAAACCTAACCTACCGTTATAGCCTGCACTTGGTGAGTTAAGTGTTATTCCAAGAATACTAATGATACCCATTTTTTATAATTAAATAATCTACTTCGATTTCGTAGACTTTCCACTACCACGGGATCTGTATGGACTTTGCTAGTAAAAATATAAATTAAATAGTTAGTTAGTTAGTTAGTTCTTAACTTCGGTTTCTTAAGTTTTAGTCGGTACCTTAAATTTTATGTATGTATGTAACAATGTATTTCAGTTGGAGTGGGGCTCCGTGTCACCAACTGCGTAGCACACGATGGCTTAGGCGAAGCCTCTCAAAAACTACTCGACGAAGCCGGTTGTCCGATCGATGAAAGCATTTTCAACAAACCAACTGTACATCGGCACAAACAACACGGCGAAGTCGAAATAACCGATTCAGAATTGGTTTCCAACCAAGATAATTTAAAAACAGACAAATCTGATCCTGATATGTTCAAAAATATGATGACATATCAACACGCATTAACTACATTCGCAGCGTTCAAATTTCCCGATAGAGCAAAACTGCATCTCTCCTGTGGGATAGAATTGTGCAAAGGCCCTTGCCCAAATGTCGATTGCAAAGCGTTACATAAGCCGCAACAGACAAAAGATGGGTTGGTAAGAAAAGCTCGATTGGACAAAGAGGCAAAAGGACTGGTTATAGATAGACTAGAAGTATATAATAGCATAGAAGTACTTGCCCCCAATATTGAATTAGAGGACGAGGCTTCAATAAGAGGTAAATATTTGTTGTTAACAAAAACTAAGAATTAATTATGCATAAAGCCAAGTTACGAATGTAGCGGTCTCTTTTGCTGCAATCTATATAAAATTTAATATAATTTGCAAAGTTTTGAAAGTCTATATACTTAACTAGATGTACCCGTGAACTTCCGGGTCATATAATAATTAAAGTACCCTCAACTATGTTCTTTGTGTTTTTCCCTTTTATCAAAGGAAAAAAGGCATTCATATGTTAGAACGGTATATAAACTTTAATTGAATCCAATATTTTCAATATAGCTTCAAGGGTTTAGCCATGAAAGCACTATATTACATTTTATGCTTTTTATCGTTTATTTTGAATTAAGTTTATTTATTAAGTACATATTATTTAACCAATTATTTCCGAAATGAGTGAACACCGGGTTTCTAACTAGTTCTTCTCGGTAAGAGCACTTTTACGAACCGTTGATAGCTTCATTATAATATAGAGAAAGGCATATAGAAAGACGGACAGTCGAACAGAATATCACATTTATGATATTAGTGTGGATGAGAGTAGGTAGTCATTAGATCTGAAATATTATTTTAACAATCGTTATCTTTCGATAAAAGTCTAAACACTTTCGCCAAACTGGATATATTGGGTAGGGAAGGCATCTTACTAAGGTTTCTCATACTGGATTATTTCAGATTTTATTGAACATCTTTTTGGTTTTTATTAATAAATACTGTTATTAATACAATACTTTGCAAGGATATTTAGAAAAGTACATGGTTGTATTGATTAACTGTATATTACGTCGTGACCAAAAAAAGTTTTAATAGTATTGGTGAAACAAGAGACTATATATATTATTTAACTTCATGTTACAGGTTCAAGAAGAATAGAGAGCCGGGATGAATTGGTTCGTGGCTTCTCCCCTGGGGACAAAACGATTTGCTTATCACCAGGAAAAATGGCTCTGTCGTTTTGTATCCTGGGAGTCATTTTCCTATGCGCTATAGCTGTTGCGTTTGCGTCACTGGTGCAAGCGAGGCGACGTATAAGTCGAGATCCTGTACATACGTCTCTCTCTTTCTACACGGGGAGTAAGAGTTTATTCTCCTCTAGTGGAAGCAGCAGTTCAGGATTGAGTGGAAGTAAACTTCTCCTGACTGATAGTCCATATATGGACCATCATTCCTCTTCTAGCAATAACTGGCCATACACTAGAGCATTCTAATTACAAATAAGAGAAGCCAGTATAAATCAAATTAGTATGTTTATAGGCACATACTATAGAAAAAGTAAAATAAATTATAAAGGACTGATTATAAGTATTATAGATAAGGACTACATACTAAGAACATTTGAAACAATGGAACACAACTATTTATTAATTATAATTATTTTTAATTTCACTACCACAATATTTAAAAGGACAGTATAGAAAATCTAAATATTATAATATGATAACTGCAGAAATTATTGGAAATACTGTTGAACAATCTATTCTGAAAATTAGGATATACATAAGTATATTGATGCATACAACCTACATCAAATATTCAAAAGATTTTTGCTGCTTTGTAGAAAGTATGATTATGGTTATTTTTTACACATTTAATTGCTAATTATTTAGATAGGAATATTCGTGTACATATTGTTGTATACTGATCGCTAATTTATCTAATCTTGGGGACACCTGTCAGTACAGGACAGATGTGCAGCCCCTGTTACAAACTATTCCACCAAATGCTGATTGCTAAAATATGTTGAAATTATCACTTGTGTACATTTTGATGAATGAAAAACATTGCAAAATCATGATACAAACATTGAGTTTTCATACATTTTAAATATTATATTTAAAAAACAAACCTAAAATTATCTTGTAATAAAAGCCACCAATGATCTATGTGTTATCAATTTTGACATTCAAAGATTATGCTCTCTAAATTTTTTGGGTCTTATAATCCTAGCAATATAAAATATGCCATGAATAATTTAAAAAATTACAATATAATTTTAAAACATCAAGCTATACAGTTGTCATTTATTTCTTCTTTACTTGATACTTTAAGTACATACTTTTATATATTTCTAGGATAAGACTTATTATTGTAAAACTAAACTTATTTTATGACAAATATGTCATTTGAGGAGGTGCTTCTGTAATATCTGCATATCAATAATAACTATTTAAAAAATTGATTTAATTGAATACAGTGATATTCATAAAATTTGAATATATTAAAAACATTAGCACTTCCTCGAAAATTTATGTTATGTGTAATTTATGCATATCTGTTATAGACATTATATTATTTATCTCGATAGTAATGTGATAATTTAATGACCTTGTTAAGGTAGAAATAAATTTTTATACTTTTTTTAATTAATAAAGAAATAAGAACAAATTATAAAGGCAATTTTAATATTTTATTTATCCATACAATTAATTCATATCTTATTTATAATTAATGTTACATCTTACTATTTTTCATCTATACACATCAGTGATAGAAAACCAAACCATTCACAGTGTGTGTTGCATAGTCATGACATAAGAATTTGAAATTTGATAGCTAAAAATAAGCCTCATAAGAATGTTTTATTCTCTATATATTTGAATCTCTATTATTTGAAATTTGATAGCTAAAAATAAGCCTCATAAGAATGTTTTATTCTCTATATATAAATAAATCAAATATAAAGAGATCTATGTAATATAAAAAATTACCAATAAAGGCCAATATATCACTTAAATATCAATGGATGAGGGAGATAGTAATAAGAAACAATGGATGTTAAGGACTGATGGTATTACAATGACTCTGCCGCGCCAAAACACCACAAAAGATGCTAGATCTGAAAGGCATCAGATAAATGATGAAAAAAAATCTTTTACAGACCTATGTGCAGCACTTAACGCCTGGTTGAAAAGAAGAAGAAAAGAACACTTACAAACCTCGTAAACTTATAAGGCAATTATGAAACTGTCACTTTTATATTAGCTTATTGTTTGTGCTGAAGTATCAGAACTTACAAATGCAAAAATGAATTTTTTTCTTATACATCCAATACATGGGTATTGAATATATAGAAATGAGAATATACATACCCCGCAAAATTATAGAGTTATGGTATTAATGATACATGTCATTCATGTATTTAGATTTCATTTCTAATATGTTTCTAATAATCAACACCATAGACTACTAACTAAAATAAAGACGACAATGTTTCATACTTTGGCGCGTTAGAATATTAGGAAGAGTGGGAGATGGTGGGAGGTGCGGATACGTACTATAGGTACTAATTATAGTCATTCATAGAAATGTATCTGCCTCTCACCCGTTTCATTCATAAATCCGGAAATAGTCTCAGCTCTGACTCTCTCTAACACATGGAAATTTACTACGCGTAATATATATAACGAATGACGTAAATTCGTAGTAAAATTAGTGATGTACTTGTTGTGCTAAAACCGTAACTAGTGATTCCAAAGTTTTATCGATTCGTATTTTTCTGTTACCGATTATTTCAGTTACCGGTTTTCTTCTACATACTAATATTAATCTTAAAATTTAAATAAAACAAAATATTTTAGTAACTTCTTTATTAAATTTATTATTGAATTAAAAAAAATGTTTTAAAAACAGCGCATAGAGATGCAAAAAATTTAACTCAGCATACGTGCTAAAAATTTTTTTTTCCTAAACACGCTAAAAGTATAACAAAAAAACACAAATATAATTTGTACATAGAAAACAGAATAAGCCGACAAAAAGTTATTCAAACAGAGATTTCACAGGCCTCAAACATAGACACGTAAGCGATCATGTCTCTTTAAATTGGATTTGTAACTTATTAACAAAAAAAAAGGAATTTTATACATTCACTCGAAACAATTTACAAGATCAATATTTGAAACGATAGATGTCGCTTTTGGTAAATTATAAATATTAGAGTGAGAATGTATGTGCAATCGCATATCACTTATGGTAATGAACGGGTCTTATCTCTACTTATATTATTTACAATCAAATCAATTAACACCTGAGATTAATACATAGTTAAGAAAGAATGAAATCACGAAATTATAGTATTATTTGAAATAATTATCACGCTTAAACGAAGTATGCTCCATAACTTATTTAACTAAATGGAAACATGTAAAAAAGTACTTTGTAGTAGTAGGCACAAAACACATTATTTTACCATTAAACCATACAAATATCTAATATATAACAACAATATATAAACTTAGTTATAGTTTTCGCACTATTTGATTATGGCGTGATTGCTATCAATATTTTTTTTAAACTTTGAAGCAAATAAATAAGTATTATTTAATATCAACTTATAAAAACCTAAACATAAAGTATTTTAAACATTTTCAAGTATATTAAAGTATTACAGTATCACAGAGTTAATTCAGAGAATATTGATATTATGTTACATACATATATATTTATGTTTTGCTATACTTTAATACGGCAAAATATATATAAAATACAAGGTACAAATATCCAATTTTATAAAATAAATATTCATTATAAAATATTATTTTGACAACTTCAGTTCAATTTGTATTTCTTCATTTGTCAATTATATTATTGTAATGACATGGTTTTGTTTGTTTACATTAAGTGAAGTATCTACTTATGGAATATAAAAATAATAAAATTTATCCAACAAGAAAACTATATCGCTTTACAAATGTTAAGAATAGGAATTTCAGTTTGCTACTTTTGCCTCATGTATTTCAAATAACCCTACTTCTGATAAAAAATTTACATTTCAATTCCCTTTTTTCAGCTATCTGTAAATTCTTCTAGTAAAAATAATAATATAATTTTTCAAGTAGACTAAACAAATCGTTGACTTAATAAGTCTTTTCTTAAACATATATAATACTGTTCAAAAGACATAAGTTTCTGTGATGGATAATATAATTTCACACATGTGATGTCACTGGCAATATATTCTCTATTTTTTATTAAAGCAATTTAATCAAATCTTTCAATTTTATTAGAAAACAGCGTACTTATAAAAATTTCAAAATTTACAAAATTCAGATTTTTCATTCAATAAAATATATCGCTTGTGGAATGCAATAGTGGCACTATTAAAAAACACGTCTATCGGAATAGGAATAAAATGTGTAAATGTTAATGTACACATTCTATTCAGCACCAACACAAGAAGAACTCATGGTTCAATATTGGGCCGTCGTTTCAAACTATAACAATTTTTATACATTTTCCTTAGCAACAAAAACTATAAACCCATTTCAAAAGATCTCAATCAACCAGTCTCAAAATATAATTTTTTGCGATATATCGATGTACCGCACCGAAAATATACGGATTAGATTTGGAACATATTTCTGATGGAATATTAGGTTCTGTAACTATCAAACTTCTGCCTATCACTGAGAATTCCTAACATTTTATCACTATCATCGGCACATTAGCATACAAAGATTTACTGGTACTAATATTATTAACCAATAATGTTTTAAACTAACAATACAACAAAATTACGATCAGTGCTAGTGTGTCAGCTACCTTATCTATGATTATGAGAAAAAAATCCATGGGCTCCTAGTTAACATCCTTCAAACTTTATATTGTTTGTCAATTTGAATATTATGAATACAATTTTATAGACATTGGTTTGCTTTTTCTTGAGTCTCAAGCATCAAATCACATTGACTTTTACAGCTGAACTTCAAAATTCAGAATGGTTTGAATTTACTGACAAAGAGAAATTTTAGATGTCCACTACTATAATCAGAACAGGTATTTTATGCCAAATTATTATTAATATTGGTGCTAAATAATTGTGATCCAACTGAAGCTCTTCATATATCTTCATCTGCATCATGTGGCTGGTAGATACTTCCCGGCGGAGGATTGTGCAGCTACTGATCCTGTAATGCATATGTATTGTTTAAATAATGTTATGATACTAAAAATAGTGATTGCAAAAACAATCTTACAGACAATCTTGGCATATAGAATTGACAATATTTTGGTAGATGCAAAACAATAATAAACTTGCGCAATTTTATGTAGAAATAAATACTACGTATAACAATTAAGAATTTTCCTTTTATGAAAATTATTCTTAATCTTAGAAAATTTACAGGAAATAAAGTATTATAATAGAAATGTTTAAATATACAATTTGTTATTATAAACTGTACCAATATTATTAATCTAGTATTATTTAAATAAACCAAGAACTTTAATAAGACATTTTATAATAATTAGAATTACGATCTGTATTTTATCCTGTTCTCATAAGAATAACAGGGTTGCTTGCATACTTAATGTTACAGCGAGTTATAAATGTCTATTTTGTGAGTTTTATTTAATAAATAAATAGAGAGTGGCTTGTGTACATTAGAACACTCCTAAAAATATATATAATATTTTCCTGTTCCTGAAAGAAAATTAAACTCTTTAACCCTATCTGTTAGTACATAAGCTTCAATTGTTGTGTATTGTGTGTGATGCTTTAACAAATAACAGACAGAAAGATCGATTCTATATTTAAAAATATATTCCTGCTCTTAAATAGTGTCCTCAAAATATTTTTATATTGGTCTTTAACTAACAGACTTGACTGTGTCTAGAGTTCTGATATTTAGGTAAAATCTCTACAAGTGATGTCTAGATGTCTTACTTTGCCAGTTTTATATAGACACTATAAATATATATATTTTTTTGTTGTTAAATAGGCGAGCGCTTGACTGTAATCATGCCTCATGGTAAGCAATGATACAGTTTAAGATGGAGCGCGCTTACCTAGAAGATGCCTATTCACTCTTGCCTTAAAGGTACCCATATTGTAAGTATTGGGAAAGATAGATGCCAGGAGAGAATTCCATTCCCTTGCTGTGTGCAACAAAAAAGACGAAGCGAAGCGTTGTGTGCGTCTTCGTGGAATGTCGATGACATAAGGGTGGAACTTCTCCTGGTGCCTAGCGGTGCGATGATTGAACGGCGAAGGTGAAATAAGTTCATGAAGTACCTGGGCACACTCTCCGAAATATATCTTGTAGAAAACCGATAAACAGGCAACTCTGCGCGGGTGTTGCGGACTCTGCAATTTGGCATTTGTCAGGGTCTCATCACCTATGAGTTCCTGGCACGTCGATCCACCGAGTCCAAAGCATCCAATTGGTATTTGGCAGATCCTTCCTACAAATGGCAGCAGTATATTTTAAAATTAATAAAATAGTAGGTATATATGTGTCTCTTTGTAACTTAAATATCTTTGATTATGTACTGTTAGCAAACCAGGTTTTAAATAAGAAGCTTTCCAAATACTGTAACTCAGCATCATTGTCACATGACAAAAAAAAGTTAGAATAATTATCACTAACATATCTTTACATCTGTTCTTATATCACATACTTATATCACTCTAAAAGAGAAATAATTGATTTATTGATATATTGACAGTATTTTATTATATCTCAAATCGAATGGCCCACTATATATATCAGCTTCAGATGTACCTAATTTTAAGTGAAAGTGAAATAGCCAGACAGACATACAGGCATTGAATTAATATTTACTTGCCTTCATCTTGTCATAAAAATTGGGCTAATCATTTGCTTCATCCCACAAAGCATCAGCATATATAGCCTAGGACGTCATCCCACTGAGTACTCTCTTTGGCAATTACAAGGTTGGTCTGAAAAATATTACACAAAGATTTCAATAAACATGGAACATCGATAGTATCGAAATAACTTTATATTTGACTGGCCCTTTGGCGCAGTGGGTATTGACCCCGCCTTCAGTTCCGCTGGTCGTGGGTTCGATTCCATCCGAAGGCCAACATCTTTTATAAACAATTTGTTGGTTCTTCGAGCCTGGGTATATATTTGTATTTAAATATGCATTTAAAATTATATATGTAGTATATCTACCAGTTGTCCGTCAGCCATAACTCAATTTTATTATTATTATTAAAGAATTAAAGATTGTCTATAATATATTTTCTCTTACAGAAAAAATAATAAACTATCAATAAATAAATACTTTAAACATAGGATATAACTGATATTGGTTAAGATTCGATTCAATGAACACATAATAAATATTATTATGAAAGGAAATGTTTTAACAATTTTGTATATTTTATTTTAAGATTAAATTTTATAATATTAGTATGTCGAATAAAAAAAAAGATCTTTGAGGATCAGCTTTGAGGTCCCTGCCTAACACCATAGAAACATATTAAAACAGATTGAAAAATCTAAATGTTTTCATCACCAGCAAAAAAAGTTATTATAAAATGATTTATTGTATTCAATGGGGAATTTTATAACAAAGAAATTGGTATATCAATTATAAGTATAATTATTATACATATAGTAATAACATGATCTAAAAATTAAGGTAAAAAATTAGTACACCCTCCTGCTTCTTGTCAGTCAAAGGGTTAAAGTTATTACTTGAATGATTTGTAATAAAAAAAAGACTTACATACTTAATCTTGTTGTCGCAGGTATGTGTAGAAATTGTTAGATAAGATGGTAGGTAGCTTGAGTGTCATCTTTTTCACAAATATAACTGTATATATTTATAGCCTTTTTATAGTCATACAGTCTAGTCTTAAATTTCTGAAAATATTTTTGGTAAAATTGAGAATAAATTCTGTTAAGTACAAACAGTAGCATATATAAGTGATTAATTAAACAAAATAATTATTATTTTGTAGTATTATTGAACAGTCTTTCTAAATTGCTATTATTCTTTCATTCAGTACACATAGCACTATATTGTTTATCAGCACTGTAAATGTAAATATATCTTAAACCACAAATCAGATCATGTGATAATCAAATTTAGACAAAAATTACATAAATTTATTTTGAGTTGCTTATATATTACAGAATATGCAATTGATTCAAGAATCCTGGGATTTGACTTTCTGTACATCTGTTTAAACAGTCTTAAAATTTGCTTTGGCTTTTTAATTACAAACCAACAATAGTTTTATATAAAGCAATATACTCTATTGCTTTATACAGAATAAACTTTCTCTATTATACTATTTACTCGTTTTTTATCTGAGTGTCATTTTTAAAAACCTGACAATAAGTTTTAAATTACATGTTAATATATTACATGTTACTTCAATCAAAAATACTGTAAAGAATGTAACTTTATGTTCACACAGTTCACAAGTATTGGTTTCTAAGCTATCTATAAAATTAAGGTATAAGAGGTACACAATGATTTCCAATGAGCAAGCGGATCTGAAAATATTTTTACATTTTATGCTATGACAGCGAACTCCATTTTTCAAAACCATTTTAATTCTGTTCACATTATTAATAACTAATATTCACCCTTAAAACCATTTAAAACAGCTTCTAATAAACTAACTTAAGACTTTAATGCTACATTATTGATCGTTTATAGAGCAACAAGACCACTAGACCCTTTAATATAAAATTGCAGGACATAATATATTAATATTTAATACAGGTAATTCGTCAATCTAAATTAATGTGCGTAACGTACAACAGTAATAATAAAATTATTTTGCTATAAACCGCGCAATTTTCATATTACGATAATTGAATCAAACAGTTGTTAAAAATTTTACTGTAGTAATAGTTTTGAAATACAATTTCAGCTTGCAAGGAATTAGGTTATTATATTTGGAATGTGAGAATATAAATTTTAAGAATGCTCTTATTATTATAGAAATGCACAAAATTCATTAAAACTCAATACTTACATTAAAATTAAGTAAATCCTCTTCGTATTGTTTTTCCACGTGTTAACACACAATTTTATTTCATTAGTACATATTTAAGAAATATCTCAACAGATATTAGTGAAATAAGACTTTATACATTTAAATTGTAATAAGCAATATTTGTTTTAAGTATATTTCTAACTAAATTACAATAAAATTATCAATTTTTGTTAAAATTAAAGTAGTTAAAGTTTTCAACGGGAAGTTTAAAAAATTTAAAATGGCTCCCATACTTTCATTGATAAATTTTCTTGTTATATTATACACTGTCAAAATAAGAATGAGTGCGTAATTAATATGTATGGCGGAGTGGAGCGAGATGCAGCTGAGACTATTTTCATACGATTCATTCATAAAAACGTGCATGTGCAAGAGGGATGCAAGAACTCTTGTATTGGCGCCCGTAGTAAAACTGCCCTGATCAACACCTTTGATCAAAAATATAAATTTGACTCACAGAATACAGATACGACCATAGACCTTACGAGTTACGACTTTGACGTTAAGGCATACTTTTACAGTTTTATTTTTAATTTTAATTAATACCTAATAATTACCTTTCATATAATTCGTATATTTATCTTTGCTAATTTTTAAAAATCATGTCTTCAATCATGCTATTTTATAATCATAGATGGAACTTTTGTCAAGTTGTTTTAGTTATACTACCCACGTTGTGTTTTAGGTGTGTTTTAGCTTTACAGTTAAAGGTGAAATTCCATAGTGAAATAAAAATAAAATGTTTCACTATGGTTTGTCGAAGTATGATATCATTTCATCAAAGATTATATAAAGTATAGAATTGCACAGTTCGTTCTTAAAGGAAAAATATATTTTTACCTAATTAAATTACATTTCTTTTATTTATTTATATACAAATTTACATTATATTTTTAAATATTTGCAAAATAAAAAGTACAAAAAAAACATTAACAATTAGATTATTATTATTTATCGTAAAGTATATATTTATTTTAATTCCATCTTATTGTAATTGTATTAAATAGTTTCGATCTTTTATGTAAAATATTACGTTGACGACAATTCTTTTATTCCTAAAATAAATACGTTATTTATAATATAATTGTCGAACGTGTGTTTTTATAGGAAGTTTTAAAATTAGTAGTCTTATACATGAAAGTGATTTGCTTTTATAATCACAGAAAAAAACTCTTTTTGGGTACCTACTTCGGATTCTAATAAATTCACGTAATCGGTCGTTAGCTAATAGCTAGTTTCACTTCTAATACGGATGGAGTAAATGCAAATTAGCGTTTTTTTTTAACGGCGTTGCAACAATTGAAGACTCTGCTACTGAATTATTTTCAGCTAGATTTTTATGTAATTTTCAATGAATAGATTAGACTTGGAACGCTTCAATTGTTACAAGTGATAAAGAATTTAGGTATAATTAGTAATATTAGGTCCCTGATTTATATAATTCTTAAATTTATCAATTAGTAGTACATCTACGAGATATTTCATCTATGATATGGGCGGAAAGGTGATGCTTTCGCGGCGATCTTTTGCCTTGCCTTCGACGCCGTGTTCGTACTCGTAGTCACGGATGATATTCGGTCGATTTTTATATGAATAGTGATTATTTATGAGCTTCGTTGTTAAGAAGAGATCGGGTTATGATTTTAATACAAAAAGCCGGCTGAAAGACTTAATATTTGTTTGTGTACAGTTGTCCTGGGATTCAAATCTTGTCCTGAACTAAGGTGATATTTTGTGAGTTTATGTGTGTCAATTGTGTTGTAAAACGGTGCTTATTATTTTTAATTGAAGGTAAGAAATTATTTTATTATGTTTAAAGTATGTGACACTAATAAGATTCAATTTAAAAATCGTATGTTTGAGAGGCCTATTATAGGTTTGATTTAAAGCAGAGTTGTTCTTGTCGCCCGATTTTTGGGACCTAATTTTTTTCATGAAAATGTTGATTTTTTTATTCCATTAAAATTTTACTACTTGTATTAATATATCTTTATACAGTAAGTATAATTATTTTTTTATTTATCTAATTGCGTGTCACGTGAGTTTTATTATTGTGTAAGGTTAATTTTAATTTCGTGTTTTGTTTCGCAAGAAGGTGCACGTAATATAAACGTCTATCTAATGTTAGCTATGTAATCTACCACACCCCAAAGTACACTGTTTGTGTTATCAGGTAGTAATAATATTTTGCTTGCATTTAATTACAGTACAAATTAAAGTAATCTTGAAGTGGTAAAATATAATGTCTAAAATAAAAAATCTATTGTTACAATCACTTTTACTATGAATAGTTTAAGTTAATAAAATATAAACTGTAAAATCTATTCATGCAATATAAGTTTGCTTATATGGAGATAAACACAGTCATATGATCACATTTCATTTATAATTATTAGAATAAGAAATTATTATATTTGTTATGTTGTACTCCAAAAAAGTAAAAAGCAGTGCTCTCAGAACAGTCTGGTAGTAAAATGATGGCCCTATAAATGGTTACTGAGAACCATAATCAAAATTTTATATATGAAATTAATCAAAGCTGAAATTTATACTGTATATTTTAAGGAAACTACACCTTATAACCATTAGTGTAACTTCAAGGAGTTAACAATATAATCCTCATAAAAACATTGCATATCTGATACACATAATTATGCTATTATCTATAATGAATGGACTTTAGGTACATTTATTTTATCCTTGTATTGCTGGTAGAACTTATACATGGTAGTATGTTAATGTGATCAATTGAAATATCTGTTCCAATAGTAAGTAGGTATATTAGATGCAGTATGTCAAGTAGATAGGGAATCTATGTGCCATAGATATGTGTCATTTTATAATACATTGGTAGATATAATAATACTTGTGAGTTTAAAGTTTATTCCTTAAAGTGATTCTTTTAATAATAATACACTTTAACATACACAGTAAAATACATGTAGATGTTGTCAAAATATGTATAGTGCAATGGGCAGCTTTATCACCAAATAATTTATAGAAGTATGTTTGCTTAAAGAAGGACTTTGCAGAAATCCATATTATAAAAATCATGATATTATTTATTATTATTATGTGAATTATTTTGATAATCTGTGTTTGTTATCTATACAAACCAACATGAATTTTAGAAAAACAAATAAATTATAAATTTTGTGCTTATCATCAAAAGCAGTCTCATCCAGGTCAGTTTAGGATTAGGATAACTTAATAAAATATCACTGGTGGCGGGTGTAAAAAATAATCACAAAATATTTATAATATTATACATTAAAAGATGTAATTATTTCAGTACAAAATTGTTTCAGCTTATCAGCTATTGCCAATGGATTGTGACTATTGTTTTGATAAGTGTTAATTTACTTTGTGATATTGCAACAGTTATGAAGCCAAGCTAATTATTGTTAGTTTAATTTTATGGCATTTGGAAAGGCTAATTGGGATATAATTTATTATAACCGCTTCAGACCTGAATTATTCTTAATGGAGAAAAAAAAAATTTTTTTTATTAATTATTATTATCGAGAAATACATCATAAAAACAAATATATAAAAAATCATACATATTTATTAAGTTTTCAGGTGTGTGCACACACAAAAGGTGCAGGAGTAAATTATCTAAATTAAAAGGTGGTTATAGAGATATTTATATAAAGAATATGTAAGAGAAAAAAGAAACTTTATACATTATGTGCATAATTCTGCACACCGGGTCCGAAGGGGTTAATTCAATTAAATTCTACAAAAATTGGCTTTCAGACTTGTTGACTAGGTACAGAACAGAGTACAGACATTGTTTGATTGATTTAAACTTTTAACTTAAATTTTAACTGATACTTAGACTTTGACTAGGTCAATTAGGCTAAAGTTTTGTATGAATACTAACAGAGTATAATGTAAATTTTATTACATTATTATTATGACTTATAGTTAGTCAAAATAAAATTGTTTTTTTCTTTAAGATCAATTTTTAACAAACTATTGAAGGGGGAATTTGGAATGCAACCTTTACCTATAAGAATGATGAGAGATCTATTTGAAAAATAATTATATAGCAATATTTACAACTATATATAAATTTATTTGTGACAAAAAAAATCCTGTCCTTTTAGATAATAAAATAAAAGAGCCATAAGAGCACTGGGATAACCAGTGCTCTTATGGCTGGCTCATCCATTGAAGGGAAGGATTGTAGTTTAGACTATCCTACATAATCTATTATTCTCATCATGTCAGGTGAAATGAGAAATTTTACTCTTCTTTGAAATTACCATTTCAATGTTATTATAAAATAAATTAGCGATTCCAGACCCTTATTTCTTACCAAGGTGTCGTTAAAAGCGACCTCAGGCAGGCGGCCGATCGTAAAATACGTAGCCAAATAATTTGACAACATGTTTGTAACATGTTGTGCCGACCTGCTTAGTGTGGGTTAAGGGCAGGAGGATGATGTTGCTGTAAGCTATCCAATACAATTGAAAATATAAGTACATACACTTTATCTTTAAAAACAGGTTTTGAAAGATAAATTTATAATGTATGGATGAATATTTATCACATTGTATTGGGTATAATTCATATTTAGAAAAATTAGAAAGGTCATAATAGTTCTCTGTTCTTAGTAGCAAGTTTATCTTCACTATTTGTTTAAGTTGATAACCAAATGACTCAAAACCTGTTTCTATATAGATAACGATTCTTGTTAGTTATGTATGTTTTACATAAACCCCAGTGCAATAATTTAGAATAAATATTAAATAGTCAAGTAATGCCTGTTACTAGGATTGCTAGGTTACACATATCCCCGGAACTTTAGAGATATGCAGATTTCCTTACAATGTTTCCTACATCAAAAAGCATGTGATAAATTGCAATTATCAGTTAGATAAATAAGTTTTAAAAGAAGAAATAATTGGTGATTTGAACTCATGACCCTCTTGAAAGAGTTGCATGGTTTCACCAATGGGTTGACTGGTCCGTTGACACAGTTGGCAGTGACCCTGTCTTCGGCTGCGCGGGTCGCGGGTTCGGTTCCCACCGAGAACCAACATTTTCTATTTAGAATTTGTTAGTTCTTCAAGTAAGGGTGTATATATGTATTTAAGTATGTATTTAAAACTATATATGTATATATTTACCAGTTGTCTCTCACCCATAAAACAAGTATTGAGTACTAGGTGTGTGTAAAATAAAAAATAAAAATTAAAATAATGGATTACTACAACTCAAATATTAAATATTTCAGTGTAGGTAATTAAAAACTTACAACTATTATCATATGGATTATGATTTCTGGAACCCAGTTACTAACCTGGAAAATAATAAAATAAAATTAGCTGTTATATTGTGGAGTACCATAATATAAGAAAATAATGAATTATTTTGCTATACTCTGTGATTAGAGATTATTATCAGTTGTGGATTATAGCAAAATACTTCATTTTTTTTGTTTGAGTAATAAATTGAAGTTTTGATTTAAATGCCAGCAACCTCACAGGGTAGACAATGTAGTCTTTGTTTTACATTTTCTTTGAAAAAAAATTTAGCCATTTATTCATATTCTCCAAACTAAAAGTAGTCCAATGTATAAGTACTTAATTTTTATATAATAATTGCAAATTGAGTGTTCATTATTTCGTTATGCTAATCGATATTTAATCATCACCATGATGCGACAGATGGCTGATCGGATTCCGAGTAAAGGTTTCAAGGACTTTGCATTATTCATGCCGCATAAAGCCATTGTGGCATGAATAATTAAATATGTAACTTATTTCAAACGAGTTCCGATCGGAGTACTGTTAAGTTGCTGGAAACACTTCTCTATATCCAATGTTAGTTTCGTTGTAATAGTTTCATGGTGGCAGATCTAAGGATCAGTTTACATAGAGTGATTAGACGCGATAGAGTATGGTCCGCACGGTCAGACATGTACCTTGTAACAATATTACATTATATATAAAAAATAGTAAAATTATTTTGCTATAATACTTCATAAAGTAAAAAGGAAATATATATAATGCTAAATGTAGAATGGATTATTCATTTGTGCATGTGTTTTAACGAATGCTTCATGTTTCAGGTATGAAACCGAATAGTCCGCTCTACATTTAGCATTATATATATTTCCTATTTACTTTACAAGGATTAGAGCAAAATATATGGATCTCTGCAAAGTAACGCCTAATTCTATAAATTACATTATATATATTTTATATCACAAAACTATTACATTATGCGTACCTATACAGTTGATACGTGGGAAGCGTCGAGGCATAATTATCGAGGGATTATTAGCCCAGATAAGGAGTTGCAAAGTTATTGAAATGACTGACATATCTGGTGAATCCAATACGTTAGTCGTTCGAAATTTCGAAATTTATTGGGTAGGGCTAGTCTCGAAGCAGGGTATACATGTCAGAGAGAAATTCCAATATTATCGGTGAACATCGGCGTATCATGTAGTGAGTTAGTATGATCGTGACTAGAAATTATAACGTTATGGAAAAAAACCTGACCGATTGACGTTGGTATACTGATATTTTGTCTTCTACGGTGAAGAGGCGGGATTTTATGCGACAATAAAATACGGTTAAGAGTTGTCGAAATCTTTAATTTTAATATACACTATTTAAGATACGCGTATGCAATGTTAATGTAATATTTTTTTATAGTTTACGCGGATTGCTATCTCGCTCGGTGACCTTAACTTTTCGTCTTATCTATGTACCTCCGTAATCAAACTACTATTTGCATTTACATATGATATAAAGAGATATCATGTTCCAAAATACTATCTATGTCCATCAGCTTTTAAGACATGAAATATAATAGTGGATAAAATCATATGATTTTTATATTAGGTTTTGGAGCATGATAATGACCTTATCATTAACGGCTTTATGGGTTCTGCGTTCCCATGTTCCGCTTGGTGACGCTGTAAAGGCCAATAATGTGAACTAAATATTGCTAGTTTGATTAAAAATAAAATAAGCGTCACTGTAAAGATATGTCGTTGGAACTAACGATACTTTATATATATTCTATATTTATATATACTCTATATGTATTCTACTTTATATATATTCTATATGTAGATAAAGTCATACTTCGAAGATAGTCTTTTGAATAACATTAAAATTAATACTTCTGGACATTTACGTGAATATATAAAAAATTCAGTAAGGTAATTTCGGTCTTTATGAATCGAAATTTCGACTACTCAAATAAATAGAATTGATAATAATAATAAATAATATTAAATAATACTCTGTTTTAATACTGGGGTTAAAGGCACCTGTTAACGGCATCCTGTATATAGCACATTTCCCGAATTAAATTTTTAGGGGGGACATGATTGGAGAGTCCTTATACAAGGTCAGATAAAAGGGGAATGAGTAAATTCGGTCTTGCCTACTAAAAAATAAACCTCATTTTAGTAGAAAAAATATTTCCAATTTTTTGCCGTTTAATAAAACTTACAAAAAACGTCTGTGTGTACTGTTTTTTTTAAAACATAAAGTTCAAATCACGCTTTTTTATATGATTTCATCGCTTTAATAGATTTCAAAGAATTATTCAAAATTATGCCTTACATATTTGGAATTAAAAAAATATTGTGATATCTTCATTATATGTAATGTGATCAAATTTTTAAGTGGCAACGATTTTTACAAGCAAGAGAAGTGCACATGCGTAGAATAGGGGAAGTAGGAAACGGGAAAATTCAGACTGAACTAATTTTGAAATATGCAGGAATGCCTTACGATGGTTTAGTTTCTATTATAGAAAATAAAGTAAATCAAACAACTTTAAAACTTAAATCATTTCACGAAATACTTTTTTTTGCTTAACAATCACGACATTTAAATTCCCGTGTCCAAGGGTGTATTGTAGGGTGGCAATACCGTGGGAGGGGCGTGCGTGTACTAGGGATATGCGGACCGCCGGCGCCAGGAGTCCCCGATCGATATTGCGGGCTCAGTCGCGGTTCACTCCGACAAAACTGTGTCGCGACGCGCTCGTGCGTTGCTCGCGACCTGTCGTGTGTTAGAAACATTTTGAATTTAATTAATAAAGAAAACTGTGCAGTGTAGCGTTTATTGGATTGGATATGAGATAATCATCGATTTTCAGCGGTATGTTCATTTTTATGCAGTACGTGTCGACCTCATTACAAATTCTGCCATAGATCAATAAGTTGACGGGTGATGTCATAAGTTCAACGTTAATTAGGAAGTAGTGTAGGTGTGAGATATTTTTCATATGAAACTCCATTACTAAAGCAGTGTTCTTGAGCTGTTAGTTCATTTCTTGTTTTTGTGTACTTCCCTAAGCCTTTTATATGTTTGAAGAGCTTATTTTACCACTGGATATACTATAGATTTTACTTTATTATACGACGAAGTTTCCGCAGTTCTGTCAATTTAATTTGCTATCTCTTTTTCCACGCCCCCTGGTGACCTAGAAAGCTGGCGTTATAGGTTTAAAGAGCAGGCGCGGGCCCGGGATAACTCTAGACATATTCATCAGTCTGGAAAAACATTTTCGGTGCCACAATCTAATATTGCTCATGGTCCACAACATTGTTTAATTAAGAGGTCAATTAGAGTTGAGCTCCTTAAGTACGATATTTTTTTATGATCTCGGTTTACTTTTTAAAAACAATGGAGCTAGCTAGATAAATTGTAATCATTATTTCAATAATATCTTTGACATCACGCTACTAACTATTAAAACAACTATTGCTCTTCCAAGTTATGGGTCTCTCACGAGTTTAGTAGGCTGTACGCTACGCTTTATTGGAACTTGTCACACACAAATTTTTTGAATTAGGTCTCTTTTATTCTAAGCGTGCGACATGTTCATTTATGTTTAAAAAAAAAATCTGACATTGATAGGTAGTGTAAGCATCGAGATGTGGTTTTACGAATAATTGAAAAAGTAAAATATATACTTACTTAGGTTTTTTAGGAGTAAATAATAAAGTATTGATTGTAAAAAAAAATGTTACAATTACATCTTGCAAACTATTTCAAGAAATTATATCGACCTTTAAAAGTAGTACTAGTCACCGAGTAATATCTACTATTAATATTTGTATAAGACTGTCCTTATCAGTTGTCAATATACTTTGAAGTGCCCATTACTTATACAAATCGTCAGACTGGACTCACAAAAGAGATTAAATTATTGACGTAACTTGTCCCAAATTTGTTATAGATAATATAATGCTCAGATCTTGAAAAAGGAAAGATAAATATTAACTTAAAATCGTAAGGTACTCATTTGAGCCAGATTGGGATACTAAACTCACATTTTGCATTAAATTATTGTTTGTATTTTCCTTTGACTCCAATGTTCGCTTTTAGATCTGATCTTTATTTGAAATCTGTCTGAGCTAGACTGTTTTTTTCCAGAATCTCATTCCCTTCGTAGGCCGAAATTCCGGTAATCCCCCTTTTTTGCGATATTGTCCTTGTTTTTATTGTTCTTACTAAAAACTCATGTCAATATTAGTCATATTATTTTCTTTTTATATCAATATTTTTTTTTTCGTCGTCTTATAAATAGTATAATTAAAAAAAAGATGAATATATGCCCAAAAGAGCACTCACTCACTTATGATGGAGATTGGCTTAGATTTTTGTATCCGTATAGGGAAATCCGGTTAAGTATGTGAAGTAATGTTTTATTTTTTAGCTCCGTAATCTTTTTTATGTGATTAGAGGTAGAATTTACTTTATAATACACGTTTATACTCGTATATAACAAATTAATTGGTCATCGAATCACGCGGTAACTGATGGTACAGTTTCGCTAATTATTTTATTGTCCGGAGAACGTTTGTACGGGTTAACTAGTACATTTCCTGCGTCAGCATTTACGCTGTATTTTTTATTTTGCATAAATTTGCAGTCAGTACGACGTAAGCAGTCGCGCGTGATCACGCCATCAAATCTTTATCAAAATTACTATCAATTTAATAAATCTATCAATAAAGTGTCGCAGGTTATCTATTTAATATCAATAAATTTATTATACAAAGATTGTATAGGGTACTAGCAGCTCCTAAATCTTGTGGTCCTTCGAGCCGGATTAAAAAAACTTGATTTTCGTCTATAATCAACATTTCCATCTTACTTTTAATGCCTGTTAATATTATGAAACTAAATTCTTCGTTGACAACCTAGAATAGAGCAATTTAAGTCCGACATTTGTGTAGCGTTTCTTTCGAATTGAGGTCACCCTCATGTAAGACGCCATAAGATATCTACGCTGAATAGCATTCATGTGTCGGATTATGATTTGGTATTTTTATTTTGAGTGCCGTATCTATCCGGTTTGATATGCCAAAGAATACAAACGTTATAAAGAGAAAATCTTTATACATATAGAAGTAAATAAAGTCTTTTTTAATTTTCTATTCTAGTAAATGTAAATTTTTTATTTCATAAAAACCTTATGATAATAATGAACACAAAAAAAGAATTACATAGAAAATATAGATTTTGATACATATTGATTTGCATAATATGTTAATCACTAAATTTTACATGGCGTTGATAACTGTTTTAATTATTAATTTTTTTTGTTTGAAGAGAACGATAAATTTGATTAATTTTGAAAATAATTAACGATTCTGAAGTTAAATACATGTGAAATTGGCTGATATAATTTAAATTTAATAATTACATGTAATATGCCAAAGTGACTTGTGCATGTGTTTTTAAGAATCCTGCACGTAACGGGTATGAAAAAACGGATAGTCCACTATAAATTTAGCACTATATTTTCTATTTACTGTATCGCGGAGTATAGCAAAATATTTTTATTATTACTTTGTATTATGGATCTCCGCAAAGTAACGCCTAATGCTATAAATTGACTTGTTTTAATCATTGATATTTCAATTGAATTATATATCACTAGCGGATCGGGCCACTCGTTGCTGTGTCTTATTTTCTTGGTTTTCATTTTCCATATATTTTTACGCACATTAGTTATGATTTCGGAGTAACTTAATGTGGTATAAAGAATCATACCGTTAAGCGTGAAATGTTCAAGGTAACTGTCGTATTTAGGTTGATAAGGATTAATTCTGCATCAGTCTTAGCTTTCCAAATATCGCATTGTACGTTAACATAAACAAAAGCTTAAATAGGTATAGAATACATTGTTTTGTTATGGCGTGAGTTAAATCACAATTTTCGATAAAAACTCCCAGGCCGCTTAATGTATTATTTTTTGGAATTCATGTTTATTTACACAAACCTAAACCTTGGTTATGAAAAAGATGGTATTGCTCTCTATTGGTAAAATGAGTGGAATCAATCGCGAACGAAGAGACGAGGTGACGGAATATGCAAGTATATGACGAAATAAACTTATGTAAAATTATTAAATTTAAAAATAATCATTGTATGATCACATTACTCATGTAACATTAATTACTAAGAATGCCCATAAGGCTTATTATGTACAGCTGTTGAATTGGCTATTAAAAAGCCGATAATATCACAAACAAGCACTCGGCCATCTTATCCTTGATGATGTCATACAACAGTGCATTTGGTCTTCAATGTTACAGTTGATGTCACATCTATTTATGCATAATTTTAATCGCCCACGAAAATGGTTACCTACTTGTTAATAAATGCATGTATAAAAGTCTCATCAAAGGATTTAATTTTTATTGCGACTAGCTATACCATGCTTCTAGCTTAAAGCTATACTAAAAGCTTCTGCCCGCCATTTCGTCTACGTAATCTCTATTATGATCGATAAAAGTAGCCTAATCAATTGTACATGCACGATTCGTAAAAACAAATGCCCAAACTTCAACGTCCTGCCACACAATACACAAGGTGGAGCTTTGTACTTGTGTATGTATTTTTACGAATCCTACATTCATGTGGTACGAAAACGGATAGTCCTACATTTAGCATTACATATTTTTCTATTTACTTTATCGTGGATTATGGCAAAATAATTTTATTATTACGTTTGTATTAAGGATCTCCGCCTGTGGTATTTTCTAAGTAGAATGCACTACCGTCATTTCTTACTGAGGTTTTGTAGAATCGACTAAGATAAGGTCAGGCAGGCGCCCGGTCGTAAAATAACTAGCCAAATCATCTAACAACATGTTTAATATATGTTGTGCCGACCTAACTTAGAGTGGGATAAGGGTAAGAGATGAATGATGATTTGTATTATGGATCTCCGCAAAGTAACGCCTAATGCTATAAATTATTTGAATTCTAAATCCACAAATATATAAACATTTCTGGTTAACTTAATTAAGAAAGGTAAAGGAAGACTAAAAAGTGAAATTGTTATTAATGATGATTGTAAAAGGTTAAATATAAATCGGCTGTTCAATCTAGTTCAAGTGGAGCAAAAAGTGTAATATCATACTCCCATTGCTAATTTATCGAGTCAAGCACGTTCAAGCGTACTTCGTTCGCTAATCGTGAAAAATAACATATGATATCATCGTAATATTTAAACTCCGCGAATGTTTGCGCAGAACTTGTTGTAACGACTGTATAAAATACTTGTAGCTGCAATTCCGGTCTGGCTTGCATTACCAAAATAAAGAGTTTGTTCGATAAACCGGTAACGTCGGCTGGTCGCCTGTAAAATTAGTTTAAACCATTTTTCGACCTGAATATTAGCAAGGTTTTATATTCAAATTCAAAATATTCTTTATTCGAGTAAACTTGTAAACAAGTGCTTTTGAATCGTCAACATCTACTGATGGTTCGGAAAGCTGTTCCTACCGAGAAGAACCAGCAAGAAACTCGGCGTTTATTCTTGGCAAAGAATAATTCTTATTACTAGTTATATATAGTTATTGATGTCTTGTCGAAGCTATATCCACGCATTATTATCGTCTAAGTAAGCCTCAATGGTATAGTAGACTTTCTGTATAAGCTTTTTTAACAGTGTTTTTGAACTGCTGTAATGGTAAGAAAATGATGATGATGACGAGACTGTGGCTTACATCAATCATCAACTGCTTTCGGTACATGTTAAGTCTAGAACTATAATTATTAGTCTTAGAATAACTACGTAACGAATTTAACAGTACTTGTTTATAGGTCAAGTCTTTTCATATAATTCACGCAACTCTCCCGGTTGGTCGCATTGCGGGAGTAGTTCATCGCCATTGTCTATGTTATTATTTTTAAGATCTTGTAGAGGAAAGTCTTGCAGATAGTATTCCTTTGACTTCGGGATATGCATTCCAAGTATTTATTAATTTATAGAACTAGTCTACTTTTCGGAATATTCCCATATTGCAACATGAATATATAACTGTTCTCTTATTACTTATAAAATGTAACGAAAAAAAAATCTATCTGAGTTAGGGGCCGTTCATGAATCCTTATAATATAAATGGCAATCTGAAATGAATAATTGTATCAAACATCTTTTTGCTAAAAATATATTAGTTAACATACCACTTAGTGATTTTACCGTTCAGAAATATTCAACCGCATTTTTTTTTTCGAATGTGTCTTATGCTGTTAGCCCTAATGGCTTTTACAGCGTCACTGGTGGGATGGGCGAGCGCAGAAGCTTCGCCGGGTAAAATTGATAAGTGAACGAGTGTTTTTTAGGCACTTGCAACTTATTGGAGCGTCGCCTTAAGGGTGTCTCCTGCGAGACCGAACCTCGGCTTAAAGCGGCGCATTTTGGAGGACTGTATCTAACACATTGACTTTGAAGAAGTCTGCATCACGGCGACCGCGGCAGTAAACCGCATTTGCGCCTTCTATGAGTACCAAGTCTAAATTTTAAATTTTAAAATGGAACTTACAATCTCTGGATTGTAAAGTAATTGCTCTCAATTCAGTGTCTAACATATTCAAAATTGTAGGTATATTTATCAAGTTTAATAAAGTCTTATCGTAAATATTTAAAGAGAGTTGGGTATTGAAATACGTTGCACAACGCTTTCATCCCAGTATAATTATCAAAACAAGATAAGACATGATTTCTTTATTCTTTATCAGCAGTATTACTTAACCAAGATGAAACGTTGAGTACGTGTGAAAGTCAACCATCAGTTATATTTAGTTATTTATCTTTTCAAATTATCTTTGTAACTCAGATTGTAGATGTAGGCATAATCAAATTCAAAAATATTCAAGTAAAATTGTAAACAAGTGCTTTTTAATCGTCAACTCTAATACTGGTTTGTAAAAATGCTCCTACCGAGAAGAGCCAGGAGGAAACTTATCTGTTGCTCTTTTCAATATATAATTCTCATTAGTTACATTTTTTCATCGCTATTTTGCATGAGGTTAAAGAGTATTCATTGATTACTTTTCAACCTCATTTCGAATTATAGAGAGCATAGAAAATTATAGATGAAATAGGATGGGCGTGTTTACCTTTTCAGTCAAGCGAATTGAGTGCAATGTACCGACAGTAATTTCACGTTTTCTACTGCTGGAATTTAGAACTATGACGTCACCACCAATTTTTGCAGGAGCACTATTGGGCCTTAGAACCTAGAGACCTTTGCCTTTGTAGTGAAATAAAAAAGTCGCTCCTATTTTATATGAATTTGACTATATGTGACAATGAGGGTGCGTGCTGACCCCGTTAGTATTAAATAACCGATGATATTATATACGTTGTCGCATCTAGGCCGTAACCTTATTTAATATCTATGATCTAACATATAATTCCTTTGATTTTATTTATAGCATGTCGACAGGCACGTATGACTAAATGTTTACAGTTTTCTTCTTAACGACTATAAATAAGCAGTCAATTTTAGTATAAGTATCTTCAAGACCTTATCGGTATTACATGTCATGTATTTATTATTTGGTTATAATATTTATTTTGGATTGCGATGTACGTTTTAGTTTTGCTTGTTCTTCATAATTTTTTTAGTAGACGATAAATATTGCGTAAGTTGAACCATTTACAATAGCAATTTCATAATGAATTACTTTGTATATAATTTTTAATGACTGTTTTTAAGTGACCATCTTCATTATTGGAAAATAAAAAAAAATATTTACAATTTTGAAAAAATGTTATTTCATTCTTTGGCTAGTTATCCCGGCAATCCCTTACACTTTAAAATTATAAATCTGATCATTGGTTATGGCATAATAAGAATGCTCACAAGCCTATCTGTGGGCATAAGATCAAGCGACGCTAGTAGTTTCTCTGCGTAATCAAATTACAAATGAGGAGATCCATAGAAGAACCAAAAAAGCTATTAAGTAAGGCAAAAAATTATTGTCAAACCAATTTCTGCCATGGTCAAATACTTATATATTTATTTATTTCATATGCATATTAATTTGTTTTTACTTTGTTTCAGGTAACCATTGATTTTAATTTAAAAACAAGAAACTGTATTCAAACTGTATGTATTATATATTGATATGGTAAAGAACCTAACGCGTCATGCGAAATCCTAAAGTTGTAGCTCGAATAAAATTTATTACATACCTACATTAAATGCTTTGAACATCTTGATTGCTAGTAAGAAATAATCTTCAAGGAAGATTAAATAAACACAACACATTCCGCCGTTAGTGCTTCTGTTATCAACGTTTTTATAGATATCTAAATATAAATCAGGGCTAGCCAATTGCGTAAATTGTAAGAAATTTGTGACGTGTAATATGACTTTGAAAACGGATAGGATTTTAAAGATTTATTTGACTAGATCTTGCTTGTTCGTGCATAATCCATTATATAAATACTACCATCAAGTAAGTGGCCAAGTGTTACTGTGGCTTACTCTGGCTATCTGTTTTATTTTCAAATTTCTAAATTCAGATTCATATTAGTCTATTTGACGAAACCATGAGCACAAAAGGTCTAAGATACAGTAGTACATGTCATATAAATGCCACTTTAAATTACCAGGCTAGCATATAAAAAATCCCATTTTTTCTTCTTAGTATAAAAAACATATAATAATGAGAGTGTTAAAACATTAAAATTGATTCGAACGAAATTGCGGGTAGTTAATAAATATGTATGGACATACATTTTCATTTGGTTTCAAATATGGAAGTATGTAGCACAACTATGTGGGCCCCTTTGTGTCTGAGCAACCAAAACGTTAATTGTGCTAACAAAGGGCCGACGCGTAGACTTTCTAAAGTACTCTTACTCCGACGATGCCATTGTACGCCGCCGTTGCTTCGTATTACGGAACTTGTTTTTGACTCGAGCCTTATTACTGCTTTAGCTTTTTGATGTTGCTTCTTGATGAGATGAGAAAATTAAGTACTTTCATCCTGGTTAAGGTTTAATTAATAATATTGGCTAGACATTGTATTGTAAAATGACAAAACATTATAGAATATACAAATATGACGCTATTAAAGAAAGGCAAAAGTAGCATTTTAATTATTAAAACTTATACATCGCGGTGACATATAAAATAAAAAACGTTCATAAACAGTGAACAAATACAAATTGCATTATTGCGAGTACTTATATGATTAAGTTGGCGCAAATTCGCTGTTGCTACTAGTACTTTAAAAACAAGGATATAAAAGTCCGAGTTAATATATGCCGTAGCATAATTTTTATTTACATCAACAACGACATAGAATAAAAACGATTCCTGGACTTTTGTTTCAAAGTAAAATTTCGTAGAGAGCAATTGAAATTTTAAATCGCCGCTTAAAAATCTTGTTTGGTATTCCGTCGAGTCCTGAGTCCTACTCAGTCGGGGTCGATGACCTCGAATCCAGTCCACGGCTTGCATTCGCCGCTTCACGTAACAACCGCTTTCTGTACATATTCGCTTATAACATAAATCTATATTCCTATACACGTGCCATATGTACATATATTGTGCATAAACATTAGAAAGTCATATTATACATGACAAAGTATCAAAAAGGAACTCAAGTTCACTACGAAGTTAAGTTTTCATAAGTAACTAGCTAACTATTAAGTAACTGGCTTCGAATTCCCCCTATAAATAGAATTCAACAGTTTAAAAAATCCTCCGGTTGCTACCAAATTTACAGTACCATCCACTGATTCGTAAATATTATCTGAAAATTTCATTAAAATCGATCTAGCCTTTTCGGAGTTTATAAAGGACATCCAGACCAATATTTAATTTCTATATAAAAAATAGTAAAGTTGGTTGTACCCATACGTAATATATGTATAGTGCAAATTTGTCTTAAAATTTCGTAAATTATTTTGTGCTTGTTCCCGAAAGAAATCCGAGACTTTTTTATCCTAAATTTTAAACCCGAATCAAGTATTAGAAATTTTATCAAAATTGGTCTAGCTGTTTTGTCGTTGAAGACAGACAGACTTTCGAATTTAAATATTTTAATTATTATATTGGTATGAATTAAAACTGACATGATTATAAAAATATAAATATATTTCTATGTTTAACATGTTCCTGTTGTCACTTAAATATTGCATCATAGTTCATTCATAAGATGATATCACGGTTACTAGCATGGGAACAAAGCCGTAAGTCGCCTTGATTGCCACAAATTGGTGGCTAACAACCGGCAAATTGTTCTGGTGGTCTGAATGCTCTGTTCCAAGTCAAGTCGACTTAAAGTTGATTAGGTGTTCAAAAACGCTACTGTAAATTAATAATGAAGGACTCTGAAGAATACTATTTAGAACTTGTACGTATCAATCGTACTCTGCAGTCTACACTACATAATTATCGAAGCTGCTACTGTATTTCTGCAAACTTTTTTTATACATTCCAATTAGGATTCGTTAGGATTAAGATCGCGGTACTTTCAGCTATAATAATTGCTGAGATTATACAATGTTTTGATATTTTTAATAATCGTATCACATAGGACAATTTTCCCATTTCAATATCTAATTTTTAATTTTTCAATTTGTACCGGGTTGACATATAGATTAAAATTCCTAAATTTGCTGCGGAAACAGGAATAATAGAGGGTATAACGTTGAAAATTGATACGGAAGATGTCGCGGGTACCACTAGTTTGTTATGTAGCAAACTTTAATGAAGACTCAGTAAACCATTCATAATGAACCTTTGTAAAAATATAAAAATATCTTTAATAAAACTCCCCTGACATAAAATGATCAAAGCGGCGTTTCCCCCACACGGGTATCGTCTACACGGAAACCTTTTAAATGCGATCTTTTAATCATCTAACCCCTTTTGTAGTGTACTGGTCCGAGGAATATCAGCAAAAAAAACTTGTTATATTCACATACCAAGCTTTAAGTTGTGTCAAGTAATTTAATAGTTTTTATTTTATTTAGTCTCGTATATTTTTATCGGACTGGCTAGAACGTGAGACCGCGTGATCTTACCAAAGGTTTGCAGATTCGAATCCCGGACGGGCACCTACAATTATTTTTTATAAAAACTTGTATTTTTATTATATTAATACATCGCAAGAAGAATTGAACTCGCCGTGTGGTATCCGGCTGAGTAGAATAGACCACCCTCATTTCTTACCGAGGTATCGTAAAAGGCGACTAAGGTAAGTTGTTGTCAGGCAGGCGGCCCGTTTTTTAAATAGTTCGTTGCATGATGTCAGATGCGTTGAAATAAGGATTAAAATCAACTCAGTTAATTTTGAATTCTGTCACTTTAATACTAAGCGTGCGATTCGCAAATTGCATTTGAAAACAGCGCAATGATGTTCATATACGTAGGAATTCATACCACTGTAAGACACGATGGTGGTCAATGACAACGTCAAAAATATCGCATCTATATTCAAACGGATCTAGACCGTCTGGCTAGAAAGTCTATTTAAGATATCTATGTCCTAACCGTAAACATTCGTCGTTCACATCGCAAAATAGTGTTGCAATGATATCGCATTTAAATTTCGTTTATAAATCCTTTTCTTTGATCTCTTATTTGGGATTTGTTTTCCAAAATTGTTTGCGTCATTTATTCCATGTTAAACGTGACTACGAGGTCAGAGCTTAATGGCACGCACTCGGGCCTTGTGCTTTATTTAGCATTAAACAAACATTTCTTTTTGCCTTTCCAAGCAATAAGTACAGTTATGCTTGACCCATTTATGCACGAGGGTCTGTTAAACGTTCATCGCTGAGTATATACTAACCTGTTCCATATCCCTCGACGAATAATTGTATACGTCAATGTTTAATGTACACAAGCAAGGTTGACCATTCGTTATGCAGATAACGTTTGTATTGTTTTGATGTAAGCATAATGCATGAGGCCATATTAATCAGTGAACCTACCAATTGACTAGCGGACGATAGAACAGTGTCCCCTTTATGATAATATCTGTGACTATTGATATACTGTAGATCTTCATCGTCTTTCTAGTATTTAAGACGTAGTATTTTAATTTAGTATTTGAATTATTTATCCGAAGTAATACGAATAATAATTAAAAATGCCGTGGTATCCGGCTGAATAGAATACACCACCCTCATTTTAGTATTTGAATTATTTATCCGAACTTATACAAATAAAAATTAAAAATGCCGTGTGGTATCCGGCTGAATAGAATACATCACCCTCATTTTAGTATTTGAATTATTTATCCGAACTAATATGAATAAAAATTAAAAATGCCGTGTGGTATCCGGCTCAATAGAATAGACCACCCTCATTTCTTACCGAGGAGTCGTAAAAGGCGACTAAGGTAAGTTGAAGTCAGGCAGGCGGCCGGTCGTAAAATACGTAGCAGAATTATATGACAACATGTTTATAACATGTTGTGCGAACCCACTTAGAGTGGGATAAGGACAGGAGGATGATGAATACAAATAAAATTTAAAAAAACTGCGAGAGTCTATCTAGGAAGCATTTAAAAAATATACATATTGTCAAAAAAAGAATAGTAATTAATATATCTTTTCTAAATTAAATATAAACTTTTAATAAATTAATTAATTAATAAAGAAATTAATTATTTAATACTAACATAGTCTGTAAGATTTTTATACTAAAAAAATGGATGTAATATCTGGAAGTAAAAAAAAAAAATTTAAAAAAAACAATAAAGCTATTTTATCTTCTAATTCAAATTTAATTACGTACGGCAAAATAAAAATCTTAGGTGAAAAACTAAAGATTTATGAAAATGTCTGCGGGAATGAAATTTTGCAGAGTTTCACCGTCGAGACGCCGTAAATAATTCATAACCCGCTACTAACACGAACGTCTGCAGCAATGTAGCTACTAATTTGTTCTGTTTATATTTACTTAGCCTTTTTAAAGCATCCAGAATTTTAAAGGCTTCTTTCCTTTTAATGAATCCTTTCAAGTATCAAACACCCGGCGGGAGCAAAATTTGATATCGTCTGATATAGCAAGCTTTTAAATTCTTTATTATAATGCGAGTTGAAATTTTTTCGGTGGTTCCGGATACTTAAGTTATATGGTCGTATTTTGTTAAGACATTAATTATCGGTCATCATTTTATCAAGGATAAAGTCAGGCGAGGTTCGCCACATTACGATGAAAAAGGTGTCGAGAAGCCCCTAAAAGACTCAAATGTCACTCTCAGAAGATGAATACAGGTACTAAATTTGTGCATGGAAGTGCGATATTGTTTGCTGAACACATCTTTGATATTTAAAACAAATAGAAATGTCGCTTCAATATAGCCCATTAAATACTGTTGCTTCAACTATTAGTCAAGATATAATGTAATATGAAAGATATATATAATGTTTATAGAAATAATTTTTATATAAGTATAATTTTATCACTAGAAATAACCCATTGATGCGGAAAATTAAAACGATTTAAACTTATTTATCTGTTAACATTCATTGGTTGTTTCAGTGAGATGTTTTAGAACTAAATTCTATGATTATCAAATTATTTAGGACATACATATAACTTTTATTGGCTTACTTAGACAGGGGACTGTGAGAATGGGCGAATAGAGAATTACACATAGAATGATCTTAAAACAGCCGTGAGACCGGATTTCGCTCAACAGCGCCGTGTTAGTTGTGAGCCAAATGGAATGTGGTCACATCCCACTGACGGCTTCCACTAATCGTGTCGTTGTTTCAATCATCAGACAAATAGGCTTCAAAATATTTCGACGCTTAGGGGATCTCGTGCCAACCAAATTCAGCTGCTTGTTACAACGTTTTTGGACATATTTAATCTACTAACGAGGGATATACGAAAACCGGATCTTCGGGTGCGAGATTGCTGCATTTCGGAACCCTAGTAAACTGTCCCATTCGCAGGTGGCAGTGTGACGCAGCTTCGTTTCCAGACAAGGGCCACCATTAAAAAAAATAATGGTTCTCTAAGTCTGGACGTATATACATATTAAGTATTTATTTAAAATTATATTTGCATATAACAGTTGTCTGCCCCAATAAATAAATTAATTTTTTTTTAAGGCGTTTGATTGTTGAAACCAATCTTGTACTTCGCCTCCCGTGTATACCCGTATGATCCTAGGATAAGTAGCTAGTATATTAATAATAGCTGGATATTTGAGCTTAGGACGCGAATTTTGATCGGTACCTATATCTGAAAAAGAGCTTAGGCAGATTTTTCATCAATTAAGTTTCAGCAGGTCTTAAATAGAGATTGCTCCTAATACTAGGTTTTAATCAAGTGTTGTTTTTTTTTATCGTTGAGAATAAGGAAGGAATTTACATCGCCCAAAATATTTGCAACCCAAATAATTTTACCTTAACGCAATTTCAAATTTATTCTGTTTGTAGTTATTATGAAGTAGATAGATAAAGTCATCTTTATATGACGTAATGACAGAGATTAGTGCGTGGTAACTGCAATGCACTTAAGTCTTGTTAATCTGATACCATTACTGCTATCAGAGTTACATTGTAAATTCACTTGGAAACTGTATATCGGAATGTAGACTTACGTAGCTTTTGGCCGCAGCTTTACCCGTATTTTCTTCTTCCGAATTTCGTTTAGTACATTTTTTTTGTGTACCTTGGAATGCTCACAGCATCTTCACCGGCGAAGACGAGGTCCTAGTTGTCTGACATCAGTCGGCGTGGGTTTTAACCACACTTCGACGGTGTGATGACTAATCACAGTTATACCACCTACCCTCTACAAATCGCGCTAAGTCATAGTGCGGTTTCAAATCCTTCAGCACCCTTAACAAGACGCTTGTAGACCTTCAACGCTCTACTCTTCGCATTTCGCAAGCTCGGCGGGGCTTCTGCGTCGCCCGTCCAGCATGGTGATGTCATAAAAGCTGTCAGAGCTAACAGAATATAGTCTGTTCGAAAACAAAATACCTTGAAGCGTGCCCGAGACACCCGTATTGCGTACAGACAGTATTGCGGTTACCAATAAGCTTGATCTTCTCGTTGATCTTTTTTTGACGTTCAGCGGCGGGTTATGAGCATGTGTGTCAGCTTTGTTGTATTATAGAAAGAATATTCTATTAATGAGCTATTGATTAATGTGGAAGATTTCCACAAAATAACGAGTTAAGACTTCAAACGATCCTTAAAAATAATTGCATCTCTGATAGTTCTGTTGTGAAACTTTTTAAACTTCTACGACGCCATTAACTCAACTAAAATCTCGATAGAACATTTCTTTTTCGTTTTTGCTTCTATTTTTATATGTATGGTGATTGTGCAGTTCAGACGAGAACATGTACTGGCTTCTGCATAGTATAGTAGGGTAATGATTATAAAACGTATATGGGCAAAGAAACCTAGACATGTTATTACGTGTCTAGTAGTAATAGTTTCAATGACCGTTTAAGTAACACCATAAGTGTTTGATATTTGTTGCAATATATGTCCTATTTGGTAATCATTACACCTTTTTGAAACCCTAAGAATTCTCTTTACATAACACGCAGTTAAAAGTTGTAAATTATGTCTTTCATTGGACTATAGATTTAGGTTCATTTTAAGCCAAGGTTCATGAAGGTGTTAAAATATCTGATGTGGTTAAATTTCACTTTAGAAAAATGATTTTTTTATGAGTAGTGAAATTTAAAAAAAGAAATAAACCCTTAGCACTACGTCAATTTTTTTTGTCAAATCATCATTGCTCTACCACTTTTATAGGGGATTTAGAGTGTGGATATTATTTTATGAAAAACAAGAGATTTTTAAGTGGTGTTACTTTTCCAAGGAACAACGTTTTTATACAATATTTATTCAAAACTCATACGATCTAATGAATACGTCGGAAATGCGTGCTAGACCAGCAAGCATATATTCAATGTTATATAAAAGATTCGACGAGCGCTTGAATTAATCACGCCTCATGGAAACGTATAACGCTGTCTAGGAACCCTTTTTTCTAGAAGGTGGCTATTGAGTTTTACTTTAAAAATATCTTCAATATATATAGTGAGAAAACAAGTGGCAGGAGAGTATTCCGCCAATTAGCTATTACAAGATACACGAAAACGCTACGCATTTGCAAATGTCGATTACATAGGGTAAAATTTCTCACGGATACGCATCACTAGACTTACTAACAAGCCATCACCAAGGCTAATTGTCTCACGCTTGTAACTTTTTTAAGTCTCGCCTTGTTTTACACTTGAGATTATTTTATAGGTCACAATTAAAAGTTTCATCATAGCTTTTATTATACAAGTAAATTAAGAAGATAATTCATTACACGGTTTAAGCATACATGATGGTACCCCACGTTTTAGTCGATTGCTCAGATGTAGAAACGATATTGTGAGTGTTCAACGTAATGCATGCGTCTCGTAAAACCGGTCAGACGCTAACAGCACCGGCCTTCGCTACATTGCGGAGAGCCGACGCCCGGTGACGTCATCGCGCTTATGTCATACCATTAACATCAGCCATTATTGGCCACCGTACCAAATACTAAACAGACATGTGGATCTTAGCCCTTAAGTGGTAAAGCGCCTTGTCGAAATAATCCAACGAATATCTTGACTGTCCCATTTTCAAACATCTGTAGACCATTAAACAAAGATCATTTAATTATGATATTATGGAGTTAATCTAACTATAATATTGCTATTTTATTCGAATGAAAAAAGATATTCACATAAATCAAATTGTAGGGTTATCACGGAATAAGCAGTAGTTCATAAAAGCTTCTTTCTACAACTCGTGCATATAAACGAATTTACTTTGACAAAAAATACAGTATAGAGTACTTCCTAATAAGCGTCTATTAGGATTTTTTTCTATTGACAAATGCATAGAATTGTAAAAATAATATATGTAGAAGCTAGTGAGATTTTATTTCATCACCCGGTGACGAAGGACGATTATGACGTTATACCCTGAAACCTCTACCCTCTGCATGTCTTACCCTCGACAACGTGCCCTGACTGCGCTCGCTCGTCATTCAATTGTTATGACATAGAACAATTCATTACAGTCAGTTCAGAAAAAAAATTGCATGACTAGTATAGAAGATGATAATAAAAATGTTGGATATAAATCGTAATTAACTTATTTTGTTTGTTGTGTTACCTAGATTTAAGTAGTACGTTTGTGTTCCCGATAGTTGTTGGAAATCTTACGGTGATTCCGTAATTTTCATTATAACCAATCATCAGAGAAACAGTTACGTCCGCTCTTTCACACATTCACGCTTGAATTGAGAGCACGATTTTCTTGGAAGTAAAGATGATTCGTTCCGCACGAAGGGCTGTTTCAGAATAGACGTACATAACATAAATTCTATATTTCTATGATGTATTCTCCGATTCTAAAATAAAATATACATTTTTATGCACGCCTGCCCCATCATAGATAAGTTATGAACGCAATTTTTTATATGATTGAATTCATAACAAGAAAATTTTGCGCAGTTTTGATATACGTAATATTAGCTAAGCCGATTTATTAATTTACTTAAAATAAATAATCTAGGTATAGAGTCGTTTATCACCATCAGATCAACAGCATAGACTCGATAAAAATATAATTCTTTAAGAAAAAAATTCTCGAAATCGTAGAGATGAAATAAAGGGAACTTGAACCTTAAAACTGTGTAAAAATGAGTTTTAGAATATAATTAAAAATATTATTCAAATAATATATTCGCGTGAATTATAATAAGCTGTTTTTATTTATGACATATTTTAAGGTAAAATAAATAACCTAAACTTTGTATTTTTGTATTATTTATTGCCGGGTACAATACGCTGATCTGCTTTGCTACTTTATTTTTTAAATTGCAAGCTACAAACGCTACAAAGATTGGTGCAAAAGTAATTAAGGATTTAACTTATTACTGTAAAGGCTAGAATTGATAAATGAGATAAAGAAAAGGAAATTTACGTTTAAACTTTATTTTAATGTCTAATCATAATATCGTAATTAATGCAACGCAAAACGCTAACTTTAAATAAATTAACTTCATTTGTCGTGAAATTGGTTGTTTAGGATTTTACGTAATTGTTTTTTTTTGCTACAAATATAGTGTTATGTAAATTTACAGCCACTTTTTATTTCATCTCGTGATGTTATAATTACGCGATGTTTCCGTTTCCGCTCCGTTAAGGCAGTTGATTTTAATAACGAATTATTTTTTTTACAATGCTTACATTGTTTGAACATGAGCATAGGTTTAATAACTATGAAACGAGCCCTTCTAAAGAGAACTTCTCTCTCACTATTTCACTACGTATAAAAAGAAGTCCTCCGCCGTCTTTTTGTCTAATCACGTTAATCTCGATAGTAGTTCTTCGCTTTTCAAAAATAAACAGTGTTTCATAAGAAATTTTTAGGTACCTATATAATTGTTTTTTTTTTGTGTCAATTGGTTGTAATATGACGATAATCTTTATAATAATCAATTCTCGAAGATTTATCATCATCAATTTTAGCAAAACAATATGTTATGGTGGGATATTCTGTTATTTTATTCATTTATTTATTACGTAACTAGCAAAGCCCCGCGGTTTCACTCGCGTCCATACAGATCTCGTGGTATAAGGGTCGCTACAATGAATTTGTTATGGAATTATTTTCTTTCGATTTAAATTCTTAAATTCGCAATATATTTTGATTGGGATAGTCAGATTTTAATAATTTAAAAAGTATTTTACAAGTATTGAAACAGTTAATAATAAAATATCATTTAATGGGATAAGGATTAATACAGAGATATGAATAAAATGGTTTGATTATTGTCGGCATTTTTATCAACTTTTACAGTATAAAAAAGTAGTTATATTGGCATAATGATAATTATAATTGTTAGACATATGGTATCGCGGACTTTTTTGTGGATATTGACACGTTCTATAATACTGTAGAACATATTTTTGTTCTATCATCAATAGCTTCCGCAGCGCACGCGATGAAAGATGTTTACAACTAAATTTTTCCCAACTTATTACAATTTTATTAGGGATTCCTATTTTTTTTTGAAAATGACATATAGCCTATGTTGCTCAGTGAAAAAGCAGCTTTCCAACGGTGAAAGAATTTTTGAAATCGGTCCAATAGTTTTGCGTGAAAACATAACAAACATACATACATACAAACAAACAAACATACAAATCTTTCCTCTTTATAATATTAGTATAGATAAGACATGAGACATTTTATAAGACTAGATAGAGAAAGAAATAGAAAGTTGATAGATAAGTCAACAATTACATTATGTCAAAAAATAAAAATAATAAAACACTTAAAATTCTTTTTAATAGTCACTAAAAAAGCACAATGAGAATTCAAAATTTAACACAAAACAGTTTCAGATGTAATATTTATACGATACTAACGTCACTCAATTGTTTTGCTTTCCCGGAAACTTCTTTTCTACTAACACTTAAACTTTATTGTGTAATATTAAGTTCAAATTAACTTTTAAGTATTATTACGTATGTATATAGAAAAGTATTGTTTTTTTAGACTTTTTCAGGCAATTTTTCACTCGGTAAGAACCATCCTTGTACTTCAAGGAATATTATAAAAAAAGAATTGGCGATCGGTTCAGCTGCTCTCGAGATTTTCGCTTAGCAACACATTCAATGATTCATTTTTACATTATAGATATTCATAATTTTTCACAATTCGATAATACGAAAGCTACAAATATTTAGACAAATACAGTATTAATCCCTATCAACTCATATAAGCTAAGCATTTTAAGCTTCACATCCACGTATACTAAGAATCTTCATCATTTAAGGCATCATGCTCATTAAATTAATTCGAATGCTATTATTTATTGCCTGTCTTTGGATAGATTCGAGCGTGTTACGCAATGGATCAGTAAATCTCTTTCGCTGTCAAAACAGTACGCTGTAATTTATTGTGAACATTCTCTTTTTGATCTATTGATTAGCACACGATAAATCCGCGATATATACGACCAGTTTTTTATCATAATTTTGTCTACGTAGTCTTCAGTACTGATGTAGAAAGTCATGATATCACTCTCCTGCCTTTCAGCTATCTCCGTGTATAGATGAATAAACAAATACGTTCTATTATTTTTATTATTACAAGGGGTACCAACGATTTCGTTGGCCTCAACTTTAATGTTAAAATATTCTCAAGAGACGTCATTACGTACTGTTTTATTTTTCCCTTTTCCCGAATTTCGATATTTTATATATATGAGCCCGGTATATAAGCTTTAGTTAGCGAAATTTCAATAATATTGTTCCAGCGGATTAGCCATGAAAGTTCAACAGACTGATAGTCAGACTTTCGCATTTATAATATTAGTAAGGATTACAGATATTTGACATATCAATTATTGATGACTATGTTAGCTCGTCCTCTAAAATTGGGCATATCTACACTTGCCCTTAAAGATTTTAATGTATGTATTGTAAAGACTAACTAATAACCGAGCTGATTCTGGAAAGTTGAAGTAAACTCGACCATTCAAAGTAGTTATATAACTGTTTGATTCCGAAAGGTTTGATTAATATTTTATTCTTTGTCATCAGCTTCTAAAAACTCATTTACTACCTCATTCACCGATTACATAGGCGTAAGCGACGGGCGACGGTCGGTAACGTTTATTTTTTTACTTACCCACCCGCATAAAAGAATAACTTAGAAACTAATTTTATTAAAGGTTCGGTCGAAAGTCTGGTTTCCCAAAGCACAGGGAATCCTAGTTTGGGGGCCAGGATTTCGCTATATGTTTTACGCTGTTAATACTGCTAATACTGTTGTGATAATGAGTTATTATAAGCGTTTAACAAGCTTTGTAAAGTAGAATAATAATAAATAAATAAATAAATAAATAAATAAATATTGTAAGTTTGGATCTTGATTGCCTGTAGGTTGCAATTATAAACCAAAACCAGTGCCAATCGGTGCCAATTTTTGTTATCATTTTATTAGTTTATGGGTATACTTTTTTTGGGATCTGTCACGTGCTACTGCGCTTTACATTTCGTCACATACAATAGTGCTAATATCCTTGTCCTTTAAATACGAGAATATGGAACAAGGACAAAATTATAAGCGCCTACTAAACCAGTCTAGGTACCTAGCAACTAATGAAACTCATCCTGCCTGACTAGAGTTCAGTGCCGACGCCCACGTTTCTCATTGACTTTTGTATCACCCGCTCGGTATGAGATGCTGTAACCATAATAGCGCTTATAATGACGCCTGTTCTATTTGAATGGATGACGAGTTTCGTTCATTGAATTATTCAAACGATTTGAGTTGACTAGAATTATATTTGGAGCTAGCATGTGTGGTTTTTATTCGCCAAATGTACTATATGAAATACTAGCGGTCAGGCCATTCGTTGCTGTGGCTCAGTCTGCTTTCGATTTACCCTCAAAACAAAACTGTCATTGACAGTTCAAAAAAATCTCCGATCGCCATCGAGCTTTACAAGACTTTCTGCTGAGAATTTTAACATTATCTCCAAATTTCATTCAAATCGTTCCAGCCGTTTCAAAGTCATCAGTTCAAGTACATTATATCGTTGCGATTTCGAATAAATTATTTTTATACTAATTATTAAAATTATACAGCTTGTATTACTAATTGTATAACACAGCGTCTAAAATTTATTTACTGTATTATAAATTCAGCAGTAGTGTAAAGCATTGTTTTCGTTTATGTAAATTTGCCGTTTATACAAAAAAAGAATTTTTACAATAAAAGAATTTTTATATACAACTATAATTGCAAAGTTACTTTAGTTTTATCATAAAAAAATACATAATTGCACACATTCAAATCGCATAATAAAGAAGATTTTAAAAATGAATATGATTTTGAATTAAGCATATTTATATATGCATATACGGAAACTAGTCCGCCGTGTGGTATCCGGCTGAGTAGAATAGACCACCCAAATTTCTTACCGAGGTGTCGTAAAAGGCGACTAAGGTACGTTGACCAGCTGTGTGGTATCCGGCTGAGTAGACTATACCACCCTAATTTCTTGACGAGGTGTCGTAAAAGGCGATTAAGTTAAGTTGACGTCAGGCAGGCGGCCGGTAGTAAAATAACTAGCCAAATCATGTAACAAAATCGCAAAGCCATTGTCGTCAAAGAGCCTATCTCCTGATGATGCTTCGGTTGCGGGGCGAAACGATTGTTGAGTTTGTGATAGTAAACGTGTGTAGTGCTTGTGTATTGTGGTGGCAGTGTTGGAGGTTTGTGCATGTGTTTTTACGAATCCTGCATGTAACGGGTATGAAAAAACGGATAATCCACTACAAATTTAGCACTAGATATATTTCTTACCTATTTACTGTATCGCGGATTATAGCAAAATAATTTTATTATTACTTTTGAACTATTTAAAATCTAATTATAGTACAATAAGCCATAAACGTTCTGAGAAATCATTGGCCCCGTTTCATGTAATACTAACAACGAGAGCGACGTTCCTACGCGAATTTAAAAATAAAAACGCCGGGTTTATTCGTGAAAATCTTCTACAGAAATAAATTGTCGGGAAATATTCAGTTCGATAAGTGCCGATAGATTGCACGGTCACTAGATGATCGGAGGTGGGAGGAAACACTGCCCCTGTGTTTGGAGTGGGGAAATCACGCTAACGCCAGACTGGCACGAGATTGTATATATGTTGATGGTTATTACGCACGTATCGTGCATATTGCTAAGCTCTAATTGCATATCGCACGCATGATATTAAAGTGACCAAATCAAAAAAATGATTTGTTGTAAATTGCGATAAAGCGTAGCGTAGCACCTACAAAACTCATGATTGCTAAATAGACCCACTTGGAAGAGCAAGAAAACTTATTTTTTTTAAATAATCCGTAGTGTGCTGTCCTAGATGGCATTGAAACAAGGATTACAATGTATCTAACTCAATTAAGCCATATATTGAATTAGGTCACTTTAGTACGAAACATATGATATTTATATAGCACTTTTATATATGATATTACATCATAAATACAAAAGTCTGTTTGTCTGTTACGCTTTTACGGCTAATCCGCTGAAACAATATTGATGAAATTTGCTACGATTGTATCGAGTCATTAATTGGATAGGAACATTCCAGTTTTTCAAGCGTTCAGCAATAAGAAAAAAGCATTAAGAACATAATTGGGGGTATTTTAACACTTAAGTTCAAGCGAACGAAGTCGCTGGTACAACTCTTATTTACTTCTTGCTCGAGTTGGCAGTGTTAAATTATTTGAAAATTAAAGATTTAGGTCACTCTCGTTTTCATGGTCTATGTAAAATAGACTTGATATTCTATTTACAATGTTATATGGTTTACTTTAAATTGAACAGTGATGGTCAATGCCACCTTTTACACCTCACTAACACATTTCTTGTCTCGTTTCCGCAGTTAACATTACTTAAGTTAAAAAGAGATGGAGTACTTTACGGCTGTAGCCAAGCGAGGCTTCGGGCGCGGTCTATATTTAGGTTAATGGATACGTCCGCGCATCGCAACCAGCATAGGAAATACCTGTTAGTTCGTCCGCTAATTCGTTACAACCTCGGCCAGATTGATTAGACCTCTGCTTATGAATTGATGACTTATCAGAAGCGTCACTTTAAACATATTAACATGCGATTGTCATTTTATTTGAAGTCATTATTAATAATAAATGTGTGATAATAAAAAAATCTCTTATAAATATTTACAATTTGAATTTGCCGATATCAGGTAGAATTCTGCTCCCTTGGATAAATACCTGTATTACTTGTTAGTAAAAAATTAAATGGGACAGTTACACACGCTCTTTCCTCTCAAAGTTAAGTACTGTTACTTAACTTTGTCTGTACAAATGATAATCATTCTCCTGCCCTTATCCCACTCTAAATGAGGTCGGCACAACATGTTACAAACATGTTGCCACATGATTTGGCTACGTATTTTACGACCGGCCACCTGCCTGACGCCAACTTACCTTAGTCGCCTCTTGCGACACCTCGGTAAGAAAAGAGGGTGGTCGATTCTATTCTGCTGGATCCCACACGGCTAACAGACAAATTATAAATACATACTTAAATAATTTCCAATAAATACCTACATACATGTATACACCCAAACTCGAAAAACAACAAATTGATTATAGAAAATGTTGGCGCCTGGTGGTAATCGAACCCGCGACCGGTGGAACTAAAGGCAGGGATACTGCCACCTTTGCCAATGTGTCAGTGTACTTAAGGACAATCGTCAACAAAAAACATTGTTTATTGATAATTATATACTCGCTGTGCCAGCGGTTTCGCCCGCGTGGAAATCAGCGTGTCACAACTTTTTGCTAGAATTCAAATTTTAAACATAAAAGTAGTTATTGTGAGTTAACAATACAAGGAGATAGAGACATGCTATCGCGGCCTTTTTTGTAGTATTTTTATAGATCTACAATTTTCTAGTACATTTCTTTAACGTATCTCTGCTGCTTTACGCAGCGCACGCGATTAAAGCTCTCAGCAAGCATGTTTTTTTAACAACTGCGCGAACTCTCTAACACAATTCACGTAATACCGATATGTACTATTTACATAAACCATCCGGAAGTATTGCACTATCTTTTGGTGAAAACCATACAAAAATCCATTCAGTATATTTTCAGAAAATCGATTACATACAGACAGACAGCTTTTTGGGACTTTGTTTTATAATAAGTATATATACGTAAAACGATTATACTGATAGACAGTCAAATTAATTAGTAAAATGATCAAACTTTAGCACCAATTAATATATAAATATAAATCTTATTTGTTTATAGCCCGAAAAAATGATCTCTTTTTCACTTACTTTATATTAACGTTTTATGACGTTATCAGAGAAAACAAATGAAATCTACAAAGATCTTCTACCCACATTTTGCATTAGGTCATAGTATCGGTTAAGCACATCGATTGAAAGGGTTTATTAGCGCCAAAATAGTGACATAAAATCATTTCACACATTAAGAACTCAACTCATAGTTCTACTGAGCTAACGACTCTATATTTAGCAGCGACTGATGTCAACATTTCGTTGGATGCTGGAAGTCGTGCCGCCTCACTTCATTTAATCACCGTTCATCTCAGTACGCGAAAATTTTATGATTGTGGGAAAATATTTATGAAATATGTGGCCGGCACTTATGTTGTTACAAACAATTTTGGCTTCGGTTTCGAAATAACGTTGCATGCAAATCCATTTATATATTGCGAAGACAAAGACTTATTAGACAAATTAATTGTCTAATAAGCGAATACCAAAGAAAATTAAGATATGAGTCTCAAGTAGAACAGAAATTCCGCATCAGAAATTGGCTACTAACAGTGAATTTTGATTTTTCAATAATAATCCGTTCTACTAAGACCGCCGTGTGGTATCCGGCTAAGTAGAATAGACCACCCTCATTTCTTACCTAGGTGTCGTAAAAGGCGACTAAGGTAAGTCGACCCGCCGTGTGTTATCCGGCTGAGTAGAATAGACCATCCTCATTCCTTACCGAGGTGTCGAAAAAGGCGGCTAAGGTCAGTTGACCCACCGTGTGGTATCCGGTAGTATAGAATAGTACCACCCTCTTTCTTACTGAGGGGTCGTAAAGTATGACTAAGGTAAGTTGACGTCAGGCAGGCGGCCGGTCGTAAAATACGTAGCCAAATCATGCGACAACATGTTAACATGTTGTGCCGACCCCACTTAGAGTGGGATAAGGGCAGGAGGATGATGAATCCGTTCTACTAAGAACTTCCGAATACATAAAATACAAATATTAATAATATTAATATCTAAATTCAAAATAAATTAATTAATAAGATTTTTTTAAAGTTTTGGGCTACGCTTTTAGAAAATTAACTTGTGAACACTTTTCTTAATGTCAGCTAGAATTTTTTTTTGTGACATTAAGGAAATGTATAAATATATGGTATATACGCGGATATTACGCAATTCCCGTAACCGACAATTCTCTATCCGGTAACTTTTCCTATGAAATAGACTAGATAAAGGCGGCATTTCAAATACTAGAGTATGGTATGCGGCATTTCAAATACTAGAGTAGAGTATAGAGTATGAGTATGAGTTTGGTTTTGTAGGTGCAATTTTTTGATGATTTTTTGAAAGATATCTATGAAATGGAGAACCGTTTAGAACCGACGGAAACGCCGATGACTGACGGTGTACATTATCTTTCAACGGCTTGTGTATAATGGCCTTAGGTTGATTACAAAAACAAACAAAACATAGAACGGAGTGCGGTTAAAATGCAGACACGGTTAGGCTGTTGGCGGCAGGCACGCGGTGTACTGTGACGGACCGTAAATAACTAGGTTCTGCATCCGCAGGAACAGTTATACGAGAGTGCTTCACGAAATGGTCCCTACGCCGTTGTAATAAGGACCGTGTTAAGGACTTTCCCACCTTTAAGGGGTTATTCGTGATTAAAATCGCGGTTTCAAACGCACGGTACCGAATGTACATAATAATGACGCGTCATTGTTTTCGTAATGATTCGTAAAAGCACTCGTATGTGACGACGACACTAATGTGAGTTTAGACCCATTCATGTTTATGTATGTGTGTATTTCTTTCTAGTACAAAAAAATGAATGAAGTTGCCATACATTGCAATAAGTATTTGTGTTATTAATTTTTGAAATTTATTATTATATTGCAATTAATAAAGTAATTTATTACATATTCAAATTCAAATTCAAAATATTCTTTATTCAAGTAAACTTGTAAACAAGTGCTTTTGCATCGTCAACATCTACTGCTGGTTCGGAAAGCTGTTCCTACCGAGAAGAACCAGCAAGAAACTCGGCGGTTGCTCTTTTCCAACAATAATTCTTATCACTAGTTACATATAGTTATAAATGTCTTGTACAGGGTTGAAGAGAAGCTATATCCACGCATTCTTATCTTCTAGGTAATCTTCAATAGTATAATAGGCTTATTGTATTAACCTTTTTTAAATAGTATTTTTATACTGCTGTAAAGGTAAAGTTAATATAGATTGTGGAATTTTATTATAGAATCTTATACCCAAACCCACAAACGAATTACGATTGTCGGTTCCTACTTTGTCTATTATATAGATCGCCAATCCTTTTATAATTATTTATATTCATATGTACAAAAATTAAATTACTAAAAATATATTGTGAAGCCAATGTAAGAATACCTGTTTCCTTTAACTTCTTTCGCAGGGAATAATCGCATAAGCCTGTATATCTAGGTCTGAAAATGTCACATTTCACATCACATTTTCTTACATCTTCAACAGATGTAGTATACTAATGTTTCCTTAAGATATTATATCAACGCATCTTGTGTCACTTTCTTGAAATTCTCTGCGATTTATTTAATGTCATCATGTCACGTAATACGAATCTCCAATATTGTCTTTCATAATCTTTTGAACGTGTTTACCTATTTCTATAAGAGCTAAAGCGTCGATTTGAAGTTATACTCTTTTATTTCGATATTTTTATCCCAAGATTCCCTCGGGAACGGGACATTCTAAGCGTTGATAAACAATATCATAGTGAGCGACATCGAATCGCGATCGGGTATAGCTAGTCTTCTATGGTTCCAGTTATTTCAAAAAAACATTAATGATATTGAAGACAATTTTTTTTTATGTCAGGTGGAATTGGATATTTTGTGACAATTTGATGTCTAATTTTAAATCTACAGATTGTTATGTTTTGCATCACTTTTTTAGTACGGAGTAGTGTTATTGGGTAAAATTGCAAATAAAGAAAGTTGATGTGTAAGACAATGATATCAATTTGGTTTACGACTTTATTAGAGAGCCACTTCCATTCTCATAATAAAGATGTAACGGTTACCAATACTTTTATTTAACAAAAACGAGAGTTATACTTGAAATGTTCTTAAAAGAAATTATTATAAAAAAGGCTGTAAAAATATATTTAATATGAAAAGGTATAAACGAAAATGCAGTAAAACTCATATGCGGGTATTTCTACTACGTGGCTATGAATAGTTCAGAAGCGTATACAACTGACCTACTTTACGCTCTTTTCGAATACAGGAAATCTTTTTGATTAACGATAACTCTAGGAAGAGTCATTCTTCAGTGTTGCTAGTGGAATTTTAAACATTTTCTTGTATCAATTCTACCCTTGATGGTTGAACCGTGGAAAATATACAAACAAAAATACCACTTTCCTATTTATAATATAAGTAGTTACTATGGATTCAGTATAAATGGCCGCAATAAACACACTAAAATTTTCTTGAAAAGTCACTGGCGCAAAAAGCAAAGGAAATATAATTTATTATGGCTGTATATGAGGTGGACAGACGACCTCAAAAAGGTCGCAGGGAGCTACTGGATCCAGGCGGCGCAAGATCGTGTGGTGTGGCGATCCCATGAAGAGGCCTATGTCCAGCAGTGGACGTCTATCGGCTGACGAAGAAGAAGATGATGGCTGTGTAAAAGTATAGTAATATATTGCACGCTTAGTATTAAAGAGACCTTATTAAAAAAGTTGTTTTGTGACAAATTGCAATAAATTGTAGCATAGCGCCTACAAAAATAGTGAGTCAAAAAACCCATAACTCGGAAGAGTAATAAGACACTAGCTTAATAAGGATTACAATATGTCTAATTCAATTAGACATAATAGGCAAAAAGCTGTGATAGCCCAACGGTGAGACCGTGTGACTCTCTAGAGACGATCATGGGATCAAACCCCGGGCAGGCACCAATGAGTTTTTCTAAAACTAATTGATATATATTACTGTATATAACTGTCTAATTGATAATTGCAATTTATCACACGCTTTTCCGTGAATGAAAACATCGTGAGGAAACCTGCATATCTCTATACAATTATGGGGATATGTGTAACCTACCAATTCGCATTGGAGCAGCGTGGTAGGTTCCAACCCTTAGGCTCCAACCCTTCTCTCCAAAAAACGGAGAGAGGAGGCCTATGCCCAGCAGTGGGATAGTGACAGGCCGTTACTTTACTATAAATTCAATTAAGCCTAATTTTAGATTAGGTCACTTTAAAACTAAGCGTGCGATATGTAAGTTATAAGTGACATAAATCATATTTTTTGCTAAATCTAACTGTACATTGTATATCCACAGTAAAAGCAGGATTTCCGTTTTCCAAACCGGAATACACAGGAGACTTGCAAGCGACATTATTAAACTTGCTATTCGACTTTCAACCTTATTATGTAACTGTAAAAATCTGTACGTGTTTTTGTAGTGGCTGCGAATTAGCAAAGAAAGGCACAATATATTAGGTCCCCTTGTGAATCGTGATGGAGATAGCATGACGATTAGTCATTAAGTGGAATGAATTAGGGTGGGACCGTGAAGGAAATTGTTTAATACGTCTTGTGTTTCTCAACTTTTATATAACATAGAACTATAAGCGAAAGTATTCGATATAAAGTAGGAAGGAAAAACTCAATATTAGTACTAGATATTGTATTGCTAGATATTTCCCAGAATAAGCGCACAATTAAAATTTTGCAGAGTGAATAAAATAATTCACGATTTTATACTTCAACATGCATGGCTTGCTATATATTATCATTATCATCATCTGCCTACCGTTACTCCCGTCTAGTGACGGGGTCCGCTTTCCTAGTTTTTCTCCTCAACTTCGCTCTATCGTGGCTGTCTTCATTTGCCAGCTCCAACCAACGCACTTTCGGCCTGCCTCTTCGCCGTTTACCGCGTACATCAAGGTTAAGCGTCGTATTGCCAATGTACTCAGGAGGGCTTCTTCTTATATGTCTGTACCATCGCAGTCGGTACTGCTGCAATTTGTCTGCGACGTCTCGCACTCCCAGGCTTCCACGCACGTACTCGTTCCGGATCCTGTCGAACCTAGTGACGCCGCACTCAAATCCCAACTCATATAGCCTCCAAATATTTTATTATTGTATTATTCATTTTATGAATGTGGGTGAATATTTATAGCAAGTCAAAAATCGGATATTATTAGAATATGATGAGATACGCCAGCTTCGTTCTGTAAGTGCGATTTATCAAATAAAATTATATTGTATTTACGGACGCCTACATCCCATATCTGATCTTTACTCTGTTTCGGACTTTAGTGTTAGAGATCGTTGTTTAAAACTTTGTTTGTTGACGTTTATAAATGTCGAAAATATAAAACTATATTGAAAAAAAAAGGTTATTTTTTCACTTCGCTATGCCCATTGAAGTTATACCAAATTGCCGCAGGGTACTGCGTGATAGTCTATGGTGGCTTTTAATAGTTCCATGGTGTGCCGACGCCGTGTCTGCCCCCACAGTTCAATGCCCTGACCGTCTTGTCTATTGAACACGCTCGTTTTGTTTCCTTGGAACGATGGCAAATTGAGACGGCAAGATAAGATGATACAATGAGACAAAATTAATTAATTCTGCCTGTTTATATCACATGATACGTTAATAGCCATTGCTACGGTTCATAGTCAGTGTTAGGACTATGTGATAATTACTGATGGTTGTGAGCAGGGTGCCTAGTTATGAAGAAAATTAAGTTTTCGTCAGTTTAATCGGGCAACATGCATTTTCCTGGAATAAAAAGTTGCCTATGTGTTCAGATCTACATGTATCCAAAATTTCGTACAATTTCGATGTGTCGTTGGATGGCTAAAACGGTACAAAATTAGCAAAATCCTCGCTCTATTTATTTTTAGTAGTATTATATTAGATCTTTTTTTAAAGGATATATCGAATCAGTGTTAATTACTGTTCGATTTTCAGTTTGTCGGTCAATACCTCTGAGTTATGCTTAACCCTCTTTTTTCATAATTGTAAAGTGAAGGCGGATCTTCACTTTATTGGATTTTACAAAAAAAAAAACAATACATAATTTGGAGCAAATCAGCAAAACGATCAATTAATGATTGCAATCAAAAATTGACATAGACATGCCGTCTTCGGTCTAGAGTGAAGATATTTTCACTTATTACAGTTGATCGACTTTCGGCTAAAGGTGTGACAATCTTGTCAGATCTTTAGATGCAGTAGTACTCTAGTAGTAATTCAATGTAATTTCGCAAACTCAACTATATTATTGCGCCTACCTACCTACGAGTTAGGAACCGATAATATAATAAATAAAAATATAAAAGCTGTTTTTAATTCTATGAAGTTAAATTGTTCTTATCTCAATGTAGGTAAGTCTTCAAACGAATCCTAGGCATTCATTGTCCATTGTCCAGCTCTTGGACAACCTTCACTTATATCAAAGAAATATAATAACAATTTATTCAGTTTTATGATTGTTTTCGAATATTCAATTGGAATCTGTATTACGTATGATTTGCATTTTTATTCATGCTCATAAAACTGGTTTCTTAAACCGGATCTTGTGCAGTTATATGTCATATTTATTTTAAACAACATCAATCGGAAAAATTGTCTTACCATCGAACAGATGGTTAATGGCAAATAAATCTTAAAATTAATTGTGTTCTCGGGTCTCGTTTAACTCGTGAGTCATTTGATGATGTCCACAAGTTTTCCGTTTGTTGTAAAAATTGTGAATCTTTTCCAAAAAATAATTAAAAAATAACAAACAGCCTTTTATTATTCTCTTCATCGGAAATAATAAAAGGCTCCTTCAAAAGAGGAATTTGGGGCTGCTACCAAAAGAAGCTTCGGTTCAAAAGAGGTCACATTACACATGTTTCATTCCATATTACCTGGCGTGACGAATTATGTCACGTCATGCAGATATCTTTAAGATGTCTTGTCTTCCTTTTCTAATAAAAACTGAATATCAATTAAGCAAAAGTAATTAAAATATTGTTTTGCTATAATCCGCATAATGCAAATGTATGTAATTTATAGAATTTGGCGTTAATTTGGGAGATCCATAATATATTTTTCGATATAATCTGCGATTAAGTATATAGAAAATATATATAATGCTAAATGTAGAGTAGACTTTCTGTACTCGTATCCGACACATGCAGGGTTTGTAAAACACATGCACAAACCTATACCACCGCCACCACTATACACAAGCACTACACACATTACTATCACAAACTCAACAATCGTTTCGCCGCACAACAGAAGCATAATCAGGAGATAGACTCCACGATAAAATTGCAAAGCGTTTGCGTTTGCCTTTGCAAAGAGTGTTCTTTCCGTTTCTATTCCATATTAAGTAATATGGAATACGTAATGCAGCATGCAGTACAAATCACCACCTCAGTACACTAGCTCTTCACATATATGCTTTAGCACAATGCATAGTTGAAATTCACTTGCTAAAGATAAATATATATTGAATAGTAGCGTACCCGAGACTTCATTCGCACCAACTTAAACGTTTACGTTTCTTAAATAATTCTTCCCTTTTTCCGAAAGAAACGGTATTTTTTTATTTTTTCGTTACTCTGATGATACTAATGAAATTTGGCATCGCTGACGCTTAACGCGCTAATTATGTCAAATTACATCAATATTAGTCCAGCTGCTTACTCGCGAAAGCGTAACAGAGAAACAGACTTTCCCATTCACTATATTAGTATGGATTATGCGTTCGAAGCTTTTTGTCAGGTTTAAAATAATTAAAAACTAAATTGTAAGCAGTGACAATCTGGTGGACATAATTTGTCGTAAACAGTCCTGCGAGTGTGAATGAAATATTGTTACAGTATCAACACGAAATACATTGTCAAGTCCTGTTTTATTTCTCTCACGAGATAAGTTAATTAGGTATTGTTCATTGTTTTATTTCATTTACGTGTTTTCGCAAAGAAAAAACAACAACAAAAACGCAACGGGTGAGTCAATGTTAAAACTAGGTATCTTATATATAAAATTCTCGTGTCATAATGTTATTTACCATTCCTCCGAAACAGCTCGATCGATTTTTGGAAATTTTATCTATGTTCAGTAGGCCTGAGAATCAGCTTCTATCTATTTTTCATACCTCTAAGAAATAAGGGTTGTCCACACCTAACGTTTTTTTCCGACAAGCTAGTAAAAATATAAAGTTAGGGAAGTCTATTTACATCGTTCGGAGGCGTGAAAATGTAACTAACATTCATTCCTGCCTGGGTCACAGGTGGGAATGACCCTACTTCCAGCTCTAGGGATCGCAAGATCGATTTCCGCTGAGAGCTAATATTTTTCGAACGATTTTTCAGTTCTTCTAGTCTGTATTTGAATACAAACTTCTTCTTCTAGTCTAGTCTAGTCTAGACTTCTTCTAGTCTGTATTTCAATACAGACTCGAAGAAACTCTTTTATACTTAAGTATAAAATAAAAATTTTATTGCCTATATATATTTTTACAGATTGTCTTTCACGCATAACACAAATATTAAATTACTTACTTTGAAGACGGATGATTCTGTGTGTAACTGTCCCATATATTATTATTCTAGTCGTCTAGAATTCTGATTCTATATGACTAATTTCTGTTATTGTAGATATTTTAATAATTTATGATACTATTTGACAGTACCAACTTACAACAATCTTATCATTGACATAGTTATTATAATTGTTATTGCGATCTAGTTAAAGATAATTTAATTAATTATAAATTTTAATTATAATTTTAGTTTTTTCCTGATTTAACCATATTTCAGTATCAAAACACACAGTAAGACGTTAAGACACAGTAAGACCTTGTGTATTAGACGCATATTTAGTGTTTTGATAGTTTAGTTTAATATTAAAGTCTATGGCATCATCGTTCTCCTGCCCTTATCCCACTCTAAGTGGGGTCGGCACAACATGTTCAAATATGTTGTCATATGCTTTGGCTACGTAATTTACGACCGGCCGCCTACCTGACGTCAACTTACTTTAGTCGCCTTTTACGAAACCTCGGTAAGAAATGAGGGTGGTCTATTCTATGCAGCCGAATACCACACGGCACATACCTTAGTCGCCTCATACGACATCTCGGTAAGAAAGGAGGGTGGTCTATTCTATTCTGCCGGATACCACACGGTGGATTAAAGTCTATGGCATATTGTTTGAATATTATAAATAAACTTTTAAAAAAAACCACCAATTGACTTTGTATATTGTGGAACATCAATGTTATTTCCTCAAACACGTATCCATATAAAAGATAGGTATAATTAATTAATGTCAGACGCTTTAATCCATTCCACAGTTGAACGGCCATAGCGACCTTTAAGCTCGGAACTAGACTATCATATAAGGAGGTCGTAGACCGATTGGTTGCTATGGATTAGCGAACTGGAATTATATTACGTAATATCCTTATTACAAATTTAAACCACAACTTACTGATTTCTTTATTCTACCAATGGATGTCAACTATAAGACATAGGTCTATTCAGTGGATGTCTACATCACACGAGCACATGCCGCCTAAATCAAGAGTGTCTCTGTAACTGTTTGAGGTCTATCTAATGAGGGATATCCGCCATTAACGGTTCGTTAATATGAAGAAGATTAATATATTGTCATCATCATGCTCCTGCCCTTATCCCGCTCTAAATGGAGGCGGCACAACATGTTGCAAAAATACTGTCACATGATTTGGTCACGTATTTTACGCCTGCCTGACGTTAACTTACCTTAGTCGTATTTTACGACCCCTCGGTAAGAAATGAGGGTGCTCTATTCTACTCAGCCGGATACCACGTGGCGAGTCAACTTACCTGAGTCGCCTTTTACGACACCTCGGTAAAAAATGAGGGTGGTCTATTCCACTCAGCCGGATACCATACGGCGGGTCAACTTTCCTTAGTCGGGTTTAACGACACCTCGGTTAGAAATGCGGGTGGTCTATTCTACTCAGCCGGATACCAAGCGGCATAGGACTAATATACTAAGTAGTAAAAATATATTAGTAAGAAAGTATAATGGATACGTTAACTCATGATCAGACATTGTTTAGGCAGACAGACTATCCATTGTATGTTATTAAATTACTTAGTTATGGTGACCTTCCGGCACTAATTCAGGCCATTGTGAGAAAAGGTCGTATAGGATTAACAACCTTGACATGAAACGACTAGGCGTGGCAATCGCATTACATAATATAATGGAAATGGTCATCAGAGAATTCTATTGTATCTTTTCTGCACCTATACTTCCTATGATGTAACCTTTTTGAATTAGAAATGTAAATTGTAGTTATTCATTGTTGACAATTTCTCCTCCACTTGTGGTATGCAGGAATGAAATTGAAAACTTGCAACTCACAGGTGGGAAATGTATTGCGACATTGTAACTATATTTTAGTCATCATCCTCCTGCCCTTATCCCACTCTAAGTGGGGTCGGCACAACATGTTAGATACGTGTTGTCACAAGATTTGGCAATATTTACGTATTTTACGACCGCCACCTGCCTGACGTCAACTACCTACTAACTACCTCAGTCGTATTTTACGACCCCTCGGTAAGAAAGAGGGTGGTCTATTCTACTCAACCGGATACCACACGGTCGGTCAATTTACCTTAGTCGCCTTTTACGACACCTCGGTAAGAAATGAGGGTGGTCTATTCTCAGCCGGATACCACACGGCATGTAACTATATTTTAGTAAGTACAAATAAGTACAGTGCATAGGTAACCAGCTAACTAATTACATAACTTTCGCACTGACGGTGAAAGTGCGTAACGCAGTGAGTAAATGAATAAAATTATATTGAAGTCGTTGGTCGTAACTCTTCCGGTTCATAAAGTACTCAAAAATCCATAAATAATTTGCAAAAGCGGTTTGAATAATGAAATGTTATTATTAATTACTTTTAATCTAAAAACACCGGTCACTTGTACTTTGTTATCTAAAGAATGACCTATATTGATCTCTAGCTCAAAAAGGGCCCGAGAGTTGGAACCAATCTAAGTGACGATTGTTAACAACTGGCTTAATTACTGCTCGATGAATAAAGGTATTATTTCAAAACTCAATTAAAACATTTTGCACGTATGAACTCGAGCATCGAGGGGGTCGCTATTGAGGACAGTTAGTTCAATTAGCAGAACCTCTCTAAATGAATTTAGCGTGTTTGTATGACTACCTACAGCATGTCGCGAAATATCACGAATTAACTTTATGAAACAAAATATTACAAGTACTTGCGGGTAGAAAAATAGTAAAATAAAATGTTTATAATGAAGAGGGTAGGAATCATAAAAGTACGAAGCGGCGGGCGCCATTTGACGCATACCGAGTACCGCGTTAGTGTAGTGAACAACGTTGTGTGATTGCGAGAGAATTTAGGTGAGTAGTTTGAACTGTTATTACCCTAAGCAGTGTATATCAGTTACAGCATCTCATCTTTAGTGTATATCGTAAAGTACTGTCTGAGAGAGGAGAGAGGTATTCTGCACTGAGACCTAAAAGAGGGGTCAGATCAGTGTCAGAGTAGAGAGAGTTATTCTACACTGAGGCTCAAGAGAGGAGTCAGATCAGTGTAGGATTAGAGAGAGTTATTCTACACTGAGGCTCAAGAGAGGAGTCAGATCAGTGTAGGATTAGAGAGAGTTATTCTACACTGAGGCTCAAGAGAGGAGTCAGATCAGTGTAGGATTAGAGAGAGTTATTCTACACTGAGGCTCAAGAGAGGAGTCAGATCAGTGTAGGATTAGAGAGAGTTATTCTACACTGAGGCTCAAGAGAGGAGTCAGATCAGTGTAGGATTAGAGAGAGTTATTCTACACTGAGGCTCAAGAGAGGAGTCAGATCAGTGTAGGATTAGAGAGAGTTATTCTACACTGAGGCTCAAGAGAGGAGTCAGATCAGTGTTAGAATTATGAGTGGAAAGGGGTGGCTATAAGGGGAGGTTGGAGGCCACTTCCGGGGTGTTTACCCTGGCTAAGAGAATTACTTAGAGCGCAGAGTACGCTGGGATTAGCCCGGGTCGCGCTGTACACGTCACTATCATTAGTAAACAAGATAGGACGTGCATAGAGAATGACGTCACTGCGGTGATGTCATGAACCTCGGCAATAAGAGATTGCTATGAGTTATCGTTTCGCCCTTTATAGATTACATTGTATATTAGAGAATTTAATTTTCCGTGGCGACATGGTGGAGATGCTGGGATATGATGTAACACTGCATGTATTTTTTATTATCATGTATAATGTGCATGTGTAATATAGTATGAGTTCAATTATTGAGAAAAGTTTAAGATAAAATAGTGAACAACTAAAATAACTTCTGACGTGTTATTTTCATATTAAAAAAAAAGGCGCGATTAATTAATTTGGCGTGTAATAGTATCTTGGTTTTCGAATTTGAGTTATTAAACACTAAAATGTTTGATAGTATATGGAATTACGGTAATTAAATATTCATTCGATGATTGCGCAAAGGGAATATTTTAATAATATACACTTTTAACCAAAGAAAACTTAAATTTGACGTGACTACCCTACATATAATAATGATTTTGAGTTGTTCGGTTATCTATAGGTAAAGAGTTTATACAAAATATGCGGTTTATATGATTATTGTTTTATGACTACCCACCTACATGATATCATTTGAGCTATTCGAATAGCATTAAAAAGGAAGCTTTTGTTTGATAGTAATTGAGTTAGTAAAAGTAAAATGAGATAAATAGACATGATAAGGTATTATTAAAGTATAATGAGAGTGATGTTGAAGTATGCCCAACAAAATGTTTTTCCTTCATGTTTCGAGATTTGAACTTGGCCTTGAAACTTTCTCTGTTGTGTTTTACTCTGAGTATGTGTGTTCAGTCCGTTTTTTATTGAGCTCTTGATATAATAATGGAAGAAGTTATTCGAGCCCGTCTCAAATTAATAAGTGAGTGGTTGACTTAATGAAGTTGAACTCAATTTTGAATATGAAAGAGAATAAGATTTCAGTAGAAGAAGTGAAAGTTATTTATTGTAATTAAAAGACTATTAAAGAAAGTTTTGTATCAGAAATGTACAATTATTTCAAATTAGTAGAACGACCCTCTGGGATTTTCGAATTTACAAAATTAGAAATGAAAGTAGAGGAGTTAACCGCACAGCTTAAGGTTAAATGTGATGAACATAAAGGTGTCATGGTCCAACCACCTGAGTGTATTACTAGTAAATCGCCACGCTTAGAACTGGCAAAATTAAGTAGAGATGTATTAAAATGGTCTCAATTTTAAGACCAATTTTCTTTGAACGTATATAGCAGAAATTTAAGTGATGTAGACAAGTTATTGTACCCACAGTCGGTCCTTGAAAGAGAAGCTAAGCTGGCAGTTGAAGGTCTTAAAACTACCAGTAAAAATTATAAAACTGCTGTAGACACTCTCGAGGATTAACTGAGGAAAATGAAACGCTCTAATTGATGCCCATTAGGTTGCGTTATACAGAATAAAAATAGCGGGAAGGACGGTTTAGAACTGTCAAAATATATTTAACGAAATAGAGAGGGATTAAAAGATTTAATGAATCAGAGAAATCTGAGAGAGTTAAAATCAATAGACAAAGATGTTATGATTATGGAGAAATTTTCAGAGGATTTAGTATATGAGTTGAGAATGAAAAGGAGCTCAGAGGATGAGACGATTGATACTATAAGAAAACATCTACAACGTATTATATCAGCTAGTGAGACTTCAAATAGATTAAAAACAGATACTATTTCTACCGACATGTATGAGAAACCAACCTTTAGTAAAATGGGAAATGAGATATTTACAGTTTATAGCCTCCAAGTAAAAACAGTAGGGAAGGAGGAAAATCGAATAAGCAATAAGAGAATATATCAACCACACAAAGACGAAAGAATTCATAGGCAAGTAAATAAAGCTGCAATTCTAGAAAAGGATACTAAAGAGATGAAAACAAAACTGAAAAACCGCTAGTGAAGAAGAAAGGGATGTCATGTATTTTTTGTAATAAAGATAATTATAATAGTGAATGTACTGAATATAAAAGGATACAAGAGAGGCAAGTAAAACTTAGGGACTGCTGTTATAACTACCTTGGAGAAAGGCATAGATAGTCAAACTGCAAAATGAAAGGGAATGAAAAGACATTGTAATAAAATTAATTATGACAATAGGGATCTTTGTCCCACCTTAGAAACAAAACATCATTCTACGAAGGTTGTCTATGCTTATATAATGAAATGCGATACCATTCTTCAAACAGCAGTTGATTTTGTTACATTAATTGATAATGCTCATTGTTTGAGAATCAAACAAACGATTAATATAAGAATGCGTTAGCCAACAGTCCTTCATAAAAACAAAGCTTGCAAAGGTTCTTAGTTAATCTGTAGTCGACGAGTCTAACAGTATTTAAGTTTGGTCCAAAAAATCCTATAGACATAAACAACCCTATTGTACGACTAAAATTGTCAACTCATACTTAAAGGTCTTATGTAATATATTACACATGGTATTCATGACCCAAATGAAGTTATTTTGCCCGAGTTAAAGAACATCATACCCGTGAATCTAATTTTAACTGACTATTGATCCTTGAAAGATAAAGTTGATTTGCTTATTAGTAACGACTATTACTATATTTTTTTTGCAACGATAAAATCTGAATGAGTGTATATTTAATTTTGGTCAAATTCGATTTAGTTAAATGTGGTCTGGTCAAGATTCAGTTTCTGATGTAGTCCAGATATGAATTTTCAGTTTATGAATTGTCAGTATTAGCCTATTTACAAGCTAGCAATGAAGTCATTAAATTTAATGAAGGTGATTTAACTCTACAAAATGACAATATTGGCCAACTATAGGAATTAGAAATCATAAGTACCACTGATCACCTAAGACAGTAAAGGAAGAAGAAGCAATTAAATATTTCAATGGGACAATTAAATACAGGGGAAATGGATATTACGTTAAGTGGCCATGCATATAAATTCCTCGTGATCCACGTGTAAATTATGGTCTCGTGTACGGAAGATTCATTAATCTAGTAAAGAAGCCTGATAGTGTTCTCTGAATGAATATGATAAAGTATTCAAGAATCAAGTGTCTAAGGGGATAATAGAAATTGTAGAACCAACATTTGTGTCAGCGGCTCATGACATTGAATAGTACCTACCTCATCACTGTGTAATGCAAAGGAATAAACTAACTAAATTAACGATAGTTTATGACGCTTCGAGTTAGATAAAAGGCAATTTGAGTCTTAACGAATGTTTATTTAGAGGACCGCTAATGTGAGAAGATTTAACCGGATTGTTAATTAGATTTCGGTTCCATCAGATCCGAATAGTGGCAGATATGGAGAAAGCCTTTTTATAGATTGGCCTTCAGGAAGAAGTTAAAAAAAAAATGTTACTCATTTCCGGTGGTTGAAGAATCACAAAAATAGTGCACAGTCAATATCTGAGACTAGTAATCTTTATAGTACTGCTAGAAGGACATTTGAAGAACTGTATATGAATCCGAGAGAATGAAATTTTAATAATGATATATTGCTTGATCTTATTATACCTTGGGACTTCTGTAGTAAAAGGTCAAAAACTGTAAACGTCCTTGGGCTTAAATGGGAGAAAAGGATACACTAATACTGAAAGACAGACAGAAAAAGCAAGTAGAGGAAGATATTAAAACAAAGAGAGGAGTCTTTAGATATGCGAGTTCTATTTATGATCCATGTGGGTATGTTTTGCAATTATTATTGTCGGCCAAATTAGTTCTGCAAGAACTTTGGATATAAAAAATGAAATGTGATGTTACAGTTTCGGCTTCATTGAAAGGAAAATGGATGGTAATTTAGCCATATTATAAAAGGTACAGAATGTTGAAATACTTCGGTATTATATAAGAGAGTTTGAAAAGCAGCAAACAATGTAGTAGAATATGAATTACACTGTTTAACAGACGCATTAAAACGGGTCTACTACACTGATGTTTACATAAGAGGATGTACTAAGAAACACATATGTGTAGCCTTTGTCATAGGAAAATTACGAGTCATATCAATAAAGAACCAAAAATGATCTTTATATTCACAAGTTAAAGTTACTAGGTGGATTTATTGAAAGGATATTGATATTATATTATTAGAAATTCCTTCGTGTACTATTCAAAGGATAATATTTGTAAACAGATAGTCAGGTTGTGCGTAGTTGGTGTAATTCAAATATGCTATCAATTCCTTTGTAGCAAGACAAGTAACCGAAATAAAGCAAAACCAAAAATGTATGTATAGGCATGTTATGTACCAACGAAAGATAACCCGGCTGATGTAGTGACACAGAGTTTAATATATGGCTTTATATACCTTCCTTCCTTAAAATGAGAAAAGAGAAAGCATACAAAAAAAAAATGAGTTTAGATCCGCAAACCTTTGTGGTTAGGCAGGGTCTATCGATTCGAAGCTTACCGAGATATGAAATCATGAAGTTTGAAAGTAGAGGTGAGCAGAAGGAAGGGAATGAAATAGAAGGAACTATGTTTAAAAGATTACAAAGACCAATAACAGACAGAAAAGATACTAAAGACATTACTAATTTACAAGTTGAGCATTTTCCGAAAGAAGTAGGAAATATTAAGACAGATTTAGCTGAAGTTGAAACTAGTTGAAGCTGAAGCTCAAGAAAATGATCACTTTGGTTATATAAAGACTTAAATAACATTTTACGATGTGAAGGTAGATTTAGAAATACTGAGTTTAAGACGAAAGTAAAAGAGGATAAACATGTTAAACATTACCACATTGAAGTTTCGCACACGTTGTCAGTAGTAAGAATGAAATTTTAGATACCACAAGGTAGAACTCAAGTTCAACGCGTTATAAAAAAGTGTTTACAGTGCCGCAAATATGGAGGCGCCAATACACAGTGGTGGCCAACAGCCACGCGAAAAAGTGTTTACAGTGCCGCAAATATCGAAGTGGTCCGTACAAACTTTCCATCATTACCACATTGCCATCTGAAAGGGCAATACTTACCGTTATTGTACTTACCGTTTGCTTATACAGGAATTGATCACTTTGGGCCACTCACAATAAATAATGGCCCCACTAATAAACGATGGGTGTGTTTATTTACATGCTTAGCTGTTAGAGCTATTCATAACGAAGTTGTTAATGATCTTTCCGCTGAGGAGTGTCTTACCATAAAAGGATTTATAGCAACAAGAGGCTTACTCTTGTTATATTTATCAGACAATGCTCTGTAATTAAAGTTAACCGTGGATGTATTTAGCAACAAATACTGTATACAGAATGACGTTAAATAGTTGTTTATACCAGAATTATCATCGTGGTTTGAAGGGACCTATGAACGCCTGAGTGCCTTAGTGAAACACTATATAATAAGTACGATTGAAAAGCACGTATTGAACCAGTCATGTAGAGTCAGTTTAAACCATTTATGTAGAATAATTAAAGAGATAGAGGCGGTTGTTGATAGAAGACCGTTCACAACAGTAGATGATAGCGAGATAGAATATGTTTTGACACCAGCTGATTAGGAGGAGTAGAAATTTGCGACATGACTTATGAAGAATTTATTGATTCAGCTACAGTAACTAAAAGTAATTTGATAGAAGGCGGAAGAGAGGGCAGGTTATTATGCAAGAATAGACAAATATGTTTATAGCGCAATATTTAACAGATTTTCGAATTTGATAGAGCATTCATAAGCAACCAAGAGTAGTGTGTAATGTTATCCTTAAAGTAAGAGACGTAGTTCAAATAAAGAATTATCTGAACGGAGCTCACTGGAAAGTGGAAAAGATAATTAAAATTGTAACGAGTTCAGACGGACATGTAGGGTAGCCAAAGTTTTAACGTCAACTGGTGAGACCCTGACTAGATCTATTGTGCACTTATACCCTGTTGAGATAGAGGAAATGAACGAAAGATAAGGTATTTATAATGAGACTAAGACTGAGACACATACACTTGAGTTAAGAGAATAGACAAAGACTAATGCGATAAATCAAATATCGCCGGAGAGTACAATAAAGTGTTCGGTAGGGGCAGATGCCGATGATTCTGTTGCAAATTCCCAAAGAGAGAATTTGAACAAAAATATGTCAAACGTTCAGTCTAGAGGTACAAAGAGAGCTAAAGCACAAAGAGTTCGGGAATGGACTTCACAGATATTGTTGAATTTATATTATTAAAAGCTTCACTCAATCCTTATATAATAACTAATTAGATAAAAAGTTTCCGTTACTCTTATATTCTGACTAAAATTAAATTTGTTTTCGTTGGGGAGTGTCGCGAAATATCACGAATTAACTTTATGAAACAAAATATTACAAGTACTTGCGGGTAGAAAAATAGTAAAATAAAATGTTTATAATGAAGAGGGTAGGAATCATAAAAGTACGAAGCGGCGGGCGCCATTTGACGCATACCGAGTACCGCGTTAGTGTAGTGAACAACGTTGTGTGATTGCGAGAGAATTTAGGTGAGTAGTTTGAACTGTTATTACCCTAAGCAGTGTATATCAGTTACAGCATCTCATCTTTAGTGTATATCGTAAAGTACTGTCTGAGAGAGGAGAGAGGTATTCTGCACTGAGACCTAAAAGAGGGGTCAGATCAGTGTCAGAGTAGAGAGAGTTATTCTACACTGAGGCTCAAGAGAGGAGTCAGATCAGTGTAGGATTAGAGAGAGTTATTCTACACTGAGGCTCAAGAGAGGAGTCAGATCAGTGTAGGATTAGAGAGAGTTATTCTACACTGAGGCTCAAGAGAGGAGTCAGATCAGTGTAGGATTAGAGAGAGTTATTCTACACTGAGGCTCAAGAGAGGAGTCAGATCAGTGTAGGATTAGAGAGAGTTATTCTACACTGAGGCTCAAGAGAGGAGTCAGATCAGTGTAGGATTAGAGAGAGTTATTCTACACTGAGGCTCAAGAGAGGAGTCAGATCAGTGTAGGATTAGAGAGAGTTATTCTACACTGAGGCTCAAGAGAGGAGTCAGATCAGTGTTAGAATTATGAGTGGAAAGGGGTGGCTATAAGGGGAGGTTGGAGGCCACTTCCGGGGTGTTTACCCTGGCTAAGAGAATTACTTAGAGCGCAGAGTACGCTGGGATTAGCCCGGGTCGCGCTGTACACGTCACTATCATTAGTAAACAAGATAGGACGTGCATAGAGAATGACGTCACTGCGGTGATGTCATGAACCTCGGCAATAAGAGATTGCTATGAGTTATCGTTTCGCCCTTTATAGATTACATTGTATATTAGAGAATTTAATTTTCCGTGGCGACACAGCAGCTGTGTGCGTAATATTAATTGTCTGATAGAATTCTAGTATTAGAAATCGCATAGAGCACAAACGTCTGTATGAATTATCGACCCTAACGCATTGGTACGTGAATGTAATGAGTCATTGAAATTTATATCATATAACTTATTATATGAGAAATAAAACGCGATTTTTTGACAAAAGTAGTTATCCCATCTCTATTTCTCATAACCGATACATACAGGATTCGTAAAAACATGCAGAAGCCTGCACCACCGCCACCGCAATACACAAGCACTACACACGTTCACTATTTGAACAATCGATTCGCCCCCCCCCCACCGAAGCATTATCAGGAGATAGACTCCTCGATATAATCGCGAAGCCAAGCTTTGTATTATGCACTTTTGTATTAAGGATATCCGTAAAGAATTGCCTAATTCTATAAATTAACAAGTAGACATTAGGTAATTCTGCAAGATTTTTTAAGGACGTCCATTCATATTTGAATATATTCATATATTCATACTGACTGGCCGGTTGGCGTAGTGGGTAGCCTTGCTTCAGCTTCACGGGTCGCGGATCCTCCCACCGAGGACTAAAATTTTCTATAAACGATTTGTTGGTTCTTGGAGCCTGGGAGTATATTTTATTTAAGTATGTATTTAAAATTATATAAGTAGTATATTTACCAGTTGTCCGTCACTCATAACACAAGATATTTATTTATTTATTTATTTTATATCGTGACTTGCTTTCCTGATATATTGTACCACGTTTCCTCTTTGATGTGATTGATGTGAGTGTAAGATGTGACTCAACACCTCCCACATCTTCCATTTACGTAAAATTTTCTTTGTGTACATATTCCCGTTTGGGGAAATCCGAGATTTCTATGTTTCAATTACCGGCATTGATTTTGTTTTACAAGAGCCCATTTTTTTTGTTTTTCTTACAAAGATAAAGCGTTTTAAAGGTAACCCTTGAAATATAAGACTTTACATTTGATTACTTATGCTATTATTTTGTTCTACATTTTATGATTGGTTTTGGTTTTGTAGATAGGCTTTTTACTAATATTAGTATTTATTTATTTGTCAACAGATTACAATTATCAACAGGTTACAACAATTAAGATGTGAAAAAAAAGTAAAAGTAATGGCCAGTTACTATGCCCACTGCTGAGCTAAGGCCTTCTCTCTCCGTTTTTGGAGAGAAGGATTGGAGCTAAGACCTACCACGCTGCTCCAATGCGGATTGGTAGGTTACACATATCCCAAGAATTCTCTAGAGATATGCAGATTTCTTCACGATGTTTTCCTTCACCGGAAAGCTTATGATAAATTGCAACTATCAATTAGACACATAAGTTTTAACTGAAAAACTCAGTTCAGTTTTATTTGAAAAACCCCGAGTCTGAACCCATGATCGTCTCTAGAGAGTCGCACGGTGTCACCGCTAGGCTATCACAGCATAATTAAGTTGTAGGCCCACTTAAAGATAATCACATCACAGCCTGTACAGTGTACAGCCTTATCCCCAATTTTAACCCCAGTTGCTACATTTTTGCTTTTTAATTTTATTTGTGCGTTTTAAATGAAACTGAATTAAACGCTTATTAATAGTCTGTAAGTGATTTTTTATTTAGTTTAAGTAAAGTAGGTGTGTCGATAGCTGGAGTAGTACTATCTAATCTAATCACGAGCTGACGTCAGCGAAGTAAAATATTCTATATGCATTTGCCGGAACTAGGGTTATTGTGAAAAATAATATGCAGTGTATACGAAAATAGTGTGTGTGTGAGGTATTTTGAAAGGCGAGCCGGCTATATGTTAATTTGCAAACGTGCTGTTTTGTTCCATGGTGTTATACCGTAATAACATTCAAGGTGAAATGTGTTTTGTAATCAATTTCGTTAATGTTGGTGTAGCAAGCGAACCGAAATAACAAGACTTGTGTTAATAGTTTTACTAATCTAAAGTACATCATTGTTAATGCATTTTTGTTTAATGTGTAACGACTGGTGACGTAATAGTTGATTCTTCTTTTGATAATATTATTTTATTGGTATGTTCTTTTTCATTATTATAATAGTTTTTTTTGTGTGTATGGCCGGTGTTTATAATACCAGGTATGACTCATGACTATAAGCTTACGAATAACTCTATTATTAAAATGTGTCTAGTAGTTATGTAGATGAAGTCAAAGAATTGTTTTTGTTGTTGCTAAGCATAAAACTCAAGATTGGCTGTACCAATACCTGTTTTTTTTAATATTCGTTAAAGCCCAATGAAATTTCTCATGGAACCAGTAATTTTGCAAGGAATATAAGAAAACGTTAGTTTTCTTATATTCCTTGCACTGAGTTAACCATAAGAGATAGAGACACGTTATCTTTCACTTTTATGTAGTATTCTTGTAGATCTACAATGATCTAGAACATCACTTTAGTGTATCTCTTCTGCTTTACGCGGCACACGCGATTAGATATTGTTTCCAACAGACGAGTTTTTAAAATCACGTTTTGTTAACCCAAACCTTCTAGAAGAATTGCACTATATTTTACTAAAAACCGTGCAAAAATCCGTTCAGTAGATTTTTAGAGAATCGATCACATTCACACAGCTTTTGGGAGCTTTGTTTTATAATAATTATAGATAGATAAGTATTGATTATCTATAAGCAATAAATATTTAATAAGTATATTGCCAATATATATTGCTTACCTAACACTTTTTACTGTTACTTAAAATTAAAAATTTTCCAAGGCGGTGCGCAGTTCGGCGAGTCATATTTGAATGTGCAATCTTTATTTTAACAAAGCGGGTTCGGGTTTGGAAAATCGTTGAAGCCGTTAGGAATTGCTCATTTAAATCTTCTCTTCTACTTTTTCAACCGATGGACGTCCACTGCTGGACATAAGTCTCTTCATGGGATGTCCACAATACAGAATCTTGTGCCGTCTGAATCTAGCGGCTCCCCGCGACCTTTTTGAGGTCGTAAGTCCATCTCGTAGGGACTCTACCAACACTGCGTTTTCCGATGCGGGATCGCTATTCCAACACCTAGAGACCCCAACGCCCATCTGGGGTGTAAGCAGGAGGCTTGTCTCCATCAGTCTCCTTAATTTTTAACCTCACCTGCATGCGGTGCACCCTGCAGACTAACCGATGAGATTCGAACCTAACCATTCATATATCTGACCTAAATGACCGGCCAGACCGCCAGTGGGCAACAGCACTGTCGGTGCGACATGGTCAGCGCTGCGATCACCAACTCGCATGCCAAGCGTGGTGATTACTGGCAAAACCTTCATGTTCAGACTTGTTCAAAAAAATTAATACTAGATTTTAAGCGCAACTTCGTTCGCGTGGACTGCAGTCTTATTATTTGAGTAAACCATAACACATATTAATTATAGTTAAAGTGGGTTAATCTTAAAAGCTAGACATATGATGTCGCGGGTTTTTTACTAAGAACTTTTAGAGGGGAACAATTTTGTAACACATGATTTTTTAAATAACTTTCACCGTTTACTTAGCGCGCGCATGGAAAGCTTTTAATTTTGCCGTTTTCGCAATATTTTTTATTGCTGCTCTTCTCCTATTCATCTTAGCGTGATGTTATATAGCCTTCCGATAAATGGACTATCTTACACTCAAATAATTTTTGAAATCGGTCCAGTAGTTACTGAGATTAGCGCGTTCAAACAATCAATCAAACAAACAAACTCTTTAGCTTTATATATTAGTATAGATTAATGTATATTACATTTGTAATGCTTCTCCGCAGGTATTTGAGCGTGGCGCGGTGAGGTGCCGTAGGTCGCGATGACGACCGACATATCGGTGTCCCGCTGGGACCCCAGCATCGGCCACGGCCAGGAGATCATCGACGACTTCGAGTACGATGGCGGCAATTCCTCGTCGAGGCTTTTCGAACGATCGCGCATTAAAGCGCTTGCCGGTAAGTTCTTGTCTTCAAAAGTTTTCAAGAAAAAAATCAACAACTTTTAGTGATAGAATAAAAACATCGAATACACATATTACGTTAAATATAATTTTTTCTTCAAATAAGTTTCATTGCATGTTGTGCTTACCTTAATATAGTTAAGTAATTAGCAATAATTTAGTATATATTATTATATAAGAATGTAAGGTTATAATTAACTGCTGGTAAACCCAATAAAGAAAAAGAAACCTATACAATGTGTGATGCTTCTAACGACCTATGTTTAGTTTTAGGTGCAGAATGATATAGTTATTTCAATTAAATACATAATTAAATGAAGTTGTTAAAATTAAATGAAGGTAGACCTAGATAGACCTTACCATTGTCAGAGGGTCATTGGGTTTTGAATTATTTCCTTTTCGAAGGTTCTTTGTCATATTTTTAATCGTAAAATATTTGATAATAGCACAGTAAAGGTTGTGGATGATATTCACACAATGTATAGTTTGTTTTGCATTATATTAATATATTTCGCCCTAAGAATAAAGTCCTTTGCTTTTATACATGCGACTTTTTTCTTCAAATAGAGTGATTTATTCGCTATATATTTTATACGTAGAGCAAGTGGTTCTGACAAAAACTGCACTACATCCATAATATCTTGTCGGAGCTCTATTAAGCTCTCATTTTAATTTGCCGTATTCAAACTTTCGTTCATAGTAAATGCATAAAAAAAACACTCAGTCTCTATAAATACCTACTTAGTATCTTGTCCGAGATTTGGCGTGCTGAACTAATTTTAGTGTGAACGATCGTGAACCTTTAGACTCTATGCTTGGTATTCGGAACTAAATTCTTGCAATAACTGTTCTTCGAGATTGCTTGTGCGATTTCATTAATGTACCGTATTCAAAATTTATTCTAACTTCAATTTTCCCACTGGTAAATTTTTGCAAAGATAATCCATATACGTTATTCGATATATCGGGACGGTGACTTTGAAAACGCCTTGCTTAAAAATACCAGAATCAAAAGTATCAGAATAATATAAAAAAACAACTTGAAGTTTCCGATGTTGTTGTTTTAACGTCAAAAACTAAAACTTTAGTGATACCATAGAGAATACATAGAAACAAACCAGAAAAGTGTTCAACGTTTCGATTTCTATATATAAAAAAATGATTCACATCGCTTAACGGGTATTTGTGGGAACATTTTATACGGATTACGAAAAGGTTATTTTTTGTTTTTATATAGTAATATCAGAAAAGACTTTATTTTTGGACAGTTTGCAGTTTTCAAAAATGTTACTATTTGAAATTCAACTTACGGTATACTACGGTCTATTAAGTTACGTTCTCCATAGCGCGATAAAACCGATAAAGTCGATAAGATGGTCGCTGCAATGTAGGCAGGTGATAACATGATTACATTTCTGTAGTCATGTAATATTAATTTTATTGTGTCCCGTAATAACTAATCAGACAAATGTAAAAAATATATATATTCGCGATGAAGTAAATAAAAAATATATAATGCTAAATGTAGAATGGAGTATCCGTCTTCATACCTGTTAGATGCCAGGTTCGTAAAAACACATGCAGAAACCTCCACCACCGCTACCACAATTCACAGGCACTACACACTTTCACTATCACAAACTCAACAATCGTGTCTTGCGATCTTGCGATGCAATCTTGCGGATTTTCGTATAGTCTCTGTCCTAATGACGCATCGGTTGGATAATTTTTGTATTTACTTTATCGAGGACTATAACAAAATAAATTTATATTTACTTTTGTATTATGGACCTCCGCATAGTAACGCCTTGTTCTATAAATTAACTGTGATATTAAATTTTTCATACATTGAAATATGTATCTGTTGCACATGCTGATGATAATGAAAAACATTACCTTGTAACGCGCTGTCCTATATTTAGTATTATGTACGCGCAACGACTTATCATTTATTAAACCATACCACACCCGATTTTTCCTCTACAAATAAAGGTGTCACAAACAATTGGATACAAATTGCTAAGTATTACTACTACTTAGTATAATACTCCTAAGACATTTATCAACCGTGCCAAGAGTTATCTGATATGACCACTGAGTGTATTCAGTATAGCACACACACTGGCAAATACGTTAAAAATGAAAGCGATATATTGGGACATACATATTGATGCGCTTAAATATTACCTTTTAAATAAGTTTGGTGCGGGCTGTTTGAGCGTACAAGCAAAGTGAGGAAAAACATAACTTTAATATAACATAGTTCATTAACCAGACCGAGTGCTGTCGACATCTGGAGCGTGCGTATCGAATATCCTTGTCCAGCGAGCAGTTGAATTTTGTCGCTCTAATTCTTCCCAATCTTTCGTCCAACTTCTCAGTCATTCGGTGCTGGTGATATGACATCGACGGAGTGTTACGATCTGATAAAACAAGGCGTCGATATCGAAGTGCCCGGCTTGGAGGTTTATTATGACAAAGTTGTGCGTGAACTCAGAGGTTTGTACGTTACATAACCTTTTAAACAAAAACTTTTGTCATTACATGTATCTAAACTGGAACACCTATGCTCAGTGTTAGCTTAAGTTGATTCTAAAATATGTGATTCATAAGTGATAAGTGATAAGAATTGTGGTATGAAGTACAATAATAAATGCCTGGGAAATATTTGATAAGCGCCTGTGAGGCGAAACATTGAAGGCGTGAAATTATATATTTAGAGCTAGAGAAGCATTATTTTATTATATAAAATGTATTTGGTTCAGTTGATATTTTGTAAATTTCAAAACACCTTTAGTTCACCATATTTGTTGATGCAAAAATATGTAAATGATAACCCAGTTATTATTTTGACAATGCGAAATTGAACATCACTTTTGTAAATTTGAATATATTCTGTTATTTTTTATTAATTTTAATATAATTACGATTTAAAGGTAAAAAGTACCTTATATACATACATTATTAGGCAGACGTACACGTTTATTGTAAAATCAAACACAACAACGCAAATGCATATTTCTGTGCTGTAGGTGTTATTTCACAAGTTTGATACCAATTTATAACTATATTCAACATGTAACTTTATTCTTCGGATGGGGCGAATTATAAATTGGTATCAAACTTGTGAAATAACATTTAACGAAATATTTAAAAATCGAACTCCAAAATAATATTGGTGCACATTTACATAACCTTACTTTCCGCTCTAAAGCGCACAGGCAATTCAATCTGCATCTTGCATTACCCATATTAGTTTCTGAAACAAAAGCCCCAAGCTTCGTGAGTTATTTCAATGTCTTTGCCTACTGCGGACGGACGGAGCCTGCGAAAGCCTGACAGACAGGCGCCGCGCCCCGGCCTGCCTCACTGGCGGTTAATGTGTTAACACTCATTCCCTTCATAGCAATACATTTTGTTGTCATTGGTTATATATTTGTGTTACGCTATCGCAGGTTTTGTGGTTTTCAGTGTTTTTACGGGTTTATAATGATTGATCATGCGCGTACATTGTTCGCATATTTTATTAAGTTTAAAAATAGTTATTATTTTCTGTTTATAAAGAGTGATAAACTCGGGTATGGTGTTGTTAAATACTTATGCGTCCGAAAATTTGTGGCTGATGTTGCGATTATGATGACTTCATAAGGTTTAGACTAGCGGAAGATTGAGTGAGCTATGCTTGTAGTCTCTCTACTAGAGATCTATAGAAGGGAGAATATTACCTATGTAACTAATATCCCTAATCTGATGTGCCTTTAATTACATGTGCCACATAGTCCGAAGATCAAATCGTTTGTTTATTATTAAAGTGACCTAATTCAAAAAAGTTGTTCTGTGGTAAATTGCAAACTTGTGAATGATAAAGAAAGTCATAACTTAAAAGCGCAAGAAATTACTAGTTTTTTTTAGTTTTTCGTAGCGTGATGTTATAGATGGATGGAAGTAAGGTAAAGTGTAAAATAGTAGTATAGTAAAAAGTAATAATTAAAATTCAGCTTAATTTTAAATTAGGTCACTTTAATACGAAGCGTGGGAAATGTATGTTCGAGTCCCAATCTGATAGAATCGTGATATCGCATTAGAAGATCCAGTGTGCTCATCACGACACGATTGATTGAACATTTCTTTAAGAAATCTGGTTTTGCTATTACAATAATTTTATATGCCAACTAATACCAGTTAGTTCTAAGTATTGTTCTACTGTATTGTTATTATAAATTGATTTCCTATTACAGACGAAAGAGAGAGTGTACAGAAGAAGACTTTTCAAAAATGGGTGAATTCACACCTGGTACGTGTGGGATGCCGTATCAGCGACCTTTACGTGGACATGAGGGACGGCAAAATGCTAATCAAGCTGCTGGAAGTTCTGTCTGGAGAAAGATTGGTGAGTATGATGTATGAGGAATGTTGGGAATGTTCCTAGTTTTAGGTTGCGTATAGATGTAGTAAGCTCATTTCGTCCCCGAATTTTTTTTTTAGAATATCGCAAAATTGGCATAAAATATAAAAATAAAAATAACGAATTAAAAAAAAAAAATTTGTAACCTTCATAATTTTTTTTAGTTTCTCTCTTAAAATTTTTGAGACTTAGCGTGCCCTCAAAAAAGAAGTGTCAAAAAATATCCTGGATCTGTCAATGGTTGGGGATAGAACTTAAAAATACAATTCAGTAAAATAATAGCTTTAAAAGTTTAAAAATTACTCTCCATCTATTTACTATAAACAAATCCCGCATTAAAAATTAATGTGACTATATTAACGTTGTCGTTACGCTCTGTAAAGTAAATATTACACAATTTAATGTTTGAGTTACACTGTGAATATATTACCAATGTGAATCGTTTAAACGGTGATTTAAGTCTCGAAACATATTTAGGTGATAGTCACAAGTGGATGTCACTCATCAATTCCTTGTTAGTTATGATTTGTGTATGTAGGAAAATTATAAAGCTTCTGGCGTAAAGTTATAACATATAGAACAGGCCGAGCAAGTTTTGACACGGTTCAGTTAAAAATATAAAATTATATTACCAGAACTATTCTACCCGTAGTTCAGAACATTATCATGCACTGAGAAGAACTGGCAAAACAAAAATAACAATCCTAGCAGGGTCAGTAACAATTCAACTAAATCGTTCCCACTTGTCTAATCAAGACCAGTTACAATACCATTGCGAAGCGCGAGCGTCTAATAGTCATACGAGTCAACGTTTAGAACGAGACGCACTATAACGAGCTCCGCTATTCAAAGGAAATCCACACTTACTTGAAAACTCCTACTTTCGCTATCGATCACTTGAGAACCACGTATACGTTTGCTTAAGAAACAAGAACATTACAGCTTCAATTGGGTAGAATACATAATATAAGATCATAATTTGTTTTAGCCTCGACCAACAAAAGGCAAAATGCGTATCCACTGTCTTGAGAACGTGGACAAGGCGTTGCAGTTCTTGCGTGAACAGCGCGTTCACCTTGAGAACATGGGATCCCATGATATCGTTGACGGAAACGCCAGGCTCAACTTGGGCCTGATTTGGACGATCATTCTTCGCTTCCAGGTTTGCACAAAATTTAAACTCAATTATAAAATAATTCCCAACAATCCAAACTTGTCAATTGCCACTTAAATGACATAGTATTCGATAGATAGTATCTTATATGCTTAATTGATGGTGTGTTATATGTTTAATTAATGGCGTCTTATACGCTAAATTGATAGTCTTATATGCTTAATTAATGGTGTCTTATACGCTGAATTGATGGTGTCTTATATTCTTAGTTGATGGTGCCTTATATGCTTAATTGATGATGTCTTATATGCTTAATGAATCGTGTCTTATATGTTTAATTAATGGTGTCTTGGATGTTTAATTATTAGTGTCTTGTATGTTTAATTATTAATGTCTTATATTCTTCAATTATGGTGTCTTATGCTTAATTAATGGTGCCTTATATGATTTATTAAGATGTCTTATATGTTGAATTAACGGTGTCTAATATGCTTCTTTGATGGTGTCTTATGCGAATAATTAATGTCTTATAAGCTTATGTGCTCTTGCAGATCCAAGACATAACAATCGAAGAGACCGACAACAAAGAGACAAAGTCCGCTAAGGACGCACTTTTATTATGGTGTCAAATGAAGACTGCTGGCTACAACAATGTGAATGTGCGCAACTTTACCACCTCGTGGCGCGATGGTTTGGCCTTCAACGCCATCATACACAAGCACAGGCCTGATCTCATACAGTTTGAGAAATTGCACAGAAGCAATCAAATACACAACCTAAACAACGCGTTCAATGTGGCCGAGGAGAAACTTGGACTTACTAAGCTTTTGGATGCGGAAGGTAATAAATTATATTATTTCACTAATGAATTTTATGAATATATTCTATATATTTTATAAAAAATCATGTACATAATTAAACACAAAAAAATGTATTTTTTGGATTTGGCGTTATTACCAATTTACTATTTATCACACGCTTATAGGAAACCTGCAGATCTCTAGAGAATTCTAGGGATATGTGTAACCTACCAATCCGCATTGGTGCAGCGTGGTAGGTCTTAGCTCCAACCCTTCTCTCCAGAAATAGAGAGAGGAGGCCTATTCCCAGTAGTGGAATATTAACAGCCGTTACTTTACTTTTTTTACCTAAACCCAACCGCTTTCTTTTTGTTCCATGAAGTAATGTTTTGAAAAGGATAACGTGCTACTATGAACTACACATAACTCTTGCCTCTTTTACTCACATGTTTTTAGGACGCATTCCGAACGCTCATTTGGCAACGACTTAAAGTGTGCGTCTTTGAGACGTTATGATATGAAAAAGCAAAACAATTTAGTTAACTTCTTCAATTGAGTCCCAATAAGAGTTCATCTTAGGCCTGCTGGTCCTTTGACAGGACCTCCCGACCGACTTTTGAACAATACACGGTCTAATCTTTCGGCTATCACCGCAGTATATTTTCATACTCTTGCACATTTATACATATTATAAAACAAACTTTACACTTCATAACAGACATCGCAGTGGAGCATCCCGATGAGAAATCAATCATCACGTATGTGGTGACTTACTACCATTACTTTAGCAAGATGAAGCAGGAGACCGTGCAGGGCAAGAGGATCGGCAAAGTGGTCGGCATCGCCATGGAGAACGAGAAGATGATGCACGAATACGAATCATTGACTAGGTAAATGAACTCGCACTTTCTTTTTAGTAATTACTTTTAAAAAATTCTGCAGCAAAAACAGTGTATCCCTCGTGAAAATCAGTGTATTGAATAGCAATTTGGAACATAAAAGTAGCTATTGTAAGTTAACCATAAGAGATAGAGACATGCTGTCGCGGACTTTTTTTTATAGTATTTTCTAGATTTACAATTCTCTAGTACATTCATTGCTTTAGTGTATCTGTTGGTTTTCGCGGTGCACGCGACTAAAGCTTCCACCAGGCGAGTTTTTTTTATAACCGCGCGACCTTTTCAACACAATTTGCATAAAACCCTAATGCGCTATGTATCTAAACCTTCTGGAAGAATTGCACAAAATTTTAGTAAAAATCGTAAAAATCCGTTCAGTAGATTTTGAGAAAATCGATCACATACACACAGAGACAGATTTATAGAAGCAGGCGTTACTTTACGGAACTCTATATTACAAGCAATATAACAGAACTAACCACCTTGCTATAATCCGCACGGGTTAAGCGAATGCATGCAAAGCTAATGTGTATGAAGCAGGCAAAATCTACGCACCTTATACATGTAGGACAAGCCACGACATGCACCCCAAGGCGCAATTCACCAGCAACAACGCACACAAAAGCAGCACACGCACCCACCACCACAATCTCGACGATCGTTTCGCCCCGAAACCGAAGCATCATCAGGAGGATAGGCTCCCACGACAAAAATCGTAATGATTACGATTAGCACGCTTAACCCGTGCGGATTATAGCAAGGTGGTTAGTTCTGTTATATTGCTTGTAACACAGAGACAGCTTTAGGGGACCTTGGGCTAGGGACCAACATCTATACTTTTATAATATGTATAAATGTTAGCACCGTATAAGTTTCAATTTTCAAATTTCATCAATATTTCTTCAGCGTGAAAGCCGTGAAAGCGTAACGGATAGACAGACAGACGAAAACGGTATGATATATAAAAATCTAAGGTTGTCAGTTAGTTATAACAATAAAGCCATACTTATAACACGTCTTTTACATCCTGGTACTGGGAAGCCTAATGGCATTTTGATGTTTGTTTTGCGAATAATATGCTAACTAGCCATGAATATAATCTACCAGAGATGTAACAGACACTTGAAAATCGGTGTTTGCAGTAGGTATATTATATAATACCTACTGCAACTCTGCACATGAAGTCTTGCATTGTTTTTTTCTTGTTTCACCATCATCATCCTCCCTTATCCCACTCTAAGTGGGCTCGGCAGAACAATTTATAAACATTCTTTCACATAACCATGATGTGACCATGCGGCTGCGTATTTTACGACACCTCAGTAAGTAATGAGGTTGGTCTATTGTACTCAAAACCGGATACCACACGGTGGGTCGACTCACCTTAGTCGCCCTTTACGACATGTAAAGGGCGACTAAGGTGAGAAATGAGGTTGGTCTATTCTCAGCCGGATACCACACGGCATGTAACTATATTTTAGTAAGTACAAATAAGTACAGTGCATAGGTAACCAGCTAACTAATTACATAACTTTCGCACTGACGCTGAAAGTGCGTAACGCAGTGAGTAAATAAATTAAATTATATTGAAGTCGTTGTTCGTTACTCTTCCGGTTCATAAAGTACTCAAAAATCCATAAATAATTTACAAAAGCGGTTTGAATAATGAAATGTTATTATTAATTAATTTTAATCTAAAAACACCGGTCACTTGTAGTCACGTGTTGTCACTGAGTAGAAACTCAGCTGGATACCACAAGGCATGTTTTCGTTCTTTATTGTCGTTAAAAAATATTTTTGTGGTCAATACATACATTAACCATTAAGATCATTATCATAATTTAAGAGATATCGTGGCTTAAAACAGTTCTTTATTTAGTGATTTTTTCCAGTGATCTTCTACAATGGATCGAGCGCACAATCGAAGCTCTTGGTGATAGAACATTCGCCAACTCATTAGAAGGCGTACGTCAGCAATTGATACAATTCGCAAATTACCGCACCGTTGAAAAACCCCCCAAGTAAGTATATTGGACCTTCTACCTAAATCGGGAACTTTAAATTTCTGCTCTATCGACAATTACCTTTTACATATAATTAACCGTAGACATGTGAAAGCTGAAAGTAACACAAAATTCAGTGTAATGTAATGACATGGACATAACAACTTCAAAAGTTTCTAAATTAATATATTTACTTTTTTTTCCATTAATATGATACTATTATAATAAGAAAATTAATATGAAAGATAATATAAGGATATGTATTTATAAATTTCAGTGTTAAAGAATAGTTTGTTTCCTAAAAGAACTTGCACCATTCACATATGTGACAGTTTAAGTTAACCATTTCATTCGTTTGGAAGCCTGCACCACTAAACTAAAACTTAAATATTATTATATTTACTGCTTTTAATCAAATGAAATGAAATTATTATAATAAGAATAAAGAAAAGAAAATATAAATACGGACAAGGCGAAAAATTACACATTTATTGTATAGTTTAATTGATAATAATAAATTTCCAGATTCGTGGAGAAGGGCAACCTCGAAGTCCTCTTGTTCACGTTACAATCTCGTATGAGGGCGGCGAATCAGAAGCCGTACACTCCTAAAGAAGGACGCATGATTCACGACATCAACCGCGCTTGGGAGAGGCTGGAGAAGGCCGAGCACGAGCGGGAACTGGCTCTACGGGAGGAGCTCATCAGACAGGAGAAACTGGAACAACTCGCTGCCAGGTCATTATATTCTCGCGTCATATTTTAGTTATCATACTTTGATTGGCTGGCATAAGCGTGTGATAGCCAAGCGGTGAGACCGTGCGACTCTTTCGAGGGAAACACGAGTTCAAACCCGGGCAGGCACCAATGAGTTTTTCTATTAAAACTCATGTGTCTAATTGATAATTGCAATTTATCACACGCTTTTCGGTGAAGGAAAACATCGTGAGGAAACCTGCATATCTCTAGAGAATTCTAGGGATATGTGTAACCTACCAATCCGCATTGGAGCAGCGTGGTAGGTCTTAGCTCCAATCCTTCTCTCCAAAACCGGAGAGAGGAGGCCTTAGCCCAGCAGTGGGCATAACAACGGGCTGTTACTACTATGATTATTTCCAGATTCAACCGCAAAGCGCAGATGCGTGAGACATGGCTGTCCGAGAACCAACGGCTAGTGAGCCAGGACAATTTCGGCTTCGACCTCGCGGCTGTGGAGGCGGCCGCTAAGAAGCACGAGGCGATTGAAACCGACATCTTCGCGTACGAGGAGCGGGTTCAGGCCGTGGTTGCGGTCTGCTCGGAGCTGCAGGCTGAGCGGTGAGTTAACGTTTCATCATTTTTCACCTCAAATAGAACCAGCCCATTATTCTAGCTATTAGTTTTTAGATGGATAGATAAGCTGTGATAGCCTAGCGGTGAGACCGTGCGACTCTCTAGAGACGACATATGTTCAAACCCCGGGCAGGCAAATAGTAGCAATATTTAAACAAATTTAGACTAGGTAAAACAACTTGAATTAAAATATGAAAAATTTAGCCTCAGACCCACACAACTAAAATCATCTTGCACTGCGGTTACTAAAAAACAAAAATTACGTTAATAAGCACTAGAAAATAGTACAATAATGTAACGTCACCGTCATGCAGACAGAAACATAATAATGTACCATCTATGTATTAGAAGCATTAAAATTGTATTAGAATAAGCCCTATAAGTAATTAGAAATAAATATCCTGTTAATATCTAAGAAAGGAAATGTTAAAAATAAGCAATAATGTAATTAGAAATTAAGATATTAGAAAAATAAGAATAAGTTAAAACAAAAACTGTAAAAAATGACTCTGATCCCCTTGTCAGAGGAATAAGAATAAAAAAAAAAAAATATATATATGAACAAAAACCCCGGGTTTTCTATTAAAACTTATGTGTCTAATTGATAATTGCAATTTATCACACGCTTTTCGGTGAAGGAAAACATCGTGAGGAAACCTGCATATCTCTAGAGAATTCTAGGGATATGTGTTACCTACCAATCCGCATTGGAGCAGCGTGGTAGGTCTTAGCTCCAATCCTTCTCTCCAATAACGGAGAGAGTAGGCCTTAGCCCAGCAGTGGGCATAGTAACAGGCTGTTACTTTACTTTACTTTACTACTTTACTAGATAAATAGATGAATATCTTATTTAATACCAGTTAAGGGAAAGCTTTAATACTAATTATAGGGTAAAACGTGCAAAGGGCGGTGTTATCACTGATTAGTGATATCTTCCAGGCAACTCTTTGAAACAAAAGAATCTTATCCATATGTGTATATACCCCTATGTGTATGCATGTGTAGATATAATATCAATAAAAAAATAAAAACAAGCAAGAAAAATTAGATAAATAGAAAGAAATTGAAGCATAATGTGTAATGAAAACGATTGCAAACGTTAGTATTAGCATAAGATCTTGATTTAATTGATATATTGGCAAAATTCCTTGACACGCTATTAAAATGGCAAATGATGAAGGCAATTTTTGTTGCATCTTCGTTTATATACTGAGCGCTCCACATTTTTTTCACAATTTTTCATTTACTTTTTGTTATTTTTCACTTTTTAATTATAAAGCGTGGATTCTAGTTTTGTAAACTCTATTAATTTTTAAATTATGTTTGCTGCAATTTTTAGTCTTTGTGTTAAATAAAATAATAAAATATAGGAATAAAATGATTGATGTTAGTGATATCAACCAGGTGATCTCGGTTTGGAGATATTTTCGTATGAATTCTTCAAATTCAAATTTAAAATATTCTGTATCCAAGTAAACTTGTAAACAGTTGCTTTTGAATCGTCAACATCTACTGCTGGTTCGGAAAGTTGTTCCTACCGAGAAGAACCAGCAAGAAACTCGTCGGTTGCTCTTTTCAAAGAATAATTCTTATTACTAGTTACATATAGTTGTTAATGTCTTTTGCGGAATCAAAGAGTTGCTATATCCACGCATTCTTATCGTCGTTATTAAGTAATCCTCAATAGTATAGTAGGCAATCTGAATTAGCCTTTTTTAATAGTATTTTTAAACTGCTGTAATGGTAAAGTTAAAGTAGATTGTGGAATTTATTATATTATCTTAATCCAAACCCACAAACGACTTCCGTTCTTTTGCAAGGCGCAAAGCAGGAATCGCAAGCTTATGTTGGTTCCTACTTTGTCTATTATCTAGTACTAAAAATATACTTTCTTCCTTATAGATACCATGATATGGAGCGTGTATGTGCCCGCCGTGACAACGTCCTCCGTCTGTGGGCCTATCTTCTAGAGCTTCTGCGAGCAAGGCGAGCTAGACTGGAGCTGTCTCTACATTTACAACAGAACTTCCAGGTAAATATCAGTCCATTTTCAGTTCCAACAAAAGAAATTGGCATATTTATTATGACACAAGTGCAGAGTACATGCCTTTTTTTAACAGAAGTTTTAAAGAGGTCACAAGGCAGGCATTAAAGCTTATCATTATCAGCTCTTAACTCTTTATTAAGTTCCCTAAAATATACGTTTTTCCCTAGAAACAAAAAAGATTTTTTTTATATCCCATATCTTAATCTTGGTGTAAAGGCTTTAATTATACAGACAGAAAGACTTTTTATAGACATATTTATAATATTACTTGGGATTAATGATTATGTGTATTGTAATTTTATAAGTAAATCGATATATTGTTGTATATGTCGAAGTTTTTCTTCAATAGTGAATAATATTAGCTCACTGAACGAGGCTAAACAAAAATGGTAGCAAAGCTAAGCAGTGAATAAGTTACGTGTTAAACAATGTGTAATATAACAAAATTTTCTATTTTATAATCTAACTATATTAATATAAGTGGACAGTGAACCGTCGAAACAATGTTGTGTACATCTATAATTGGTGCATGTATCAGATGTTTTCTTATTTTTGTATGTAGCCTAAGCAATTTTTAATACTTAAGCTTTCTTAATAATAATAATAAAAAAACTATCTTTTAAATAGGAAATGCTGTACATTCTGGATTCGATGGAAGAAATCAAGATGCGTTTACTGACAGACGACTATGGCAAACATCTGATGGGTGTGGAAGACCTCCTGCAAAAGCACGCACTAGTCGAGGCAGATATCAACGTTTTGGGAGAACGCGTCAAGGTAAACGTCATACATTACAAAATCCTAAAAATCTATTATATATTCAAAAGTCACAATTTGCTATGATACAGTTACTTAGAGTTTAGGTTGAAATATGTGAACTCAAAAAGGCAGTACATTTTTAAAGGCAACTTGTAATCTTGTCACTTACAAGTGACAAGATTACAAGTTGGCGCTTTTATTTTAAAAAAACTTGATTCAATATCTACAAAAATAGAGCAGAATTGGTATCTAATGTCACAAGCATACGATATATTTTTCGTTAAACAAATGTTTTAAATCGTGTAGGTTCGTGGTTGGTATACTTGTAATCGGAGTTAAGCGGTTTTGCAGCTAAAATGCGTAGTGAAACAATACTTACACTGTCCAATCTCGATTAGATCAGTAAGATCAGTAGCACATCAATAAAACAAAAAAATGTTTTTCAAAATCCTTACTAATATTATAAATGCGAAAGTCTGTCTGTCTGTCTGTCTGTCTGTGTCGTTTTCACGGCCAATCCGCTGAACGAATATCAATGAAATTTGGCAGAATCGTTCCTTATACACCGGGGTAACATATAGGCTATAGAAATCCTGTTAATTCAACAGGAATAAAATGACGTTCAAAAACGCCATCTATAATAAACATAATAAGTTATTTTTATTTACAATTTGTCAAAGTTACTAATATATTAACTGCCTGGAATCGAGCCCTTTAAGTCCAATCTGTAGAGGTGAGAGTTTTTATATTATTTGATATCTGTGTACTGGATAAATGTTATAATTTATAAATTTGACAGCTATTACAACGTATAATAAATATAAGTCATACGCGCTTGTTAAACTATATTTCGAAGTTATAAAAGTTACAAAGTGTTGAGAAATCTATTCCGAATTCTTTGTCATAGGTCGTTGTTGGTCAGTCTCAACGGTTCTTAGAACAAGAAGAGGGCGGTTACCGGCCATGCGATCCCGCTATCACCGTGGAACGCATTCAGCAACTCGAGAACGCGTATGCGGAGTTGGTACATCTCGCTGTAGAGCGCAGGTATTACAATTGATTTTAATAATAGATGGTATGTCTTGTATGGTAATCTGATAATAGATCATCTGTCTTATATACATGTTGGATACAAAACTCCAATGGAGCACACACATAACAGCTCTCGCAGGGAAACTCAGTTCAGCAGCCTATGCTATTCGAAAGATAAGACAGTTTACAGACGTCGAAACAGCAAAACTAGTTTATTTTGCTTACTTCCATAGCATTATGTCTTATGGAATAATGTTATGGGGTAAATGCGCTGATATTGAGAAAATGTTTGTATTGCAAAAAAGAGCCATACGTGGCATTTATAATTTGAGTCCGCGTGAGTCCCTGCGAGAGAAGTATAAGGAAACAGGTATTCTTACGTTAGCTTCACAGTATATTTTTAGCAATTTGATTTTTGTGCATAAAAATATACATAATTATAAAAAGATTGGCGATGTATATAATAGACAAAGTAGGAACCGACATAAGCTTGCGGCTCCTGCTTTGCGCCTTGTAAGAGAACGTAAGTCGTTTGTGGGTTTGGGTATAAGATTCTATAACAAAATTCCGAAATCAATTTTGGCCATGCCATTACAGCAGTTTAAAACCACTGTTAAAAAGAGGCTGATACAGAAAGCCTACTATACTGTTGAAGATTACTTAGATGATAAGGATGTGTATATATAGGTGCACCTCTACCCTGTACAAGACAGTAATAAATAAATGTAACTAGTTCTAAGATTTATATTTTAAAAAGAGCAACCGCCGAGTTTCTTGCTGGCTCTTCTCGGTAGGAACAGCTTTCCGAACCAGCAGTAAAGTTGACGATTCAAAAGCACTTGTTTACAAGTTTACTTGAATAAAGAATATTTTGAATTTGAATTTGAATTTTGATCATCTGTCTTATAATAATAATCTTTATTTGCAGAATAAGGGTATAACATTAGATAACATTAAATTTTAAAATTGATTGAACGCTTAACCATAAACTACGATGCGTGTGTAAAATTAAAAAGTCAAATAGAATTCAAATAAACCTTGCAATAAACTATAATTAAAATTCTTTAATCTCATAAAAACATAGCTCAAAAAGATAATTTAGAAGTTTATTTTTATATCGTTTAGAAGCATTTCTTTTCTTAACAAGATGACAGTTTGTATGGTAATACAACGGTTTGAATAGTAAATAATCTGTCTTATATAATAATGCAATTGTTTGTATAATAGATATTCTGTCTTGTATGGTAATATAATTGTTTGCTAAATAGATAATCTGTCTTGTATGGTAATACAACTGTTTGCTTAATAGATAATCAGTCTTGTATGGTAAAACAACTGTTTGAATAGTAGATAATCAGTCTTGTATGGTAAAACAACTGTTTGAATAGTAGTTAATCTGTCTTGTATGGTAATACAATTTTTCAGAAAATAGGTAATCTGTCTTGTATGGTAACACAACTGTTTGAATTAAATTAAACAACATAAAGTACATTATTTTGGTCTTTTATAGAAAGCGTCTTGAAGACAGCCGCAAGCTGTGGCAGTTCTACTGGGACATGGCCGATGAAGAGAACTGGATCAAGGAGAAAGAACAGATCGTGTCCGTTGACGATATTGGGCACGACCTCACCACTGGTAAAATCATATTACTATTCACGTCTTCTTCAATCGAGAGATGTCCACTACTGGGCATAGGACTCTTCAAGGGATATCCACACCATACGATCTAATAGTGCTTGAATCAAACGGCTCCCCCCGACCTTTCAGATCCTCAGTTCACATTGCACGGGCTCTACTGAGGCTGCGTTTCGGTCGCTACTTCCATCAGCATCCGATAAATATATTTTAAGCATTTTTACAGATTTCTCTAATCTGTTTTAATTACCTAATTTGCAAAATATACTTTATCATTCATTTATTAATTCTCTTTGTTGTTTTTATCGTCCATTATCTTGAATAATTCGTCAACTCTGGTCAATTTCTTTTTCGGTATCCCTCTACTTACGTTTTCCTAGACTGGCCCGTTGGCGCTGTGGGTAGTGACCCTGCCTTCAGCTCCGCGGGTCGCGGGTTCGATTCCCGCCGAGGGCCAACATTTTCTATAAACAAATTGTTGGTTCTTCGAGCCTGGGTGTGTATTTGTATATAGGTATGTATTTAAACTTGTATATGTAGTATATCTACCAGTTTTCCGTCACCCATAACACAAGTTTTAAGTTACTTTGGGGACGGACGACTGTGTGTGTAAATGTCCCATATATTTATTTATTTATTTATTCTTATTTCACATATACAAAATTCTCCCGCCCTTATCACACTCAAGTGGGGTCGGCACAACATGTTTTAACCATGTGGTATGATTTGGCTAGATAATATACGACCGGCCGCCTGCCTAACGTCACGTTATTTCACATTTACTAAGATTAAATTATATTTACTAAGATGTTGACATAGATCTGATTCTAGATCACAACTCATCAAATACTAACGGTAGTCATTAAACGATACGCGTGTTTCATTAAGTGCAATGTCATGACTGGCCCGTTGGCGCAATGGGTAGTGACACTGCGTTCAGCTCCGCGGGTCGCAGGTTCGTTTCCCGCCGAGGGCGAACATTTTCTATAAACAATTTGTTGGTTCTTCGAGCCTGGGTGTGTATTTGTATTTAAGTATGTATTTAAAATTATATACTAAGTATATCTACCAGTTGTCCGTCACCAATAACAAGTATTAATTTACTTACTTTGGGGATGGACAATTGTGTGTAAGTGTCCCATATATTTATTTAATAAAAAAACATGTAGGAGCCATTAATTGATATCGGAAGCCCTATACTAAGAATTATTTTAATTTTTTTAGTTTGATGTGATGTAAATGGTGTTTTTTTTTTAACCATATTTATTTTATGTTTTATGTTCGCAGTGTACCTCCTCATCTCGAAACATAAGGCGTTGGAGGCAGACGTGGAAGCTCACGAACTTCAACTGATGCGTGTTGCAGCCGTGGGAGACGAGCTCATATCGCAGGGACACTTTGGAGCGGACAGAATCCAGGTACTTTTATTTAAGATAGGACAATTTGCCAGTTCACAGTCGATATATTACTGTATCAAAAGTCATATACCCTGTTGGCGAATTTACAAATATTTCGCGGAAATATAGAAAATAAAAATTCGATATGTTAGAGACATGTAATTTTTACACCAACATACAATGCAATTAAAATCAAACCTTCAATAATTACGATTTCTATTTACCTGTAGCAACGTTATGAACGGTTGGTGCCATTCAAATTCAAATTTAAAATATTCTATATTCAAGTAAACTTGTTAACAAGTGCTGCGGAAAAATGCTCCTACCGAGAAGAGCCAACCAGAAACTCTGCTGATGCTCTTTTCAAAATATAATTTTTATAACTATGAAGTTTTATAACCTCGATAATAAACGCCATACCGGTAATTTATGATTTGGTGTTTTAATACGATGCCATGTAAATCCCTAAGGGATTTGGTTTCATTCTCTTTTCGGGTCAGCATTTTACCATTTTAAATTACACGATGCTGTGGCTCAGTCTGGTTTCGAATTCCGCTTAAAACAAAACTGTCATTGATAATTAAAAAATGCTCCGATCGCTACCAAACTTTTTCAAGATTATCCACTGAGTCAATCAAAAAAATTCATTAATATGTTATTCAAATTGTTCCATTCAGGAGTTTATAAGAAAAATACATACACACTTATATAGGCACTATAACAGAACTACCTCGCTATAATCCGCACGGGTTAAGCAAATGCATGCAAAGCTAATGTGTATGAAGCAGGCAAATTTTACGCACCTTATACATGCAGGACAAGGTCACCACACGCACCCCAAGGCGCCTCCACTAACAAAGCACACAACCACCACCACAACCTCGACGATCGTTTCGCTCCGAAACCGAAGCATCATCAGGAGATAGACTCCACGACAAAATCGCAAAGGAGTCTATCTCCTGATGATGCTTCGGTTGCGGGGCGAAACGATTGTTGAGTTTGTGATAGTGAACGTGTGTTGTGCTTGTGTATTGTGGTGGCAGTGGTGGAGGTTTGTGCATGTGTTTTTACGAATCCTGCACGTATCGGGTATGAAAATACTGATAGTCCACTATACATTAAACACTATATATATTTTCGATTTACTGTATCGCGGATTATAGCAAAATAATTTTATTATTACTTTTTTCAAGTTTTGATTGTTAAAATTTTATCTCAGGACCGTCTCCGCGATATTCTGTCACAATGGAACCACCTCTTGGACCTGGTCTCCCTCCGCAAGAACCGCTTGGACGCAGCCGTCCGCTACCATCAACTGTTTGCTGACGCAGACGATATTGACAACTGGATGCTTGACACGCTCAGGTATACTTTCATCTTGTTTATTTTATAACTTGCCCTCTCACACTGTAAAAAGTACAAATACCTGCCAACAAGCAAATAAAAATAACATAAATACATTGTACGGGCTAACACGTACATTTGCACCGTCGGCATTTACGCCATATTATTAATATCACTTAATACAAATTTGAAATCAGTACGACGTTAGCGGCTACGCGTGCTCAACCTATTCATTACTATCAAATCATTATAATTTATATCAATCAAATAAATCTATCAATTAAGCGTCGCAGTTATCAATATCAGTTATCAACAAAAGATAGTACAGGGTAGTAGCAGCCCGTACATACATCTAATTCTGAAAGGAATGAGAAATGCTAAGATTTTTTTTTAGTTTTTCATTTATTTTAATCCATAGTAATAAATAATAAATAAATAAATAAATATGTGGGACATTTACACACACGGTCGTCCGTCCCCAAAGTAAGTAACTTAATACTTGTGTTATGGGTGACGGACAACTGGTAGATATACTACATATATAAGTTTAAATACATACTTAAATACAAATACACACCCAGACTCGAAGAACCAACAAATTGTTTATAGAAAATGTTGGCCCTCGGCGGGAATCGAACCCACGACCCGCGGAGCTGTAGGCAGGGTCACTACCCACAGCGCCAACGGGCCAGTAATACATAGTATAAATGCGAATATCTTTCTATGCGTCAATGTATATAATAGTGATAATAGCGTCATCTGTGTTTGTAAAATAGGATTTAAAATATAGATATCTCATTTGTCTCAAAAGTCGATACAATACGGCATACGGCGTCCATTCCCGATATGGATGTATGGCCAAAAAATAAGTGTTAATATTTTTGACTCGATAGATTAGTTTTACATTCTGAAATTTTTCAATATTTATACTTTTTTCTAGTCAAATCGCTTGATATGCTTGGTCAATTGAACTCGTCCTTGAAACTTTTTAAGATAAATATAAAAATTCTAATTTTGATTCAATACTTTTTTATTTGTTAGATTGGTGTCATCTGAAGATACAGGTGTTGATGAGGCCCAAGTACAGAGTTTACTGAAGAAACACAAGGATGTGACTGATGAATTGAAGCATTACGCAAATGTCATACAACAGCTGAAACAACAGGTAATATATTTGTATTATTAGTTCTTGTATTTAGTATTTCTGGTGCTAAGCAAATTTTCTCTTTCAAAAATCTTCCAAAAACTCACTTTTTTATCGTCATTTAGTTAGCAATTTTAACAATATTACAAAATGATAACTATTCTGGGGCAAGCTATGGTGTAATGATAGTAAAATCTTTGACCAATGTGAATTAAGCATTTAATAAATTTCTACATGATGCTGTAAAAATACGTGTTTTTTTTTAATTCTATCCATCATTAATTCAATCTGGGTTGATTAATAAGTAATTTTTTGGTCATTTCTTATACAGATATATTGTAATGTGAAAACAAACGGTAAATACAAATTGATTGTGACTTTTTATATGTAAAAGTAAAGTAACAGCCTGTTTCTATGCCCACTGCTGGGCTAAGGCCTCCTCTCTCCGTTTTTGGAGAGAAGGATTGGAGCTAAGACCTACCACGCTGCTCCAATGCGGATTGGTAGGTTACACATACCCCTAGATTCTCTAGAGATATGCAGGTTACCTCACGATGTTTTCCTTCACCGAAAAGCGTGTGATAAATTGCAATTATCAATTAGACACATAAGTTTTAATAGAAAAACTCATTGGTGCCTGCCCGGGGTTTGAACCTATGTCGTCTCTAGAGAGTCGCACAGTCTCACCGCTAGGCTATCACAGCTTTTTTATATGTAAATCTTTTGTAAAAAAATTAAATTATGAAGTAATTAAAGTTTTACTTTAAAACTTTTGGAATAGTTTTGGCACAGCACAGGTATTTCTGATTGATGATGTATTTAACAGGCAAGTGAACTAAGCCACGAAGACGCTAACAGTGGCGAAGTACGCGAGAGACTCGCAGCGATCGACGCGAGACACGGCGAGCTAGCTGAGTTAGCCCGTCTGCGCAAACAACGGCTTCTTGATGCTCTATCACTCTTCAAACTACTGGCCGAAGCTGACGCAGCCGACCAATGGATCGCTGAGAAGGACCGGATGCTGGATACCATGCTGCCACCTAAGGATATTGACGACGTTGAGATCATGAAACATAGGTATATTTAATTAATCTATAGAATTAGGCGTTACTTTGCGGAGATCCATAATACAAAGGTAATAATAAAATGATTTTGCTATAATCCACTATAAAGTAAAAAGAATATATATATAGTGCTAAATGTATAGTGGACTATCCGTTTTTTCATACCCGTTACATGCAGGATTCGTAAAAACACATGCACAAACCTCCACCACTGCCACCACAATACACAAGCACTACACACGTTCACTATCACAAACTCAATAATCGTTTCGCCCCGCAACTAAAGCATCATCAAGAGATGTGTTTTTACGAATCCTGCATGTAACGGGTATGAAAAAACGGATAGTCCACTATACATTTAGCACTACATATATTTTCTATTTACTGTATAGCGGATTATAGCAAAATAATTTTATTATTACTTTTGTATTATGGATCTCCGCAAAGTAACGCGTAATTCTATAAATTATTTATTCGAGTTGTTATTACAGTGGTAGAGGATACGGAACACAATTTGTAAACAACCGAAAGTTAAAGAGTAATGTTGAGCGAATTTGAACTCTATATCTTATGTATTACAAACCCTTTTACATGTCTGTAAAAATATATATTAAATTAATTTTTCTATTAGGTATGACGGTTTCGACAAGGAGATGAACGCCAATGCATCTCGCGTAGCTGTAGTCAACCAGCTGGCAAGGCAACTCATCCATGTTGAGCACCCGCAAGCTCCTCGCATACAGGAGCGTCAGACTGCACTCAACCACGCCTGGAGTACACTCAGAGAAAAGGTAATTTAAAAAAAACCTATTATAAGGTAAGGATTGTGATGGTGTCTGTTCCGCGCAAACGTGCGGACGGATGAAACAACCTCCGGTTCCTGGGCCCGTCGTCTCGGCGTCTCAACCTACCTTATGCGGCCGTCAGCTGTATGTGGTCCGGCCTCATGAGTCACTGCGTTTATATGTGTACGTGTGTGTGTGTGCTTGTATGTACTTGGCCGAGTCCCGAAACCGTTGGCTCGCCTCTGCAATCTTCCACGGACACGTAATGTCTGTTTCTCCCGGAGTATACACTTCACTATATCGGTTAAATAACACCCGTTGTGCACACAACCTTCGTAAGGTCACCCGTTATTGAATCGTCCCTATATCGAATAGTAACCCAACGCGCACTAAAACCGTGGACGGTCGCGTCTTCTCAAACGCGTCACTAAATACTTATATCAGTCTCAAATGTCAATAAAGTCGTGTCACTACTGAGAATAACACCCGAAACGCAAAATTACACGTGTGCGTTATAAAAAGAATGCCGTATATAGACGCACGCGGCCTGTCTTTATCGTATTCGAAACGTCACTAACTGTCGAAATCGAATGCATAAAGGTCGTTGATCCGGCCGGTCGCGTCGCGTCTCGCGCGTCATTTTATTCTAAACAGTGTCTAATGCTATTAGTCTTTGTTGAAAAAGGATGAATGAAATAACATATATGTTCATTGGTAATGCTGTAGAAAAACATTCCTAAAATACTCTGGAATAATTACGAATTATTAACCATTGTTTTTACAGTTTATTACAGTTTTTAATAGTACATGCTTTTTAGGAATCTCTCTCTCTCCCTCTCTGTCTTTGCATTTAGCATTCCATATGTTTTCTCTAATCACGGATTGTAGGAACAAAATATTATCATTTCTTTTGGAATAAGGAAATTCTAATTAATAGACAGAAGTGCTATTCAGGATTACATAAATGATAAGGATACTTTGACATAGCTATTCTCCGACCTTTTACAAGTAGCAATGACAAAATATAACTAGTTGTAAATTGGAATTTGGAAAAACATGTGAGGAAAGTAATATATTTGAATTTTTTGAAAAGGCGGAAGGCAAGAAGGATGAGCTGAAATCCGCCCAAGGCGTACAAACGTTCTACATCGAATGCCGCGAGACTGTATCGTGGATCGAGGACAAGAAACGTATCTTGCAACAGACAGACAATCTGGAGATGGACTTGAATGGTAAGATCATTAGGAAGATTTTTTTTACTTCAGTGTTTATTAGATTATTAGATTATTTTTTCGTTAGTTAATAAGTGTTATTCAAAATTACTATTCTTTTTAAATTATGTTACTAAATCTTTATTGTTAAAAATATCTATAATACTGAGCTTCTTATTTATTTTTCGTGAGTCAGAGATTTTAGATTTAGACAAAGATTTTAAATTGTCCAAAAAAATTGTTATGCAATGGGTATAAAAATATATAATAAATTACCAATAGACTTTAGAATAGATAAACTGACATTTAATACATTTAAACAAAAATTATTTCAATGGTTATTAGATAATTGCTTTTATAGTGTTAAGGAGTACTTGGGTAGGTAATACATGAACATTTGTGAGTCCAAGACAGCAGTTTATGTAATTATTATATTTTTGACATATTTTATAATATCAATTTGACATATATATATTTTACTTATTTGACATAATTTTCTATAATTAATTTTCTGTAATAAATAATTAAATTGTAACTTTTGCATGCTATTTAGTAGCGAAACATGTTGCTCGTTTATTTATAAGCTTATTTAATACCATGTAATACCGTGTTTCATGCAAAATAAAGATTTGAATTGATTTGATTTGAAAAAAAAAAAAAATTTTTTTAGCATATTATATATAATATTAGATATTAATAGTAAAGTTCTTCCTGATTCATGAATAAAATAACCCCGCATATTGTACACATTCTAATATATCATCTTAATTATTTATTAGGAAACCTACGTGATATAAAATTTGTATCACACTTAAAGGTTAACTCGGCATGTATAATAAAAAAAAATTCAATAACTTAAACTACTATTTTAACAAATAAAGTTTTGGGGAAAGAATCGAAAGGAAAAACTATAATATTAGAAATCTATCAACCTTAGAGATGTTAAAGTATGGTGTCTATTTTACAGAATGTCCATGGACTATCAATTTTTTTTCTATGAATTTCTATGCGACCGAGATATTTCATATCACTGCTTCCATAAATTTGTAGATTGTATAGGGTTATACTACATATAAATGCGCGGATAGTGAAAAAATTTTCTTATTACAAAAAAGAGCCATACGTGGCATCTACAATTAAGTAAGCGTTAAGTCCGCGTGATTCCCTGCGAGAGAAGTTTAAGGAAATAGGTATTCTTACATTTGCTTCACAATATATTTTAAACAATGTAATTTTTGTACATAAAAATATAAAGAATTATAAAACGACAGGTGATGTATATAATAGACAAAGTAGGAACCGACATAAGCTTGCGACTCCTGCTTTGCGCCTAGCAAAAGTACGTAAATCGTTTGTGGGTATGGGTATAAGATTGTATAATAAAATTCCGAAATCAATTTTGGCCATGCCATTACAACAGTTTAAAACCGCTGTTAAAAAGAGGCTGATACAGAAAGCCTACTATACTGTTGAAGATTACCTAGATGATAAGGATGTGTGGATATAGGTGCGCTTCTACTCTGTACAAGACAATAATAAATAAATGTAATTAGTTCTAAGATTTATATTTTAAAAAGAGCAACCGCCGAGTTTCTTGCTGGCTCTTCTCGGTAGGAACAGCTTTCAGAACCAGCAGTAAAGTTGACGATTCAAAAGCACTTGTTTACAAGTTTACTTGAATAAAGAATATTTTGAATTTGAATTTGAATTTTGAATATAATAAGGGACCTCGTGCTGATACGGTCTCGTATTCATATAACTTCTAATTTTTACATTTTCTTTGTATTTTTAGGTGTAATGACTTTGCAACGTCGCCTATCGGGTATGGAACGCGATTTGGCCGCAATTCAGGCACGCATCACGTCGCTAGAGAACGAAGCCAGCGCCATCGAGGATGAGCATCCTGATGAGGCGCGTCTCATCCGAGAGCGCATCCACACCATCACTGACAACTGGGATCAACTCACACAGATGGTGAGCTCCATTTTCAGAATCCAAAATTCAATAGAATCTTCCTATAAATCCATGGACATCTACCCATGAAGACCCTCCACGTGAGACAATTTTATAAGTATGCGACCGTTTTAGTACTGTCTGTCGACCTGATCGAATGCAAAAATTTATTTGCGGCTTTAAAAATCAAAATATAATTTTTCAAATAGACTGTTTCCAGTACTTTTGAATTGTCAAATGTTATTAAAAAAGCTACAGCTGATTTGGAAGTTTCGTTCTACCGAGAAGAACCAGTAAGAAAGTCAGCGGATACTTGAAAATCTAATAATTTATTTGATTCATTCATAACATCTTAATCATTGCAGCCTGCTGCATAGCGTACTGCAGTTAAAGTTTAACTTTATCTATATGAAATTATATTATATAAAAAAAGGTTTTTCATTTCTTTCACTTAATGGATTAATCACTGGAAAAGTATACAATGCTTCGTAACTCTATGTTGATGACTATGGATTATCCTCATGTTCGATTTAAGCGCATATAGTTTCACCGAGTAGAGATTAATACGTAAATCACTCTGTAGCTGAGTTTACTTCTCAAAGGCCATATAGATTTCCTTAATTTAATAAATTGCTAAACCTAGGTTCTCTATACGTCAAAGTTCTTTGATTGTGGGGTTTAACCTTTAATAATCCAATACTGTTTCTTGTTCATAACAGTATTTATTTGTACGTACATACTTTGTGTTTAGCTCAAAGAGCGTGACGCCAAATTGGAAGAAGCCGGTGATTTGCATCGCTTCTTGCGGTCGGTAGACCACTTCCAGGCGTGGCTTACCAAGACTCAGACCGACGTTGCTTCAGAAGGTAACTATATTCTTACGGTTTTTTTTATTGCAAAATAGGCGAGTGCGTGACTGAAATCATGCCTGATGATAAGCAATGATAGAGCCTAGAATAGAGCGCGCTTGCCTAGAAGATGCTTATTCACTATTGCTTTGAAGAGACCCATATTGTAAAGTAAAGTTAAGTAACAGCCTGTTACTATGCCCACTGCTGGGCTAAGGCCTCCTCTCTCCGTTTTTGGAGAGAAGGATTGGAGCTAAGACCTACCACGCTGCCCCAATGCGGATTGGTAGGTTACACATATCCCCAGAATTCCCTAGAGATATGCAGGTTTCCTCACGATGTTTTCCTTCACCGAAAAGCGTGTGATAAATTGCAAATATCAATTAGACACATAAGTTTTAATAGAAAAACTCATTGGTGCCTGCCCGAGGTTTGAACCTATGTTCGTCTCTAGAGAGTCGCACGGTCTCACCACTGGGCTATCACAGCTTGTTTGTTCCTATTCTGGATGATTTAGATCAAGCAATAAATTTTTAAATTTAATGCAACACTAAATTTTTTTTTTCGTGATGATGAATTTAGATATTGTTTTTATGAGATTTTATTTTCAATGTACTAGGTTAGCGTGATATAAGCTGATTTAGCAATTCGAAAATAAGCAGCTTAAAGTTTACCTAACATTATGTCCTTTGAATTATGTTATGATTTTATAGAAAATTATTTGATTTATGAAAACTTTGCATTTTGGTGACTGAATATTTTTTACTAAGATTTTAATTACGATTTATTTATTGTTGGAATTTTCATCTATTATATATATTACATACATTTCTTTATTTTGTTGAGTATAATTCGGGGTCTATAGATATACCAGCGAGCTTACCCGAGGCGGAGAAATTGTTATCTCAGCACCAGACCATCAAGGAAGAGATTGACAATTATAAGGACGAATACGCTAAGATGATGGAATACGGAGAGAAAATTACAGCGGTGAGATATTCATTCATTCATTATTTAAATAGCATCCAAAAATTCAAGATAAAATTTGAACCAAGTTAATGACTTCTTAAAACAAGGGATTTCATTAGTATAAGAATTTCATATTAACAATAATGTAGACATAGTCAAAATTACGTTTAGGAATGGGAAAACTAGTCGTTAAATCGCTAGAACTTAGTCAGTTATTTTTAAAACATCAATAATTCATTCATATTTAATGATGGTATATATGTTTGTTTTATATTTGATGCTTACTATTGTAAAGATGCAAATAAAATTCATCCAAACTATTTTAGAGATAAAGAGCTGATGGGTATTTCATTTGGATATGCGAATATAATCTAGAATTTATCGTATGAAGTGTGAGGTATTTCAGACTTAGTCTAGTTAGTTAGTTCATAACATTATATAATGGTATATGATTTACCAATGTGATAAGTATGATTAAAAAAGTATTACTACGCATTGAGGGCTTAGACTACCTTTTGCAATTTGATCTTTTGAAGTTGATTTAATTTGATGAAATTTCTTAGGATCCCTCTACGCAAGATGATCCGCAGTATATGTTCCTGCGCGAACGTTTGAAGGCGTTGCGTGAAGGATGGGCTGAATTGCAGCAGATGTGGGAGAATCGCCAACAACTGTTGACGCAAAGCTTGGAGTTACAGCTTCTGCAGCGCGACGCGAGACAAGCTGAGGTGCTGCTCTCGCATCAAGAACACAGGTAATCTCTAAGTTTCGTCAAATTTAAATCTTAATATAATTTAACAAGTAACCTATGATTATTTATAGTTTTGTTTAAATTTTTTTTACTGTCTATTTCAGCCTATTAATTTTTAAATGTTTCGTTATTAGGATAGCTAAAACCGAACCGCCAGCTAATCTAGAACAGGCAGAAAATATGATCAAGGAACATGAAGCTTTCCTGACTACTATGGAGGCTAATGACGATAAGATCAACTCAGTCGTGCAGTTCGCTAATCGTCTAGTTGAAGAGAGACACTTCGACGCCGACAAGATCCAACGCAAGGCAGAAAGTATCAGAGGAAGACGAGACTCGAATAGGGACAAGGCATTGCAACAGATGGAGAAACTCCAAGATCAACTGCAACTTCATCAATTCCTACAGGATTGTGACGAGCTCGGTGAATGGGTACAAGAGAAGAATCTGACTGCCCAGGACGATACTTATCGCTCTGCCAAAACTATCCATTCGAAATGGACCCGCCATCAAGCGTTCGAAGCCGAGATCGCGGCGAATAAGGAGCGTCTATTTGCCGTACAGAATGCGGCCGAGGAACTCATGAAACAGAAACCGGAATTCGTCGAAGTTATCTCCCCGAAGATGCACGAGTTACAAGATCAATTCGAAAATCTCCAAACGACGACTAAAGATAAGGGCGAACGTTTGTTCGATGCCAACCGTGAAGTGCTCTTGCACCAGACATGCGACGACATTGATTCTTGGATGAACGAGCTAGAAAAGCAAATCGAAAACACAGACACTGGCACTGATCTGGCATCTGTCAACATTCTCATGCAGAAGCAACAGATGATTGAGACTCAGATGGCCGTGAAGGCTAAGCAGGTTACCGAACTCGAAACCCAAGCGGAATACCTGCAAAAGACTGTACCTGATAAGATGGAGGAAATAAAGGAGAAGAAGAAGTCTGTGGAACAACGTTTCGAGCAGTTGAAAGCGCCCTTATTGGATCGCCAACGTCATCTGGCCAAGAAGAAGGAAGCTTTCCAATTCCGTCGCGATGTGGAGGATGAGAAATTGTGGATACATGAGAAGATGCCCCTGGCAACAAGCACGGATTATGGCAACTCGTTGTTCAACGTTCAGATGCTGCAGAAGAAGAACCAATCTTTGAAAACGGAGACTGACAACCACGAACCGAGGATATTGACGGTTATCTCTAATGGACAGAAGCTAATTGACGAAGGGCACGAAGATTCGCCCGAATTTAAAAAGCTAATTGACGAACTCACCGCGCGGTGGCGAGAACTTAAAGGTAAGAATTTTCTGAAAAATGACATTGAAATGAATTAGATTGATTAAAGGACCTTTTTTTCAACAAAGTTGTCCATCCCCAAAGTAACTTAATACTTGTGTAATGGGTGACACACAACTGGTACTATATATATAATTCTAAATACATACTTATATACAAATATACACCCAGGCTCGAAGAACTAGCAAATTGTTTATAGAAAAGTCAGCTCTCGGCGAGAATCGAACCCACGACCCCCGGAGCTGAAGGCAAGGTCACTACATACCGCGCCAACGGGCCAGTCCATTGATTGATATTGATTTTAGACAAGTCTTATTTCTTGTCAAATCGTTGTAGTATTTATGTAACGATAATAAAAAAAAGAAAAAAAGTTTATTTCTGCATATTTAGAAGCATATTTTCGGTATTTTAGAATGTGCTGCTTATCCTACTCAGTATTAATAATTAATTTATTTCAATTATCTTTCATATTCCAGCAACTTTTCAATCTGCTAGCGATAATTACGGTGCCATTTAGCTTATCGATTTTTAAACATGTCTGTAAATTCATAATATTTGTAAAGTGCAATATTATAAAACACGTGCAAGGTATGTGTTCCGCGCAAACGTGCGGACGGATGAAACAACCTCCGGGACCTGGGCCCGTCGTCTCGGCGTCTCAACCTACCTTATGCGGCCGTCAGCTGTATGTGGTACGACCTCATGAGTCACTGCGTGTATATGTTTACGTGTGTGTGTGTGCTTGTATGTACTTGGCCGATTCCCGAAACCGTTGGCTCGCCTCTGCAATCTTCCACGGACACGTAATGTCTGTTTCTCCCTGAGTATACACTTCACTATATCGGCTAAATAACACCCGGTGTGCACACAACCTTCGTAAGGTCACACGTTATTGAATCGTCCCTATATCGGGGAATAGTAACCCAACGCGCACTAAAACCGTAGACGGTCGCGTCTTCTCAAACGCTTCACTGATTAAACGCGTCACTAAATCTGAGAATAACACCCGAAACGCAAAATTACACACGTGCGTTATAAAAGAATGCCGCGTCCAAGCCGCGCGCGGCCTCTCTCTATCGTGTCTGACGGGTGACTGGCGGGGGGCCGCTCTGGTCGAATGCATTGTCGTGAACGAATGCATAAAACGGCCTAGCTTGCGTTCGCGTCGCGTCACGCGTGTCATTCTATTCAAAACAGTATGTGTACAATGGGTTTATCGTTTAGTGATTCGTTAAAATGGGCTTTTAATATGTGTAGATGCCATCGAACAACGTAAGAACAATCTGTCCCAATGGGAGAAGGCGCAGCAATATCTGTTCGATGCGAACGAAGCCGAAGCGTGGATGAGTGAGCAAGAACTATACATGATGGTTGAGGATCGTGGCAAAGATGAAATCTCAGCACAGAACCTGATGAAGAAACACGAGATATTAGAACAGGCAGTGGATGACTATGCCCAGACTATTAGACAATTGGGTGAAACCGTACGCCAGTTGACAAGTGAAGAACATCCTTTAAGGTAGGTAGTTTATTTAGGTACTTTATTCCACAAAACATCTTTTACTTCCACTCCAGTTATACTTAAGAAGACTAAAAGTATATAAGACCAAATTTCAAAATCTCAACATATCCACATAGTAATGCTTAAAGAAACCAAAGAAAATAATTATAATAAAACAAGAAAATTTGTGTTATAGACCAAATTAATTATCATGATATATCTAAGCGAATTAATTATAAATCAACAAAAAAAGTAACTATTACTATCCCGCTGCCGGGCATAGGCCTCTCCACTTTTTTTGGAGAGATAAGGTTGCGGTTCAAACCTGTCCGAATTGGAGCACAATCATAGTGAGTGAGGTAGATTTCCTCATGATGTTTTCCTTCATCGAAAAGCGTGTGATAGATTGCAAATATGAATTAGCCACATAGATTAGACCGTAATTATTAATATTTGCCTAAAAATGTTCTAAAGTTTCGTTTCGTGGTCGTAATTTTGAAACCCGTTTTAAAGAACATATGGTCGCTTTCAGGAATAATAAGCCACATAATTCACATTTCGCTAAACATTTGTTAGAAAGCGGTCATAAAGTTCCTAATGACCATTGTTTCGAAATACTGCACACCTGCGAAAAAAGCTTGAAATTAAATATTTTGGTACAATTAGAAATCATTAAGCATAACAATCGCACCCTCATTAACGAGCAGATAAATGTCTCTAGTTCAAGCTTGTTGCACGTGTTCCGAGGTAAAATAAAGGGTGGGGATGAACCAAGTACTATTTAACAACGCTTGTTTGGATAACGCTTCGCTTTGCGATTTTGTCGTGGAGTCTATCTCCTGATGATGCTTCGGTTGCGGAGCGAAACGATTGTTGAGTTTGAAATAGTGAACCTGTGTAGTGCTTGTGTATTGTGGTGGAAGTGGTGGAGGTTTGTACATGTGTTTACACGAATCCTGCACGTATCGGGTATGAAAATACTGATAGTCCACTATACATTAAACACTATATATATTTTCTATTTACTGTATCGCGGATTATAGCAAAATAATCTTATTATTACTTTTCTAAAGTTTCATTGTTTTTTTGTGATAGCGAGCAGATCTCCGTAAAGCAGTCTCAAGTGGACAAATTGTACGCGGGTCTTAAGGATCTGGCTGGCGAAAGGCGAGCCAAGCTTGACGAGGCGCTGAGACTGTTCCAACTTTCACGCGAAGTAGACGATCTAGAACAGTGGATCACGGAAAGGGAGCTGGTAGCCAGTTCCCAGGAGCTCGGTCAGGATTACGACCACGTTACTGTGAGTTATTCCATGTTATTGAGAGTATTTTATATAAGAGTACTGTCATTTAATATGTCGCCTAAAGCGTAAAAAATATGTCAATAAAAAAATATAATTTTATAGTAATATTTTTCATTTATCATTTTATTATTTTTTGTAATCTAATACAAAAAGTATAAATATATAGTCAAGTCTAAATTATTACAACTCACCACGCCATTTTTTGTTATATTTATAACCAAATGTGATTTTTTTTTATTTAAATACACTAACACTGCTGCAAGTGCTTCCACTGTGATGATTTATACTTAATAAATAATAATAAAATAAATAAATATATGGGACACTTACACACACGGTCGTCCGTCCCCAAAGTAAGTAACTTAATACTTGTGTTATGGGTGACGAACGACTGGTAGATATACTACATATATAATTTTAAATACATACTTAAATACAAATACACACCCAGGCTCGAAGAACCAACAATTTTTTTATAGAAAATGTTGGCCCTCGGTGGGAATCGAACCTGCGACCCGCGGAGCTGAAGGCAGGGTCACTACCCACTGCGCCAACGGGCCAGTCAACTTAAGCAAATACTAAATAATCTTTAAGGTATCGCTCATGAATGTTTAGATGCAGTCGAAATTCATCAGTTAATTAAGCATGTTTTTCCACTGTTTCGGAATAATACGGTTGATGATTTTTTTACAAATGTTTTTTATGTATATTCAACAGCTGCTATGGGAAAGATTCAAGGAATTCGCTCGTGAAACGCAATCAGTTGGCGCCGAGCGTGTGGCGACTGCAGAAAGGATCGCAGACCAGATGATCGCTATGGGACACTCCGACAACGCTACCATCGCCCAGTGGAAGGAGGGACTGCGAGAGACCTGGCAAGACCTGTTGGAGCTTATAGACACAAGGACACAGGTGAAATCGTAATTAGTGAATTTGATAAATGTATAATTTAAAATACGCCTGCTTGCTTGCGCAGACAAGGGATTACGTATGTCCTTTATAAATCACTAGCAAAGCCCAGCGGTTTCACCCGCGTCCGTACAGATCTCATGATAGTGGAAGGTCTACGAAGTCAGACTATAGATTTATTTTGTAGATTATCTAATTATAAAATATGGGTATCATTAGTATTTTTAGAATAAGAGCTCACTCACCAAATGCAGGCCCTGCTATTACGGTCGCTACAATGAATTTGTTATGGCATTATTTTCTTTCGATTTACATTCTTAAATTCGTAATATCTTTTGATTGGGATTTCGGATTTTAATAATTTAAAAAGTTTTTTACAGGTTTTGAAACAGTTATTAATAAAATATCATTTAATGGGATAAGGATTAATACAGAGATATGAATAAAATGGTTTGAATATTGTTGGCAATTTTACCAACTTTTACAATGTAAAAAAGTAGTTATATTGGCATAACTATAATAGTTAGACATATGGTATCGCGGACTTTTTTGTGGATATTGATACGTTCTATAATACTGTAGAACATTTTTTTGTTCTATCATCAATAGTTTCCGCAGCTCACGCGATGAAAGATGTTTACGACTAAATTTTTCCCAACTTATTACAATTTTATTAGGGATCCCCATTTTTTTTGAAGATGACATATAGCCTATGTTGCTCTGTGAAAAAGCAGCTTTCTAATGGTGAAAGAATTTTTGAAATCGGTCCAGTAGTTTTTGCGTGAAAACGTAACAAACATACATACATACATACAAACAAACATACAAACAAACATACAAATCTTTCCTCTTTATAATATTAGTATAGATTACTTGGAAGAGATAGCTATATAAGTTATTTTAGTTGTGTTTATTAATAATATGAATGTTTATTAAAAGCTTTTATTTATTTGCTATTTATATATATATGTGAAGGTTGAATCTTGCAAAAGGCGATATATTTTTCTAAAAATTTCATGTGAATCTTTTCTATAATAGATGTTGGCAGCATCCCGTGAGCTGCACAAATACTTCCACGATTGCAAAGACACGTTGCAGCGAGTTAACGAGAAGGCGCGCGGAGTCAGCGAGGAATTGGGCCGCGACGCTGTCAGCGTGGGTGTGCTGCAACGTAAACACCATAATTTCATGCAAGATCTGAGCACGCTGCAACAGCAAGTATGTTATTTAGTAGTAGTATTACTTCACTCAGAAAAAGTAAATCAATCTGGAACTGGAGAAGATTTTTGGAGACAATTTTGCCTTATCCGAAGAAAAAGTCACATCTAAAATAAAATAAATATAAATGCTTACACATTTACACACACGATCGTCCGACCTCAAAGTAACTTAACACTTGATGACGGACAACTGGTAGATATAAAACATATATAATGTTCCGCACAAACGTGCGGGCGGATGAAACAACCTCCGAGACCTGGGCCCGTCGTCTCGGCGTCTCAACCTACCTTATGCGGCCGTCAGCTGTATGCGGTCCGGCCTCATGAATCACTGCGTGTATATGTGTACGTGTGTGTGTGTGCTTGTATGTACTTGGCCGATTCCCGAACCCGTTGGCTCGCCTCAGCAGTCTTCCACTGACACGTAATGTCTGTTTCTCCCGAAATATATACACTTCACTATATCGGTTAAATAACACAAATAACACGCGGTGTGCACACAACCTTCGTAAGGTCACACATTATTGAATCGTCCCATATCGGGGAACATTAGCCCGAACGCGCACTAAAACCGCGGACGGTCGCGTCTTCTCAAACGCGTCACTAATTAAACGCGTCACTAAATCTAAGAACCACACCCAAAACGCATAATTACACGTGTGCGTTATACCATAAAGTCGTATACAGGCGTACGCGCGTCCTGTCTCTATAGTATTCGAAACATTACTAACTGTCGGCGCTCGCGTCGACAATGGGATGCATAAAGGTCGTTGCGCGTCGAGCGCGTCAATTTGTTCAAAACATATAATATTAAATACAAATATACACCAAGGCTCGAAGAACCAACAAATCGTTTATAAAAAATGTCGGCCCTCGACGGGAAGCGAACCCGCGACCCGCGGATCTGAAGGCAGGGTTACTACCTACTGCGCCAACGGGTCAGTGGTTGCCGTCACATCTGCCATATATAAGTATATGAAATGTGAGTTTATTCTTCGGATAGGGCGATTTATATGTCATATATTAAACACACATTTGGAAAACCACGCAGTTAATATGAAGGTGTGGAATTTGCAATAGGTTTGTTATACAATAATAATATCAGTTTTTATCAATGGTTATTCATATTTGTTAAGTTATATAACAAATAGCAGTAGATATTATTTCAAATTAATAAATATATTTCATATCATTAGTTTAAACAAATGTTTTAAACTTCACAATTCATGAAAAGGAAATTTGCAGTATTAAAATATTTGGTTGTAGTTGTCTTTAAGGAATAATTTAATGTTAAATGGGTGATTAAGTTTGGTCTGTGGTGATCTATAATCCCAACGTTAGCTGATGTTGTTACAGAAAAACTTGTTTATTTTTTCTGTTTTCATAGCATTCTGTCATATGGAATCATGCTATGGGGTACAGCGGCTGATATTCACAGGGTCTTGTTTTACAAAAAAGACCTATTCGTGGTATTTATAATATTAGACCTCGTGATTTTTTCAGGGAGAAATTTAAAGAAATAAGCGTCATGACTGTAGCTTCACGATATATCTAAATACAATAATATACTATTTTAGCGGAAAAATATACATTTATATAGTAAAAATAATAATAGATAAGACACATATTAGAAACCGACATAAACTAACGACGCCTAATTTTTGCCTCCAGAAGGTTCGAAAATCATTTGTCGGTCTCGGTACCCGATAAATTTGAATTTATGGTAAATTCAAATTTTATTTATTTTTTATTTAATATACTTAATTGCACAACAAAAACATAAAGAAAATACAAAGTAAACTTATATCTAGATAACTTGTACAAAGAGGCGGTCTTATCGCTAAGCAGCGATTTCTACCAGACAACCTCGGTGATAGAATTTGAATATGAAGTCGGGTAGGCAGTGCATAAACTTACATACTATTATTTAATTAAAATACATAAATAGTTATATACTATACTAAATTCAATATATACATAAGTATATAAATAAAATATTATACATATGAAAATAAACATACATAAACATACTAAACACATATAAATAATAAACTAAATAAAATAAGTAGCATCAACAGCAAAGCGAAAGATAAAAATCCTTGACTTCAAGTTTAAACTTGTGTATTGTTTTAGCCTTCCGAATATTCAAATTGTACCGTTGAAATAAAAGAAAATTTTAGGTGGAGGCTATAAGCGCCGAGTGCGCTCGTTTGGGCGCCTCGTACGCGGGAGACAAGGCGGCCGAGATCACCCGTCGCGAGGCGGAGGTGGCGGAGGCGTGGCGCGCGCTGCAGGCCGCCTGCGCCGCCCGCCGGGCCAAGCTCGAGGACGCCGACCACTTGTACCGCTTCCTGAACATGGTGCGGGACCTCACCCTCTGGATGGATGACGTCGTGCGGTCAATGAACACCGGCGAGAAACCTCGGTAAGGAACATTCCTTTACATCATCACTCTCCTACCTTTATACACTGCCGACAAACTGCTTAGCAGTTTGGCAGAACAAACATATAAGTAAAAATGTGTAATTATAAGAAAGATATGTAAAATAAAATAAAATAAATATCACTCTAAGTGAATTCAGCTTAATATGTTTTCATCCATTCTAATTCAAATTCAAATTCAAATTCAAAATATTCTTTATTCAAATAAACTTGTAAACAAGTGCTTTTGAATCGTCGACTCTATTGCTGGTTCGGAAAGCCGTCCTACCGAGAAGAGCCAGCAAGAAAACCGGTGGAGCTCTTTTAATTAAAAAAATTCTTTTAAAAAAGAATATTCTTAATACTAATTACATTTTGTCATAGCTATCCTGCACAAGGTCAAAGAGCAGCTATATCCACGCATTCTTATCATCACTGTAAGCCTCCACGGTATAATAGGCTTTCTGTATCGGCCTCTTTTTAATAGTATTTTTAAATTGCTGTAATGGCAAAGTTAAAATTGATTGCTAAGCCGTGTGGTATCCGGTAGAATAGAATTGACCACCTTCCTTTCTTACCGAGGTGTATGAGGCGACTAAGGTAAGTGTCGTGTGTTATCCGGCTGCATAGAATAGACCACCCTCATTTCTTACCGAGGTGTCGTAAAAGGCGTCTAACGTAAGTTGACGTAAGGCAGGCGGCCGGTCGTAAAATACGTAGCCAAATCATGTGACAACATGTTTGTAACATGTGCCGACCCCACTTAGAGTGGGATAAGGGAAGGAGAATGATGATGATATTTTCATCTATTCTCTTCTATCATTCGTCAACTCTAGCGCTGCTTCTTTTGTAAGCATACATAATATGCCTATGAATCTGCCGTGTTGTATCGGGCTGTATAGAATAAACCAACCTAATTTCTTACCGAGGTGTTGTAAAAGGCGACTAAGGTAAGTTGACCCGCCCTGTGGTATCCGGCTGAATAGAATAGACCACCCTTATCTCTTACCGAGATGTCGTAAAAGGCGACTAAGGTAAGTTGACGTCAGGCAGGCGGGCGGTTGTAAAATACCTATCCAAATCACGTAACAGCATGTTTAAGACATGTTGTGACCACTCCACTTAGAGTGTGAAAAGGGCAGGAGAATGATGAATAATGATGATTATATGCCTATGAATACAATTCATAAGATATATATATAAAAAGATCTATCTTTCCTAAAATCACCCTTTCGTCATATATCGACATATATGACTCGAGGGAGATCTTAATTCATATTTTAAATTCTCATGGTCACAAGATATGTACCGCTCATTACATCCACATCCCGCACTATTTCAATATGATATAAATGATGTTGAGTCCATTTTGTCACACTATATGTATACGAGAAAAAGATCATTTGTTTGTCAAATACAATTCAAATTTAAGTTATATTCAATTCAAGCAAAAAATGTTTGACAGTTCGCAATTTATTTTAAAATGACGTCTATTTGCGCCCCAAGATATTAAAATTTGTTTTCATATATGGACGACTTAATTTTAGGCACTAACTTGTGTCTTCCAACAAATAAATGATCCAGTCTTTTTCCTAATTAATTTTTAGAAGTTGAACGAATGAATTATAATTCTTTTATTGCACACCACAAAAATCATAAATAGCACTATAATTAAATAAAAATAAGGTTGTACAATCTGGCGGTTTAATCGCTACATAGCGATGTCTTCCGTACAACGAGCTCAGTAAGAGGACTTACCTATGGACACAAGGTAGGTGTGGTGTATGCAATGAAGAAACAATATAATACTTACACATACACATATAAAATATAACATATACATACATAAATTAATGTATAAAATATACATACATATATAATACTAGCAAAGCCCCGCGGTTTCACCCGCGTCCATACAGAACTCGTGGTAGTGGAAAGTCTACGAAATCGGACTATAGATTTATTTTGTAGATTATTTAATTATAAAAAATGGGTATCATTAGTATTCTTGGAATAAGACTTAACTCACCAAGTGCAGGCCCTGCTATAACGGTAGGTTAGGTTTGTTATGGCATTATTTGATTTCGATTTACATTCTTAAATTCGTAAAATCTTTTCATTGGGATGTCGGATTTTAATAATTTAAAAAGTATTTTACAGGTATTGAAACAGTTATTCATAAAATATCATTTAATGGGATAAGGATTAATACAGAGATATGAATAAAATGGTTTGATTATTGACGGCACTTTTACCAACTTTTACAATGTAAAAAAGTAGTTATATTGGCATAACTATAATAGTTAGACATATGGTATCGCGGACTTTTTTGTGGATATTGATACGTTCTATAATACTGTAGAACATTTTTTTGTTCTATCATCAACAGTTTCCGCAGCGCACGCGATGATAGATGTTTACGACTAAATTTTTACCAAGTTATTACAATTTTATTAGGGATACCTATTTTTTTTGAAAATGACATATAGCCTATGTTGCTCAGTGAAAAAGCAGCTTTCCAATGGTGAAAGAATTTTTGAAATCGGTCCAGTAGTTTTTGCGTGAAAACGTAACAAACATACATACAAACAAACAAACAAACATACAAGCAAACATACAAATCTTTCCTCTTTATAATATTAGTATAGACTTATAATCGTCATAATAGCAATACAACGATAGAACGATGTTGTCTGTTCGTGGTTGAGCATTACCGCACCATGTCTAATAATATCCCAAAATCCGTTATTATATTGTACTCCAATTGTATTTAAGTATATGGTAGCTATTTTGTACTATTACCGCTACCACTTTCAAAACTAGTTCTTTCTCTACAGTGATGTGAGCGGCGTTGAGCTGCTTATGAACAACCACCAATCCCTAAAGGCAGAGATTGAGACCCGCGAAGACAACTTCACGGCCTGCATCAGTTTGGGCCGGGAACTACTGGCGCGACAGCACTACGCCTCCCCCGACATCCGCGACAAGTTGCTGCAGCTCACCAACCAGCGTAACGCACTGCTACGGCGATGGGAAGAACGCTGGGAGAACTTGCAGCTCAGTGAGTGTTTGAAATTTACAATACGAATGTGTCAAATACAAAAACGATTTATTGAAGCAGGCGTTACTTTGCGGAATTCCATATTACAAGCAATATAACAGAACTAACTACTTTGCTATAATCCGCACGGGTTAAGTGAATGCATGCAAAGCCAATGTGTATGAAACAGGCAAAATCTACGCACCTTATACATGCAGGACAAGCCACCACATGCACCCCAAGGCGCAATTCACCAGCAACAACGCAGACAAGCAGCACACACACCCACCACCACAATCTCGACGATCGTTTCGCCCCGAAACCGAAGCATCATCAGGAGGATAGGCTCCACGACAAAAATCGTAATGCGCCGCGCTACCCATACGAGCAGTCTTAAATAGTTCAACTATTTAAGACTGCTCGTATGGGTAGCGAATTATATGGTAGTGAATTGCGCCTTGGGGTGCATGTGGTGGCTTGTCCTGCATGTATAAGGTACGTAGATTTTGCCTGCTTCATACACATTGGCTTTGCATGCGTTCACTTAACCCGTGCGGATTATAGCAAAGTAGTTAGTTCTGTTATATTGCTTGTAAATCTAAAGATTGTCTGAAAATTTCATTAAAATTGGTCCATTTTGATAGATGATCTTTCGGAGTCTATAAGGAGACATACATAGAAACATACTTTCTCGTTTATGAACATATACGTTAAGTATAATTTCCTTGTGACAGTTCTGGAAGTGTACCAATTCGCTCGCGATGCGGCCGTTGCCGAAGCATGGTTAATAGCACAGGAGCCGTACCTGATGTCGCAGGAATTAGGACATACTATAGATGAAGTGGAAAGCCTCATCAAGAAACACGAGGCATTTGAAAAGTCTGCAGCTGCACAGGAGGACCGCTTCAGTGCACTCCAAAGACTCACCACGGTAAGTGAAACATATGATTGCTCTTGCATCGCACGATAATTGAACATTTTTGTAGAAAATCTTTTTAAATCCAGTGTAGTACTTGAAAGAATGGATGGCCGATCAATAGTGGTCCATCAAATATATCGGATCCCAAATAGACATTTCTGATCCTAGTAAGCAGATTGTTCACTGATAAGGGTTATCACTCATTATCGAGTTACGCTCTAAGTTTTTGTTCTCTAAAACTCTCTTGTCTTTCGTTTTTGCCAAATCTTCTTAGACCTCTATGTAAAGATTAAAATTTCTGATTCGAAATTGTCTGGGAACCATTGCATTGAGGCTGTTTCCTAATTATCTTTTATTTACTTACATGTCCTTACAAAATTGCCTATCTAACCTAAAATGTGTTACATTATTTCTCAATTCTAACTAATGGACCATATTTATTATTCTTAAGTTTAAAATGGTAAATCGCCAAACGAATTCAAAATAATATTCGAAAATATGTCAGCCATTCTGTAAAAGCTTTGGGTCACTATTAAATAATGAATCTACTTTGTCATATAAGTACATTTTTTCCCGCAATCTTTTAATTTTAGCACTCGTTTATTTACCATATGGCCCTCTAAACCACTATCTGGACATAATAAATCAAAATATTTAATTTTGCATATATTTTTTTGTGTTTAGTTATCTGTAAATATTTGTCTCGTAATAAGATTGATGTCTGATAAATAGACAAGAATGTTAAATGTTAAAAAAAAACAGAACATGGTTCGGAAAAAATATAGTAGTGACAGTTGTTTGATACGATAAGGAATTTATCATTAATCATAGAATATAATCATAACATTGCCGTTCGTGTAAAAATAATCATTAAAGATTGAACGCGTACTATTAATTTTTAATTTCACTGTTGGCTATAACTATTAATAAAATGTTAATACGTTTCTTCACACTTATTACATATTTAAAATGCTGCTGTTTGTTTATAATTTTTAGATTGTTTTTAGATTTTTTTTGTTTTATGATTCTGTTTTGCACATTAAAAAAATCTTTCTTAATCTATGCCTGTTTACTTTGCTTTGTAGATGGTGTTGGTTTCAGTTATATTTATGACATCTTTTTCTTTTCTAATTCACTATTAGCTTGAAATGAATGCTGCGACACTATGGCCCACTGAACAACCTTGGGATAAATATGATGAATCCACCTTCACATTCCAACCCCCTCCCCCTTCAAAGAAATTGGTTAAATATCAACCCCTAACAATCCCTTGCCGTCCAGTAGGTGATGTAGTTTGCGAAATAATAAACACCAGTGATAAGTTTAAATTACCAGAGAAGTTCACTTCAAGGGAATTAAATATTAATTATACACAAAAATCAGTACCCAAAAACGATTCATACTTGTGGTCGATTGTGACGAACAGCCTTTCCACTGTTTCGGAAGCGAGCACGCCACCAATGTCACCTTTGAAATCCCCTGAAATATACAGTTCGGTATTCTTTGAATATACCACAGAAAATGAAACGCCTAACGAAAGATTAGCATGTATTGATTTTATATTGTGGGAAAGACTTTCGTATTTGCGCGTAACTCCAAATTTGTCTTTACTAAGGCGTCGAAGTGATACGTCTTCCAAATCCGGTAGTATAAAAGGCCTGTTAAAAAGACTATCATGGAGGAAGAAATCCTCTGATAGTGAGACTAAGAGTGAGGTTGCGGTGTTATCTTTGCCCGGATTATCTAGTAGTTCGAAGGTAGTCAATGATTTGGGAAGGGAAGTTAAACCCATCCCACTATCCTCATCTCTCCTTCTCTTGTCCCAAACACGCAGTTTGTTATTCCCGGATGGTGAATGGTACTTTAACTACATGGATAGTGTAAGTTTGGCTGTTAGTACATAGCTTGCGCTTTAGGTGTTGCCTTATGCATGAAGTCTTTAATTAACGCTTATATTTTCTTCGCATATTTTCAATAGTACTAACCATTCTACCTATAATCAATAAATACTCTTATCAATTTTTGTCGCCCTGTCAGACTATCACTGCCATCTCATGTCTGTAAGTTATAAGGATGAATCAGTGAGTGATACGGAGTAGTTATTATCGATTATAACTTGATATATTGTTATACTGAAATATTGATTACAAATAAATAATAATAAGTTATTTTATATTCAAATATCAAGATTTAGCATTATTTGCATGATTACATAAATATTATTGTAAATAAAAAATATTATAATGTGCAATCAAAACTGTTCAAAACAGTTTTGCCGCCTGACAGCTCATTAACAAAACAGTTCTGCTGTTGCAGCAACGCGTTAAAAACTATTAATAGCATAGAGTTATTATACTAGAGTAGGGTTAAAATGTGTCCATCGAAAAACAAGAGAAAGCAAATGAAACCTATCTCTCTCTTCTTTTTATATGTGATTTGACATAAGTATGGGTAGTTGATATTTAGAAACCGGCTGTACTCACGTCCTATTTTATCGGGTGAGCCCGACTAAGGGCCCTTACTCATGAGCTCTATACATGCTGTCATCAGTTTTATACAATTAAATAAGCCGTGAATATAGTCGGTTTCTGTAGATTAACTATGAATAACGCTCACGATAGTTTAAATTCAAAAATAAGTATGGATCTCCGATCTTCTCTTATTATTTGTTGGACACTCGCACTCACAGGCCTATGGCTCCTCTACTCTATGTGTAATAACTATGAATAGAAGACGTTTACTAAATTACTTGTCATCCCAATCAGTTTGAGGTGAAAGAGATGAAACGACGTCAAGAGGCGGCTGAGGCTGCTGAGAGAGAGAGACAAGAGCGCGAAGCGGCAGAGGCAGCGGCGGCTGCTGCCGCGGCTCAGGACGCGGTCGATCGCGCGGCCTCGCCTGAACCGCAGCCACAGGGTAAGTGGGCGTATACTATATTTATCTGTGTCGTAATACAGATTGATGCATCTTCGAAAAAAGGGGTAGCCCTTTCTATATATTCCATGTTATTCTGAGTGTTCCGCACAAACGTGCGGGCGGATGAAACAACCTCCGAGACCTGGGCCCGTCGTCTCGGCGTCTCAACCTACCTGATGCGGCCGTCAGCTGTATGCGGTCCGGCCTCATGAATAACTGCGTGTATATGTACGTGTGTGTGTGCGCTTGTATGTACTTGGCCAATACCCGAACCCGTTGGCTCGCCTCAGCAATCTTCCACGGACACGTACTGTCTATTTCTCCCGGAGTATACTTCACCATATCGGTTAACAAACACAAATAACACGCGGTGTGCACACAACCTTCGTAAGGTCACACGTCATTGAATCGTCCCATATCGGGGAACATTAATCCCAACGCGTACTAAAACCGCAGACGGTCGCGTCTTCTCACACGTTTCACTGGTTAAAACGCGTCACTAAATACTTATATCAATATCAAAAGTCAATACAGTCGTGGCACTATCTAGAAACCACACCCAAAACGCATAATTACGCGTGTGCGTTCTACAATAAGGTCGTATACAGGTGCGCGCGCGTCCTGTCTTATCGTAATACAAAACGTTACTAACTATCGGCGCTCGCGTCAACGATAGAATGCACAAAGGTCGTTGATCCGGCCGGTCGCGCCGCTTGGCGCGCGTCAATTTATACAAAACACTGAGATAATTATTAATTGATAATTCTTTTTCTGCCATCTTCACTCAAAGTTCGGCGATCATAATTCATAATTTTCTTGGACTTTCCTAATTGATCCTTGTGTTAGCAATTTTGAACATTTGTATAATAAGATAATTATTTGATTGAGTTTGGTGTATTAAGAAGTATAAATATTGACATTAGCGTCAACTTGAGTTAACATTAAAAATAAGTCATTTTGGCGGCATTCTGGTGTAACGAAAATAATTGTTATGAATAAATTACGCGTAATGTTTTGATATATTATTTTTAACAATATTTAACCTAAGTACTTTGACACTTGATAATACTGCTTTCAAAAGCAAACTTGAACAAAGAATATTTTGATTCGATTAGATATATAGAGTAGATGTCATGCCATATATTTATTTTATTGTAAGATGATAATTACAGAAAAGTGGTTGTATGACTCGAATTTTTTAGCGTTATTTGCGTCGTCTGTGGCATCATGGTACTACTACTCACGCTAGTGGTTCTAGATTACATTGGTCAATCTAACTATTAACTGTTATACACAATTGTATTGGAATGCTTCAGACGTAGCTATTTACAAGCAAAGACATGTAGCATCCAGTGTAATGTCATATCGAAACCGTTGTGATAATTTTCCGCTTAGTGTCCAAGTTAGTGCATTAACGTAAGATTATCCAATGCAAAAATATACTCGGTATTCTTTTGCGTCTAATATAATATCTGTTTAAAAATAGGTAATTTTTTAACATATTTCAACAAGTATTTTCGGAGATGCATCAATATAATAAGATTTAAATTTTTTTAAATTATCTGTTACGTTCATTTCTAGATGTTACATTTGCGTATAGACTAAAAAATTTTGGTTAGGAATAGAACATTTTAAAAAATTGTTCATAGTTCGTAGAGTTCATATTACACAAAGTTTTAAATTAGTGGAAAACACAATATTTTCAAAATTAACCTCACTTCGATTCACGGATTGCAATGTAAGCACGCATGTCTATCTTCTAGCACTATCGAAGTAAAACTTTTGAAATAAATAATGTTCATACTAATTTTACACCATTTAACTGGTGAATGCTGCTTGCAGTTTGCAATAACACATCTTTACAGACTTATAATTAAAATATAAATAAAATTAAAAGTGATAAAGTTAATGACTTAAGCACTTACGCACTGCGACAAAGCCTGAAGTCTTACGGCGTCGCTTGCTGCTTTATATGTGAAAATACCTTTTGTATCGCTTACTCGGCTCACGAATGGAATAGTTTATGTTTGGATCATTGAAATTTCTTAGGATATACGTGCGATCTACAGTTTTCGCTAACGTAACGTCTTACGTGAGCGACGAAACGCGAATGCGATTGCGAAACGATTCAAACATCGCCCTGCACCTCCGCCGTAAAAGTAACAGCCTGTTACTATGCCCACTGCTGGGCTAAGGCCTCCTCTCTCCGTTATTGGAGAGAAGGATTGGAGCTAAGACCTACCACGCTGCTCCAATGCGGATTGGTAGGTTACACATATCAACAGAATACTCTAGAGATATGCAGGTTTCCTCACGATGTTTTCCTTCACCGAAAAGCGTGGGATAAATTGCAATTTTCAATTAGACACATAAGTTTTAATAGAAAAACTCATTGGTTGCCTGGCCTGCCCGGGGTTTGAACCTATGTCGTCTCTAGAGAGTCGCCATTCAAATGCCATTAAACATTATTCCTGAACGGACGGAAACTAATTTTATTGGAAAATTTATATCTGAAACATAAGATACTCAAGAAATATGTAGTATTTATTTAAATTTCTACTTCCTCCAACATTAGAGAATTTATCTGTGTAATAAAATTACGGCGGCGTACGTCAGTGTTTGCGAAAATTTCAAGCCAACTGATCGCGTTCGTCTCAATTCGTGCCGCTCCGCATCGCACCTTACGTGCGTTTGATCACGTAGGCCACTTCAATAGGTTTATTCTTTCACGCCGACGCGTGCCGCCTCGCGTTCGCATCCAGATCGCTCACGTAGGACACTGCCTTATCGTCTTTCGCCGTTTTCGTTCGCGGGCCGCGTTTCGCGTGTGAGACAAAGGGAATGTAACTTGATTTATAGAAGCAGGCGTTACTTTGCGGAATTCCATATTACAAGCAATATAACAGAACTAACTTTGCTATAATCCGCACGGGTTAAGTGAATGCATGCAAAGCCAATGTGTATGAAGCAGGCGAAATCTACGCACCTTATACATGCAGGACAAGCCACCACATGCACCCCAAGGCGCATTTCACCAGCAACAACGCACACAAAAACAGCACACACACCCACCACCATTTTGATGACACCATTAAGCCGAACCACCCAATCTAGACGATCGTTTCGCCCCGAAACCGAAGCATCATCAGGAGGATAGGCTTCACGACAATTTACACACATTGGCTTTGCATGCATTCACTTAACCCGTGCGGATTATAGCAAAGTAGTTAGTTCTGTTATATTGCTTGGAATGTAACTTACCGATGTGTTGTCCACGCATGCACACGCGTAGTCGTAAGGAGAACATCCACTAAAGCGGCTGAGAAGGCCCAAGAGCGACCGCATTCCCAGCCAGGTAACAGAGCGCTTATTATAAACCTACCGACGTATAGAGATACCCGGCTATACGCATGTGCTTATACATCGTAGATTAAAGTGGGTGTTTTAATTTTGACGGGTTACACTGCGCTCTTAACTAGTAACTAGCTCGTAACTAGCCACGGGGTAGTTTTTATATTTTCTGTTTAGCTTTTGTAACCAATTTTGTAGGTTCGGACTTCTTAGGCTCTTTATTTAGTACGGCTATGCACAATTTTCTTTATTGATGCACCTTTTCTGTGTTTCGCTGTTTCATTTCAAAGGTGAGGGATTATTTGATTCATTCACTACTACTTTCATATTTATATAGAGATTCATGTATCTATTTTGTATATTAATGCGAAGTTTATATCATGATTATATGTGTAATCCCGAATTTAAAATATCTCGTTCCATTTGAAGTATTTATTTGATAACTATCATCTTAAATAAGTTGAATTTGTTTATGAACACTTTAGGATCTTCGTTAGGGGGCCGTATAATAAGAAATTGAAAGAGATCATTTCCAAAAATATAATTTATATAATTATAATATATAAATTAAAAAAATGATATCAATTTTTGTATACATTTTCATCGGTGTCTTTCTTCTCTATGGAATATTTTGTTATTTCTTATATTCACTTGATTCGTTAAAGTCATTATTGATATAATGTAGATGAAAGATTTGATCGATCGTTTGTCTTTTTTATATTTATTAATTCGGTTGTATTTAAATTACTTTTCGACAGATTGCCGTTTTCGAATTTTCGCTTTTTTAATTTGCACAACTTTATAGGCGTAGCCTAGTGTGCAGTTTATGGTTTTATTTGAACGATGTATTTTTATTATAATTTATCTTAATTTTAGTATATGAATTCATTAAAATAATAAAAGAAATATTGTAATTTATTTGGTCTGGATCTATTATTTGTTTATATAATTTATGTTCTTCAATCGATCGTCTATTGTCACATAAACATATGTAGTCCGAATCACAATGTTGTGGATTATAAAATATTATTGGTATTATTAATTATTCTAATCATATCATCATTTATCTACATACATAATATACGTAATCGTATATTTAATTTATATTATAATTATAAGATTTATCCACTCACTTACACCATATACTTATTTCTATACCTACATCATGCGCTATTCACGGTGATGGTTTGATACTTCTGTTCTCATTTCTGTCTTTTCGTTTTACATACATTAAATCACAACATTAAATCAGTCATCATATAAAACGTGCTGTCAATTTAAACTGTGTTCTTCTCTTTCAATGATGCTGTCTTCGTAGAAGGTAGGTATACTTATAGCTTAGCGTAAGCCTGTTTAGTTCATATTATATATGCACGGCGTTCATTCTTGCTTGCTTTACATATTGTGCATGGTAATACTAATTATTTCTATCATTTGCAAACAGAACTTTAAATTGTGTTTAAATTCCACTTTTATATCAATAAAATGTTTTAGTCACCTCTTGGAGATATTTGTATTTTTTTAATATTTGCATATATAGAAATTACTAATTTTTTGTATATTACAATACTACAAAAAATAATAATAGTATTATTAAATAAAATTAATAAACAATAATATACTGACTTATATAAATCAATAAACTGACATATATAAATGCATATTTTTTTAGTATGCATGTCTAATATTTTATGTAATATTTTAGCTGCCTGTACGTGATCGATGTTTTACAAGTGCTTTTTTGTATTAATATAGAATTATGTCAATACCGTATATAATATGTCCGTTGTTACTATAACGACTAGTGATGTAACGAACGTTTGCATTCATTTATTTTTTGCCGTTGTAATTTGGAAAGAAAAGGCACCATATAAATTGGATGAATAGGATTCCATATCCATCCGATTTACCAGTTGTGTAACCGAGAAGATATATATTTTTTTACTCACACTATTTGCATAATAAATTATTTTGCGCGCTTTTCATTTAAAAACCAACATTCGTAGTGAATATTGGACATGAATATACACAGTGAAATTTGGAAAATTCGTTATATCACTAATGAGAACACGTACAGACAGTTGGTGCATGTACTTACGTAGCATGTACGCACGTAGCGCGTAGCGTGTAGACGTAACTAGCACGTAGATGTACGCATGCAGAGGCGCCTAGCCCTCCCGCCCCCGCGCCCTCGCCCCCCGCGAGCCCGCCCCCACCATCCGCGGCCACGCCCCCGCTGCAAGACACGCCCCGCCCTTCCTCGTCGAAACAAACACCAGCCAAACCCGCACGCCTCTCCAGTGAGTATAACAGACCCACTTCTGTAGTTGTAGTTAACCGTAGTTGGTGTAAAGTTGTACTGATAATTTATGGTTTTTTTCATAAGTCTTGTGTAATTATACAATGAGACTCATCTACTACCTAATATTGCACAATAAAGTATTTAAAATTATTTAGGCAATATATTGTAATAAGACATTTTAAGATTAGTGTAGGGCATATTGCAGAAAACTTAGTCCATTTTAACACTGTTTTAACACATAATGTAGTTAACCTTGTAATAATGAAAATAGTAGTCTCACTTATTAGTTTTTACTAATAACGCGCAGTGTATGTAAATAGTGCATGATTACAGTTTTTTAACGTTTGTGTTTTCTGGTGTTTTATAAGTGTTTAAATATTTTTTTTCTTTTAAATATATCAGCATGTAATAATGCTTTTGTTTTTTTGCTGCGATGCAGTTATGTTTTTATGTTGCTTTGAATTTTTTTTCTGTTTTTGCCCTCCCTCCTTAACCAAAATTGTTAACTCCTATCTCTATTCCTGAACGATCATTTGCTTAATAATTCTCTTGCAAAACTATTTGTTTTTTATTTTCTTCTTCCCTTACTCTACCATCTCTCTCGATCACACCATCCTTAACCATCAACTGCCTGCAACTTCTGTTCATATACCCTCCCTTCTTGATAATTTTAATGTCCCATCTGTTTCTCTGGAAACTATCATTTGCTTGATAATTTTCTTTCAAAACTAATTATTTCCCATAATCTACTTTCTTGATCACACATTCCTTAATGCTCATCAACTGCCTGTCCCTGTGGATAATAACATCCTATTCCCATGACCCAATCCCATCACCCTCGTGCCGTACCACGAGTAGCAGCTGGATCTAGCTCCACTCCGGTGACGCCGTCGACTTCCGGTAAGGTGAAGACAAGATCGCGAAGCAAGTCTCCCTTCAGAAGTTTCCGGTGGCGCACGGCGAAGAAGCTTCTGACAGGCTCGCACCACAGCGATGACGAAGGTACCCACGATATTGAGTAGAGGTGGATGGAGCTTAGGATAGGAGTTATGGGGTAAATGCGCGGATATTGATAGAACTTTTGTATTACAAAAAAGAGCCATACGTGGCATTTACAATTTAAGTCCGCGTGATTCCCTGCGAGAGAAGTTTAAGAAAATAGGTATTCTTTGGCTTCACAGTATATTTTTAGCAATCTAATGTTTGTGCATAAGAATATACATAATTATAATAAGATTGAACCGAACCGATTGCGTTTGTGGGTTTGGGTATAAGATTATATAATAAAATCCCGCAATCGATTTTATCTTTGCCACTACAGAAGTTTAAAGACATTGGTTAAAGGGAGGCTGATACAAAAAGCCTACATTGAGGATTGTATAGATGATAAAAATGCGTGGATATAGCTACTCTACCCTGTACAAGATAGTAATGACCCAATGTAACTAGTTACAAAATTTTATTTGAAAAGAGCAACCACCGAGTTTCGTGCTGACTGTACCCGGTAGGTATAGCTTTCCGAACCAGTAGTAGAGTTGACGATTCAAAAGCACTTGTTTACAAGTTTATTTGAGTAAAGAATATTTTGAATTTGTAATTTCAAATTAATAATAGTTACAGCTTATTGGGTTTACATTGTCATAAGCATCAGTGTTGTGACGTACCGAAAATACTTTCTTACCAGAAATAATAGTGAAATATTAGTATAAAAATTGATACAATATTCAATTGTAATAAATATAATTTTGTTCTTAATCACACTACAACAATAAGAGTACTAACGTAACGTCATTTTTAGTAAACGCCATGATTATTTGCTGAGAAAATTAATAATAGACAATTAATATATTCATATCAAGATAATTGTGTCCAATTACAATGAAGTTCGGTGAAGGAAAACATCGTGAGGAAACCTGCATATCTCTATAAAGTTCTGGAGATATGTGTGACCTACCAATCTGCATTGGAGCAGCGTTGTAGGTCTTAGCTCCAACCCTTGTCTCCAGAATCGGAGAGAGGAGGCCTATTCCCAGCAGTGGGTTTGTAACAGGCCGCTACTTTACTTTCCTTTTTTACAATAAATGTTCGAAAAATACTTACATATTTGCAGTATTTTCATTCTATAAATATTCATGTGGCTTACACGTAAAGTCAGTGCTTCATTTAGCAGCCTTTTTGGTTATTACATCCAAATATCTGGTCATAATCAACATGGGGGTCGTTTTGAATCAAAAGGGGTTTAACCTACTCCCATCCACGTCTGTTCTTTATCAAATTGTTTATGGTTCGCGACGAATGCTTTATGTGTGCTGATGTTTGTCCGCGCATGAGTTTTTATTGCGTGTGTTTTTGCAATGAAATTATTGTTGCATAGGCAATTTTAATTCAAGTTAGCTGAGTGTTCCGATAGTATCAAACCTATCACTAGTGATTTTAGTGTTATTCGATTTATTTAGTGCTTAGGACGGTTATCTTTATATATACAAATAGTTATATTATAATTAAGTATTATTTGTTACATATTATTGAAAATTATATATGATTGTGATAATCACTCGCTTTGGTGAACATTTTTCATTTTCGCTCGGCTTAAAGGTTTTATTTTTTTTTAAAGTATCTTTCACTTTTTGCATTTCACTGTTATACAAGTTACTAGTATAACATTTGGTTATGTTTAAAAATAAAACTTTTAAGTCATTTTACTTGGGTGGTGTGTTTATTAATTTTTCGCCATTCAGAGGGCGCTAGTCCCGCTGGCGAGGACGAGGGTGTCGAGGGCACGTTGGTCCGCAAACACGAATGGGAGTCTGCAGCTAAACGGGCTTCTAACAGGTTTGTATCTACCAGTTTACCTTTAACAAATAATCCACATCGAGGCGTAGAGAGAGAAAATCGGCCAGATTCTGCTTCATAGAGCATTGTCTCTGTCGCACAGACTGACGAACCCGTGCGAAACGTCACATACTAACCGAGTGATAGAGACAGCGAACTGGCCGGCTGTTTCGTTCCAAACATCGATGTGCATTATTTAATGCCGGGTACTATACGTGGATATCTTTAAAGGAAGAAAAAGGGATCTTTGCGTGCGTTTTTTGATCTGTCCGTTTAGTGGTTTAGCGATTATTCCATAACTTAGTTTTGTACGAAAAAATATTTCTAAAAGTTTTTCTATTATATACTTATAAGATGAGATGACCGCAGGAGTGACTCTTTACAAGAGTTATTTTTTCAAACAAAACTCAACAAATTCTAACAAAACTGATTGGCGCATATCTGGGATTTTTGGCAGTTTTGTTAAAGTTTTTGTGACTAATTGATATTTAGACTCTTTTCGGTGCGTAAATTTGCATATCTATAGAAAATTCTGCGAATATGTGTATACGCATCGTGGTGTATCTAAGCTCCAGCCCTTCTCTCCAAAACACAGAGAAGATGCAAGCAAAGCTTTGGATGGTAACAGCCTTTCCTTTTTTATACTAAGTATAGGTAGGTTCGTAAAGTATAATCTTTTGTACGTTTCGAGTAGTAATGGCCAATTAATTTGATGCTAATAAATAAATAATCTTACATATAAAAGAAAAAGTATGTATGTATGCTCTCTATAGACTCCGAAACATCTCCTATCAACATGGATCGACTTAAATGAAATATTCGGAAATATTTTTTTAATCTTTAGATTAATCCACCGGATAATCACGAGAAGTTTGCCTGCGATCGGAGCGATTTTTTTCAACTTGGTTACTTATATAACATTCTTTAATATTCCCCGTGTTTTTAGATCATGGGATAAGGTGTACGTGGTGGCCAAGGACGGGCGCATGTCGTTCTACAAGGACCAGAAGGTGTACAAGGCGTCACCCGAACAGCACTGGCGCGGGGAGCCGCCTCTCGACCTTAACGGCGCCGTTGTAGAGGTCGCTGCCAACTATACAAAGAAGAAGCACGTTTTCCGTCTCAGGTACATTCGCCTAAAGCCAGTTTCTTAATGCATTTTGGCTAATACTGCGCTTCGTTTGGCCTGCCATAACTTTGAACAACTATTATTACTATGGTTATATGAATGGTCTTATGAATCACTGCGTGTATATGTGTACATGTGTGTGTGCTTGTATGTACTTGGCCGATTCCCGAACCCGATATCGGGGAACAGTAACCCAACGCGCACTTAAACCGCGGACGGTCGCGTCTTCTCAAACGCTTCACTGATTAAACGCGTCACTAAATCTAAGAACCACGCCCGAAACGCATAATTACACGTGTGCGTTATACAATAAAGTCGTATACAGGCGCACGCGTCCTGTTTTTATCGTATTCGAAACATTACTGAGTATCGGCGCTCGCGTCGACAATCGGATGCACAAAGGTCGTCGATCCGGCCGGTCGCGCCGCGTCGCGCGCGTCAATTTGTTCAAAACAGTACGTTTTCATTCGTGTCTTTATTTCACTTCATTGGCTCGTTTCCAATACTGAAGCTGTGATGGCAATTCGCAGGCTGAGCAACGGCGCGGAGTTCCTGCTGCAGGCGCACGACGAGGCCGAGATGGGCGGGTGGCTGGACGCGCTGCGGGCCCGCGCCGCCGCGCCCGCGCCTCGCTCGCACACGCTGCCCGCGCACCACGCGCAGGAGCCCAAGCGACGCTCCTTCTTCACGCTCAAGAAGAAGTCAGTAGAAGCGCTCACCTATCTCTACTCGCCCTAGCGGCTCGCATGCGCACGTGTGTAACATTGATATCGCCGGACCGACGTCCCAGCCATACTTATGTGTCCACCGCACTATGTCGCTTACGTTTCGCACGCAATAAATAAATAAATATATGGGACAATTACACACACGGTCGTCCGTCCCCAAAGTAACTTAATACTTGTGTTATGAGTGACGGACAACTAGTAGATATACTACATATATAAGTTTAAATACATACTTAATTTTTTTTTTTTTAACACTTACACACACGGTCGTCCGCCCCCAAAGTAAGTAACTTAATACTTCACAGTCGAGGTCAGCGACGAATGAACTAACACCAATCTGTAAGAAAGTATTTTTATTACAATTGTAAGGAACTCTAGCATTGCTAATCGGTAAGTAGAGAAAACTCTACTTTGTTTTATATCTCATACCTATTTCAAAAGCTGTCCGAATTACAGTAGGAGTTCTTTATAACTAAATAATAAATATGTGGGACACTTACACACACGGTCGTCCGTCCCCAAAGTAAGTAACTTAATACTTGTGTTATGGGTTACGGAAAACTGGTAGATATACTACATATATAAGTTTAAATACATACTTAAATACAAATATACACCCAGGCTCGAAGAACCAACAATTTGTTTATAGAAAATGTTGGCCCTCGGCGGGAATCGAACCCGCGACCCGAGGAGCTAAAGACAGGGTCACTAACCACAGCGCCAACGGGCCAGTCAAAGCAATATGCAGCAATGCATATAAAGAACGAAAGTACAACCAAAGACTTATTATACTAGAGTACTAGAGCCACCCTAAAAATGAAGAGAATGATTTTTCTTTATCTAACAAAAAAGCTTTTAACAAAATTAAATATTCCTCCTGTGTACAAAAGTAATAATAAAATTATTTTGCTATAATCCGCTATACAGTAGGTAGAAAATATATATAATGCTAAATGTGTAGTGGACTATCCGTTTTTTCATACCCGTTACATGCAGGATTCGTAAAAACACATGCACAAACCTCCACCACCGCCACCACAATACACAAGCACTACACACGTTCACTATCACAAACTCAACAATCGTTTCGCCCCGCAACCGAAGCATCATCAGGAGATAGACTCCACGACAAAATCGCATTCCTCCTGTTTATCGTGGTGGAGTTTCTTCTGTAGCCAATCCTGGCATCAGTTCATGCTTATCGTAGACATGCAATGTCATCGAGACTGGAGCAATATGTAAAATTCAGATACCGGGACGTGGGTCCAATTTAACTTGCAAGAACCCATTACACATAAAAAACATACATACAGGGCAAGTTAAATAAAAATTAAAAAGGACTTATTAGCTTATAAAGCTGTGATAGCCCAGTGGTGAGACCGTGCGACTCTCTAGAGACGAACATAGGTTCAAAACCGGGCAGGCACCAATGAGTTTTTCTATTAAAACTCATGTGTCTAATTCATAATTGCAATTTATCACACGCTTTTCGGTGAAGGAAAACATCGTGAACCTGCATATCTCTAGAGAATTCTGGAGATATGTGTAACCTACCAATCCGCATTGGAGCACCGTAGTAGGTCTTAGCTCCAACCCTTCTCTCCAGAAACGAAGAGAGGAGGCCTATTCCCAGTAGTGGGATATTAACAGGCTGTTTCTTTTATTAGCTGTCTGTCTGTTTAAATTTTATTAGACAAAGTTAAGCATATGAGTTGACACTCTCACTTACAAACCGTCTATGGCTCTATACTCTAGTATAATAACTATCAGTACATCACACTGAAAGTTCGCAATTTTAACTTCTAATGATGAATTAATTAATAAAACTTATTGCAAAATAAAATAACATCGCTTAAGATATTTATCGAAGGTTTAAGGTTAGAATTTTTTCTACAGCTTTCTTTCTCAACGTGTACCTACCGACTTGAATGGCCCGTTGGCTCAGTGGGTAATGACCCCGCCTTCAGCTCCGCGGGTCGCGGGTTCGATTCCCACCCAACATTTTCTATAAACAATTCGTTGGTCTTCTAGCCTGTATTCATATTTGTATTTAAATATTTATTTAAAATTATATATCTATCAGTTGTCCGTCACCCATAACACAAGTATTAAGTTACTTTGGGGAGGGACAACCGTGTGTGTAAGTGTCCCATATATTTAGTTACTTATAAATAAAAAGACAGTTAAAACGCTGGTCTATCTTAAATGAAAAGGAAAATATTTTTCTTCTGACAAGCTGTGGATTGTCGGCTGATACTAATTCAAATAAGTACTGGTATAAAGATATAAATTGCAATATGAACAAACTTTTTAAAAGGTCGGAATTTTGAAGTCCAATGCTTTATAAAAGTTAAATTGAAGTACTTAAAATATTTTTTTACTTCTCCAACTATTGGACTTTGCATTCTTTAGGGATTCAGTTTGTTTACTGTTGAGCCAGACATATTTCGTAAGGTATAAGTTTACTTTGAAATTTGTATCAAAAAGTTTTAAAAATTGTAGAATAGCTTTATTAGACAATTATTTAATCCAATTGTTTGCTTTTGCATGAATCATAATGTTTTACTAATACAGTTAATAGTAACTAACCTTGATAATCAGCGCGACTAACGACAATTTGAGAGAGAATCTAAAACTACGATCGAGTTTGGAGATCAATTATTTCTGAGTTTTTTTTTGTAATATTACACATTTTTATTACACACTAAAAACCACATCCGTCCTCTTGGATTCTAATATCAGGATATTAGATATATTTTCGTCAAATTATATTTAAACCAGTATATACGGTGAGAATTTTGTACCGAATTATTAAAATTATTAATTTATTACATTTAAATATTTATTTATAATATTAATTTATTCATTTACTTGCTCAGACAAGGTTATAACGGTGGTCTAGATTTGGCGTAATTTTTTTATATAAGCGTTGTTTAATCGAGTTTGTCTGTCTGAAACAGATTTCGCATTTATTTTATTAATTTATTACATTTATTTATAATATTAATTTATTCATTTAATTGCCTCGACAAGAACATGAGGTTATTTAGCGAATATTATTACTGTGGTCTAGACTTGGCGTAATTTTTTCACATAAGCGTTGCTTAATCGAGTTTGTGTGTCTGAAACAGATTTCGCATTTATTTTATTAATTTATTACATTTATTTATAATATTAATTTATTCATTTAATTGCCTCGACAAGAACATGAGGTTATTTAGCGAATATTATTACGGTGGTCTAGACTTGGCGTCATTTTTTCACATAAGCGTTGCTTAATCGAGTTTGTGTGTCTGAAACAGATTTCGCATTTATTTTATTAATTTATTACATTTATTTATAATATTAATTTATTCATTTAATTGCTTCGACAAGAACATGAGGTTATTTAGCGAATATTATTACGGTGGTCTAGACTTGGCGTCATTTTTTCATATTAGTGTTGCTTAATCGAGTTTGTTTGTCTGAAACAGATTTCGCATTCGTAATATTACTATATATGGATGATATAAAATTGACAAATAAATTTAATCTTTTTTTTAACAATTTCAAATATATAAATTATTGCATGTTGTTTTATTATATTTTTATATATTTGGATAAACAACAAGACTTACATTATTAATACTATAAAATACTCTACAAGGTACTTAATTAAATGTGGTCTTTTTTTTAAATTTAAACTATCGTGAGTGGTATTCATTATTAATGTTGAGAGACCGGCTATACTCTCGTCTTATTTAAAAATTCAAACTCAAATTCAAATAAGTCTTTATTCAAATTGGCCTATTACAAGCACTTTTGAATCGTCAAATTAAAATTAAATTGAAGCTACAACTGGTTCGGAAAGGTGCTCTAACCGAGAAAAACCAGCAAGAAACTCGGCGGTCACTCTTTTAAAAAATAAATATTACAGTTTTGTATTAACTATTGTTAACAAACTTAGATTATAATATCGTCTAGTACATAGCTGGTCGCAATTTAGTTCCAAGCTTTCTTATCATTGACATAGTCTTCAACATTATAGTAAACTTTATTAATGAGAGTCTCTTTAATTGCTTTTTTGAACTTGTGTAAAGGCAAGTCCAAAATTGATTGAGGAATTTTATTATAAAAAAGTATACCGAAGCCCACAAACGATCTACGTACTTTCTGAAGCCTTAGCCTTGGCATTTTATCGGATGAGCCCGACTTGTTTCAAGCCCATACGGGGGTATTATTGATGAGCTCTTTACTCGGCGTTATCGCGGCGGGATCCGTTAAAATAAGCCGTGAGTATAGCCGGTCTCTCAACATTAATAAATGTAGTCTTAATTATAGGTTACCACGGCATTTAGTTATGTTGTTATCGTATTGTTTTTGATTTTCTTACCAACCGCTGTTCCGCGAGTGGCGCTTGTTTGTATGATGAAATAATGTTTAAGTGAATGTCACCTATACATAATGTTGTTGGTGTTTTGCAGCTAAGAGCCGAGGAGCATCGGACAGCCGCTCATACCGCCAGCGCATCTCGTTTCTCATTACGCACGCCGCGTCCGCCCGTACTCAGTGCGTCCGCGAGCGCGAACGCTCGTACGCACGCTCGTACGCTCGTACGCACGCTCGTACGCTCGTACGCACGCTCGTACGCTCGTACGCACGCCCATAGTACCGGACTCCCGGACGCCGCATATTTCTCACGACGCTTGCTTACCGTAAGCTTTGCTAATGACGAAATTGCGCAGAGCGGCCCCAACCGACTGTCAAGAGTATTTGTTATTATTTTTGTTGCGTACAAAAAAGAAACGTTATTTAAGACTGTTCGATGTTTGAGTGTTTGAATCGTATTTTGCCTTCGTCAGATACCGTATTTATTGTTCGGTAGATTTACCGAGTGACCGCGCGTTGACATGGGATTAGCAAATGATGTAAGAAATATCAAGCTGATGTAAGTTGAATAGAACTTTATTAAAATAGTATTCTATTCAATATTATTACAAATGACTTTTTTAACATGGCCGGTCTAAATTGAATAAAATTTCAATAAAATACTATTCAGTTTGTAATTACCTGTGTATTGCTATATTAAGACTTTACGTAATTACGAATGACTCTATTTTCAGATAGAAATAACAACTGACTTAAGTAAAAGCAAGCCGGTCCAATTTGAATACAATTTCAATAAAATACTATTCAGTTTTTTACGCGCTATATCTTAGTACAGTTAGACTGCACGTAATAACGAATGACTGTTTTGACATATTAATAACAACTGATAAGAAATAGCAAGCTGGTCTAAGTTGGCTAGAATTGCAATAAAATACTATTCAGTTTTAATGCGCTATATATTTAGTATATTTAGACAACGTTGTGATAAACGACCGTGTATACATGAGAATAATAACTGACTTAAGAAACATTATGCTGGTCTAATTTGAATACAATTTCAATAAAATACTATTCAGTTTTTAATGCGCTATATATTTGGTATATTTAGACTACGTAATGACAAATGACCGTATTGATATCAGAATAATAACTGACGTAAGAAACATCATGCCGGTCTAATTTGAATACAATTTTAATAAAATACTATTCAGTTTTTAATGTATTGTATATTTGGTATATTTAGACTGCGTAATGACGAATGACCGTATTGATATCAGAATAATAACTTACGTAAGAAACATCATGCCGGTCTAATTTGAATACAATTTTAATAAAATACTATTCAGTTTTTAATGCATTGTATATTTGGTATATTTAGACTACGTAATGACAGATGACCGTATTGATATCAGAATAATAACTGACGTAAGAAACATCATGCCGATCTAATTTGAATACAATTTCAATAAAATACTATTCAATTTTGAATGCGCTATTTAATTGGTATACTTAGACCTTACGTTATTACGAATGACTGTGTTTTGACATAGGAATTACAACTGACTTAAGAAACACCAAAGCCGGTGTAATTTGAATAGAATTTCAGTAAAATATGGTATTGCTATATTTAGACTTACGTTATAATGAAAATAAATATTATATAATTAAAAAAATTGATGTATTTTACGCCATTTGCAATTTCCATTCGACGTGCTAGATTACGATACTATCCCACCCCGGCATGTAATTGTTGTAACTTGAAATTAAAAACGTTTAAGAAAAAAAAAATTAAATGCGACGCTATTTATATTGATAGACGAGTTTTAGTGTTGTAACTCAGATGAAAAAATATATATTATTTATTATATATATACATATATCATAGTAATTGATAAATTATAATGTAAATTCGGTTTAACTAGAAATGTATGACGATTTATCCAGCAACTAGATGTTTTTATTAGATCGATGACCAATAGAATTGTTAACAGAATTTATTTAAACATTGTAACCGCATTTATCTTCATTTTTCCCTATCCCCCCCAGTGACATTTGTACTGTTTGACCGCTTCGATACACCGAGGCAAGATATTCGGCGAGTGTAACGTTTAGGCTACGTGAATTAATTATTAATTTCCATTTTAAAAGTCTCAACATTTCTAAGAACACTTCGATCTCGCTGTCGGTTTAAATACAAATCTTATAAAAACATTGATATTTCTTCTTAGATAGTTTAGAGTTGGTGGTAATAGTTAGAAGGTAAATTACGCGGTCAGCGATTTTGAAGTGCTCCATTGTATAAGAGTTGTAAGTATGCTTTATATGCCTCATATCGTGCTTTTAAGAGATATTTGTCTTTATATTATTGAATTTTTAATTTAATGATTATTTTACTGCCAATTTTAATTTCACCTTTATTAGATGTTACGATCACATTTTTAGTTCTGGTTATGTCTTATGATTATTGTATAGAGCGTGTGTGTGTGTGAAATAGGTTCTTCGTCACACTATCGCGACTATAACTATGTTTAAATATTTTATTTCAAAATTTTACTTTTTTGAGGAAAATATAATAAATGATGTTTTCAAATAAAATTTTGTTTTTTTTTTGTTACCTGCTCCATACAAAAAGCTTTTTGAAATATTAACATTCTAAACAAATATGCTTACGATTATCTACAAAAAATATAAGTCGTTAGAGCATAGAAATTTTTTGGAAAAAAATTTGACGGACTACGTTTCCGATTCCAAAAAAAACCAGAAATGTTTAATAATCGTGGTCTTGGTAGTTAAATTCAAATTCAAATAAATCTTTATTCAAATTGGCCTATTACAAGCACTTTTGAATCGTCAAATTAAAATTAAATTGAAGCTACAACTGGTTCGGAAAGGTGCTCTAACCGAGAAGAACCAGCAAGAAACTCGGCGGTCACTCTTTTTTAAAAAATAAATATTACAGTTTTGTATTGACTATTGTTAACAAACTTAGATTATAAAATATATTATAAGGTAAATTTTCAAAGAATTTCTAAATATTCTGTAACTTATAAGAATTTTAGAACAGATTTTCGTATAAATAGATACGTAAATCCGTCTATCTGTTACACTTTATCCGCTGGAGCATATAAAATTTAGAACGATTGAATTTATATTCCCTGCCAATATATAAAAAAACCGATATTCTTACATCTAAAAACTAAAAATACATTAGGTACATATGTAAAAGTTAACATAGCATTGCAATATCTTTATGACGATCAAGTGACGTTCTTAAACATTCCCACTTGAAATATCGAGATACGAAAGATATTTTCTTCACTGATAAAAGATAACTTTATATCATATTTGTAGATAAACACTTTCTCATCCCAGTTTTGCGTAACCGTCAGTTCTAGGAATTTTTCCCGTATGATTTTAAGAACTTTTATTCAATATTTGTGAAACAAATATGGCGTATTTTAGTGCTGCTATCGGTGCTGCGGTTTTTGTATTAGTAATAAATGTTTCGAGTTCTTGTAATAGTTTTGAGTGCTTACAAGCTAGGAATGGAAGGATATTTGGTGGTGTCAGCAGCGAACGGAACTCGCGGCCTTTTCAGGTGAGTGAAAACATCGATCAGCATACATTAAGCTCATGCGCGTTTATACTTTATTGAATTTAATTAATCTATATTTGAAATATAAAAAGAATCATCCGTCTCCCTTCCCCGAAGAATTATATAATCTGCTAGATTCCAAGAGGAAAAGTACGTGGAAATCCTTTGAGAACTGTGATCTAGACTACTCTTATTAAAGAAAAATTATTGTATAGTTTCAAATCGCAATTTGAATTCGAATTTAACGATGTTTCGCTTCGAAAAGCTCCCGATATAAATTTAACATAGTGATAATTTATTCATAGGGATATCTGACCACCACGTGTTACTTATGGGTATAAATGGAGCAGTAGTGATTATCACAGGTTTTTATAGAGTAGGGGAGTCGGGCCGGCTTGTATTTAATAGTGTCACTATAAATAATGAGAGAGAAGACAATCGTATACTACATCTTTGTCTAAACACATAAAAAAACAGACTAATAAAGAGACAAATTTGCTGTCTCTTAATTGTGATACGGCACATTTTAGGCTGGCGTCACTACTTTACACGCGTAATAACTCTATGTAAATAGTTCAGTTCTTTTTTAAAATATCAATATGCTGTTTAGCCATAGAGTATACATGGAGTAGGAGAGACATAGATAAGTCTGTGAGTCCAACAAATAATAAGAAAACGAAGATAACAAGGCCATACTTATCTCTGTCTAATCAAATATAAAAGACAGACATCGATACATAGCCTCATTTCTTCCTCTTTTTTTTCGATGGACTCATTTTAAGTTGGCTCTTTTACTCTAGTATAATAACATAGAGTTATGTTATGTTCAGCTCTTGTAAAAACTGATGTTTCGTTTTTCGAATTGTCAACTGTTAAACCCTTTTAACCGTTTTACTTCACGTTAAAATGAATAAGTCAAATAGTTATATTTCATCAAAAGTATATATTTTGCCATAATCCGTGATTATACAGCTAATGCCTGATTGTTAATGTTGTCCTTATTTTGTATACGCGGATTAACATTTGATGCATAAGCACGTGTGAATATATAATGCGTCTTATGAATTTTTACGTAATCTTAATTCTAGATAAGACCGTTACCTAAGAAATTATTATCTGCTACTTAAATATAAACGGGTATTATCATTTACTGTCCCTATTAATCACAACAGAATTAATTTTCAATCCAAACCCTGATTTGACATATTGGATTGTTTTTTCTGTGTTTAGCCAGGATTTCTTTGTATTACAAGAATAATTAACTATATCTTATATAACATGAGCGATGTTAATGATATTAAACTCATTTTATTCAATTCATAACCACGGTAAATGTAACTTTAATGAAAATGAAAAAATTACTTATATTTGGATCCTCCAAGCCCGAAAGATAAATTTAGAGAAGAACATGTCATATGAATACTTAACTAAAAACGATCGTTCTGTTTTTCGTAAAAGTTTTTCGGTGTTTAATAATAGGTTGACCTCTCATTATTTGTTTTCATTTATATAAGAAAAAACTGCTGTATAATTTTATTTTATATACTGTGAATTATATGCCAGGATGAGATTTAAATCCACGTACTGTGTACGTATTATCAATTATAGTTGACCTTCACTAACTTTATTAGATTTTTTAGAATATTATAAAATAAATACTTAAACTAAACAAATAAAATTCAACACTTGATGGACCGATCTTTATATCTTTAGAGTATCTCTTTTTAACCGAATCAGAAGCTTTCTTAGAGTGCATATTTTGTAGTCATATACATAAGTACTGTATTCTCAGGTAGCATTAAATCTTCGTGTGGGGGCAGAGGGCGAGATCGGTTTTTGTGGAGGGTCTTTAATTCACCCGGAGTGGGTGCTCACCGCCGCACACTGCTGTTTCCACGGTGAACAGCAAGTTACGCATGGACAGGTTTGTTTGTCTATTTGTTGTTACAGTTATATTTTTTTTAACACTGACGTCAATAAAAAAAACCACCTCTCACTCCAACTCTAATACTAGGTCCTTACATATGAAATTGGCGTTTTCTATGGGAGGAACATAAAGTCGTTTTTTTAAATGAAATATATTTAATTAATCAAAGTATGTACCATTGCTATGTATGCACTTTTGTCATCTCATAGGTAGTTCATTGATCCCCTTACTAAAAAAACCATTCGGGCGGGAATCAATAAAATCTTTGAAGGCGGTTTGGACTGCCCCATCGGAGTTGAATTTTTTTCCTTGCAAGTAGTTATCCAAATTGCGAAAAAAATGGTAATCTGTTGGAGCAAGGTCCGGAGAGTACGGTGGATGTCTAAGACATTCTAATTGAAGCTCCTCTGATTTGGTAGCCGTCTGTTGTGCAGTGTGTGGTCTAGCGTTGTCCTGAAGCAGCAGTGGCCTAGAGCGATTGACCAGCCCCGGTTGTTTAGCAGCTAGCTTTTCCATCATGGTTTGCAATTAGTGACAATAGATATCTGCCGTAATCGTCTGGCCAGATTTAAGAAAGCTGTAGTGAACGACACCAGCACTATTCCACCAAACACTTACAAGCAACTTTTTTTTTAGTCAATTTTCGCTTAGGGCAGGATTTGGCTGGTTCGCCAGGGTTCAGCCATTGCGATGAGCGCTTCTGACTATCGTAGAGGATCCACTTTTCATCACAGGTAATGATTCGATTTAAAAATTCCTTCATTATTGTTCCGGTTGAGTAACGTAACGCAGCAGTCGACGCGCGTTTGTCGGTTTGTTTCACTCAATTCATGAGGTACCCACCTTTCAAGCTTTTTTACCTTCCCAATTTGCTTCAAGTGGATTAGAATAGTTTTATCACTAACACCGGAGCCTGCAGCTAACTCGGACGTGGTTTGCGATGGATCCGTTTCCACAATAGCCTTCAATTCTTCATTATCAACTTTGGTCTCCGGCCGTCCACGAGACTTGTTCTGCAGGTCAAAATTTCCAGAACGAAAACGTTGGAACCAAAAACGCACTGTGTTTTCTTTTGCGACACCGTCACCATACACATCATTAATCCTTCGAGCCGTTTCTGCAGCACTGGTGCCACGGTGGAACTCATACTCGTAAATAACGCGATATTTCATGTTTTCCATTTTGTAAACAGAGTGAGTAAATAGCTGTATGAATTTGAATTTGTAATTCCTAACCATAAAGGTAATATTTGAGATCAAAGTGGCCAGTACGACAAAACGCCAATTTCATATGTAAGGACCTAATATTAGAGAATTTTATACAATAATTGTCAGTTGTGGTGTGTTCGAAAACCTTAAAGAGAATGATAGTAGAGTAGATACTTTGAGTTCTTCAATTAATTATGATTATTATATTTTAAATTAATTTCGAATATTAGCGAGGATATTAGAATAACAAATTCATTCTTAATATTAACATATCGCAGTGACCTAATTCAATATTAGGCATAATTGAGTTATACATAATCCTTATAGCATTTTAGTCGTTAGAGCGAGGGCGTTAAGCTGAATATACCATACAAAACTTCTTATAACGCCTATTGCGGTATTTTACCGCGACGTATTTTTTACGCTCGTCCGTACGAGGCGTAACAGTTACAAAGAAAAATTGCAGCGCATATTCGATCCTGTAAATGCTTATTCATAGGTTATATTGGGGGCCCATTCATTATATGATCGGTTTGAGAACGGAAGACGGATAATCACAGTTGACCAGATCGTGGTTAATCCAGACTGGGATGCCTTTACATTCTCCAACGATCTAGCTCTACTGAAGCTTGCCAATGTTGCTCAAATTTCGGGTATGTTAAATTTTATAAATTTATTTATATGTGAAGGCACATGCGAGATTATATTTATAATGTTTGGTAACGTCTTAATATTATGTATTATTTTTAAAAGCTTCCATTCAACTTGCCGTGTATGTATATGAAGGTGGATCGGTGTCTGAATTAACTGAAATTTTACATACTTGTTGAACATTCTTGGGAATGGCTAAACCGAAATGCACGGGAATGTCATTGAAAGGAAGAGTAGGTTGTGGAGAAACATATAGGCTACTTTTTTTCCTAGAATTCCTGCGGGATTGGGATGTACGCGGTGAAAACAATTTAACACGCTGATTTTCACTATGTCGTGGAGCCTATCCTCCTGATGATGCTTGGCTTTCGGGGCGAAACGATCGTCGAGATTTTGGTGGTGGTTGTGTGTATTGATTGTGTGCATTGTTGCTGGTAGAGGCGCCTTGGGATGCATGTGGTGACTTGTCTTGCATGTGTAAAGTACGTGAATTTATGACTGCTTCATACACATTAGCGTTCCATGCATTCGCTTAACCCATGCGGATTATAGCGAGGTAGTTCTGTTATAGTGTCTGTAATATGGAATTCCGCAAAGTAACGCCTGCTTCTATAAAACGCTGATTTTCACTTGGGCTAAGCCGCAGCTAGCATAGATAGAAATAAAAAACTAATATGCATATTATTTCCTATGATTACTTAAAAAACAGAAGTAATGCTATAAATTAATTCTACTTTACTTTATATTTGTTTATAAATAAATTCGAAGCTATTTTTTATTTAGCTTGAGCCAGCAAGTCTGTTTAAGACACCAAAAAAAATTATATCATTTTTCAGATACCATTGACATTATTCGTCTCCCATATTTGAACACTGTTTCGTGGAATTTTGCCGGCGCTGGCGCCACTGTTTCCGGTTGGGGTATAGCTGCAGAAGGTAAATTGAAAATATATCAATTTTTATATTTCGAACTTTATTTTGATTCCGGAAGACATGGGCCGATAAAGTAGAAAAATATATTTCACATACACACAACGAAGGTATTTTACTTTAAAAGTTTGTCAAATTGGTTCTATTGATAAGATAAAACTACCACCAAAACCTTTGTTAGTTTCTACGATGACTAGGTTTGTTATTTAATTTACCTGCTATGAAAAAAAAGAATTGATTAAAACAGTAATAATGTATTAGTGTACCAATGTAAGCTTATAATTGATCAAATTGTTGGCAATAAGGAATATTACTTCACTATTAGATCCATAATAGTTAAGCGATATAGTTACTGAAATATTCGTTTTTTTTCTAATTTGTATATCATAATTATACGCCGCGTGGTATCCGGCTATGTAGAATAGACCACCCTCATTTCTTACCGAGGTGTCTTAAAAGGCGACTAAGGTAAGTCGACCCCCGTGTGGTATCCGGTTGAGTAGAATAGACCACCCTCTTTCTTACCGTCGTAAAATACGACTAAGGTAAGTTGACGTCAGGCTGGCGGCCGGTCGTAAAATACGTACCCCACATAGAGTGGGATAAGGGCAGGAGGATGATGATTGTATATCATAATTATATTCTGACTCATTAGATTTTTATTTTTTGACATTTGCACGCAACTTATGGCAGTTTATAGTGTTTAATTAATTTTAAGATCATATTGTACCCATATTCTGCAAATAAAGATGATTATTATTATTCTTATTAAATTTTTAGGAGTTGATCGGAGCTATCCTATTATATACTATGATATACTAATATTGTTACATTAAGAATTTAATAATTTAAGCCCTTACTTGGATATCAGGGGTCACGTTCATAGCTCCAACACTGCGAGAGAAGCTAATGACGGTAATGACAGATGACTTCTGCAACACCACTTATCTCAACCAGTTGCCTGAAAATATTGTTTGTGGGCTCAGCGATGCTGCGGGCACTTGTAAGGTAAGAATTTAACACTAAACAAAACATGCACTATAACAGAACTACCTTGCTATAATCCGCACAGGTTAAGCGAATGTATGCAAAGCCAATGTGTATGAAGCAGGCAAAATTTACGCACCTTACACATGCTGGACAAATCACCACATGCACCCCAAGGCGCCTCCAACAGCAGCAACGCACACAAGCAGAACACACAACCACCACCACAATCTCGACGATCGTTTCGCTCCAACACCGAAGCATCTTCAGGAGGATAGGCTAAACGACAAAATAGTAATCATTACGCTTAACCTGTGCGGATTATAGCAAGGTAGTTCTGTTATAGTGCGTGTAATAAGGAATTCCGCAAAGTAACGCCTGCTTCTATAAATCACTGAACAAAACGTCAAGTCCCGGCCGAATACAATTTAGGTGAGAACATTTTTAGAGCATTCGGGAACCTCTACGATCTTTTCATCTAAACTCCCTGCCCTATGAACAAATTATAAACAATGTAATTGGCTACATAAAAAGTCACTGCATAGTAGGAGATGTAAACAGCTACATTGGAGTGCAAAAAAAGTAATAATAAAATTATTCTGCTTGTTATGAAAAAAAAAAAAAATTAAATAATATATAAATTATGCTGCATGGTTACCCTAAACGCCTAAGTCCCCGATTGGGCTCAGCAAAATTTAATTTATAAAATAATTTCTAGTTATAAAGGCATTAAATTTTTAGCACCAGCATTGTGCAGATAGACTCAATATAAATATTAATTTTTAATAAAGTAGTTTGTAAAAGTTTTTCGGTTTTTTTTGAGTCTTTCGGCTGTCGCAAATATAATTTGTTACAATCCGCGAGAATTCGAAATCGAATCGAAGCGAAAAATATTTTATTATTACTTTTCTATTATAGATCACCGAAAAGTAACGCCTAATTCTATAAATTACATTGTAGTGATAAATATAATAATGATGAGACACGTGTTTATTTAAGTTTATAGAAAATAGGTAACGTAGCGATGTTATGGAAAAGAACACAATTTTGAATACCCTCTGTCTTTGCACGTTCAATTTCCCATACATGAATAAACCTATCATTCACGTTAATTATTCTGAATCTAACTTTTAATCTGCCTTTGAGTCAGATTTATTTATATTTATAGATAATGGGTCAGATAATTCTGGATGTACTAATTCACTGCCGATAAAATAAAGTATATTGGGTTTTTTTTATTTCATGTCTAAGCTCTTAAACCATATAATACAGGGGTTTACCGCAAATCGTCTTTTAATTGATGATCGGGAATACCCTCGTAATGATCACAATAAATCTATTATTTCAGTGTACAATTTATAGAACTAGGCGTTGCTTTACGAAGATCAATAATACAATAGTGATAATGAAATTATTTTGCTATAATCCGCGATAAAGTTAATAGAAAATATGTATAGTTGAGTGGACTATCCGTTTTCATTCCGGCAGTCCACTGTACATAATAATTAAATCAAAAATTCCGCTTTCATTTATTATTATATAATTTTCAGGGTGACAACGGCGGTCCCATGACAATATTTTTTAATAACACCCAAGAAACTATATTGGTAAGTTTCAAACAAATGGATCCACCGATTAAAGTTTCCAAAACACTGCCGCACATTCCAAATTTCTTGTTACTTTGAATGTTATATATAATACCTAGTGTTAAAGAACATTCAGAAGTGAGTGTTAATGAATCATCAATATATAATTCAACTTATACTTCCATGCTCGCAATTAATCTCTCTGTAGTCGGTCCCTTTACTGAGGATCGTGATCATCGTCATGTTGTCACTTAGCTTGGTGGCGTAAAATATCTTTCCACCGGTTCCTATCACCGGCCATATGAACAGCGTCGTGAAAATTGAGAGCACCGGTGGCCTTCAGCTGGTCGGACCATCTGGTTGGGGATCTTCCTCGTGACCTTTTACCTTCCACGTTCCCAACCACTATGAGTTTTTCTAAACTCTCATCTCCACGGCGTGCAATATGGCCAAAATAGCCAAGGATGCGTTGAAGGCATATGGTTGAAAGGCGTGTATGCACTTTGGGTAATTATGAAATTGATGTATTTGTGCGTTTGGCCGTCCATGGGATACGGAGCATTCGCGCCAACACCACATTTCAAATGCATCAATTCTTCATCTCTCTCTTGCTTGAATAGTCCAAGTTTCTACACCGTATTATTAAATTCGCAAATAATACAATAATACAAAACCACACGTCACACAAGATAGCTCTTTGTTGTCCTGTCCCCATGGAAGCCACTATTTGTTCTTAGGCGTTGCGTCGACAACGTCATCGGCTGTGTTCGTTATTCATCGGCTGCACTCGTAATACGCACGATAGCACTTAGCAGTGAACTCTAGTGATTACCCCTTACACTAGTTATTCGATTTGATTAAGTAGTATTTGTTTTAAATATCTTCGTTTTATTTATTTTTTTTCATATACTTTATTGCACTATTAAGATAAAAGTACAAAAGACGGACTTACATCAAATTAAGCGTTCTCTACTAGTCAAACTTAGGGTCAAACGGAAAACTTAAATAGGTGCGGTAAGCAAACAAACAGAAGAAGAAAAGTGATGATAGGCGCAAATATATACAGAAATGTAAGTCAATTAAGTTGGCTAAGCAAATGGTAAATAAATAAATGGATAAAAAATTTAAAATAATACATGACTTTGTCATTTATTCATCAATGTTTAGGATTTGAAAAGGTACAATAAAATTATCACATTTCTGAACCTGAGACCCTAAAAGCTAAAAAAAATGGAATTCGCCTAGAGTTACTGTCGCAGTTTTCATCCTTATTCTAACGTCCATTATTTATTTTGCGTTGTCAGTCATCAAGTTTTGCTTTAAATTCACAAACTTTATACGAAACTGTACGTTCGCGATTCAACACAGTATCAGTGCTGCAAACGCTTAAAGTAGCTGCGAAATACATGTAAATAAATACAATAATAATAAATAAATACAAGCTGTGATAGCCTAGCGGTGAGACCGTGCGACTCTCTAGAAACGACATAGGTTCAATCCCCGGACAGGCACCAATGAGTTTTTCTATTAAAACTTATGTGTCTAATTGATAATTGCAATTTATCACACGTTTTTCGGTGAACGAAAACATCGTGAGGAAACCTGCATATCTCTAGAGAATTCTAGAGATATGTGTAAACTACCAATCCGCATTGGAGCAGCGTGGTAGGTCTTAGCTCCAATCCTTCTCTCCAAAAACGGAGATAGGAGGCCTTAGCACAGCAGTGGGTATAGTAACAGGCCGTTACTTTACTTTAAATACAATAACTTAATTCCAGATAGGAGTGGCATCGTTTATAGAAGCAGACGGTTGCAATAACGAATTGCCATCCGTGTTCACGCGGGTCCAGCACTACTTACCTTGGATTAGTGATGTCACCGGAATCGATTTGGACTAACCATTTTTAAGGCTCTATATGCACATAGTTACTGCGAACATATTAGTCAAGAAAAACTACAAAAGCACATGATGTATATAAGTAATATATACAAAATCAAATATATGAAATATTTCCTATATTTCCTTTTGTCCTTTTTGATAAAATAAATGGGAGATAAGTGTTGCGTCTGGGTTTTTCTACTTGGGAAATAATATTCAGTAGCCTTTTTACTTATTAAATTTATTAGCACACAGCAGCACACAGCCATTACTTTTGCGTTCCACGGAAGAAGGGAAGTGCCACAGACAAGTGACAAATAACATACATTACAATAAGTTTCTTAGTACGCTCTTATTTAACTTAGGTTTCGAAAACCTATATTATGGATATTTTCACTAAATGACAATGTTAGTCTCAAGATTAGCACGAGGAGTAATTATTATCTATAATAATATAAATAAATCAAAAAGACAAATTATCCGGTCATTAAACGACAGTTTTAGTGTCAATAATATAAGTAGGCTTATATTATAAATGTGAAAATCCGAATGTATCCAGCCCGGAAAAGCGTTTACAAAATTTTAAAACACTAGATCGTTCAATATATTATGAAAATTAATAGCATGTAAGATTGACGAACTCGGGGAGACTTGTACTAGGTTCATAGATAAATCTATATATTTGGTTTATATATAAGTTCCATAAATTGGTTTCCATAAACTACATTGCTTAATTAATTAATTTACAACTACGTTATTTATACTCCTACCCTTATCCCATTCTGAGTGAGGTCGGCACAACATGTTACAAACATGTTGTCACATGATTTGGCTACGTATTTTACGACCGGCCGCCTGCCTAACGTCAACTTACCTTAGTCGCCTTTTGCGACACCTCGGTAAGGAAGGAGGGTGGTCTATTCTATTCTGCCGGATACCACACGGCTTTAATTTACAATTAACAACTACGTTATAACTTCATTAATTAATTAACAATGTAAATAAATTACATTTTAACATTATCAATGATAACCATATACTATTTGTTATGCTTAAGCAATAGTTATTATGTTTTAAAATATTTTTTTATTCGAAGAATGTTGTGATCAATACCTAATAATAGATGTATTGTGTAATAGATTTAAACATAATGTAACTTTTAAATATTTCTATGTAATCTACATAGATTGAATCTTACAACTTATTTTTATATAAAAATTGTTTTTTTTTGTTTTGAATAAATATAAGAAAACAGGAAACAATGTTTTTTCTCGCTACTAACTCAACCTGTTCATGGTAATAGAAAAAATGCACGGTTATTGCAAAAATCTATGTACCAAGCCGGCAATTTAATAATTAAATTTCAGGAAAAAGATGTTCTTACATATTGCCATACAGAATATTTTTAGTATTCTTTTTGTGAATAAAAAATATTCAGAATTATACACAGAAAATGCCGATATTTATAATAGACAAAGTAAGCTGAAGTAACAGACCGAAAATTAAGTTGGTTAAGTGTCATCACCAAAGATAAGAAAAGCTGCGAGCTCGCATAGGAAGATGTCTACGATAGAGCGAAGTGGAAGGAAAAGATTAGGAAAGTGAACCCTGTCACTATACAGAATTGACGCAAGAATGATGAAACTTAAATATATCTATACACCCAAACTCTAAGAACCAACAAATGGTTGTTAGAAAATGTTCGCTCTCGGCGGCAATCCAACCCGAGATCCGCGGAGCTGAAGGCAGGGTTGTTGCAACTGCGCCAATAGGCCAGTCTTGACTTGATTGGCTCTTTCCATTGTCTCAGCATTCTTCTAAAGTTCATAGTCATCGACCAAGTTTTACCAAGCGATAAATTGCTAAGAGAAATTTAATAATAATAATCTTTATTGATATAGACAGTATTAACATGACACATTGAAACCCTAAACTTGATTTAACTGTATTTCAGGAGCCAGTGCTCTCCCTTAATATAGTAGATTAGTATACTATAGTGTTAGTTTAGTTAAAATAGATTAGTTGAGTTTCATTTATTTGGAACATTATTTATGACATTTAGTATAATTGAATGTAAGTGTGAGTGTACCACTCAACCGGATACCACACGGTTGGTCAACTTGCCTTAGTCGTCTTTTACGACGCCTCGGTAAGAAATGTGGGTGGTCTATTCTACTCGACCGGATATCACACGGAGGGTCGACTTACCTTAGTCGCCTTTTAAAACCTCGGTAAGAAAGAGGGTGGTCTATTCTACTTAGCCAGATACCACACGGTATTGTTGATTGGATATATGAGCAAAATTATTTTTAGACTGAAAAATTAAACGGAAAACTACTACGGAGAAGATTTCAACCTACGACATTTTGTGTGTCTTCATACGATAAGTAATGAAGGTATTAAGTATAAGTCACAGTTCAATTTGCTGATGACATATATATATTTTTGTGGTAAGAAATCTGACTTGAACAGCGTTAGGATAATCCACTACTTATCAATCCTATAATAATTAATCAGGATTAAATATAAATTAAGATTTGTTAAAATATTTGCTTGTTATCAATAGAAACGTATATAAGCTACTGGCTCTTTTAAAAAATCGTACTGCTGGTTATCCTTTGTCAATATGCGTATAATATTGTTGCTATCTTTGGTAGTAGCGGTTTCCGCGTATGTAGAGGTTTCAACCGATTACCATATTGACATCGGTATTCCAACAGCAACCAGGATCAAGGAACAAGAGGACAGGATATTGGCTGCACAGAACACAGGTAGCAGGATTGTTGGAGGAAGTGAAGCGCCCCCTGATGCTCATCCTTATCTCGTAAGTAGATATACTAACGACATTATTATCGTTATATTTATTATATAGGATATTTTTAGTATTTATTTTAGAGTTTAGAGTTTCAGTCTGATCAAGTGATATTCATAACGATACAATAAAAGTATCTAATTTAAAAATATTAGAAATAATCTATTCACTATCATCTATACTTATATTACCCAGCCAAATAATGCACATCGATGTCTAGAACGAAATAGCCGGCCAGTTCGGTTTCGTACTCTTTTCGTACTTTACTACTTTACTTAAGCCTCGATGTGCATTATTTCCGTGTACTATAATATACGCTTTAGGTTAGGTTTAGGAGTAAAATAAAAAGCGTAAGACAGGGCTGATCTTTTAATTGATGGTAATACGTTACACATCAATTATAATAAATATATGTAACCGTGGGTGCAAAGGTCCGATGAGTTTTTCTGTTAAAGATTATATGCTAAATTAATATTTGAAATATATCACACTCTTTTCGGTGAAGGAAGACATCGTCAGGAAATCTGCATGTCTCTAGAGAAAGACTGGGATTTGGGTAACTAACGGATTGCAGCGTCTTAGGTCTTAGTTAAAAATGATAAAAGGAGGCCTATGCTATATTTACTTTTAAAAATATAAAAAAACACGTGTAGAATTCAATTACCTAATCATGAATACGTCTATAAAGGTCAAGTGTAAAAAGTTGATATAACATGGGATTTATTTGGGATTTATATATCTAAAACAAAAAAATTTAAAGCTGTGACCTGAAAGTGAAAAATAGGATATTTTTTACGACAATGACTATAGTTTACTCATGTCGTTTCTACGATAATAAATGAATGATGTTATATGATAATAATTGTTTTTATGATAAGAACTTTAGATGATTAAAGAATCGTCATTGAAAATGTTCTAATAGTTGCTTCAAATTAATAATTGCTACAGTAAACAATTCGAGAGATAAACTTAAATCTACTTATGTTATTTTTTCGTTTATAATTAGAAAAAATCTGTTTAAATCTGATTCTGTGTGACAAATAAAAAAAAGTTTATGAAAACAAAAGCGGCTTAGTTTTTATTTAGAAATGCTTAATCTGAATAACTTTTAATCTTCTTGGAGAATTCCTAATTTTTTAACCTTTGATTATCTCAAATTTAAATACAAAATATTCTTTATTCAAGTAAACTTTGTAAGCAAGCTTTTGAATCGTTAGTTTTACTGCTCTTACTTAGAAAAGCCATTAGGAACCTCGGTGTTTTTGCTCTTCCAAATAGAATTCTTATAATTTTTACACATTTACACTCTGTCATAGCTATCTTGTGTAAGGTTGGAAAGTGGCTAAATGCTCCCCATTTTTAATAGTTATCTGAAATTGCTATCATTATAGGCGGGACTAGTCATCTCATTTTTCAACATCCCTGGGCAATCAGCATGTGGAGCGTCGCTTGTTAGCTCGAACCGGCTTGTGACTGCGGCCCACTGCTGGGATACTCCGACCCTACAAGCCCGACAGTTCATCGTGGTGCTTGGTTCACAATTCCTCTTCAGTGGTGGTACCAGAATCGCCACCAACCAAGTGGTACTCCATCCTCAATGGACTCCTGCCAATCTAGGAAACGACATCGCCATAATCTACTTACCAATAAGAGTGTCTTTCAATGGTAAGCTATGTTTTTAAATATTTATTAATATATTGGAGAGGCTAAACTTAATTTAAATGTTATTTGCTATTTAATGTTGAAATTTTATCATTTTATTTACTTTGAAATTGATAATTTATAAATTAAAAATTTATCTATATATGTCGCATTACTCAATAATATAAAATGAATAACTCATACTCGTATATCTTTGAACTAAGCCCTGTGAAGCGGCTGGACATACTGTTGGCAAAACGTTTAACTCAGTCCTCGCCTGCGGGGTACAAGGGCGCAGAGGTAATGCGAGAACTGAGGACTAAGGTAGGTACGAGCGGCGTGCGCTCGTAGCATGATATACAAAAGATGACCACCCGCGTCCTCCATCAAGGACTCAGTTAAATGGTTGGCCTATAGTTTTAATGAATAAATATAACATCAAATAGACTGCGGAATTATTATTCGGGCTCTGTTCCTTATAATTGTTTAATAATGCACTTATAATCTGGACGACTTATTTATATTTTCAGTATTCCACGTGTTATTCTTTTTATAGTAGCGCGTTCACGCGGCTACGATGTTTTCTATTTTGTTATATTTTCATGATTATGTATATGTAATTTAAACATAGATTATATATATTTGTTGATCCAGCAAGAAACATCTCTGAACCTTTTTTTTCTTCAATTAATGACAAATACCAGATACCAATAGACACATGAATCGTTTGTATATGAACTATAAATATGTTTTAGATCGAATCCGTCCAATTAATCTTCCCAATCTTGTGTGGGAGACATTTGCGGGGTCGACGGCCACGGCTGCAGGATACGGCTTAACCAGTGACTGTAAGTAATAGCAGATGTGTTTGAGTGTGTTTGAAGATGATTTACGACAAATGTTAATAAGCTTCTGTAGTCTATCATTCCTTCATCATCCGTCCCATCGAGGACAGCTTGTAAAGTATCGGCCAGTTAGTATCCTACTGCTGAGCATAGGCCGTAGTATTGGAGCTGAGAACTATCACGCTCTAAAGCGTAGGTTACACACATCTGCGGATTCTAGCGGAATGCAGATATCAATAAGGCACATAAGCTTTAATAGAAAAAGTCATTGGTGTTTGTCAAAGCTTTTCGTCGACAATTCGAACAAAACCAGTCGCTTTCTTAGAAGATGTAAAGCAAAAGTAATATATGACCTTACTAGCTATCGCACTTCACCATCCGCAACTTCGTCCGCTTAGACCATAGTCCTAGAATAAACAGTAGCTTCCACTACTCTCCAACCCTGCAAATCTCCGTAACAAAAATCAGATCGATCCGGGAGGTTAAATTGCAATTCCTATTAAAATGATTCAACTATTCGAAACGATAATTTGCACTGAATACTGAAATTCTAACAAAACCATACAATTTTTTTGACACAACATTTGGTATATCTATTAATGTGAAATTCTATTAGATCTCCTGATTTAATAAAAAACATGACCAATATAACCGTTTCTTTTAAAAATTCAAAACCTTCGTTTAATAACTTTTTAGTATAATCATTACATTTTTTTAAAATAAATTTGCGCCGCTTCTGTCTGTTTATGATAACGCATTTATAAAATTGGTAGTTTATTTATTTTATCAAATAACTCATATTATTTACATAAATCATACATTGTAATAGCTCAATTAAATTTATCTAATAAACAGAAACCAAAATATGCAAAAACTTTCTTAAAATAACTCTTTCGGCTAGATTTTGCTTCTTAGATCATCGTCTCTGTCGCACAGACTGACGAACCTGTGTGTGACAGTGACAGCGCTCTACGAAATCTAATTGGCCGGCTGTTTCGTTCTAAGTTCTCGATGTGCATTATTTATTGCCGGGTACTATACACTATACACTATGGATATCGTATTTATGTATGTGCCTTATGTAGACCTTTGAGTTGCTTTATTTTACATTAACATTTAAACGGTTTGCTCTACAGCTCAAACTGGCGTGTCAGTTAATTCTGTAGTGAGTCACGTGAACCTGCAAGTGATCACGGTTAACCAATGTCGAGCCGTGTTCGGTCCTGTCTTCGTACAACAAAGCACCCTCTGTACTGACGGAACTGGCGGTGTCGGTATTTGCAGGGGTGACTCTGGTGGTCCTCTAGTCCTCTCTCGCTTTGGACAGCCTATCTTGGTAAGTATGAAACTTAATTACCACGCGGTTCTAAAGTTTGGAAATTATAACTAGATTTTATAGTCTGAAAACCGTTCTTTCTTTGTTTTATTATCATTCGATAAATCTTCATCATCATCATCCTCCTGCACTTATCCAACTCTAAGTGAGGCCGGCATAACATGTTACAAACATGTTGTCACATGAGTTGGCTACGTATTTTTCGACCGGCCGCCTGCCTGACGGCGACTTACCTTAGTCGCCTTTTACGACACCTCGGTAAGAAATGAAGGTGGTCTATTCTACTCAGCCGGATACCACACATTAGAAAATAGAAAAAGTATGGGATTAATTGGAACGACAAAGATTTTAGGAAAAGAGTTGAAAAGACTGGCCCGTTGGCGCAGTGGGCAGTAAGTACCCTTGCCTTCAGCTCCGTGGGTCACGCGCTCGATTCCCGCCGAAGGCCAACATTTTCTTTAAACAATTTGTTGGTTTTTCGAGCCTGGGGTGTTTATTTGTTTTTAAGTATGTATTTAAAATTGTATATATGGTATATCTACCAGTTGTCCGTCACCCACAACACAAGTATTAAGTTACTTACTTTGGGGACGGACGACCGTGTGTGTAAGTGTCCCACATATTTATTATTTAGTTATAAAGAACTCCTACTGTAATTCGGACAGCTTTTGAAATAGGTATGAGATATAAAACAAAGTAGAGTTTTCTCTACTTACCGATTAGCAATGCTAGAGTTCCTTACAATTGTAATAAAAATACTTTCTTACAGATTGGTGTTAGTTCATTCGTCGCTGACCTCGGCTGTGAACTTGGCTTCCCCTCGGCTTTCGCAAGAGTTACAAGTTTTACCAATTTCATTAGACAGCATTTGTGAAAAACTTTTTTTTTCATTTATTCCCTGCAATCAATCCAAAATTTAATTAAGTGACGTTAAATAAGAAACTATTTTTTTATTGAATTGGTCTTTTTTTTAATTCTAACATTAAAATTTTTCTAATTTCTAACATTTAGAGTTTTTTTCTCTACATTACTATTAATAATAATCATAAGATCAGTATACAAACTATAATTTCGCTTGCATACTGACTTGATAGTCGTGAATAGGTTTTTGTTTGCTCGATTGTATTAGGATAAAGTTTTTAATACTTAACTCAAATCAATTCAAAATAATCTTTATTCAAGTAAGCTTCTTACAAGCACTTTTACAACTGATTTAGCCTTCAGCTTCATGGCTGATTTTTTACCGCTAAAGCCTTGTTAAAGGCTTTTAGTTCTTTCAATATGGCCCATAAGCTATCTTTAAGAAGATCTAATTTCCCTAGTTGCATGTCATCTAGCTCTTCGTACTAGTCATATGATAACAACTTATCATATGAGGAAGTATGCTGCAGTAAATAACTGTTACTCGTCTTCGTCTAATTAAGTGCACCGCGGTTTTGGCACGTAGTAACGGTCTGTAATTATCCCACTGTTGAGCATAGGCCTCCTTTCTCCATTTTTTGGAGAGAAGTGTTGGGGGTAAGGACCTTCCACGCTTCCCCAATGCGGATTGGAAGGTTACACGTATCTCTAAAATTCTCTAGAGATCTGTAAGTTTCCTCACGATGGTTTCCATCACCGAAAAGCGTGTAAATTGCAATTATCAATTAGATACATGAGTTTTAACAGAAAAACTCTTCGGTGCCTGCCCGGGTTTGAAACTCGCGACCCTTCGGAAGATTTGCACGGTGACACTGCTGGGCTATCACAGCTTCTCAGGTTTTGGCATGGCGAGAAGAAAAACATTATTTGTTTAATTTCAAATAACATACCGGTATTTAAAGATCTATGTGTTCTCCTCTTTTTCGTATACTATTGCACTTAATTCTTAACTATATTAATACTAAAATATCAAATTTACTCAAGAAATAATCAAGATCGTCACCGCCCTCGAGCGTGACATAAAAGATGTTATTGTTTAATTTTACAGAGATATCTTTTGTGAAATACTTCAGCCATAACTAAAATCAAATTAGACTGAAAATATACTCAATTGTAACGTACTCCACACTTAACTACAGTAAACCATCTTTTCAAGTCGAAGTCGAAATCTGCAGATTCATAATTATGAACGGTTTTGATCTACTAGCGTTTTTGTTGGTAATCATTGAATTTAAAATTAATCATGTACGTCATACAATAATGTTACAACATGGAAAAACCGACTATATCTAGGCTCAAAAGTAAAGCAATTACTTATGGTAAAATTATAGTATCTTCTAACGAATTAAACGTAAGATTCTGTAATCTGATAATCTGTCAAAATGACAATAATCTGTCGGACAGATTAAACGTTCCGATATTGTTTCTGGAAATTAAAAACACTGATATTCTAAAAAAGGTTTTTAGATAATATTGACAACTATCTATTGATACCACTTACAAATTACCTAATTACCATTTTATTGTTCGACTGACCCGTTGGCGCAATTGGCAGTAAACCTATCTTCGGCTCCGTGGGTCGCAGGTTCGATTCCCGCCGAGAACCAACATTTTCTATTGAATTTGTTGGTTCTTCGAGTCTGGGTGTATATATGTATGTATTTAAGTATGTATTTAAAACTATATATGTATATATTTAACAGTTGTCTCTCACCCCTAACACAAGTATTAAGTTACTTACTTTGGGTATGGACGACCGTGTGAGTAAATGTCCCATATATTTATTATTATTTATTATTGTTAAGAAATGGTCACTGAAAATAAATAAGAACAAAGATCTTATAATGAAAATAATATTGATGTAAAAAGCTATATTACATAAAAGCTTCTTTATTCGACTTGCAATGTATACTTACGAGTGAAGGTTGAATCTTGCGAGTTAATTTTGATCCACATCCCGGGGTCCGATTGAGCTGAAATTTTATAAACTGGTCCAGCTCTAATGACAATGCTTGTTTATGATAAACATGACCTGTTGCTTCTGTTTCCGTATAATATCCTATCCGTATCCTGCTAATTCCGTATTCTCATTGGACTCCCATGCACTCTGGAGAATCTTCAATTGTAGTAAACTTTATGTAGCAGCATCGTTTTAAAATAATTTCTAAACTTGTGTAAGGGCAAGTCTAGACAATGTTGAGGAATTTTGTTATAAAAACGTATACCGAGAATTAATAAGAAATCAGATTTTTATAGCCAAACCACAGCTGTATATATTAATCAAATATATAACTAAAGAAATGTAACAACTAATCAGATTTTCAGAATCAGAAAGAATCAGACCTTTGATAGGATAGATTAACACAGCATTAAAAAATATAAAATGCTTACACACAGTGAAAAAAATATAATTTTGATTATCTGTTGATAATAGAGATAAACGGTTGAATATAAGATAGTTGTGAGATTTAATTTCGGTAATTATATAGTACCGGTGTAAGGATGCGTTCTATTCTGCTGACGTGTTTCATCGCAGTTGCGTGTGCTGGTTCAAATGTAGAGATTAGGAAAGATTATCACACTGAAGTCGGAATTCCGCTGGCGACTAGGATCAAAGCAGCTGAAGATGAATTTTTTGCCAAACAACAACAAAGTGGAAACCGGATTGTCGGAGGTTGGGAGGCACGAGCTAATTCACACCCATACTTGGTATGAGCTTGTGGTCTATTTAATATCCTCACTACTTTATTTGGCAAGGACTAGACAAAAAAGAAATTGTTAGTTATGTACAACTAAGCAAAGGCTTTCTTTTTTTTGGAGAGGGATTAAAAGCCTAAAGCATTCTTTGCCAGCTTCTACGTTTCCTTCCTTCCGTCGTTGTATCCTATAGGCATAACTACGTTTTGCAATGACATTTATCTACACAGTTTTAATCTAAGGCGCTTAGGGTCTCGAGAAGGATCTCAAGGCTTTAAATTTATGAAGTATCAAGGCTCAAGGCTATAAAAACTAGCTACCAGCGATAGTGTTGTGGTTTTGGAATAGCAACTTGACTTTTGAAGTTGCAGTGGTGATATACCTCGTATGATAGAATTATTACTTCCAAAAGTTTACCGGAACAATTTGATTTAAATGACACTAAGCCATATAGTATAGAAATCTATTGACACGTGTTAATTTTAAAGCTAAAAAGTGCACTTTTGTACTTGTCTTTTTACATGGTATTAAAAATTATCGGTGCCAATCTATCGCATAAGATTCATATCTGTTGATTGATAAACTTAATTATCTTACCATTAATTTCGTCAGTAATAAGCAAGATAATATTAAACAGACTCTGTCTATCTTCTGTCTCTCTCTAGCACTAATTTCTTTAAAAGAAACTAAAACATTCATGAGCAACATATGCCATAGATTCGCGGCATCCTTTCAAAGTATAAGTATAATCCATTCAAAATAATGGTTACTCTTCTCACTACATTTTTATTGAGTAAATGACATTTTGTCGTTGGAGTCTTGGGCATGCACTGAAATCCATGAATTTTCTAAGGTCCTATATGTGACTTCTATAGCACCCTACTACGGGCTGGTGGAAATGTCCAGTCGTCATATGGTGAAGGTGACGATCGTGGTCACTTAGTCGTACTTTGTAGATATATTTTCTGTGGATAGATCGAACAGAAATGTACTTTGAAATCACTTTTTCAATCAAGGATTAAAGTATATCTTTAAGAAGCTTAGCTTAAATTGTTTATCTCTATTAAGTTGTCGCATCACATATGCTGTCCCAACCACCATACATATGTGTAATGTGCTCTTGGAAGGAGGGAGGAAAGCGTTGAAAAGATGGCTTATAATGTTCATACCCATTATGATCTCATTATGAACGACGAATTTTTATGCGACATTATTGTGTTGTTGCCTTTAAGAGAGGACATGAGGATGTTAGTAGATTAAAAAAAATATTTAATTCATTTAGTTCGTGATTAACCCTTTAAAACATTACACGAATGCCTGTAATATATAAAAAAGAACGTACGAGCTCAGAAATATTTTTTTTTTGTTTAAGGCCGGCCTAGTTATCACTTTCCTAACAAACCCTGGCACTTCAGCTTGCGGCTCTTCACTTATTTCATCTGACCGACTGGTAACAGCTGCCCACTGTTGGGCGAGCAGAACAATGCGAGCTGCTCAATTCGTCGTAGTATTGGGCACCCACTTTCTTTTCTCCGGTGGGCTTAGAATCGCTACTTCTCACGTGGTGATGCACTCGGAATGGGACGTGATGATGGAGTCTTTTGCTAACGATGTTGCGATAATCTATTTACCTTTTCGAATAACATTTTCCTGTAAGTATATTATTAATCCTTAGAGTTAGGATTGCCAACATGGTCGTTTCGTAAATTGGAAGTGGCAATGGGTGGAACACATGTTTAAAAGAACCGATAGGCGTTAACTCCCTCAGGCGTTGGAAAAAGCAGCTTTCTTAGATCCCTCATTGTTGTAGTCCACCTCAAAAAGTCACAGAGATACTCCAGGCATCAAGCAACACAAATACTTGTAACCGAAACGACGAATGTCCACAATCGATGTCGTTCTGTTAAAGAAGCCTTTAATGTTAAAATGAACATTTGCACACTAAATGTGGTCTTATTAAAAAAAAAAAAATTTAAGCCAGTTGCACAAACTTCGTTTATACTCACGTTTGAAAAGATCACCAAAACCTAGCGTTTAAGTCATGTTTCTTACCCGTACATAAATACACTACTTGTTAATGATATTTAACCAAATTTTTATTACAGCTACCATCCAGCCAATAAATTTGCCTCACAATAGCTTGTGGGATAGTTTCGATGGGCAAATAGCAACAGCTGCAGGATTTGGCAAAACAAGCGACTGTAAGTTCTTAACCCATATGTTATATGAATTGGGCGTAAAACTCCTTCTAGTCTTTTTCCAAAAATGCTAATCTCCCTGCGAAGTTTTGAGATAGCACAGCTAAATTAGGTACAAAAAAGAATTAGCCCCGAAAATATTGTTACGCGCAGAAACCTAAAAATGCCTGAAGATATTTGCATGGTTGTGTGATTAGCTTCTTGATGAAGTGCGAAAACAAATATGATTATTTTAAAAATTTGAGTATGTTTATAATTAAGGCAGACGTCACACGTACACTAATCACTAGATATATTTGTAAGAGCCTTTATTGTTAATGTTTAGAAACCCGCTATTCCCACCTCTTATTCTATCGAATAAAACCCGACTAGTTTCAAATGAATACATTGTTTTTATTATTGTATTGATTGATTGATTGATTGTATTGATTCTCAGCCCAAGTTGGCGTGTCAGTAAATTCGTTTGTGAGCGAAGTGAATTTACAAGTCATCTCAGTAGCGGCGTGCCAGCGAGTTTTTGGTACGAACCATGTACGCCAGAGTACAATTTGCACCGACGGCACTGGTGGGGTCGGATTGTGCGGCGGCGACTCCGGGGGCCCGCTGGTTATTAACCGCAATGGACAGAATATATTGGTAAACGATAATCAGATATGGTAAAATAACTTAAACCATTTTAATATAACGTAATTGTGGATGCATTTGCTTGCTATGAAACGTGGGACTCTCAGATAAAAATAGTGCCGTGAATTTTACTTTTACAATCTACCTCGATTTTCAAGAACACATTGGCAACATTTATCATTTTCCTGTCCTTATCCCACTCTAAGTGACCCCGTGACAACATGTTATAAACATGTTGTCACATGATTCGGCTATGTGTTTTACGACCGGCCGCCTGCCTGACGTGAACTTACCTTAGTCGTATTTTACGACCCCTCGGTAAGAAATGAGGGTGGTCTATTGTACTTAGCCGTATACCACAAGGTGGACATCATTGGCAACATTCTCCTAACAATATCAAGTGAGCACTTTTTATGCCAATTTCATTACACATTACGCAAGATGTTGTTTTTGTAAACAAATGATAATCGATAATCGGTAGTATATTATAGACTTCATACTTCATACATATTAAAATGTCACGACACACCCACGACGCAAATTCGCGTCGTTGAGATAATGATGCTTTAAGTGCAAAGATACCTAGCTCTTAATAATGTAGAATAACTAGCCATGTCAACAACGTCTTCGCTCGCGTGGAATGCTGTGATTTACGAAACTTTTAATATAAAAGTAGTTATTGTGAGTTAACCGTGAGGGATAGAGACATGCTATCGCTGACTTTTTTGTAGTATTTTTATAGATCTACAATTCTCTGCGTACTTAATACTTTAAATAAGTACTTTTAATACTTTAGCGTATCTCTGCTGGCTTAAGCAGCGCATGCAACCGCCGAATTTCGTGCTGGCTCTTCTCGGTAGGAACAGCTTTCCGGACTAGCAGTAGAGTTGACGATTTGAAAGCAATTGTTTACAAATTTACTTGAATAAAGAATATTTTGAGTTTGAGTTTGAGTTTAAAAAGAGTTACCGTCGAGTTTCTTAGTTTTATTTAGGAGTTGGGAACAGAGAATTTAAATAAAATATTTGAGATTGAAACGAGAAAAAGACCTTATGTGATTGCTCACAACCTCTCCACAAGACAAAAGTAGAATCTTTGTGGATATTCTATCAACAAGCAAGTTTTTGCCTCAAAGGTAGTATAGTAAAGTAAGTAACGGCCTGTTGCATCCCATTCTAGGTATAGGCCTCCTCTCCCCATTTTTGAAGAGAAGTAATGGAGCTGAGACCTATCACACTGATCCAATGCGGATTGGTAGGAGAGACATATTCCTAGAACTCTGTAGAGATATGCAGGTTTCCTCACGATGTGTTCCTTAACCGCGAATGATAAATTGGAATTATCAGTTACACAGATAAGTTTTAACAGAAAATCTTATTGGTGTCTGTCCGGGGTTAGAAACCCGCGAATCCTCGAGAGAGTCGCAGGGTCACCGCTGTGCTATCAGAGTTTATGTAGTGTGTGATCGATTTTCCTTTGAACGATAGAAATGAAAATCTGGATTGTTTTGTTTTAACATAGATTTTTAAGTCTTTTCTTATCTTCTAGGTTGGAATTAGTTCATTCGTTGCTAGTTCTGGTTGCCAGCTTGGATTCCCGTCGGGCTTCGCTAGAGTCACAAGCTTCTACAACTTCATCATGCAACATATGTAATATATTAACAATATTATATAGGAGATCAACATGTTTATGTGTGGTTTGAATAGAATCTGTAGCAGTCAAAATATATAAGACACATTATATTATTATTAAAATGATATTGGCCCAAACACATATTTAGAATAATTTGTTAGATTCTCATTAGATTGACAAATTTTTGTAAAAATTATTTTAATATTCATCAAATCTCATCACCCATTGTTATTTTTACAAACAAAACAAAATACGTGTGGCACTCGGAGACTGCCGCGGTAAAGCTTTTTATCAACTTATGCAATTACAATTATATATTTATTTTATTTATGCAGTATTTTTTTTTCTTTTTTCTTTGTTTTTTTTTCTTTGATATTAATTCAAGCTACACTTTGAGCGTGGTGACCGATAAAAAAACAATTTTTTATCTTTATTAAATAAATGAGATGTTAATATTGTTCAAAGTATTTTCATTATCTTTCAATACATGTCGGTTTTGACGGTAGTTTTCCAATACAACCAATGCCACCTAAAGGCGGGTTGCTGAACTAAAGAGACAAGGGTGATATTTCAAAAGTCATTAACCCGTTAACTGGCGTGTGCGCCCCGGGGCGCACAGATCGCTACTAAAAAGTATCACCGCTGTGTCGGTCGGAGTGGGGGGTGTTAGGTTTTTTCGTTACGGAATTTCTGGATTCGGTCTCCACGCTCAAGGCCCGCGATAGAAGCTATGCAATAGCTTAATAAAAAATATATATTTTTTAATGAATCTGATTATAATCGCCTGGTATTAAACTGACCGAATTCAAAACAAGCTTAATTGCGTTAGACACATTGTAATCCTTCTTTTTAATGCCATCTGTGACATCTTTCTACGAACTATTAAAAAAAAACGTATTTTCTTGCTCTTTCAACTTACGGGTATCTTATCACTCACGAGTTTGTAGGCGCTACTCTACGCATTATTCCAATGTGCCACAAAACAACTTTTTAGAATTAAGCCACTGTAATAATAAGTGTGCGGATTATGTGCCATTAAATTATATTTTACTTCTCTTTTAGGTAAGATTATGCGCTTTCTTGGCAGGCTTATCGAACAATACCGGATGTCACCTAAATACTTTAAATAATCTGACTCAATGTCAATTTAAATGAATTTAATAAATGCTGAACGTTTAACATTAACTTTTATTTTAATTCACACATGAATTAGGAATGTTTTTTTTATTTAATAATGAAGCCGTACGTACGTAAATAATTTAAAAGTAATTATAATTAGATATTTGTCATGCATTATTGAACCACCACATTTGTACACGTGCATAAATAATAATGACTTAATAAACTGCTTTACTATGAGTTGTTTCACTTTGTACACTAGCTGGTGGATATTTCAGTCAAAGGGATGAAAGTTGACCTTTATAACCTTCTTTTTTATTAGTAATGATTTATTATAAATAAAAATTTTTCTTACGTTTATTGCGAAACATAAATAAGTAGAGTAAAGTAAGTAAGTAAGAAAAGTAAGTAAGCTGCTGCTGCCAAGATTGGCCCCAGACGAGAGGACTCTTCAAAATTTCCTGTCCCTACTGTTAAACACGGACATGAAATTTTGTTAAAAGATTTTTAAAAAGCTTTTTTAACTTGAGTTATTATTCACATCACGCTGCTTCTATGTAGATTAGTAGATTGCATAAATCCCGTTACAAATGAATATAACCAGGACTCCCATATATTATCGAGCATATGTACGATCAAATATCACTTGTGAACTGGAGTGGAAAATCTCAATGAATAAATAATCGATTTTCTCTGTTCAAAAAAGTCGATTTGTAAAAAATTAATCGTTTTTTTTAAATTTGAATGGTTATCTTTTTTGATATTAATAATTAATTAGAATAAAGACTAAGTAAAGAATAGATTAATTAAAAACCGATTATACACATAGAATAATCAATTTATATAAGAATCGAATATTTTATTACATACCTGACTTGTATATTGATGTATTGACGATGAAAATGGGAACAAGATATTACTTGGATTCCAGGATATCTTACATTGTGATTTTCGACAACAAGAATTCTTGTTTTACTACAAATTATTTCTATATACCACAAACAATACGAAATTCAGATGAGTAATTTAAGTTCAACTTTATCGATTAAAGAAGCTACCACTGATTCGGAAGCTTACTCGTAACGAGAAGAACCAGCAAGAAACGCGGCGGATAATTTAAAATTCAAATTAAAATAAAATTACAATAAGATTGATGTTTACAAATTAATCGTTGCAGCTCGGTGCGTACCTGACTGCAGTAAAAATATGCTACTATCACTCAAATAATCTTCAGTAGTAGCTTTATGTAGCAGCATCATTTTAAGACAATTTCTCAACTTGTGTAAAGACAAGTCTAGATAATGTTGAGGAATTTTGTTTTAAAAACGAGTACCGAGAATTAATAAAAAATCACAATTTTATAGCCAAACCACAGCTGTGTTATTATATTATATGAATCAAAGAATTAACTAAAGAAATGTGACTAATTAGATTACGTAAAAGTTATAGTACCTTTGATAGGATAGATTAATACAGCATTAAAAATATAAAGTGCTCACACACAGTGAAAAATTATAATTCTCATTATCTGTCGATAATAGAGATAAACAGTCGAATATAAAATAGTTGTTAGATTTAATTTCAGTAATTATATATCCCGGTGTAACGATGCGTTCTATTCTGCTAACGTGTTTCATTGCAGTTGCGTGTGCTGGTTCAAATGTAGAGGTTACGAAGGATTATCACACTGAAGTCGGAATTCCGCTGGCGACTAGGATCAAAGCAGCTGAGGATGATTTTTTTGCCAAACAACAACAAAGTGGTAACCGGATTGTTGGAGGTTGGGAGGCAAGAGCTAATTCACACCCATACTTGGTATGATCCTAATATCCTCACAACTTTGTTTGGCAAAGACTAGATAAAAAGTAATTGTTAATTATGTACAGCTAAGCAAAGGCTTCGTCTTTTTTTGGAGAGGGATTATTAAAAGCCTAAAGCATACTTTGCCAGGTTCTAAGTTTCCTAAAGTATACTATAGACACACCCAGCTTTTTCAATGATATTCTTCTAAACGGGCTTAAATCCCAGGTGCTTAAGAGCCTTGGCAAAGCCCCTATGCCAATATCAAGGTTTAAATTCATCAAGTATCAGACTATAAAGGCTATACAGTTGGTAACGATAGTGAAAATTGACGACATACTCGTATGTAGTTTAAACTGAAGAAATACAGAATTTAGCTTGACTCTTGAAGATGCAGTGATGATATACAAGCCTCCTAGAAGATAGAATTAAAACCTTTAAAGGATTGCCTGGTAAAAATTTCTCGTCGTCACAATGTCAGATATGGCGATAGGTGATATGTGGAGACTGTTATTACTTAGTCCTATTGGTGCTTTGTAGATATATTTTCTGTGCATAGATCGAACAGAAATGTACTTTGAAATCAATTTTTCAAAAAGTTCTTATGTATTTCGTCTGGATTAAAGTAGATCTTCAAGAAGAGCTTAGCTTAAATTGTGTATCTCTATTAATTTGTCGTATCACGTATGCTGTCCCAACAACCATTAGCATGAGTAATGTGCTCATGGTTTTGAGGGTAAAAGCATTGAAAAGATGGCTCATAATTTTATGAACATTATGAACCCATTATGATCTCATTATGAACGACGAATTTTTATGCGACATTATTGTGTTGCTGCCTAAGAGAGGACCAGTGCTAGATGTTAGTAGATTAAAAAACCTATTTAACTTCTTTAGATCGTGATTAACCCTTTAAAACATTACATTAATTCCTGTAATGTATAAAAAAAAGTACGTACGACGAGCTCAGAAATCTTTTTTTTTGTTTAAGGCCGGCCTAGTTATCACTTTCCTAACAAACCCTGGCACTTCAGCTTGCGGCTCTTCACTTATATCATCTGACCGACTAGTAACAGCTGCTCACTGTTGGGCGAGTGGAACAATGCGAGCTGCTCAATTCGTCGTAGTATTGGGTTCCCACTTTCTTTTCTTCGGTGGGCTTAGAATCGCTACTTCTCACGTGGTGATGCACCCTGGATGGGACGTGACAATGGAATCTTTAGCTAACGATGTTGCGATAATTTATTTACCTTTTCGAATAACATTTTCCTGTAAGTATATTATTCATCCATAGAGTTACGATTGCCAACATCATGGTTTCGTAAATAGGAAGCGGCCATGGGTGAAACAAATGTTTAAAAGAACCGAAAAGCGGCTTTTTAAGATCCCACATTGTTGTTGTCGGCCTCAAAAAGTCACAGGGAAACCTCTGGTATCGAGCAACACAAATACGCAACGCAGTAACCGCAAATTCGAAAGAGACGAATTTCCACAATTGATGTCTTTCTGTAAAGAAGTCTTTAACAGAAAGAACGTCTATTTCGACTTTCACTTTAAGACGTTCATTTTAATGTTAAAATGACCACTTGGGCACTGAAAAATTTTATTAGGGTAATTTCACAAACAATGTTTACGTTTGAAAAGTTCATCAAACCTAGCGGTTAAGTCTTAATCTTGTTTAAGCAAATTTTTATTACAGCTACCATCCAGCCAATAAATTTGCCTCACAATAGCTTGTGGGATAGTTTCGTTGGGCAAATAGCAACTGCCGCAGGATATGGCAAAACAAGCGACTGTAAGTTCTTACCCTATATGTACCCTGCATGAGTCGGGCCTTCTAGTCTTTTTCCAAAACACTAACCTCTTTGCGAGATTTTAAGATAGCAGAGCTAAATTAGATAACAAGAAAAAAGAAATATTTTTACGCTGGGAAACTTTCTTATTCTATCGGATGAAACCCGACTAGTTTCAATTCCATACATTGTTTTTCATATTTATTTTGATTATTGTTCAGAAAGTTTGTTTCACAGCTCAAATCGGCGTGTCAGTGAATTCGTTCGTGAGCGAAGTGAATGTGCGAGTCATCTCAGTAGCGGCGTGCCAGCGAGTTTTTGGTACGAACCATGTACGCCAGAGTACAATTTGCACCGACGGCACTGGTGGGGTCGGATTGTGCGGCGGCGACTCCGGGGGACCGCTGGTTATTAACCGCAATGGACAGAATATATTGGTAAACGATAATCAGATATGGTAAAATAACTTAAACCATTTTAATATAACGTAATTGTGGATGCATTTGCTTGCTATGAAACGTGGGACTCTCAGATAAAAATAGTGCCGTGAATTTTACTTTTACAATCTACCTTGATTTTCAAGACCACATTGGCAACATTTATCATTCTCCTGTCCTTATCCCACTCTAAGTGGGGTCGGCACAACATGTTATAAACATGTTGTCACATGATTCGCCTATGTGTTTTACGACCGGCCGCCTGCCTGACGTGATAGTCGTATTTTACGACCCCTCGGTAAGAATGAGGGTGGTCTATTCTTCTCAACCGGATACCACACAGTGGGTTAACTTGCCTTAGTCACCTTTTACGACACCTCGGTAAGAAATAAGGGTGGTCTATTCTACTTAGCCGTATACCACACGGCAGGTCAACTTACGTTGGTCAACTTTTACGACACCTCGGTAAGAAATGAGGGTGGTCTATTCTTCTCAGTCGGATACCACACTCGGGTATCCGACTGAGCCCGGTATCGGGCCCGCTGGTTATTAACCGCAATGGACAGAAAATCTTGGTAAACGATAATCTATACTTATAGTTATGCAAAGTCCCAAAAGCTGTCTGCCTGTATGTGATAGATTTTCTTATAATCTACTAAACTTAATTTTGTACGGTTTTTAATAAAAGGTAGTGCAATTCTTCCGCAAGGAGATTAATTTAATAGAGATTAATTAATTAAAAGGAGATTTAGATCAATAGTACATTACGGTTTTATGTATATTGTGCTGAAGAGGTCGCGCACTCGTAAAAAAACTCGCCTTCTCTAGTCCCGTGCGCCGCGTAATGTAACAGAGATACACCCAAGTAATGTACTGGATGTCTCTTATTAATATAGAATAATAAAATTCTATGATTATTTTCAGTGAGTAATGAAGAAAGAAACAAAAATTGAAATCATAATATCTCTTATGAATTGATAAACCGATATTTTTTTATTTTTACTATCGTGAACAGTATTCGTAATGTATGTATACAAATCGGCATTATTATTAAACTTATCAATAAAGTCCCCGGATGGGCTTGAAACCAATCTGTCTAACCCAATAGAATAAGACGTGAGTATAGCCGGTTTATATACATAAACCAAAAATTGTGCTATATTTTATCTGCTATATTCACGAGAGGACTTTGTGTGCTAGGGTAACTAGCAAGTACTACGTTACCCAAAAACTAGTCTACAATAGTAGTTGTAGTATCAAAGCACTAAGTATGTATTGAGCGAAGATAGTCTTGAACAATAATATTAGGAACGCGTTGTAGGTAAGTATAAAAATGTTTTTTTTTTTGTTATATCTCAATATTTGAATGTATGTAATATGCAGAAGATTTGGGGGGTGATAAATCGATCTAGGGACGTCTTATCTAAACAAATGTCGTTTTATACCTGTTTTCAGGCATTGAAAAACTGCTAACATATAAAGGAATATGAAAGTTAACTACGCTGTCATTTATTTGTGTAAAGTTATGGAAGCTCTATTGGCTAACCGGATGTTTAGAAATGTGAAAAAACCCCGGCTCGAGCCCCACCTGCTCAATTATTTTTTCGTTTTCATCCATGTTTCACCTTCTTTTATATTATATTTATAAGACTAAATAATAAAAAAATACCACTAGTGTTTATATTACCAAGACATTATTATCAAGCGTTGCTACACCTGAAGCAATAAGTTTTATTAAAAGATTAATCATACAGCAATATGCCAAAAAGCTTGATACACATATGAAAAATCTTTTCGAGGATATTATTATACGAGTATGCTTCGATAATGAAAGTTTATCAGAGATTTTAGAGTTGTTGATGGTTTTTTAAACTCATTAGTTTAAAAAACCATCTGACACGCCAATTTTTATGTTATCTATACAATCATTTCTAAAAATGGTTACCGTCGTGTTCCTTAGTGTCGTTTAGGGGTTGACAAAAGAGAATCTAATAAAAAAAGGAGATTCTGTGTGGATACTCTACAAACAAGTAAGTTTTTGACTCAAAAGTAAAATAATCGATCTTCCTTTGAAGTTTAGAAATTAAAGATTTGATTGTTATGTTTTAACTTAGATTTTTGAGTCTTCTTTTTGCCTTCTAGGTTGGAATTAGCTCATTCGTTGCTTGGTCTGGTTGCGAGCTGGGATTCCCATCGGCCTTCGCTAGGGTCACGAGCTTCTACAACTTCATCATGCAACATATGTAATATATTGATAATATTATACAGGACATCAACATGTTTATGGATGGTTTAAATAAAATCTGTGGGAGTCAAAATAAATATGATACATTATATTATTATTAAATTGATATTGGCTCAAATAATTTTTTTGAAGAATTCGCAAGATTCTCGTTAGATTGACAAATTTTTGTAAAAAATATTTTAATATTCAAATCTCATCACCTATTGTGAATTTGACAAACAATTAAAAATGTACTTTTTTTCTAATGAATTATAAATAACGCTTTGTATTAAACTGATAAGCTTAATTGCGTTAGTTACATTGTAAACCTTATATCAATGTCATTCATATCATCACGCTTCGAACTATTAAAAAAGGTAGTGTTTTCTTGCTTTTCCAAGTGACGCTCTTTAAACTCACGAGTTTTGTAGGCGCTTTATTGCTATTTGCCAAAAAACTTTGAATTGGGTCACTTTAATACTAAGTGTGCGAATTATGTGCCATTAAATTACATTTTACTTCTCTTTTAGGTAAGATTATCCGCTTCCTTGGCTGGCTAACCGAGCAATACCGGATGTCACTTAAATATTGTAAATAGTCTGGCTCAATGTCAATTTGAATGAATTTAATAAATGCTAAACGTTTAAAATTAAGTTTTATTTTTTATTTACATGAATAATTTTTTTTTATTTCATGAGTTTTAATAATGAATTGTAATGAATTTAATAATGAATAAAAATGAAAAAAGCAATTATAATAAGGATTATTTGACACGCATTATTGAACCAACATATTTATGTAAAAAATAAAATATTTAAGAAAGTCGCTTTGAAGATGTACAAAAATAATAATGAATTAATAAACTGCTTTACTATGAATTATTTCATAGATTAGCTCGCAGAGATCTCTGTCAAAGAGATAAGTTGACCTTTGTACACTTTTTGTTATTACTAATAATTTTATTAATAATACATTTTTTTTACTTTGTTATGGTACATAAATAAATAAATAAAGTTCCAGTAGAACCGCATCCTTGACTATGTATTGTACTGAACTATAAAATTTGTAGATTTGTAATGGTTCAATGGGGATAGTGGCGATGGCGTACTTTATCTATCGGTCATGTTCAAATTCAAATTATTCTTTATTCATGTAAACTTGTAAACAAGTGCTTTTGAATCGTCAACATTTACTACTGCTTCGGAAAGCTGTTCCTACCGAGAAGAACCAGCAAGAAACTCGGCGGTTGCTCTTTTTAAAATATAAATCTTAAAACTAGTTACATTTAGTTATTACTGTCTTGTACAGGGTCGAAGAGTAGCAATATCCACGCATTCTTATCGTCTAAGTAATGCTCAATAGAATAGTAGGATTTCTGTATTAGCCTTTTTTAATAGTGTTTTTAAACTGCTGTAATGGTAAAGTTAAAGTAGATTGCGGAATTTTATTATAGAATCTTATACCCAATCTATAAAGGGTCATTATCATAATTACTTTTATTTGGAATATAGATTAAGCGCCGCCCGTCTCGATCGGAACTATATAAAAAAGGTACAGAAAAGTAACTGATGGGTGGCTTTCTTTACTTATGCGAGTTAACTGTAAATTTGTAAACTGTAAACACTACAAACCAACTCGTTACAGATAATAAAGTTTGCGTTATCCAAATAATTTCTAGAAAAAGGCGTTACTTTGATGAGTTACATAATAGAAAAGTATTAAAAGTAAATACTATTTTGCTATAATCTAGGATAAAGAAAAAATATAATGCTTAATGTATTGAACTATCATTTTTAATACATGATGCAGGCTGTATTTGTAAAAATGCATGCACTAAAACCCAATCTAACTATACACTAGCACTGCATCATCAGGGCACAGACACAGAATTTAGATATCACGGGGCGACACGAATGTTGAGATTGTGATAGTGAATGTGTGCAGTATTTTTGTAGAAATAGTACGAGTATCATTACTTTTGCGTTATCTCTAAATTATCTTATATTCAACGTATTCAATCTTCCCTTTCAGATTGGAGTAAGTTCGTTCCGCGGCTGGGGTGGCTGCGAAATGGGATATCCGTCTGGCTTCGCTAGAGTCACGAGTTTCTACAGTTTTATTATACAAAACATGTCCTAATCGTATATGTTCAATTGATTGATATTTAATCTGTAATCACGACCTAAGATACGAAGGTAAAAACCGTTTTTTGATAATAAACAGTTTTATCATGCTGTTAGAATCATTTCAACTGATTGACATCGATTTTTGTTTTTAAATGATGAAAAAAATACCATTGTTCCGCACAAACGTGCGGGCGGATGAAACAACCTCCGAGACCTGGGCCCGCCGTCTCGGCGTCTCAACCTACCTTATGCGGCCGTCAGCTGTATGCGGTCCGGCCTCATGTATAACTGCGTGTATATGTGTACGTGTGTGTGTGCGCTTGTATGTACTTGGCCGATTCCCGAACCCGTTGGCTCGCCTCAGCAGTCTTCCACGGACACGTACTGTCTATTTCTGCCGGAGTATACACTTCACCAACGCGGTTAAATAACACAAATAACACCCGGTGTGCACACAACCTTCGTATGGTCACACGTTATTGAATCGTCCCATATCGGTAAACAGTAACCCGAACGCGAACTAAAACCGCGGACGGTCGCGGCTTCTCACACGTTTTACTGGTTAAAACGCGTCACTAAATACTTATATCAATATCAAAAGTCAATACAGTCGTGGCACTACCAAAACGCATAATTACGCGTGTACGTTCTACAATAAGGTCGTATACAGGTGCGCGCGCGTCCTCTCTTATCGTAATCCAAAACGTTACTAAGTGGCGAACGTGACCGCCGGCGAACGAATGCCCAAAGTTCGTTGATCCGGCCGGTCGCGCGGCGTCGCGCGTCAATTTATACAAAACAACCATTTAGCCACACCTCTATTTAATTTGAGCGACAAATAGTCCTACTAGTTCTATCGAGATTGTTTTCTGCTAAGGTATTTATACAATCTTTATTGATTGGTACTACTATTTCAACGGCCTTGAGAGCTAATATCAATAAAAAAATCCATCACAACCGTTCATATTATGTATTTATTTTTCAACAGTATCTTCAGTATTTTCACCATAGAGTTATTATACCTCTGTGATCTTCACTCGTTGCTACAGAATTACAGATACAAATAATTGGTGTTGCTACATGAAAATTGCAGTGTGCGACGAAAGCATCCACATTTTTATTTGCGAACGAAAGATTATTTCTTTACACATCCGAATACATACAACAATTTTATTTAAATGTTTTTTTTATAGGATATGTAAAACTCTAGTGAAAATCTCATTACAATGCATTAAAGCTTAATAAGTTAAAAAAAATACGCAATCTATTAACTGATATATTTTCTTCGTAATCCACAAAATAAATTACATTGATTCTGCAAATTTTCACACGGGTTTTACATATACTTAAATTTTTTTTTTTTTTATAAATTATCTGTAAAGTACACTTAATACAATGACATGTTTTAAAATTAACAAAACTATGACAAAAAACATTGAGACTAGAAATAAATCCTATATTTAACGTACGATCTAAGACTAAATACCTATATTATTTTATAGTGCTGGCAAATAGTGGAATTAATATTAATATTATTAACCAAAAAAAAATTTTCAGTTAATTTATCATACGCTGTGTACTAGCTACTCTATGAAAACAGACTAAATATAATTCGAAATTTTAAAAAATGACAAGATTAACATCGTTTATGCCATCAAATTGGTAATAATTTTTAAAGAACAATCAAACGAAATATAGAAGTAATTACATATCCTGGCCATTATGAAACTATTCTGCGCTGAATTGTTTTTAAAAGTCAAACACACTTCGTGCTTAGGATTTTGATAATACTAATAACGTTTTTAGTAATGAAATAGTAACCAAAGGTTTAGATAAAAAACCTTTCCTCAGGGTTTATTTAAAGCGAAGAAACTAAAAGGAAACAAGATTCAAAATGCTGTCTTCTCAAGAACTCAGTTAAAATTCAGAACGCGTAGATCTTTTTATTTTGAAGGCTAAGTTAAAATAATGTTAAGGCAAAAGTACAACAACTTACATTTATTTAGATAAAGCTGATGGGTTAATATTTACAAGCCTCTCCAACACTTTTTCTAATTATTAGTTACAGTAATTAAATTTATCGAATAATCATTTTCAGAAGACAATTCCGGTATTGTTTCGTATTTAAACGATAAAATCGATTCTACACAAATTAATATTTTTTCTTAAAGAATAAATATAAAATATTGACAGCAGATAATTATTTAGCTGCAAAGAAAAAATAAATCTTAAAAGGAAGCAATAATTAACAAACTACCATAATACGATATCACAGTTCATTTATGCAAAAAGTATTATAAAACAAATATGCCAAAAAAATAATTATTTATATTATGAAAATACGTTTTATGGCAATATTCACTTAAAATACAAATACGAAGAAATTTTTAAAAATATAAATCTATAACACGCATAGCAACACTAAGAGCATAGACAATGTTGCATGTGCGAGCATAATTCCTTATTTGTATTAATTATTATATTTGAAAGATCAATATAATTAAAATATATAATTACTAATTAATTTTGCCGCCGACATTAACAGCGATTTAATTGCATTACTGTTTTGATATGAAACAATGACTTATGTGAATATAGAATGTGCTGACGTCAAATTTTTAAACTGCATATTGTAAATTATTTCATAATATTATTGAAGTAATAGGATACTAGCTACATTTTTGCTTATCACAAATAGTTTACTGTTGAGTTAAGGATTGCCTATGACTTAATTGAACGATATTGAGAAAATAATTTAACTGTCAATCGATTGGAACCAAATATTTAGAAACGTGAATATTAGGAATGTATAAATAAATATATCGTATATGTAGACAATAATTAAATATCTATTAAATTACGTTGTTCGTTCATTGTGCAAATCGCATAGTAAAACCATAGACAATATACAATTTTTAGAAGTGAAAAGCAAAAATGTAGATAATATTATTGTTAAAATGATATTGAATTAGCTAAGGATATTATGTTTCTTTTATGTCGGACACAAAACTTTCAAGATGTAGTCTGTTAGCAGAGTCGGTACCGTGGGACTGTCTTCATTGATGGCTTTCAGAACTGAAAAGAAAAGTAATATTTTTTTTTTAATAAATGTACCTACTTTAAAGTCTGTAAGTCAGACTGTTGCGCTTTCAAAGGTATTCCGCTCATAGAGTTACGAATAATAATGTAGGGGAGCAATAGGCCCGTCTGTAAGTGACAGTGTCACAATAAATAATCATAATAATCTTTACAAGCAATATAACAGAACTAACTACTTTGCTATAATCCGCACGGGTTAAGCGAATGCATGCAAAGCCAATGTGTATGAAGCAGGCAAAATCTACGCACCTTATACATGCAGGACCAGCCACCACATGCACCCCAAGGCGCAATTCACCAGCAACAACGAACACAAAAGCAGCACACACACCCACCACCACAATCTCGACGATCGTTTCGCCCCGAAACCGCTTCACGAAAAAATCGCAGTCGATTTTTGTCGTGAAGCCTATCCTCCTGATGATGCTTCGGTTTCGGGGCGAAACGATCAAAGGCAAAGGAAGTCGCTGGTAGAAAAAATGTAGTTTTAATGTTTCACTTACTCTTTATGAGCACCTGTAGAGATTGATTGTCGGGCGGACCATTTTCCAAGTGGAATGGTATCACCGTAGTCAGATACTGAAAATAACATAATATTTGTTGTACTAGCTGTGCTTGCGGCTTCGCCCACATGAAAATCAGTATGTCATAAAAGACACAAAGTAGTTATTGTGATTTAACTATAAGAGATAGAGACATGCTGTCGCGGACTTTTTCGTGGTATTTTGTAGATCTACAGTTCTCTAGTATATTACTTCCGTGTACCTCTGCTGGTTTGCGCGGCGCATGCGATTTAATCTCAGGCGAGTTTTTTTTAACAACCACGCGACCTCCACAACACAATTTACGTAGAACCGTAATGTATTATTAATCTAAACCTTCCGGAAGAATTGCACCTTTTAATTTTTAACTTTTAATTTGCAAATTGCATCTTTTAGTAAAAACCGTACAGAAATCCGTTTTGTAGATTAAAGTAATTGTAAATTTTAGAGAAAATCTATTACATACAGACACTTTTAGGGATTTTATTTTATAATAATTATATATAATATAAATATATTATATATTCCTAACAGTCTATACTGTTAGGAATTTTTTAATCTGTAAATTTAGTCCTTTTAGCTATTGTTACGATGGCTTAACGATTTTGTCTTGGAGGCTATCTACTGATTATGCTTAGGTTACGGAGCGACACGATCAAATCAAAATTCGAAATATTCTTCATCAAAGTAAACTTGTAAACAAGTGTTTTTGAATCGTCAACTCTACTGCTAGTTCGGAAAGTTGTTCGTATTGGGAAGTGCCAGAACGAAACTCGGCGGTTGCTTTTTTAAAAATATAATTCTTATAACTGGTTACATTCAGTCATTACCGTAGCAGAGGGTCGAAGTATAGCTATGTACATGCATTCTTGCCATCTAAGTAATCCTCAACAGTACAGTAGGGTTTCCGTATGATCCTCTTTTTTAACAGTGCCTTTAAAATGCTCTAATGGCAAAGTTAAAATTGATTGCGGAATTTTATTGTAGAATCTTATACCAAAACCTACAAACGACCAACGTATTTTTACCAGGCGCAAAGCAGGAGCCGCAAGCTAATGTCGGTTCCCTACTTCGTCTAATATGTACAACGCCATTCTTTTTAAAATTATGTATATTTTAAAAATTAACTTGCTAAAAATATACTGTGAAGCATTGTGTAAGAATACCTGTTTCCTTAAACTTCTCTCGCAAGGAATCACGCGGACTTAAATGGTAAATGCCAGGTACCAATTCTGTTTTTTGTTATACAAAAATTTTCAATGCCCACATCGTGTGGTATCCGGCATAGAATAGACCACCCTCCTTTCTTACCGAGTTGTCATAAAAGGCGACTAAGGTAAATTGAATATTTACCCCATAACAATGCTCCATAAGACATAAAATTGCCGAGATTACCGTAATAAATATATGAAGTGTCGTAGTGGAAATGGAAAAAAATACTGAGAATGTAAGTCCTACCTTCGGTTCAGACTGGCCATTATTCAAGCCTATCGAGCGAGGTGTTCCTGGCCGCTTCTTCTTCTCAATATGATACTGCCGCCGTTTGTTCTGCACGGCCAGTAACAGTGAAATGAAAGTATTTTTTAGCTCCTTCTCATATTCCAGCTCATCCCGGTGTGCTAGCTCGGCGATTAGTGTCTCAGAAAATTCCCTAATAAGCACTTCGAGTTCGAGAAATATCTCGTTTAGTTGAGCTAATGAGAGCTGACGTAATTCTGTAACAATAGAAGATCATTTATTAAGAAAAAAAACATAATTTATAATAATAATATAAATGCTTTGATGTATTTCTTAAGGTACACCAAGTACCATAAGCATAGAGTTGTTATACTATAAATTGTGCTCTAAAACAATGAAGAATTAGAGAATAAGTGCTGTCTGTGATAGCCCAGCGGCGAGACCGTGCCACTCTTTCGAGGGGAACACGAGTTTAAACCCGGGCAGGCACCAATGAGTTTTTCTATTAAAACTCATGTGTCTAATTGATAATTGCAATTTATCACACGCTTTTCGGTGAAGGAAAACATCGTGAGGATACCTGCATATCTCTAGAGAATTCTGGAGATATGTGTAACCTACCAATCCGCATTGTAGCAGCGTGGTAAGTCTTAGCTCCAACCCTACTCTCCAGAAACGGAGAGAGGAGGCCTATACCCAGAAGTGGGATTGTAACAGGCCGCTACTACAATAAAGAAAAATCAAAAGAGATTGAATCTACCTATTGAGTCTCTCTTTTTTATCTAAAACTAATATGTCCAGCCCGCTTCGAAGTGCTTAAGTCGTAATATAAATTACAGTTTTAAAAAAATGTTTGGATCGCCACCAAACTTAACACGATCGACAGCGGATGCTGGATCATTCTAAAGATTGTCTGAAAATTTCATTAAAATCCCTCAAGCCGTTTCGCAGTCTATAAAGGACATACTGATAAACATTCATTCATATACTTTTATATATAATATATATTTTATAAATTATTTTATGATTTTAATAAAATATTCAGACAATCTTTAGAATGAATAAACGAACGAATCGAAGTTTGGTGGCGAACGGAGCTTTTTTTTAGTGTTGAGTTCTGTTTGGTGGGGAATTCGAAAATAGACTAAGCCACAGCAACACGTGGCTGGACAGCTACGAATGTGTAATTATTCTAAATAAAAAGATTAATATCTAATCTAATGCGTAGTTGGTAGCAGCTTAAATTCTAGCTTTTTTAACAATTACATAATGTTCCATAGAAGAAGAGTTTCATAAGGTAAATTATAATATTTGTAAATTTATTCAAACCCAACTCGGCACATTTTGTTTTAAAGTTAATCATACAAACCCACCAAAGAGATTGCCAAAAACTGTCATGTATCCGATCTAGACTGACAATAAAATCTTTAATAACTACCTTTAAATGTCTTTGATGTTTAAATTAATCGGATAAAAAGACCGAATCAATCGAACTCAGAGGTGAACGCTCTTGAGACGTACGTACTTGTAAGCACTGTCTCATCTTAATCTAGATATCCTACCCAAGGAGCATGTATCATTGAACCCAATTTGTGAATTTAAAATTTAGACCTCCATGATTTTGTCTCCACTTAGTGTGTTATAGCTACAGTGAAATCAATATTATTGAATTGCTGTAGCGGAATTATTTATGTTGTAAGTTTATCAAATATTTTTACGATAAAGTCTTACGAAATTTTTTATAGAAAATATAAACTAACTACTTTGCTATAAGTAGTTCTGTTATAGTTTCTGTAATATGGAATTACGCAAAGTAACGCCGTTTTCTTCGCAATTTGGCTTCAATGCACTATGTAAATTTGAATGATAAATAAAGGTATTATTTTCATTCTATCAACAACAAGCGCAATTTCAACTTTATATTCGGATATAAAATTTTAACTCAGATATTGGATTTCCTTGAATATAAGTCTTAAAATTAAAATATGGAAATTTAAGGGAAATCATTAATGCTTCCTAAATGACTTCTATTATGTCAAACCTGTTATTTAAATCTCTTGAATGTACAATTTTGCCAATAGCATAACCGCAAGCGAATCTCAGTTTTCAAAAACTGCTGTAATCCACAGATTAGGTACATATTCCAGTTACATTTCGTAGAATAATTGCTTTCATAGAATTCTTTGTAATCTTTTTAGTGTGAAATTGAAGCGTGGAAGCGTGGAAATACTTTGCAAGCGAAATTTTAGTAAGTTGGCGCTTTGAATTGCAAACAGATACGTTGATACTTTAATCGTACCGGTAGATATTTTATTCTCGTAGCTGATTCCTTGTGAAGATATGAGATTACTTCGTATGTTTACAGGCATTTTTATTTATTAATAAATATCAGGTGGCAGAGCTGTGATAGCTTAGGGGTGATACCGTGCGACTCTTTCAAGAAGTCACGGGTTCAAACCTCGGGCAGGCACCAATGAGTTTTTTCTATTAAAAAACTTGTGTCTAATTGATAATCGCGATTTATCATACGCTTTTCGGTGAAGGAAAAGATTGTGAGGAAACCTGCATATACCTAGCAATAGGATAGCCGGATGCTTTACTTTTTTTACTTTTATGAGGTGTCTATAGAAATTATGGGTATTTACCCAATTGATGGCACATCTATATACATAAAAAATTAATGTTTGTCTGTATGCCCCATATAGACTCTAAAGAGGCCGGAGCGATTTTAATGAAATTTTCAGATAATCTTTAGATTTAAAAAGTATAGTGGCGATCGAATTGTTTTGTAATAATTGTATTTATATATCTTTGAATTAAACCTTGAGAAGCGGTCTGAACATACTATTTTACTGTCTATTTCATTGAATATTTCAGAGATATGCTTTTGCCGCTGTTGATTGTTGGTATTGAAACACAAAAAAATAAATAAAATGGCCATGAAAAAATCGCACCTGCTCTTACTAAATCAGACGTGTAAAGACACGCATAGGACGAACGATGAGTAGTGCAAAACTTAAACTCAGACTAGTTAAATCAAAACAAATTTAGTTTAACACTTAACTGCGCAAGTTTCGCTGCAGGCGCCCTTAATTAATATCTATCTATCTATGTTGTATAGTGTAAATCAAAATATGATAAAGTCAAGGTCGCAGAATAACTTTGCAAACGGATTAAGTTACTTATTAAGTCTATTGTGTGGGACTCGACAAGGCATAGGACTGTTTATTTTTTCTTAATTTCATTGATTAATTATTGGGTGGGAGGCAAGGCATCGTAACATAAGGCCGTATTAGAATTTAATATAATAACTCTCGAAGCTTGTTTAATTTATTACAATGACGTTATGCCATATTGAATAAGCCCGATGACTTAATCTTTGTATCCCATTCCCAAAGAACTCGATAAAAACATTTTCGACGTTGTACGAAAATTTTGAAGACACTATTACACGATATTGTATACGTGACTAAGTTCCCGTCAACTTTAGTTTTAAAATACCTTCAATTATGTACTTGATTACCTTTTTTTCTTATTAGCCAGTTATATAAACTTCAATCGTAACACATTTGGTACATTAATTATCTTGTACCGATTTCAAAATCACGTTTTCCCTTGGGTCAACAGGAAAGATTTACTATTATATATATACTATTACGTATGAATTGTGTCTATTATATGAAAAATGACTGGCACGTGGGCGCAGTGGGTAGTGACCTTGCCTTCAGCTCCGCGGGTCGTGGGTTCGATTCCCGCCGAGGGCCAACATTTTCTATAAACAGTTTGTTGGTTCTTCGAGCCTAGGTGTATATTTGTATTTAAGTATGTATTTAAAATTACATATGTAGTAATATTTACCACTTTTCCGTCACCCATAAAAAAATGTAAATATATACTATCCCACTGCTGCATAGACCTTCCTCTCTCTGTTTTTTGGAGAAATAGGTTAGAGTTAGACCCACCGTACTGATATTGGTAGGATACACATATCCCCAGAATTTTAGATATAATTAGAGATATTCAGGTTACTTCATGATGTTTTGCTTCACTGAAAAGCGTGTGATAAATTGCAAATATCAATTAAACATATATGTTTTAACAGATAAAATTATTCGTATCAGCCCGGTGTTTGAACCCGTCACTCCCTCGATAGAGTCACACGGTCTCACCGCTGAGCTACCACAGCTTCTTAGAGTTTTAGAATTTAACATAATTGAGGGTATTTCAACGTTTAAGTTGACGCAAAAAAATCGCGGGTCTAACTATTAAGTATGTATAAATATGATTTAACTTCTTTTGCTATGTATAACTGATGTATAAAGATGCCGTGTGGTATCCGGCAGAATAGAATAGACCAGAATCCTTTCTTACCGAGGTGTCGAAGAGGCGACTAAGGTGTGTGCTGTGTCGTATCCGGCTGCATAGAATAGACCACCCTCATTTCTTACTGAGGTGTCGTAAAAGGCGACTAAGGTAAGTTGACGTCAGGCAGGCGGCCAAATGTGACATGTTTAAACATGTTATGCCGACCCCACTTGGAGTGGGATAAGGGCAGGAGAATGATGATGAACTGATGTATATAGTTGAGAGATATAAAGATATGTGTATAAAAAGAGTCAAATACAAAATAAACATTATTCTCATATAAAATTAAAAAAACGTGTTTAAAAAAAAAGCTTGTTATTACTATTTATTCTCTTACTGTCTTCATATAGCGGTGAGTTGAGCACTTCTTTGCCTTTCTCAAGGGCTTCGTTATATTCAATCATGTCTCCTTCAGAAGAAGGGGTTTCTTGCATCATGTCATCAATTTCTTGTATAACCTGAAATAGATAAAACATATATATTAAGCCTCTAACTTCTTCTAGTCTATATCAAACTAGTTACAATCACAATTCGATACACTAAGACCTCTTAATAATACAAGGTGTCCCACAATTGAAGGATTCTGTTATAGAACAGAATCCTCGTATCGAATCGTGATTTCTATATCAATCTAGTTAACTAGATTGATATAGAAATCACGATTCGATACGATTTACACACCAAGACCTGTTATACAGGATGTCCCAGTTCAAGCATAAAATCGCAACAGAAGATGGACAATGCTTAGAACTGTTTTATAAAAAAAAACAAAATAAATATCGCATAGAGCAGTCACGTCTTTTCTTGCCATTTTATACGTGAATTTTATCACACACTGTAAATATGCTGATAACAATAAGAAATGAAGATACTGAAATTGGTATGCTTTTTAAAAGTTTCTATAATCAATGCAGTTTCTATTGATACGAGTTGCTCACATAGTAACAAAACTAGTCGTTAAATAGACAGACAGATTTTTGCATATTAATAACTAGCTGTGTTAACTGCTGCGCTTTCGTGGAAATCAGTGTATACCAAAATGTTACCCAAATTGAAATATTCGACTTTTAAGTAGTTATTGTGAGTGGACCATAAGTGATAGAGACATGCTATCGCCGACTTTTTTGTAGTATTTATGTAGATCTACAATTCTCTAGTAAATTACTTTAGTGCATCTCTGTTGCTTAATCCTCCCAGCGGGCGAGTCTTTTTTATAACTGCGCGACCTCTTTATCATTTCACATAAAGCCTTATGCGGGTTGCAGACCAAGAGCTAAGCTAAGTTAGTTTAGTTTAGCTGACATAGCTAACGCAGTTTGTCATCCCTGTGTGCAGACTGCAAACTACGCAAACTATGCTATGTGAGCTAACTAAAATATGCGAAGCTAAGTTAGTTGCGTATGAAGATGCGCAGCCATACACATGAGTTTTAATAGAAAAAGCCATTGGTGCCTGCCCGGGATTGAACTCGTGTTCCCCTAGTAAGAGTCGCACGGTCTCACCGCTCAGACCGCTGAGCTATCTATCACAGCTTCAATTGCGTACTGCAATTGAAGCTGTGATAGATAGCTCAGCTTTTAGTAAAAACCGTACAGAAAAATCCGTTTACTTGATTTTGAGAAAATCGATCAGATACAGGGACTTCGTTTTATAATAAGTATTATAATATTGTATAATAATATTTGCAATATAATATGAATTGCATGACTCCAAATTCAGAGCGTTCTTTGTTAATGACATTAAGCGCTTCCTACGTAATGGACATTCTTCGACGGTGTACGAAGCACTTTGCTTCCTCGTTTTTCATTCAGTTAAGGCGCGGAATGCTCTTCCGGCAACCGTCTTCTCCGTGAAACATAATATGTATATTTTTAAGCATCTAAATGTGAATAACCATCGTTAAGGAAGAGCGTCCAATCAAAGTTGAGTCTGTGACTTGGCAGTTAAACCTTGGTAAAAAAAGTAAAGTAGCGGCCTGTTACAATCCCACTGCTGGGAATAGGCCTCCTCTCTCCGTTCTCCGTCTCTGGACAGAAGGGTTGGAGCTAAGACCTACCACGCTGCTCCAATGCGGATTGGTAGGTTACACATATCTCTGGAATTCTCTTGAGATATGCAGGTTTCCTCACGATGTTTTCCTTCACCCAAAAACGTGTGATAAATTACAATTACCAATAAGACACATGAGTTTTAATAGAAAAACTCATTGGTGCCTGCCCGGGTTTAAACACGTGGTCCCCTCGAAAGAGTCGCACGGTCTCACCGCTAGGCTATCACAGTCCCTAAACCTAAACCTTGGTATTACATAATAAAAAAAGCTAGTCGTCATATTATTTTAAAGGAATCATAAAAGCTAAATACGGCGTTAACGGAAGTAGACACAAAAGCGTTGTGAGACGTAACACTGACAACACTGTCAGTTAAACGTAACTTCTTGTCGTTAAATTTTAAGACGTGATTTATGGAGTTAGAACACTACAGTAGAGGAGCCATAGGGATTCCTGTATGTGATAGTGACGTAATAAATAATGAGAGGAAAAAGTAAACTTGTATACTTCATCCTTGTCTAAGCAAACATAAAAAAGAGAGACAGATAGATCACCCTCATCTGCTTTCTCCTTATTATAATATGTCACTTTTTTCAGGCTTGCTTACTTAAGTATAATAACTCGATTGATTTATAAGTATCAACGGTGCCAATGAATCGGACGGATCTTTTCTCATATAAATAAAGCAACGAGTTCTTTAGAAGCAAGGAATCTTAAAGAAACCAGGTAAATCAAAGCACTATCTTTAAATATAATGGTGCAATTATATGCTTCACGGCAAATCCATGAGTAATATTCATGTAATATTTACAATTGAAAGTTATACTAGGCCAATGTATAGTATAAAACATCAGAATTTCGTCCGCGTTCATAAAAATACATAGTACATAATTAAGTAATATAACCAAAGTTGACGCGGACGAAGTGGTGGGTTACAAATCTATTCAAAATAAGCAACCACTAAGAATCAGATTAAGTGATAAATAACCGTCATAGCTCATATTATTCGAGGCCTCATGTGTGATGGCAACATCACTTACTATAAAAACTATAGGTTTTTATAGGAAGTGATTTTCCATTCCTTCACGTTCACGGGTACTAAGATAAAACGATCTCGCACCTGAAAACGTTAGCAGGGAGTCACTAGATTGTAGATGCAGATTGTAGGGATTCACTAGATTGTAGATGTAGATGATTAAATAGACCTATGTCTTAAAATGGTCATCCACATAGTAAATAAATTTGCAAATCAGAAAGCACAGATAATAAGCGCATAGTTTTCTAACCTGTGTTTATGTATGTGTGCCTGCGTGATAGCATTCGTGTCTGAGTGTATATGTATATGTGTGCTCGATGTCTTGTTACTACTAACGGGATTAATTCCATCATCCTCATTAATACCTTACCTCATCAGCGGTCTTGACAGGACATTCATGGTCCTGATGCAGCCCACCCAGTATCAACGCGTGCATGTCTAGATCCGACGCCACTGCCTCATCTTCAGAACTATGGATCTCGTCGTCCGGCGTTATAGCACCCTATTAAAAAAATATTACGTGGAAACATCTGGGCTTCAAAGAGCAGTATTACAAACAAATTACAAATGAATATTTGAAAGAAAGGAGTATAAATATATCACACTATTTACATGGGACCGTGCTATGACTGAACATGCGGACTAAATTCTATGGTAAACTAAATGAGTAAGATTACTTTTATTTATACTAACACTTGTGGATGAGGGATATTGCAATATACCTCAATATCACATTCATGCCAAGTATCGGCTAAGGGCTCAAGACAAAAAAAATACATAGATAGATTTATATTACTCCATATTATATTAAAAAAATTAAGACAAATTTTTAGTGTCAAATTTTAATCGAAAAATATTAGATAACCCAAATTATTTAGACACAAAAAGCAATCATACATGTCAAAAACTTTAAGAGGAAAAGTAGATATATTTTTCTTTTCGCACAGGGCTCGATAATTTCATTGAAGAAACATTCATCGATAAATATTTAAATAATAAAGTAAAAACGGTAAATCTAGTAAAAAAAGACAAAAGAACAAACTCCGTCCTCGCAGGAGATATAAGCATGCCTATAACGTCGGGCCCGGGTAAGGTCATAGCACGGTGCTAGGGTGGAAATATGTGAACCATAAAAAGAAATATAAGAAGCAGGTCAAGTGCCAGTTGTGCCTAAAGGTTGCCTACTTACAAGCAGACGTCGCGTCCCTCGCTCCAAGCCGCGCAGCTGAATCATATGTGACATGACAAATTTAGCCACTTTTTTTATAATGTAAATATCATAAATAAGTAATTTATCTAGATTCTATTTGTTTAAAGCAGAAATATACTTTGCACCATTGTATGACTACATATGAACAGAAATTAAATAATAAAATATACAGCTATAAATACATTTTTTATAATGAGTGATTCAAATTTACGTTGTGGTTTTAATCTGTGCTAATCGCGTAGAATAAAACGAAAAACCAACATAGATTAATGACTAACAACAGCAACGAAATTGTACGTTTGTTAAGTATTGTTAGTAATAATTAGTCTGTGGTGCGGAGCTCGATAAAAGAAAGTAGGTTCCAAAGACTACAGTGTACATATGGAAAATTGGTACTAATAAAGAACGTTATGAAAAAATCATCTATTTTTTGGCAAGATATTGACGTTTACGTGCACGGTTTTTTTCCCAAGTCTAACATCATCATAAGGCAGGCTATTTTAAGACGGAGAGACAAATGAAAGTAAATATACAAACGATTACTTGACCTATTTTATCTGCATTGTTTCAATATCATATGAATTGCAAGTCAGATAAACAGCGAATGACCTTAGATTTTAATATGCTGCCGAGCAAAATGGGAGCAGGCATGAATCAGCTGTGGGAGTTTTTATTTTAAGAAAGCTTTAAACTTGAGCCGTGTCTAAAAAGATTTTACTTTGTCTTACTCTCCTTAAAATTTGATCTTGTTAAATAAATTTAAAAATGTATCTATATAATAAAAAAGTTTTATTAAATAAATAATAATTAATTTGCATAGATAAATTACATTTATGTTGTCACTTAGGTAAAAGTTGCTCAACGAAATAAACAATCTTTGTGGCAAAGTCAGCAAGCACTCTATGCATTTTACTAAAAAAATACCCTAAAATTGCTATACAATTGAAAATTATTTTTTCCTGCCGTAAAATCCAACTCGTGATAAAATGGTTTATGTTACTGAACGTTACTAAATAGTCGAAAGATATCTACGTTACAATCAAGACGCGTCTTATAAGTTTTTTTTTTCTATAATTTAGTTGTATTTTCCATTGAATTCGTAACTAGCGAAGAGGCGTTGCGTAAGGAGATCCTAATACTCTATTGATTTAAATTACTCACTCACCTTTTTATCACTGAGATTTAATGTCGGGATATGCATCTTCCGTGAGAAAGACTTCGTCCAATCTATCGGCAGAATGTTCCCAAAGTTGCCAGTGATTGTCCACCACATTCTGTAACAAATTCATAATATACCTGATCAATCTGACTCCAGTTCTTAGAAAAGATAATGCTTAGCTCTACTGCGACCGACCCATTCTCACTGACATACCCGACAGTGAGGATAGGTCAGTGATATTGGTGCCAATAAACCTGATATAGTTTTGGTAGATCAGCGCGAGCCCCGCGATTTGAACTGCGTACATACCAATCTCTTGTGAAATTCAATACACAAGCTCTACACACGTTCACTATCACAAACTCAACAATCATCTCGCCCCGCAACTGAAGCATTATCAGGAGATAGACCCCACGACAAAATCGCAAAGCTAGCGCTTGTGTATTGTGGTGGCGGCGGTGGACATTTGTGCATGTGTTTTTACGAATCCTGCATATATCGGGTATCAATAAAAAACGAATAGTCCACTCTACATTTAGCATTATATATATATTCTATTTACTTTATCGTGGATATATCAAAATAATTTTATTATTACCTTTTGGGGCAAAATGTCATTAATATAATCTCGTAACACTGATCATTCAACTGTTAACAGTTATTGAATTTGCAAATCAAAATAATCAGCATACTAATATCACAAAGGTGAAAGTGTTATTTGTTTGTTCCAGTGTTCTTTCCCATTCAAATGTAGATCGATTTGATTTTTTAATATCACGGTAGCTGAAAGACTAGAAAGTGTACAGAAGATAATATTCCAATTGTTTTTGATTGAGCTATTGTTATCATTTTTGCAATGTACTGGAATACACGTACAGTATTAATCGTAGTTGTTAAATTAAACATTAAATATACCGTGTTACAAAGCTAGTAAACCGTGGATACATGTCAATTATATCTAATACTTAATGTATTCCAACAATATGTTAAGAAAAACTGGTCTGACTTCAATCAGTGTCAGGTTCTATTCCGATCAGATTTATATCTTGTAATTTATTGAGCGTTAGTAATAAACGCTCGCCCGCGCCGGCTTGTCCGATTTGTGTCAACTGTGTATAATCCTGTTCATTATAAGGAGATTAAGTTAGTGTGCATTACTTTGATGTCACATTCTGTCGATTTCCTAAGTTAATAATAATACCTACATGTATTTATGTGGTAATAACATATATTACCATTCATACCAAGGTCTATACTCTTACTGTTGAGTCAATATTAAAGGGGAGAAATATTCTAACTGCACAATAATTAAAATTATTATCAACATTTATGTCAACTAGGTTATCAAAAAGAATTTGATTCTTTTAATACCAACTATTGGTATATAATAAGAAATAGAGATAGAAGAAGAAATAGAGATAAATAAAGCCAGTGATGCGAGATTAGTAGACCTTGTTGTAATTGATTTTCATTTTCGTAGGAACTATGAAAAATTTGATGTTGATGAGGCAGTAAGAAGCGTCACTAAAGTGTAAATTGATTTCTGTTAGCATAACATTAAGTTACGGTGATAAGGCAAAAAAGTCATCGATATTCATGATAATGGTTGTATTGATTTGTAAAGAAATTAGGTTTTTAAGTTAAGTTTAAACATATATGGTAGATAATTCATTTAGAAATTACATGGCTCTCAGCATCAAGATTCAAAAAATAATATATGCATAAACTGTGGGCCAAGACTTGTCGACATTTTTACCATAAATTTTATGTGAGTATATAAATCGTCCTGCGTTCTGTTGTTCTTCTGCCATCGAATTATCTAATGGGATGTAGTTTTTATCTATCCCATGGTTTACATATATCCATTATAATCAAATAACTATAGACGAACGTGTTCCTTCGTGTCAACTCAGTTTGCTATAAACCGATTGGCTGGCTTTGCACGCAATCTAAAAGATCCTTAAGCTTTAGATTTACATAATTGTATACACGAATTACGTAAAAGTGGAACTAAAAAAATAATTAATTTTAGTCGAATATTTGAAAAGATCACGCGCTGTAACCACATCACGTTTTTTACGTGCTAATGAGTTGTGCACAAAAAAATTGTAACAAGTGTTGTGGATGAACACAAAATGAATTCATAACATCATATTACGCGTTAGTCTTGTTTGTTTCGTGGAAAATTTAATATGTAACACGTCCATGACCTTGTATTACATTGAAACCACAAATATGATCTCAAATTATTCTCGCCGCACTTCCCGTGAGGTTAGCGCTGGGAACTGTGCGGTTGCGTCAATCTTCCGAATATTAGGATCAGGATTAACAAATAGTTATCTTGTTTTTAAGTTTGTTTTTTTATAAGCTGTGATAGCCGGGCATAAAGACCGTGTCACTCTTTCAAGGGGCTCACGAGTTCGTGCAGGCACCAATGAGTTTTTCTATTAGAACTAATGTGTCTAATAGTAATGGCAATTTATCGCAAGCTTTTCGGTGAAGGAAAACATCATGAGGAAACCTGCATATCTCTAGAGAATTCTGGGGATATTTATAACCTACCAATCCGCATTGGAGCAGCGTGGTGGATCTTAACTCCAAATCTCTCTGAAAACGGAGAGAAGAGGCTAATGCCCAGCAGTGGGATAGTAACAGGCCGTTACTTTTTATGCTGTTTTCCTACTTATTAATTGGTTACTTTAAGTATAATTTACTCATACTATGTTGTTAGTTCGGAATATGGATTTAAAATTAGCAAAGGGAAAGGAAGGAAATATTAAATATGATGTTCTTCAGGAGTTTATGAGTGTACTAGATATCTTTTGAAGAGATACATGCCCATATATGGGCTTAGGTGTCTTCTACAAATATTTGTTTAACATTGCCACTAATCATCAAGCTTGGCAGGCGTATCGTTGATCGCAATAGTAATTCTGTCACAACGATGAACATAAAATTTAATTATCTTTGTAAGTAACGTAGAAAATTATGAAGATTATTCCCAATTATTTACTACGTTACAAGAACATGTTCCCGTTACATTTAACTAACTTGTAGCGAGTCTGGACTCTATTGCCTTCACAAATTTATTCACGTCTCAAAAGCGTCTCAAATGTCAGGCAAATGAATGTATGCAGCGAGACTCGATACCTTCACGTTAGGTAGCAGGAGCCCCGTTCATAAAACAAAACGGGCGTTCGTGACTCAGCCGGAGACGCAAATTGGCGTCAATTTGAGATCGCGCGGCGTCACGGCTCAATTGAGGAATGTGTCACTTTACATTACATGCAAGTATGCTGTGCTTTATCAGAGTGCGCTTTAGGTCGGTCAAACTGATTTTTGAAGTTCTACTTCTTTTTTAAAGAGAATCAAATAACGGAAAAGGCCTGAACGAAAGTACGAATAGATTCACCACACTCAATTAGGTTTACGGATTACAGATGTCCCAGAAACGATTTTCAGGTACATAGGCATATATCAGCACGTTTCCTTTACCGTTAATTGCATCTTCTTCATTTTCATCTGATGGCTGCTTGTGATTCCACTGCTGGCCATTAGAGATTCTCCTGATAAATTGTAAATATCACTTTCAAAAGTTTTCATAAATTTTTGTAAAATCACAATTTTTATCAAGAGTTTGTTAAAAAAACAAAGACACTGAAATAAGTACCAATTATTTCACTTATCGGTAAGGCGCAATTTCGCCTTCAATAGATAAATTTTATTGCTTTGTACTTCCACTATAAGTTGAGTTGATGACAAGCAATTGTTTTTAGTTTATATCAATAAATGATGACAGTTGTGGAACGCAATTGGCTTGTTTATATAAACAGTTGGACGACAATTGCAAGATGACAATTGTTAAGATACGCAAGGTTTGCAGTTTTATAAGATGATGATGTTATACTTGATGCTGCATATGTTTCGATTATCTCTAGTGCAGCTGCACTTAGACTCCATTCTCACACAAAAGTTCTAGATGTAGTGATTCAAAAGTGTAAGGGCTAATTTGAATAAAGACTTATTTGAATTTGAACTTAAAAATATGAAGAATTCATGTTAAATATTTGCCTTAGGACTTAGACATTGAAAATTTCAACTATGGCTAGTTACCAATCTAGAAGACGAATGTGTTTACAAGATGCTCTTTAAAAACCGTTATTAGCTTTTGGTGGTGTACTTATTATTTTTACTTAAGGTATTTTCTTTTATAACAAAGATTTGAACGACAAAATGTGAAGGCGGAATCTTGCAAGTTAAATTTGACCCAGTTTCCGATGTCCGATTGAACTGAAATTCTACATACTGGTCCAGTCCCGATGACAATGTATGTTTATGATAAGCATAAACTGATGCTGCTATAAGGATGGGCTCCAGACGAGAGAACTCCTCAACGGCTAACAGTATCAATTTTGTTAAAAGTTTTTTAACTTGACTGGTTTTATATTATTTATAACCATAAATAATATAAAACAAGTCAAGTTAAAAAACAAAATTCACAAACGAACAACCAAGTTCTTCGCTACATAGTCATCAAGGTCGAATTTATTAAGATAAATAAAAACTAATAAATCCATGAATTCATTAACTTTGGTAACGAAAATAGCAACTAATTAGGTTTATTATCTCAAAATTAAAACAAAACTGTATTTACTGATAAAATAGTATTAAGTTGGCAAAATATTATGCCATGGAAGCCTTTAAAGCTTTGTACTGACCGCTCACGTCGTTCCTCTCGATACTTTACCTATTTATCTTCTCTACCTTATTTCTTGATACATGGAGTGGAACAAAGAAAAAACTCTGAATTTTTTGTTCATAATTTGGATTAAACAATAATTTAGTAGAACCAAAGATCCAAACACAACCTCGCTGTCGGACATCTTGACTGAGAGTGACTGGTGAATATGGAGCACAGAGTTGAAACAAACATGTTACACCGACTTTAGAACACACCGTACCATGCTCGATGCGAAACATGCTCGATGTGAAGGTACATTACACCTCGTAACGTTGGTCAGTACCCAGGCTTAAAGAAAAGATTTTTTTATACTTTGATACATTTTTTCTATATAGAAGATATGGGGTATATACGAGTACCTACTACCTGCCTAAGCTTATTGCCGTTATTCTCGTTAAAGTGAAGCACTTTCTGCCACCTCTCACGAAAAATTATTTAAATTATCGCCAGGCAACCTTTTTTTCATAACATTATTTACAGAATTGGCAACAGTATGAAAATATGACCTTGGGCGTTAATAATTCGGAAAAGTGATGATTCTGAGTAATAACAGTAGAGCACGATTCTCGTTTCTTATCTTAATCTTCATAAAAATAGTAACCAATTTAAGGTTTACGACACTCCATTATCAAATTGTTTACACCGATTCGATATTAATATCATCTTCTTATTTAACTAATCAATGCCCCCTGTTATAAATCTGCTAGACTCGTCAATATCTCATGATAATTATTAATGTTTAGAGACCGGCTATACTCACGTCTTATTTTCTTATTCATGAGCTATTTACATAAATGTACTTAAATGTAAAGAACTCATGAATGAATTAGAGCCCCGTATGGGCTTGAAACTAGTCGGGCTCATCCGATAAAATAAGACGTGAGTATAGCCGGTCTCTCTCTAATAATGAATACCAATCTCGATAGTTTAAATTCAAAAATATCTCATGATACACGGATACAGGAGGATATTGTTTGTTGATAAAATTACAGGTATTATATTAGTTTAAAATAGACGAAGTTTGTTCTTAAATAATGCGTTTCAGGAGTTTCACATGTAGAATGATATGATCGCGGAATAAACACACCATTCTTTTACTGTAACGGTGAGGAATAAAAGAAAGCTACTAATGAGACGACTGACAGCATCTCGACATCTTTCTTGTCAAGTGAGCACCTGACTTAGATTTTTTCTAGATAAAGTGCCTTAGTTGAATGCGTTCTGTCTTTTGTTTCCACAGTAGTCACGTTGCAGTTGAAACATCGCTATTGCATTGTTTTGCATCATAGAATCTGGACTGAATATTATTCTTCTAAAGTTTTTTTGTTTCTCTGGAGTTTAATATTGGAGATTAGAATTAAAATTTCTTGTATAAACAAAGGTGTGAAACACATAATACATTTTACAAACTAAATTCTGAACTATTCAAATTATAATGCCATGTCTAACATGTTTATTTCATATTTGTAATAAGAATATGTAATTTCACTGAAATTACGTGAAATGTTTTGTTCATATTGGACGTGAAAGACAAACACATTTTCATATTTGAAATATATAAATATTGACCTATAAGGTTCTATTTTATTATCAATTTGCCTATTACCTTCTTTATATGTATTTTTATTCCTTATACCTATGGAGATGCCTCACAAGGAATGACACACAATTAGTTACAATTTTTATCACTAACAATAGATCTGTTATTGCTTATCTCCTATTGATGGACGTCTACTACTAGAACGAAAGTAAAATCTAACTTACCGCAAGGAACTCGAGGTTCGGTGATAAATTTTAAAATAATTTAAAACGAACCCAAAAAAGATTTCATCGTTATTTTATATATCATTCGTTTCAATCTTTAATATATCTATCTATATATGCTACCCTTACAAAAGAAACTAAATTTATTAGATTATTTTGATTAGATCAGACTATTATATCATATAGAATTAATTAGGAGTACGTTTTTCATTGCAATATGTTTTTCTCTCTCTTTTGTATATTAACATGCAAATTTTGGAGAGCAATTTTGGGGTAAATTTGAAAAATATGTATACATTTTAGGTTATAATCGTGCTGTGAACTGTTTTGTGTATCTAATAAAATAAAAGTATTTGGCAAACTCTGTTCACTTTATATGAAAAATGCACACATTGAAGCGCAACATTAGCCAAATGTCATAAGGAACGTATTAGCAGTCGGTCGTTCTGTTTAACTTTATTCAGAAAAACTAAAAAGCTAACTATGCTGACACGTGACATAAGCTCACATTTTATAACAAGCATTTAAAATCCTTTTTTTTTCGAATTGACTGTATGCTGTTAGCCCTAACGGCTTTTACAGCGTCACCGGGCGGGACGGGCGAGCGCAGAAGCATCGTCGAGAAAAATCCTTAACTCGATTGTACGTAAGGGTTATTTAGATTAATTCTAATAAGAAACATGTAAACAAAAATTTAAGAAAACTTTACAATATGTAACACTTATTCATTTCGTATTGCGTGGGCGTTTGGTTCGTAAACAATACATATGTACATCTGTTTGTTGAATCTGTTATTTAAGCTGCGAATGACAAGCTCAATAACACGTTCTGCTGTAATCGTTACGACCTCTGTGACGTAAGTTCACCATATGGTATATTCAGACATGTTTGGTGTTGCGATTAGGAAATATAAACATGTTATATATGCATATGTAGTTAAAAAACTATTAAGTCATGCATAGGTCTCTTCTTACCTATGTAACTACCAAAGTTGTGTTATCGGTCGCTTAAGACTGCAACACCTACAGATTCTTCGTATTATCTGCCCTGCCCATTGCCACGTCAACTTGGCGACACTATTATCTTCTGTTATTATTATGTTTAGTCATAATATTTTTATGTTTATATTGGAATTGGAAATAGTACGCCGTGTGGTATCCGGCTGCATAGAATAGACCACCCTCATTTCTTATGTGTCGTAAAAGGCGACTAACGTAAGTTGACGTCAGGCAGGCAGCCGGTCGTAAAATACGTAGCCAAATCATGTGACAACATGTTTGTAACATGTTGTGCCCCACTTAGAGTGGGATAAGGGCAGGAGGATGCAATCATCATCCTCCTGCATCGGAAATATTGAAATGAAATTGATGCATGAAGAACGTTGTTTACTTTTTTAGTAGCGGAGGAAATGGGGTTCGCAACTGAGGAGTTAAAGCTATAAATAATTGAGTTGTGCGTACTAGTCATTCTCAGCGAAGCTTCTGTGCTCGCCTGTCCTTTCGGTGACGCTGTCAAATCTATAATAATGAATAAATAAATAAATATATGGGGCACTTACACACACGGTCGTCAATACCCAAAGTAAGTAACTATAATTAATATACTACATATGTAGTATATTAATTATAGTTACTTACTTTGGGTAAATTATATGTATATACATATAATTTTAAATATATACTTAAATACAAATACACACCCAGGCTCGAAGAACCAACAAATTGTTTATAGAAAATATTGGCCCTCGGCGGGAATCCAACCCGCGACCCGCGGAGCTGAAGGCAGCGTCACTACCCACTGCGCCAACGGGTCAATAATATATAAAGCTGAAGAGTTTGTTTGTTTGATTGATTGATTGATTGATTTTTTTTAACGCGCTATTCTCAGGCACTACTGGACCGATTTGAATAATTCTTTTAGTGTAAGATAGTCCATTTATCGAGGAAGGCTATAGACCATATAACATCACGCTAAGATGAATAGAAGAGGAGCAGCGATAAAAAATATTGCGAAAATGGCATAATTTAAGGTTTCCTTGCATGCGCTATATAAACGGTGAAAGTTATTGAACAATCATGTAGTACAAAATTGTTCCCCTCTAAAAGTCCTAAATAAAAGTCCGCGACAGCATATGTCTAGCTTTTAAGGTTAACCCACTTTAACCGTAATTAATATATAAGACTGCAGTCCACGCGAACGAAATTGAGCTTAAAAGCTAGTTTTATATATTAGTCCAGTACCGACGACAGTGCAGGTTTTTGATGAGCATGACCTGATGCTGCAGCCAGGATTGGCTCCAGACGAGCCAGGGACTTCCTCAGCGGTTAACAGTAGAGACATGAAATGTTTTTAAAAGCTTTTTTAACTTGACTTGTGACTTTTGATTAATTCTCTGTATATAACAGTTTGAAAAATCAGGGATATACGCGCTAATATGTCGAGGCATATATTTCTGCTCTGTCATTCACCGCGTACAGGAAAAACATATTTAGCTACGGCCGCCAATCATTCAGTGGGAGACTCGGCGACTTGTATAAGTAGATGGTGAAAAGTTATACCTACCTATAACTGTTATGTTATCATGACATAACTATATCAATGACTTAATGCATTAGGATGAAAATTCTCATTTGTTATTTAATTTTTTTATTGAACTCAATTAGAATGTCTCCATACCATATACATATCGCTTTTTTAATTTTTATTATATAACTAGCTGTGCCAGCGGCTTCGCCCGCGTGGAAACCTTTCTATAATTCAAATTTTAAACATTAAAGTAGTTATTGTGAGTTAACCATAAGAGATAGAGACATGCTATCGCGGACTTTTTGTAGTATTTTTATAGATTTACAATTCTCTAGTACATTACTTTAGCGTATCTCTGCTGGTTTACGCAGCGCACGCGACTAAAGCTCCCAGCAAGCAAGTATTTTAACAACTGCGCGATCTCTTCAAAACAATTTACATAATACCGATATGTACTATCTACCTAAACCATCCGGAAATATTGCACAATCTTTTGGTGACAACCGTACAAAGAATCGTTCAGTACATTTTGAGAAAATCGATTACATACAGACAGACATCTTTTTAGGACTTTTTTTTATAATAAGTATAGATAGATATGGTGTAAATTTAAATCATGGTGTAGTGAGCAAAATTGTATGTGGGATTTTTTATAAATTCTAGCGGTCCGGTCCTACGTTGCTGTAGTTCAGGCGATTTCGAGTTCCCCTCTAAACAACTTATTGACTGTTATAACAAAAGCTTCGATCGCCACCAAACTTTACTGGATTATTCGTTAGATCAATCTAAAGATTTTCTGAAAATTTAATTAAAATAGGTCCAACCGTTTCAAAGTCTAAAACTCATACATTTATATATATATAGAGGGTCATCAGGGTATCTTAAACCCATTTTAAATATCAAAGAGTCCATTTAAACTTTCAAGATATATGCAGAGAATTCTTTAAAGATGTATGTAAATTTTAGCTACGAGTATATGGTAAGAAACAGCGTTGTAGGTCGTATCTCTAAAAAAAAGAGAGAGGCCAATGCCCAACAGTGGGATAGTACAAGGCTGTTGCAATACTTTTTTTACTTAACGCTTCAGAAGAGTTAAAACAATCGAGAACGTAAAACTCATTAAGAATACAGAAACTGTAAACAACGTCAAAGCTGATTTGTAATTCCAAGTCTGGAGACCGTCCTGATTTCATTACGAGATCAAATAAGACCTTTTCAAAGAGCGGAGCTCGTATTCAACTCTATTGAATTCAGCAATGTAGTTTCCGTAATGATATTGTGTTCAGCGTTAGATGTTTGTTATACATATGGAGACGACCTAATTTTTTTTGTCGAGGACATGAAACAAATATGGATGTATTTTGTCATATATTTTACTAGCTTCTGTTCGCGACTTGTCATGCGGTAAAATATGTTAATGCTACCAGCCAATTGAACTAAAAAAATCATGTTTGAGATAAACGGGTTTAAAAGATTATAAAGAAAATTTGCTAATGTGATGCTGACTTGCAAAATGTCATAAATGGCAGATAAAATAGAGGTTAAACGAAACACCCTCTCTGTAAAGGTTGGGTAAATTCTATTAAACCTTAAAAGATTCAAGCAAATATTAAAGTTTTCTTATAATGTTTCCTTTTACAGTATACCGTAAAATGAATTACAATTACATAATGGCTTAGAGTGGCTTTGGGTCTCAGATTGGGAACCACATTGTGTCTTAAGCGCAGATGTCCATGTGTAAAAGAAGTAGACAGTTTTGGCATACACGGGCTTTCATGCCATAGGAGCTCTGGGAGGCTTTTCCGCCATTGTTCCCTTAATGAAACCATCAAAAGCTCTTGCCACCATCGACATTCCTGCTCTTCTCGAGCCTTCCTTGATATGTCGGGACGATGGCAAGATACCAGACGGTCTGACGCTGGTTCCTTGGGAACGGGGACGGGCCCTAATGTGGGACGCAAAATGCGTTGAAACGTTAGCCTCGTCCCATATCAGAGAAAAGGTGTCAAGACCTGCAGCTGCGGCGGAAATGGCCGAATCCGGCAAGCGGCGAAAGTATGCATCTCTCGTTGAGAGTTATATATTTGTGCCGTTTGCAGTTGAGACCCTAGGGCCATGGAGCCAAAGTGCAAAATTTTTTTTATCCGTTTTAACACCTCGGTTGATCGTCTCTTTGGGTGACAAGAGGGCTGGCTTCTTTTTTGCACAGAGTATCAGCTTAGCGATTCAACGCGGAAACGCTTCCAGCATTCTTGCGACCATTCCACGCGGGCATGATTTGTATAGTAGTAGTGTGTAAGTAATTTAAGATACATATAACTTGTACATATTTGTTATAAAAAAAAACAATTTATCATAGAATTATTATTATTTTCTGTAATATACAAATAAAAAAAATATTTTTCTACATAAATTATTATAAGTTAAAAAATTAATGACCCTGTAACTCGGCCGGTCACTTTGTCCAATGTCTAAAGGTGGAGTCAGAATGTTTATGAGTGGTGACCACATTTAGCAAATAAAGCGTGGGACGCTCCCATCTATACATAGTCGGTCTGGCATCCATTTCTCCGTACATTCAGCACATTATTAATATAAATGAATAATTTATAAAAATCGATGAATCAATAAAAAAACAAATCAGATATGTAATAATGAGATTTTAGTAAAAAGAAAAAATAAAGATTTTGAATTGAAATTGAACTGTATTTTGAACTCTTTGATTCTAGTTAGAATTTATTATGTACCCGTAACACTCTTTCATAACTGGGTTGAAAGGTCTCGTTGTAGTCACTCTGTAGTAAAACACATAAGAACATGGCAACAAACATAAAAACATGGCGTAAATAAAAATATCTCAAACGCTGTAGAAATAATAATGTAGTAAAAAAGTAATAAACTCTTTACAATAATTATGACACTTGGAAGAGACTAACATACGCAAAAAATTTAAGTTATATATTTATTACTTCGAATTTTTATATAGGTACCTATTACACTTAGACGCCCTTTAAACGGCGCTCCACGCTAAAGGGGCGCTATCGACAAAGGTTTCGATAGGTAATCAATCAAAAGCCGTGGTGAAACCCTTTTATACCTAGTCTTTCTTTAGTATTACAATATCATGGAGTTCATTTAATAAAAAACTTTCAAATAAGCGAATGTATTAAATTGCCTTTGCTAGTCTCATAGATAGCGTCATCGACTAAAGTTTAAAGTCCTTTTTGGGATATCTCAGTGTGAATCTTTGTGGTTTGAGTTCCGCAATACAAATTTTGATCTCCTTCTACGACTTCTAATTCGATATTTTACAGGCATAATTTTTATTATATCTGGCTCATTTTCGGAAAAAAAATTGGGATTGCCGTCCCCTCTATAACTTTGTCCAAAACAGTAGCAGTACGTAAACCTAATTTTATATCTAGGGGTTGAGTTCATTTCCTAGATATTAAATTGATTTCCTTGGCCACTAGCATTTGGCAAGATAAGAAACTGTCAGAAATGAAAGTGTTAAGAAATCAATCTCATGACAACTAAAGTAAAACGTATATTAAAAACGAATCTTGTAATATACGTAGAAATATGAAAGTTGTGGTGCTGTTGATATTGCGTGCGTATTTATCTACCAAAATTGATTGCCGTGTCCTCGAACACGCAGTGAAAAGCGAGTCAATATGGTCATGCTAGTTTGTACCGTTAACTCTTTGCGTTTGTTATTAACTGATAGGTTAATAGTATGTAAACGTTTAGGGCTAGCGCATACTTAGCGCAAACTATATATATCTATATCTTTTTTTAAATATTTAATTATGTATATATTTTTTAAATATGTAACGACAATCGCAGTATTTTGAAATATTTACTTGGTTTTTTTATTAACGTATAAAATAAAGATATTTTTAAGTCTATATATTACTGCGTATAAAATATATTAAACGTCAACTGTTTTATATTAGTGTTTTCAAATGATTTTCACGCCATGCAATAAAAGGCAGTATGTATTATTGCCTGCATGTATACACACATGTATCTATACATTATATATATAAACATGTATCATGTGAGATATACATGAATCTTAAATGATTCAATTTCGATTCTATAGCTACACACTGTGTCCAATTACATGCCTGAAATCCAGAAAAGTTTGGGCTTATATTAAGCTGTCTTGTACATGCAGGGTTTAAAATTACTTATCTCCCATGAGGCACCGCATCATGTTGAATACGGTCATAATTGATATGATATAAATTTGACTCACACAAGTATATTTAAGAAACAAATCAATTTCTGTTCATCTGCATTATTAGCAAATATGCACACTGCTTTAGAAGTATTGTTGCAATGTGAGAAAATAAGCTTAGCCAGAGTACAATGTGATGGACAAATAATAGTGGGAATCTCTCAGGTTGGGGCCGAATTGCGTCATCTACGTCGAAACTTTGTTAAGTGGATGTCCCTCAATGCTTTAATCTGATCAATTTCTTATATTTTGGTAAGAGCATTGAGACTAATCAGTGAAATGAATTAGTTGAATGAGAGAAAGAAAGTAAGGAAAAGGTATGAATAGTTGTTCAGTCTTTTGTTAGTTTTCGTTGACGGATATACGACGTGAGATGCGTTCATATTAAAATTTCTATTGTAAATATTTCCTTATTTATGGACTTTCTTTTGACCTCCATCGCTTATGGAAAGTGAAAATGTATAGATGCGTTTGTATATTCAATTTAGTAAATCTTTATAAGTTATAGGACAGATTCTGAGAAAAGATTTCACATTTAAGCAATTTATCCATATTTCGGTTTGAATATTAAACATTTAAACAATAGATTTGAGCTAGTTGAGTATTCCAAATAAAGGAAATTTAGAGACCCGTAAGATTTTTATTATATAAAAATTTAATTTGACTATTTTGAAAATAATAAAGAAATAATTATAAAATATTCAAGTAGTATTTGAGGATACAAACATATTAATATAGTTCTATTGGGAAAAAATCTATTCTACTTTACTATCGATGATAAATATATACGGGACCATAACAGCCACGGTCGTCCGTCCCTAAAGTAAGGGTTGTGGGTGACAACTGGTAAATATACTACTTATATAATTTTAAATACATCAATACTCGACTTGAAGAACCAATAAATTGTATGAATAAAATGTTGACCCTGCGCGGTAATTGAATACTTAATCCACGGAGCTGAAGGCAGAGCCACTGCCACTGCAACAACAATATGGTTATGAAATCAAATTCATCATATTTCACTGTAATGCACATGATGATTTGTAAATATCTGTTAAACGGACAAAGTTTATATAAAAACTGAGAAGACGTCTATCCGACGTTTATTGGGAAATAGGCGCACTAAGTAAAACTACCACGGCTTTGAAGTACGTATTTAAAATTGTATATGTAATATATCTACCAGTTGTCCGTCACCCATAACACAAGTATTAAGTTACTTACATTGGGGACGGACGACCGTGTGTGTAAGTGTCCCATATCTTTATTTATTTATTTATTTTATTTTTATCTTGAGAAAGGCTTAACATGGGAATGATTGAAAATAACATTTGAAACAGGTAGTGGAAGTATTACTCAAATCAAATCAAAATAATCGTTATTCACGTAAGCTTTTTAAAAGCACTTTTGAATCGTCGAGGACCAAATAGATTTAATGAAGCTACAACTGATTCAGAATGTTCCTCTTACCGAGAAGAACCAACAAAAAACACGGCCGTCTAATTTTACATTATTTAACTGCAGTCTTGTTTGAAGCCGAAAGGATTTTCAAAAAGTTACATACTGTTAAGTAAGAATTCATTACTAATTTTGAACTATCAAACTCATTAGAATAGTTTTGAAACTTCACTTTGGAAGTTACCTGCCCGAAAGAATTTAAATATTTCGTTCCTACTACATTTTCATCTCGAGGTGTAGGCGTGATTGCAACACATTGATTTTTATAGTTAGACAAAACGTTGGGAAACATATAGTTTTTATAAACTGTGAATGAATTGATTCGATTTAGTTGTTCCAGAATGTATGTAACAACGCTTGATGTATGAGAAATCAGTAGTTATTGCGATCATTAACAAATATATCGCATTTGCAATTTCTCTAAAAGTAACGGCCTGTTAATATCCCACAGCTGGGAATAGGCCTCTTCTCTCCGTTTATTGGAAAGAAAGATTGGACCTACCACGCTGCTCCAATGCGGATTGGTAGGTTACACATATCCCTAGAATTCTCTAGAGATATGCAGGTTTCATCGCGATGTTTTACTTCACCGAAAAACGTGTGATATATTGCAAATATCAATTAGACACAATCTAATAGAAAAACTCATTGGTCCCTGCCCGGGTTCGAACCCATGTTCGTCTCTAGAGAGTCGCACGGTCTCACCAATGGGCTATCACAGCTCTTAATATACATACAAAGATGTAACTCTTTATCTGGAAGTAGCAGAAGGTACCTTCCATTCAATCTCATACGATCAATGTCGACATTATGATATTAAAAATATTCTTATTTATTTACCTAACGTTTTCTTAATTTTTTCTCAATTTTTCTAATATAACTTTAATTCTTTATTTTGTGTGTATGTAAAAAAGTTATATAGAGTATATTACTATTTAATCTGTGGGTGAAAAGTAGCGCTAGGTAGGAAATATTTAACTTCGAAGAAATTTCCATTATGAGTTTCGAACTAGCTTAGCGTGCAAGTATGAGTATGTATTGAATTTTTACCTTAAAATATTCCCACTACACTTTTAATTGTGGTCATATATTGGCCATCTAAATAAATCGGGTACTAATTTATTAATAAGAAAACGTTCCCCACACAAGTGTTATATTAATTTCCATAATAATTTCATATAAACCCAATTTTGACCCACAGATTTAATTCGAACTTTTTACACTTACCAAGAATCGTTGACGATATCAAAAAATAAATAAAAAACTTTATGTTGTAAACTCTTGAAAAAACTTTAAAAGAAAATTAGAACTATCAATCGTTCAATTACCCTTTTGTAAATAACTAATTGATTGCATATTGTAAATAAATAATGCTTGATTATAAAATAATATTTATCCTTTCATTTCACCTTTCACGAAACTCACTATAAATCTAAAATGCGTTATCGGGCGTCAATTTTTTTCCGTTGCCAAGCTTCTCCGAACTCCAAACAGGACTGGATTTTGGAAGCCGCATTCCGTAAGGCCATAAATGGACCAACCGAAGTAAACTTTTTAAACAAATAATGCACATATAAAACTTCGTAAGTAAAAGACAAACTGAGAGACAAAATTGGATCTCAAATTCTTTATGAAAAACTAGAAATTTTGACGCTATTCTTGACGAACGTGCCAAATGATAATTATAATATGGCAATAATGATAACATGGGGTTTTTTGATAATAGGATGAAAAATATAAAAACAAGCGATGAAATCAGAAAAAGGGGTGATAATTTGGGAAGACGAAGGGATTCAGATTTTTTGAGAAAATAATTTTGTGAGGAGTAATAAGATAAGCATCTGATTCGGACATATTTCAAATAAAGAGAAGATGTAAAAGGTCATATTTAGATAAAGAGAAATACATATAATAATGTAAAGTAGTGTAAAGTGTGTTTCATTTCCTTATCGTGTTCAAATGACAGAGTTCCTAAACTACCATATAATTTAGTGTTTTAAATAATAGAGTTTTATTACGTGTTTGAAATTCAGTTCGATTCTTGAGATTCTTCTATTCACCGTAGATGATTTTAAAAGTTTTCAATTCAAAAGCTCTTTACTACGTTAATAAATTTTTTGAAACTTTTCAAAAATTCTATATTGTGTGTCTATGAAAATAAGTAGAAATGGAACTTGTCAATTCTTTCTTAATATACAATTTACGAGCACTGTTTATTATAGTTTATCGCCTCATATCATATATGTGCCCGATAGCGTATTTATAGCGGAAGGTTATCTCATGTTTTATGCATTTACGGGTAAGATTAAAGAAACTTGGATTGGAAACCTCAGTCGTAATATAAATTGTAATTCAATAATTAAGAATGACAAAAAAGAAATTATATTTATTAAACTACTGAATCAGAATCTATGTGTTATATTCCGTATTTTAAAAAGTTTCTATACGCACGCTTAGTATTAAAGGGACCTATTTCAAAAAGTAATAGACATACTAGTCGGTACTATAAAGTAATATATCAGATGCTGCTAACACGTAAAGTTTATTGGTTAATAGATTACGACCTATTTACGGTATGTTAACTATGCACAAATTAAACTGGGAGTTTTATATTTCCGATTAAAACTCTGTAAATAATCTTCTTTATTAATAATCTTATTAAATACTGAGATCAGAAATTACCTGAATTTAATTGCATATATTTTGGTAAGATTATGCAACAAATTAATAGTTGCATAAATACTAGGAGCTCCCGATTCGGCAAACATGCCGGATGCTTTTCAATATCTCAGTTACCACATCAATATCCAAAAGGCATTATTATACTGAACGCATATTGCAGTATGTGATTTTTAAATATTTTTTTTCCAAAGTTGACATGTATAGAAGCTCTGGCAATACGCGTTGAACTACCTTAATACATTGGCTGTATTTACGGAATCTACGCGCCATCATGATGCACTGAATCGAGAATGCCCTCGCTTCCTTCTAAATATTAAGGTCATCAAATTCAATTCAAATTCAAACTCAAAATATTCTTTATTCAAGTAAACTTGTAAACAAGTGCTCAACTTTGTAAAGGTTCGATAAGCTGTTCCTACCGAGAAGAGCCAGGAAGAAACTCGGCGGTTGTTCTTTTCAAATAAATTTCTTATTACTAGTTACATTTGGTTATACTATTTTGTACAGGGTAGAGGAGTTGCTATATCCACGCATTTATATCATCTATGTAATCCTCAATAGTATAATAGGCTTTTTTATCAGCTTACTTTTAACATTGTTTTTGAACTGCTGTAGTGACAAAGATAAAATCGATTGCGAAATTTTATAATAGAATCTTATACCCAAACCCACAAACGACTTATTTACTTTTGCATCCTTTAGGTACTCCTTTATAAAGTGACCTAAGTATTTAAATTTTGATATAATCCGAACCACCTTTTCAGGCTGGTTCCTCAAATCTAGTATAATAACTCAATGTTGTCTACTTTTTATAGATGAAGCTTAGACCCACATCATTGTTCCAGGTTACACATCTGTCCACCCGTATATAATATCAATTCTCTCGAGACATGTGGTATACCTATTATTTATGCTACGAGCGTCAACCATAAAAATATGCAAATATTCGCAAACGTCGCAATCCATACAAATTTTATTAATGCGAAAGTCTGTATACTATAACAGAAATACCTTGCAGAATGCATGCAAAGCAAAAGCAGGCAGAATTCACGTACCTTACATATACAGGACCAGTCACCACATGCATCCCAAGGCGCCTGCACTAGCAACAATGCACACAAGCAGTACACACAACCACCACCAAAATTTCGACGATCGTTTCGCCCCGAAACCGAAGCATCATCTGGAGGATAGGCTCCACGACAAAATCGTAATGCAATACGATTTTGTCGTGGAGCCTATTCTCTGTATCTGAGTATCTGTAATACGGAATTCCACAACGTAACCCCCTGCTTCTATAAATCGAAAGTCTGTATGTTACATTTAAAAAAACAAATTGGCACACGTAAATCTAGATCAGGCTAAAACATAAGATATTTTTTCTTTTTTTCTGGCGATAAAGAAAATAATCGAACCTTAACGCTTGAGAATACTAATTTGGATATACATATTTCAACACCGAATAATACTAAATCCAGATTGTATCATATTTTCTTTTACGGTGGAACGCATAAAAAACCTGTCTTATTAAAAAAAATTCTAACCATACCATTTATTTACACGTACTGAGGTTATTTAAATATATCAAGAGTCATATATTCTTTTGTTATAAATGTCACTATTAAAACAATATAAAAATTTTAAGATATAATAATAGATTATTGAAAAATAATTTTATTTTTAAGTAAAGCATCTAAGGTTTGTGTTAGTATTTAAGATAACGTCGAAAACTGTAGTTGTTTTGACTCGAAAGGCTGGTAAAAATAGCGCTGATTTGACGTACATAAACTTTTTTTGCATTAGTTGCTGCCGCGAGAACCAAGTGGGCAGAGCAGTCATAATTCGTTAAAGTGTAAAGAACTCTTCTTATACAAGCTCTTCTTATAAGGTTCCACGTGTTTTTTTTCAAAACCACAGATCTTAAAACCGCCGTGTGGTATCCGGCAGAATAAAATAGACCACCCTCCTTTCTTACCGAGATGTCGTGAGAGGCGATTAAAGTATGTGCCGTGTGGTATCCAGCTGCATAGAATAGACCACCCTCATTTCTTACCGAGGTGTCTTAAAAGGCGACTAAGGCAAGTTGACGTCAGGCAGGCGGCCGGTCGTAAAATACGTTGCCAAATCATATGACAACAGATTTGTAACATGTTGTGCCCACCCCACTTAGAGTGGGATAAGGGCAGGAGAATGATGATGATGACGTGTTTTTTTTTCAAAATCCACAGATCTTTAAGCAAACGCTTATAGCAGATACGAGAACAATGTGAAATCGTTGAAAGGAACTAAGTTGAAAATGCGGGGCCTTAGTTAGCCCATAGTTAGTTATTAACATGAAAATAAATTTCTCATGTTAATATCTTACTAGCTAACTAGTTTTTAAACTTACATAACTAATGAATTATAACAATTGTATTTAATACTATGAAACAATAATCGGGTTTGCCTAAGACTTACTAGAAACTGGGTTAAGTTCGCAGTGTACGCGCTATCAACGCACACAATGACTTAGTAGGTCGAGCAAGTGAAGAGATTATGTTAACAATAACTTAGATATTGAAAGACGTTCTGATATTTGCTTGAACAATGCGTTGGCATCTGGTATTTTATTTCCTTCATTATTTCGGGGATACCATGTGAATCTGTTGGCAGCCATAACTTTAAGACATGAAATGTATCGTAAGATACTTTTTCTTTAAATGATTTATAGAAGCAGGCGCCATGTGTGAGGTACATGAATTTTGCATGCTTCATACACTTAGCATTGCATGCATTAGCTTAACCCACGCGGATTATAGCAAAGTAGTTATGTTATAGTTTCTGTACTTTCTTTTATTAACTGATCGGCAGCGCGCAGCAGCGTTGTTGGTGCGACATGGTCAGTAATGCGATCACCAACGCAAATACAAAGATTGATTATTGCCAAAACCCAATAAGAGATGGAATATTAATTCCTTAGGAAATTCAGAGAAAGTACTTTTAGTCGATATTGACTGAATATTCGACAATCCAGCTGAGGTTAGTACCTCGTACTTTTAAAGGATTATTTCTTATTACAACGATAGAGGTGGACTTATTCTTCGCTTACTGTGCTATAATGCTATTGATCCGGTTCTTGTCGTTATAGTTACAAGCGACCAACAGAAAAACCGTTCAAAGATAATCTATGATATAGTCAGACTGAATAGGTCTTAATGGACTGTAGATAAAAAATAATAAGCAGTATTACATAAATTTTCTTAATGTTTTTATTAATTATGTGTGGTATCCGGCTGCGTAGAATAGACCACCCTCATTTCTTACCGAGGTGTCGTAAAAAGCGACTAAGGTAAGTTGACGTCAGGCAGGCGGCCGGGCGTAAAATACGTAGCCAAATCATGGACAACATGTTTGTAACATGTTGTGCCGACCCCACTTAGAGTGGGATAAGGGCAGGAATATGATGCTTTATTAACTTACAATGTGTACATTTGTATTCTTAATATTATGGTATTACCTATATAGAAAGCTATTATGAAAATATATTGCACGCTTATTGTGACCTAACTCAAAATTAGTCTCAATTAAGTTAGATTCATTGTGATTCTTATTTCAATTCAAATTCAAAATATTTTATTTTTGAATCGCAACATCTACTGTTGGTTTGGAAAGCTGTTGCTACTGAGAAGAACCAGCAAGAAACTCGGCGGTTGCTCTTTTCAATGAATAATTCTTATTACTAGTTACATTTAGTTATTAATGTCTTGTACAGGGTAGAAGAGAAGCTATATCCATGCATTCTTATCTTCTAAGTAATCCTCAATAGTATAGTAGGCTTTCTGTATTAGCCTTTTTTTGCTATCTATTCTTTTTTCTATTTTTTTGCTATCTATCAATGCTATCACGCTACTTACTATTAAATTTTTTCTTGCTTTTCCAATTTAGGGGTTTTCTTTAACACTCACGAGATTTGAAGGCGCTACTCTACGCTTTATTGCGATTTGCCACAAAAAATCTTTTCTGAATTCAGCCACTTTAATACTTAGCGTGCGATATGTTTATATGAAACTAAACGGTGCTACTATAGTTGTTATAGCCGAAGGCCCTTATGACCCTTACCAGAGCACCCAAGGTTCAAACTGGACAAGCACCGATTATAATTTTTGATGCTGTCTGTCTTGAAGGAAACAACAGAAAATGTGGATATCGCTTGAGAATATGTGAAGAACACAAATTACAGTTCAACAGCATAGATATGTTGTAGTGTTATTATATCTAGCTATGCTATATCAAATGAATATATGGGACAGATATATGGGGATATATGGGAGACTTACACACAAACACGGTCGTCCGTCCCTAAAGTAAGTAACTTAATACTAGTGTTATGAGTGACGGCCAACTGGTAGATATTCTACATATACTATAATTTTAAATATATACTTAAATACAGATAAACACCCAGGCTCGAAGAACCAACAATTTTTATAGAAAATGTTGGCCCACGGCGGGAATCGAACCCGCGACCCGCGGAGCTGAAAGTAGGGTCACTACCCACTGCGCCGACGGGCCAGCCAAATAGGTCATGTAATGTTGGCCTATAGAAATTCCAGTCAATGAATCATTAATTACTAGGCTATGCGCGTGTATTGATCCATGCAAGGGTAGTAATCAACGAGCGTATAGTCCCACAGCCTATGGACGCATGCCTTTATATAAACCTTAATAGTTTACTGCAACTGTTGGATATTACAGGTAGTGTAATGTACTAAACTTCTTTGTATTTTCATTTATATATTTTTGATGTACAATAATGAATATCTACCTATCGTTTCATTCAGTTTTAGGAACAAGAGCGTAGTATCAGATATCTCTTTAACTCATATCTAGTAAGGTGATTACCAACGCGTACCAAAGATTGCTTTTATTTTTTTGGGTACAGCATATTAGAAAGAAGATGTTCATGGATAATTATATTTAATGAAAAAGCCATTACAATTATTTTTATATAAAAACAATTTATATTCACGAATTCGTCTAAATAAACTTAAGTATTTAGATAACTTTCTTACTCTTAAAATATCACCATGCCAATGTCCAAAAAAGCACTTCGACTTGATGTTTTGTTAGGATGTTAAAAAAGGACAAATTAACTTATATTTATAATATTTGATTTGTAAAAAGTAGGTAATTTCGATTTTTTTGTCTCTGCAAATGTCAAAAACTTCGTGATGGCAAATCAAACAGGCACCTCTCGTGCAAGAGGACTATATATAAGAAATTACAGTTCAATTTTAACACGACAGCAGTTAAGTTCAACGTTGTACAACGTTCTAGAAAAACTCAACTTAATTATCATTATCCTCCTGCTCTTATCAAACTCTAAGTGGGATCGATAAATGTTTTTCTCTTCTAATCTTACTTATAATTCGTTAACTCCTGCTCTACATCTATATGCATATCATACTTAACACAATCCATCCATAACACTTTTAGCCTCCCGCTTCTCATATATCTCTGTGTTAAATCCACCTGACTAGAATGCACCATCCTCATTTCTAAACGAATTGTCGTCAAAGACCCTAAGGTAAATTGACGCTAGGATATCACTGTCCTAACGGATAAATTAGGCCTACACTATTCTAAAAGAGGGTTGACGTCAGGGTTGCGGACGGTCGTTAAATACGTACGTAAAATATGTACTATGCCAAGTCCATCATGATTACCAGTATAAACCTAGTTAATTAATTATTTAAATATATATTATTATGCGTTTACGTATATGCTCTGAGTTGTGATCTTTTTGTAGCTTCATATCTCGTTGACACTCTTATATTCACAATTGACCTCAATCGATTGCTGACATAAGCCAGAGTTCCAATTCCAGACTATCAATTCCTATCACTTAGTTGTTGCCCCAATTTAAAGATGGTTACTTTTTATATAAATATAATTTAACAGCTCATCGAAATTAGACCTATGAAAGCATCTAAAGAATTCAGCTTGAATTTCAAACTGTTTTTTTTTCTACGTTTATTAATATAATAAGATAACTGCATCATATCTTTAATTTATTTAATTTCGTATATAATAATTTAATTTACCTAATATAATTTCATAAATAAACGCGATGTAATAAGTTCTTAAATGATAGTTTTATTTTAATCTTAGAATTTTTAAGATGTATGATTACAGAAATACAAAGACGCATACGCGGCATAGGACTTGTTTTACAATATAATTAAAGTCGGTGATATTGTATATCAAAAAACCAACGGTTAAGAACCCTTAACAGTGGCTTGTACTAAATGATCTGATATTATTATAAAAAATTAGACGAGTAAATCAATAAATTAACAGTAAGTTATGTTTTATTAAGACAGGACAGCCGCTTCATTCAGCGCAAATGACTCGAGATACTTTGCTCGATATAATCATAATTATTGTATTACAATTGACATTTAAAATCAGACAAAAAATTAACGTAATTAATATACAGCACTTTAAAGGATTACTCGTCTAATGTTGACCTAATAAAAAAAAACCGCGTCGTGTGATATAACGGCGGCAGCCAATTAAGAGAAGGCGGGGGAGATTCAGATTTAGAATTTTATATCAGTCTCACAGATCGCTTTTTTATTTTGTCGACTGATGACACGAAGAGCATGAATGGAGAGCCACAACAGATTAAAACTAAAAAAATAGCGTCGTTGCGAATGAATTATGATGCTATAAGGTCAATGAACGTGAATTAAAAAGAAAGTTAAAAAGAGGTTAAATAGCAATAGTCATTTTTTTTATAATACAAAAATTACATTTATGACTTCGGAATAAAAACAATCAAAGTAGAAATAGAAACAAAATTTGAATGAAAAATTGATTTAGGTTATATGCCGCTAGATGACGATTTCGTTTTAATATTAATCTATCCAGCAATACCTATATAGATGCAGTATGTTTAGAAACATCAGGTAAGTTATTAATTTTTTTTAAACGATTCTTCCGACCTTAGACCACCTATGTTTGACATACTCTGTGGAACGCAAGTATAACGTAACTATATGACGGAACTAATCTTATTATCGCAAGTAACGAGTTTTCTTACGTTTTAAAAATAAATTCTTACTAACATACTTATGTGGTTCATAATGTATTTGTTTACATTGATCCGCTGTTTCCACGGTCTATGCGACGTTTTATAGAAAAAAAAGTGTTAAATGAAAGTAGCTCTTTGCAACAATATATATCCTAAAGTATTATAGTCTTATTACAAATAACTAGACCGAATCTAGATTTAGAAATTTTGTATCTAATCAATCGGCTTTCAAATGATTTATCTATTATTTGTTTATTTATTACTAATTAAGTTATTTATTATTAGTTTGTATTTGTATTGTAATATGATTATAAATTGGTAAAGAGAATTATTTATTATATTACTCACTAAAATTTAATGTTTAAGACCATCGACGACATCCACAAGTATAATTATACTTTTTTTTAATATATGGGACACTTACACACACACATACTGTAACAATGAGGCTGATAATTTAGAAAAAAAATATTATCAAGTACAACTCAAAACAAAATAATCTAATATTATTTCAATATTAGATTATTTTGTTATTTGGGAAATATAAATAAAATTTTGACAAGGAGACAACTTGTCGATTAAAATAAAAACTATAAAACTAGTAGTAGTAAAAGGGCTGGAGAGTGAGACAAAATACCTTTATTTTGAGATTGAAGATACCACATGCGAGGTCTAATATAGAAATCTAGTAATCAATAAACTAAAATTTTTGCGTTAGGTCACAATTGTTAGCGATGTTAAAATAGTCGACACAAAGCTTGTTAGATATAGAATATTCACTTTCCTTCTTAGCGTGCGATGTGTACATAATTGAATCACTTGCTTTAAAATTAAGCCTGGATACGATCTTTTTTTAGAATATTATAAAACGTGACGCCTAAGTAATAATTCACAGTTCATTGGCTCATACTCGGTGTATTCTAGTAGGGCCTCAAAATAGATTGGTTTGTATACATTTTTTTGTGGAAAGCAGGTGCGCGTTGTCCAGTCCCACGAGCAGGTAAGGCACACGACGTGACGCCAAATTTTGCTTTAACAATCAAACGTTTAAATACCATACACGATATTTATTTTGACATATGGATTTATTATTTAATTTTTAATCTGATATCTCTCCCGCCTTAACGGCTCTTTTAAAAGAAACCTTTTAATTACTAACGACTATTGAAATTTCAATATATTGGTTTTCTCAATCTTCTTTTACGGAGCCGAATCCTGGACAATAAGAAAGTCAGAAAGAACTAAAACAAATGCTTTCGAAATGTGGTGATTGAGGAGGATGCTCCGGATTCCATGGACTGCACACCGAACCAATTTATCAATACTAATGTTCGCTGTCTGCTTCCAGCGTATCCTTAAATATTTTGGACACGTTGCTCCTAGAAACGCTGAAAGCCTCGAGAAGCTGACGGTTGTTGGGCAGGTCGACGGGAAAAGACTACGCGGTTGTTCACCTACCCGTTGGTCAGACCAAGTAAAGACACTTACAGGCCTGCCAATCACCGAAGCGTTAAAGACCAGCGTGGGCACACAAACGTGGAAAACCTTAGTGCATGACGTGATCCGCAAATAATTCCGTCTAGACACAACCTTCGGCAATGAAGACCTCGACTTTCTTAGTCGAGGTCTGAAGAAGATTGAAATTGAGAAGAAGATTGAAATTTCCGAAAAAGGGTATTTACAAGAAGTAACACTCCAGGTTTAGACTTCTTTCCTGTACACAAATCAGTTAAAACACCGATGGACGTCAGAGTCTCAAAGTGCTGAAGGGCGAACTTTCATTGGAAACGTTTTTGTAGATCTCCAAATAATTAGACAGAATACCAAAATCGTCGTTGGGAGCCGTTTGATCCAGGCCGAAGATCGCAAGGCATGAAATAGCGCTGATCAGATGGCCATGAATAGACATAGATCGATATAGCCATCGGTTGAAAAAGAATAAAGAATGTTTTTTCGTTAATTCTAAACTAAAATTTCACACAAAGGTCTCAGTCAGCATTTACTGATGCGATGACGCCACATAAGGAGCTCACGGATAAGGGCCCTGTATCGGCCAAACTAGCCAACCCGATAGAATAAGATGTGAATTTAGCTTTGTATATAAATGAAGTATGTCATTCTAAATACGAAACCTATTGTTTAAACAAATAGTTGAAATGAATAAATCTGAGCATGTCAGCAAGGGAAGACGCAGGTAAAAACTAGTGGTTGTTATATAAATTTATTGATGGGAAGTGGTAAGACGGGTGTTTCAATGGACGCCACTAGGACGCCGTGCAGCTTGATTAATGACTCCGGTTTCTTACGGTTTATTTTTATTCTCTTTTTTATGAATCTCTCGTGTAGATCCCATCTAATTGGATGACGCAGTAGAAATCGTGTGTACGGTTAAACGCCTCAATACACTATAATAGACCGCTTTAGCAGCGCTCTCAATTTCTTTAATTTATATTTAAACGGATAAAAAGTCAAGTTTATGTTGTTGGTGTAAGTGTTTGTTGAATACATGTTACCTGAATCCAATGTATCGAATAATCGAAAATGGCTCTAAAAAGCGTCATATATGACTCCAACCCAAGGAGGTTAAGAAGTTGGTAATACAACAATTTTTTTATTATATCTCTTTAACCGACAAGAAGATGTGCGAATTTTTTTCCTTAATTTTTAGATTTTGTTATTTACTATATAATAATACACCATATTTGTATACCATTTTCTTTGTTATAAAATTGCCTATTGAATACGATAAATCATTTTATAATAATAACTTACATTTATTGTTCGCGACGACAATTTGATTTTTTAAAATTGAATTTGTCCACATGGTGCTCACTAGACGTTTTAGGGGATATTCTACTTACAAGTTCATTATTTTATGACTGCAATACTTACCTGAAACAATTAAAAGCAAAATTGTAAAAAAACATTCAGATGCCATAAACATATGAAATAAAAAATATTATTAAAATACACAAAAAGAGTAAGAAAATTGAATACGTAAAAGCAAATCGGGAATTAAATAATCTGTCGGGAGTGGAGAGTGGATTTACTGATAAAATAATGAGCAATGACTTGTCAATACGCGTCGTACTAATCAATAATGTATACTATTGGTCTAGTTTTATACTTACCGCGCATATCGGGAGCTTATTTAAAAGTAAATTCGAATGCTAAATGACGAAACTACAAAGAAATGAACTAATTTTTGAAAAAAAATAGTGTTACTTTTTGACAGCTAAATTATAGACCAATTCATAATTCATCCTTCATTATTCATAGTCATGTAGACGAGGTTTCTTTATAGTGATTTCTGTTTCCCAGACACTAATTTCTCACGTTTCAAATTATAATTCGAAACACACTTGGCTAATAGTGTATTAGTTAACGAACAGTGGTTCAATTAACATTTAAATGCCGTAATATAGTGTAGAAGACTATGATAAAAATACATGATACCTTTACGAATTATAGATTCGGCGTTACTTTGCGGAGATCCATAATACAAAAGTAATAACAAAATTATTTTGCTATAATCCGCGATACAGTAAATAGAAAATATACATAGTGTTAAATGTTTAGTGGACTATCCGTATTTTCATACCCGATACGTGCAGGATTCGAAAAAACATGCACAAACCTCCACCACTTCCACCACAATACACAAGCACTACACACGTTCACTACCAGAAACTCAACAATCGTTTCGCCCCGCAACCGAAGCATCATCAGGAGATAGACTCCACGACAAAATCGCAAAGCGAAGCAATATCCAAACAAGCATTGTAATATAGTACTTGGTTCATCCCCACCCTTTATTTTACCTCTGAACACGTGCAACAAGCTTGAACTAGAAAAAATTATCTGCTCGTTAATGAGGGTGCCATTGTTGTGCTTGATGATTTTTAATTAGAATTGCACTTTTTGGGCTATTTGGGACATTACAAATACCTGACCATTCACTTCAACGGTTTATTTTTGCGTTTGCATATTTTATACGCATACTGAGAGGCGGCTTAGTATATTACGAAGAAAATGCTTTATTTTTTATTTGTGCACTCTATCTTACCATTTTTAAATCTAAGGTACGACACTGGTCTTCACTATCGGCGATGATCGTTGAGCGTGCATCTATAATCGGCCGCAATGCCTGTCCTTCACTATCGGCGATGTTCGTTGGAAGTGTGATTGTCTATAATTGGAACTATCATCGTGCAAGTGTATATGTGTATAGTGTATATGTGTGTATACTTGCATACGATCACCCAGAGATTCTCTTTGATGCAAAAAACCGACTACTCCAGGGTTGTAAGCGATCGTAGGCTATCGTATAGATGATGATTAGCGAGTACAGCTGACTATGCCCTATCGTATAATCGCCGATCATGAAGCGGAACCACAAGATCTATAATAACAATGACTCTAACACTCTTTTTTTGGGTATTAATCGTTGCTCATTTTAATAATTGACTTTGTTTTCATTGGTTAGACCGTGTAAAGATAAAGTAACATATTTAGAATTTGTCACAGAGAGTAAAAGTGTCATCCGGTCAAGTCGTCAGGCCACTTGTCAAAGCAAACATGACAACACACATTAGCATAAGGCCTTTGCCGCACCCAGTACACTATCAAACAAACTAAATATAATCGAATTCTGTTTACTTTCTTGAGTAATACTACAAGTTTTTAGTATTACTACACACTTGTATGACTACAAAGTAGTCGTAAATATATTTTAAGTGTTTTATATATGTAAAGGGACACTTCAAAATAGTTTTATGTAATTTTGTGTTTATTAACATAATTTATTTAGCGTTTCTTTTTACATTTTAGTACATAAGTAATTAAGTAACTGTCTCTTATCCCACAGTCCTCTCCTCATCCAATATAGGCCTCCTCTGTCCATTATTGGAGAAAAGGGTTGGAGTTAGGACCCAACACGCTGCTCCAATGCGGATTGATAGGCTACATACACAAATCTACATAATTTTCTAGACATATGCATAAACATATATAAACGAACATACAGACATACTTTCTTTTTTGTATGTATATTCTTCCTAAGTATTCTAAAAGGTAAATTTTTACTGTATTAATTCGATACCATTGGTTGTTTTGTAGAATCGATATATCGATTAGGTTACAGAGGTCAGCATTCATTTGTTTCGTGTGAAAAACGATTGCTTGCGAACCTGCATTGCGGTTATATATTAGAGTAATATGAAAATAGATTTTACTGTGTATATTATATAATAGAATGAGACTAATGGATTTATTTTACAACACTGTCGTTTGCCTCTCCCGTAGATAATTATTGAATTAAAACGGTAATTAAAGAAATGCATGCGACGTTAAAATTGCAAGTAATTATATAAACTATTTCTTATCTATTGCTATATCATAGTCGACACGCAAACTTAAGTCATACCTCCCCCATTTAAATATTACACGTTTACAACTATCGGTCAAATGCTAGTACAAATATGAGTTATTCAAATCAAATAAGTTGCCGAATAACATTTGACTGGGCCTTCAATATGTTAGCAGAGAATTATTTGACAAGTCATTTGAATTTGTTAACTGTGCAACAGCGATTTACAAAATAAACAATTCTCATCATCATTCTCCTGCCCTTATCCCACTCAAAGTGGGGTCGGCACAACATGTTGTAAACATGTTGTTACATGATTTGGCTAGGTATTTTACGACCGGCCGCCTGCCTGACGTCCACTTACCTTAGTCGCCTTTTACGACACCTCGGTAAGAAATGAGGGTGGTCTATTCTACTCAGCCGGATACCACACGGCGGACAAAATAAACAATTCTATTTATAGGAATAAATATCACGTGTAGCATGATAAGAATTCTAGTCAATTATTTAAGTAAGTGAATTAATATACGAAAAATTATTAAGCGGAACGTCTACTTTAAGACATCAATGACGTAAGCGAACATATCAAAACTCGGGAAAGGAGTTTTGCCATATAACAATGTCTTAAAGAATGGTCCGCAAAATTCTAGCAATTTTTAATATGTTTAATTAATTTAATAAAAGTCCTTGGTATAATGCTCATTATATGACTTTGTCAAATAATAAATATAAATAAATAAATATATGGGACACTTACACACACGGTCGTCCATCCCTAAATTAAGTAACCTAATACTTGTGTTATGGGTGGGGTTTTAAATACATACTTAAATACAAATATACACCCAGGCTCGAAGAACCAACAAGTTGTGTATAGAAAATGTTGGCCATCGGCGGGAATCGAACCCGCGACCCGCGGAGCTGAAGGCAGGGTCACTATCCACTGCGCCAACGGGCCAGTCAATAATATGAGCGTGTAATATTTGACGCCATTACATAACGTAGGTAGACATATTATGACTCCTTATTAATACTGTCTACATTTTTGCGATGCTTTTAAATACTACTCGATATCATTCGGTGAAGGTAAACAAGTTAAAAAAGTTGTTCTGTCGTCTTTATATTAAGCCACCTGTCTGCTATTTCATTTTTAGGCGAATATATTAAATTTATCGTATTACGTATATTAAATTTATAAAGTATTGGCCTGTTACTATCCCACAGCTGGACTAAGATTTCCTGTCTCTATGGACAGAAAGATTAGTCGTAGCCTCACCACATTGATCTGATACGTATAAGTAGGTAATACATATCATGGGAATTCTACAGAGCCACCTTAATAAAAATGATAACAAAAAGCTCAGCTTAGAGAACCGTAGGGTCTTTTGACAACGTCTTTTTGAAAAAGAGATGTTTATGATTAATTAAAGAAACGGGGATGCGTATAAAATGAAATCCATTTAATGCCAATTGACTGTAACCAGGAGGCTTAGGTTATTTTTATTCAGAGCAACAAAGAATAGATAGTGCCGAAAGTTTAGGTAAGTAATAGAATACAAGTTACATAAAATACGCTACATGTAGTTAATGCAATTAATTTCAAAGAAAACTGAAATATCAAGTATTGACTTATCGTCATTGTATTCATAACGAAATCACGCCTCACTTGTCATCGTGACTATTATTCACAGGAAGTGGAATGAATTAGCAGTAAAATATCTAAATATCTATGAACTATTTGTTAAGGTACTGCATATTACAAACATCAGTATCGCTTTTTACATGTAAACAAAACAACCTAATAATGTGATATGTTGAATATGAGATATCTATATTTTCTTCCAGGCCGATGAGCGTTCAGTGTTAGGTATGAAATATGAGTTGTTTGAAAAACGTAAATATTTTAATATTTAACGAAATGTATTAATATATTCTCTCCAATGATTTTCTATGTATATGTACAGATATACAAACAACTTATAGGCGAAATACTTAAAGAACTAGACAGTTTTGTTTTAGTCCACAACTGGGCCTTGAAAGCTGAATGACTTTTAGTAGATATGAAGACTACTACGATGCTTTCGAACAAATCAGAAAATTAGAAATTATGATGCTTAAAAAACTTATGTGAACAAACTACGAGTTTACAAATGATTAAGTTTATCTTAAATTACGGAAAAAAATTGAAGTGAATTTACACTTTTCACTTCTGTATTAAATATTAAACGATTATAAATATTTTAATTGACACAGATACATAAAGAAATAGCTACGCATAACGTTCTCGAAACAGTTTCGTCTTTAAGGCAGTTGGTTGATGTATGGCATCTTATTATCTGATAGTAATTAGAGCGTTATATTGCGCAATTATTCCAATGTAGACAGAGAATAATTTGTTATCTGTTATGTAAATTATTTGTAGTGTTATACTGTTCTCATCTTCAAGCTATTATATATCCGCAAGGCGAAAAGATTCCTATTTGCCTGTTTTTAAATTTATATGATCTATGTAAGAACAACTAATTTTTATAAGAATACATTCGAACTCTATCAGAACAAAAAGTTAAAAATAATAAACATTGAAGAAGTAATCATCCACAAGACTACTCACTTCTGAACATGTACCTGTTTTTCGTAATTAATCCTACAGCGAAATAATAACTAATAGTCAACCCTTTTATAGATTCTCTCATATCAGATTTCATGGTAAGAAATATTTTACAAAGTCATACTTTTATCACCCGGTGGGTATCACTGCGACTTAAGGATACTTGTTTCGGATAAATGGCAAGGCCAGGTAACTAAATACAAGAGGTACCAAGACTGGTAGATTAACATGCTCTTAGATCTTTACTGGAAGATAAACATTAGGGAAGGAAGATAATATAAGTCAGTTGTTATAGCATGATCACGATTATTGTTTGAGGAAAGCTGTGATACAGTCTAGACTCAGTCAAGGCACTTACGTAAAAGAAACCTATACACTATAATATACACTTGCTTGTTGTGCTTGTTGTCTAGATGAACGTTATACCAAACTTTGATGGTTAGTTTAATAAGAGCATTTTTGATGTTGCAATCAAATAAAGTGAATCATCTATAATTATTTATTTATCACCGGCGATTGTTAAAAGTTGTATATCTTCTTTACCATTTTCATCAGTAAAGGTGAAACAGCGTCAAGGATATTGGAATAATACGCAATGTCAATTTACGTTCGAACGATACCCTTATCGTTTATCTGTTGACAAAGAAAACAAAACTAGAAATCTAGATCAGTTTTACTTTATCGCAACGGTGATAAAGGCCAGTGACCGCTCTAGTGCTCACTCCAGTTATTGTTCAAGTAATAAGATGCGAAGAGCAAAAACGCTAAATGTTAATTGCTGGCGTGGGAATAATTGAATGTATTTAATTCACTCCGAGAGCCAGTCGTAAGATTTTAGTTTGTTTCATTGCATGCATTTATATTAAATTAAGGTAATTAAAAAATGAGCTAAATCAATCTTTCATTTTGCTGGAAATTATTTAGCTTTTTGTCTTTTTGATTAATCATCATCATTCTTTCTTTTCTTTTTCTTCAACCAAAAAACGTCAATTGCTCGACATAGGTCCCTTTACGGGATCTCCACAAAACATGATCTTGTGCGGTTTGGATTCAGCGGCTCCACGCGACGCTTCTGAGATCCTCACTCAACCTCATAGGGGGTCTATATAGGTATATATAGGTGGTTGCCATTCCAACACCTTTAGACCCCAAAGCCCATCGGTTCTCAGCACTATGCTCCCCGCTCATCGCTACTTCATCTTTGCGAACCGCTGAGCTATGTCGGTGACTTTGGTTTTTTCAACGACATTTCCACGTGATTTGATCACGTAGAGATACTTCGAGCTATCTTATGAGGCTCATAGTCAGCAAGCACGCATTTTTCTTTTATGTACTTTATTTTATTATATGTATACCTACGTATAAAGTGCTTAAAATTGTGTTACATTCATTTGTCATACAAAAACATAATTGGGAAGCATTTACAACTGGATACTTAATTTTTTGATCATGTGGCATCCCTTTGTAAAAAATTTCCTGGAGAAAGGCTTCACTTTTGCTTAATTATAACTCAAGGGCAAAATCCTGTATAAGCTTTATTTGTGTCCAACAATAATATTCTATAGTATAGAGATTTCTAAGATCGTGCCGTGTGGTATCCGGCTACATAGAATAGACTGCTCTCATTTCTTACCGAGGTGTCGTAAAAGGCGACTAAGGTAAGTTGACGTCAGGTAGGCGGCCGGTCGTAAAATACGTAGCCAAATCATGTGGCAACATGTTTGTAACATGTTGTGCCGACCCCACTTGGAGGATCTTAGAAATCTCTCATCATCATTCTCCTGCCCTGGGATAAGGGCAGGAGAATGATGATGAGAGATTTCTAAGCTCCACTGTTATAAATTGTCAATGTTAAGTTATTGAGCGTAAGTCAGATGAAATAGCGGTTAACTTGGTAAAAATTAGTTCGCTTTGACGAAATTTCATGATACGTTTACTATATGATATTCAGACAGTAATCTCTTATACTTTATTACTTATAAATAAAAAACTCATAACATTCACGGAGGAAGTGTGTTCTAATTGTTAATGATAATCATCTGATGATAAAAAATTATATCATGCATCAATCTAGATATTGTTTAATATAATTGCATGCGATTGCTTAAAAACTGATTATTTAGGAACGTGTAATTCAAATTAGTAGAATGAGCCTGTTATCGCATCGAAAAGATTTATTTATTTCACTTCAATATTAGCTTCAATAGTAATATCGATGCCAAATTTGCACATTTATTTATTTTTAGTAGCGGAAAAGTCTTATTTTACTTGTAAAATAAAACTGCAATGTTCATAAGACTATTATGATAAACAATTAATATAGAAGTAATATAGAATACTAGAGTTGTGTGCAAATAGTTTCAAACAAAGGAATCAAATATATCATAATTACTATAAATATAGATTAAGTGATTATTTGGAAAATACGTAGGACCAAAAGGCTTAAAATAAATCTATACTTATTATAAAACACAAGCCCCAAAAGTTGTCTGTATGTGCTCGATTTTCTCAAAATCTACTGAACAAATTTTTTTACGGTTTTTACTAAAAGGTAGTACAATTCATTCGGAAGGTTTAGGTTAATAGTGCATTAAGGTTGAAGAGATCACGTGGTAAAAAACTCGCCTGCTGGGAGCTTGCCGCGCCGCGTACACCAACAGAGATACATTAAAGTAATGTACTAAAGAATTGTCTACAAAAAAGTCCTGGACAGCATGTCTCTATCTCGTATGGTTAACTCACAATAACAACTTTTACGTTCAAAATTTAAATTAAATACATTGATTACCACGTGGGCGAAGCCACAAGCACTGTAGTAATTTTATCCTAGTAATTTTTAATTTCGCTCAGTCCAAACTTCCCAATGATAACTGTACATTGTTCAACAAACTTAGTTCTCCTTTCTATCTATCTAACACGTCAAACAGCTCAAATGTATATAATACTCAATAGTATTAAAGTATGGAAGCATTCTGTTACCATCCAACTGCTTAATAAAGGACTTATCTCTCATTTGGAGATAAGTATTGGACATTAGACCAAACACGTTTTTCCATTACGCATTGGAACTTTACACTTATACATATATATTCTCCTGAGATAACAGTACACTGAAACAGCATATCAAATAAATTAAACATAACAAGTTTCGTTTGTATAATATACAATTTTCCATATCGCACACTTAATTTAAAAGTAACTAAATTCAAAATTAGGCTTAATTGAGTTAGATACATTTTACTCCTTATTTCAATGCCTTCTATGACTGATTTATATGATTTATAGGAGCAGGCGTTAGTTTGCGGAATTCAATACTACAGAAACTATAACAGAATTACTTTGCTATAATCCGCGTGTGTTAAGCGAATGTATGTAATGACCTTACACATGCAGGACAAGTCACCACACGTATCCCAAGACGCCTCCACCAGCAACAATGCACACAAGCAATGCACACAATCACCAAAATCTCCACGATCTTATCGCTCCGAAACCGAGGATAGGCTCCACGATAAAATCAATGCCTTCTATGACATCATGCTACGAACTATTAAAAAAACTAGTGTTTTTGATACTCATAGTTATGGGCATCTTCAACCCTCACGAGTATTGTAGGCGCTACGCTAAGCTATTGTATTTATTTATTATGTCATAAAACAACTTGTTTGAATTAAGCCACTTTAATACTAAACGTGCGATATATTAAAAAAGAGATAATCTACTTTACTTGTTCTTTTTCACTCCACTTTGAGAGTCGCTACAATCTTTTGCCTACGATCTATCTATCCATCTAGTGGGAGAGGGTCTTCCAAAGGTAAATACATGAAGACCCCAACGCAATTCAATTCAAAATATTCTTTATTCAAGTAAACTTGTAAACAAGGTCTTTTGAATCGTCACCATTTACTGCTGGATCGGAAAGCTGTTCCTACCGAGAAGTACCGACTCGGCGGTTGCACTTTTCAAGGATAATTCTTATTGCTAGTTACATATAGTTATTAATGTACAGTACAGGGTCGAAGAGATATATCCACGCATTCTTATCATCTAAGTAATCATCAATAGTATAGTAGGCTTTCTGAATTAGCCTTTTTTATATAGTATTATTAAACAGCTGTAATGGTAAAGTAATTGATTCTTATATATATCCACTATAACTATATGCACGACACACGTGTCGGCAATTTTTACACAAATAATTAGTTATGTATTAAACAATAATATCATCAAAGATGAAAGTATTATGTATTACAATATTGTTTGGTTTGATAGCCTCACGGATATTAGCCATAGCGTGATTATGTTGTTTGCTTTCACGACAGTTTACCCTGCTAATTATATTGACAAAGGCGTCAAATTGCCGTTTTATTCAATCACGCTAACGAGAAAGTATAATACTTTGACAATGCATTGTTTTAACTGTGAGTTCGCTATGACGTGTGCACGGGATGAATTGAAAAATAAAAATCATATTATTTCAGTACATAGGAAACATGACTTTGACTTTTGCCGTTAATGTGAACCTTGTGTATTATATATTTTGAAAAATTGGTTAACAGTCACGTATTCATATTCCCCGTATTGATCCAGGCTGCGCTTATTATTTAAGCGCAATGTATCTCTACACTAAGTGAAAATGGTACCATTTTACCTGCGTAAAGCTTAGCGATTGTTAGAAAAATAGTACATTACGTTTATTATTATGAAACGCTGTTTAGAAACTGGGACATTTAAAATTTTAACCAAGGAGTATACGACTACATGGTTAAGAATTAAAATCACTAAATCTTAAACTAGAGATAAAACAGTGAATACAGAAATAAAATTGCTTAAAAATTATTAATTAAATAACTTAAGTTTTAATCCAGGCCGCATTACAAACAAATAATACACGATTTATAGTCTGAGAACAATAGAACGATGATGTCATTATAAGCTTTCGTGGAAGGAACTTAGTCTGGGCAGTGGCCGAGAGCAGGGTTTTTGTTTTAAAACAACATTCAGCTGACCTAAACTGACGAAACTTCCTCGATTTTGTTATTTAGAAGCGACCTGTTACTATATCATTGCTGGAGAATCGTCGCCTTCGAGTAGAGAACTTATACTTACACGATTTTCCAATAGAGATTGTGAGGTCAAGTACCTATACTCTAGGAGTTCTCTAGGAGTACGCAGGTCAATGCTAGGAAGCGCAATCAAATTCTATTCGTTCAATTTGAATACTTATTTGATTGATATTTTTATAGTAAGATGTTGATATTTTTGTAGTAAGTAGTAAGTAATAGCAGAAATATTAAAAGTTTAAGTCAGGCACCTAATAAAAAAGAAACTAGAAAACAAACACATATATTTAGAAGTAGATATCAGAATCTATTACCTTAAAATAAGGCCATTTCATATCATTATTTACGCGTTTGAAGTAAATCTGTTATAGATATTTACATATTGTAGTATAATCCAATGCAAGTAACATGTTTTATAGAACTATTAACTTACTAGTCATCATCGTCATTCTCCTGCCCTTATCCCACTCTAAGTGGGGTCGGCACAACATGTTACAAACATGTTGTCACATAATTTGGTTACGTATTTTACAACCGGCCGCCTGCCTGACGTCAACTTATTTTAGTCGCCTTTTACGACACCTCGGTAAGAACTGAGGGTGTTCTATTCTATGCAGCCGGATACCACACGACGTAACTATTAACTTATTAGTATTAAAAAAAACTATAAATTAATATCACGAAAGAAATAAAACAACGAATATAAAGAAATCATGCCATGTGTGAATCGCATGTGGTTTTCACTGCAATACTTCTTCCGGTTGTCTCTTTTCTTGATTTATATATTTCCTAATTTCTTTTTTAATATTTTTAAAATAGAATTTTATTAGTGGACTGCAAACGGCGTTAGTGAAACATAAGGAAGTAGTTATTTCTATTGGTATCTTGTTGGTTTTAATATCGTGTTTTTTTATATGTAGAAAGCCATTATCCGTCATCACATATATGTGAAAGTAGGTACTATATATGAGTTGGTTGGCTTGTACATAATCCGTACTATGTTATAAGTCGAAAGGAATGTAAATAGGTCTATGTTATTTTTAGTAAAATAGTAACAAATAGGATCTAAAAAATTCCCGTTTCGGAAACTGGATAAAAGTACATATTGCATTATTGAGTGTAATTAGGAACTCAAGTTGGCGCTGACGTAGTCGCAGATACCACTGCGTTGAAATATATTAGTATACCATCGATAGTGTTGTTCAATAATGTCGGTAACCCTATCGGTTTTTTTAATAATTTTCGAGGTCAGCTATCAATATATCACTTTATAGTTAGGCAACATTAATTGAGACAGTCGTAGTATTAAATTTATTGTAATTATTAAATCGTTCGCTCATATGAGTAGTAAAACGAACGGCAGCAATAAATCTGAGTATCGATTTCACTGAAGTAGATTTATTTGCATTAAACTCGTTCTATATAACTTGGTTACTTATGCTCTATTAAGTAATGTAGATTTCTTTCAATGTTAACATGCATTTCATTTGTATTATCACTAGCTGTGCAGACGGCTTCGTTCGCGTGGAAATCAGTACGTCACAAAGTTTTCAATTTACATAAAACCGTCATCTATTATGACCCTAAACCTTTGTCAAATATTGCATCATCTTTGAGTAAAAACCGCACCAAAATCCGGTCATTACATTTTAAAAATCGATTACATACAGACAGACAGCTTTTGGAGACTTTGTTTTATTATATGTATGTATAGATTATATTACACATGTCTCTAATTTTCGAGAGGGTAAAAAATGTAAAGTTACGCTCTTATACTATCCCACTGCTAGGCAATAGGCCTCCTCTCACCGTTATTGAAGAGAAGGGTAGAAGCTAAGACCCCAGCATGCTGCTAAAATGTGGATTAGTAGGTTATACATATCACCAGAGCTCTCTAGAGATATGCAGGTTTCCTCACGATGTTTTTCTTTACCGAAAAGAGTGTGAAAAAGCGTCATTGGGCTATTACAGCTCTACTGAATTCATTCACTATTAATATTAATAAATTATGATTCAGAGCGTACCTGGATTCAGACGGTATCTGAATCATAATTTATTAATATAAATAATTTAGTTTTACAGATTGCTTATGCAAATGAAAATTGTTCGTAATAACTTCGTCCCATGGGGAAAATTTGCATTACAAAATAAGTAGATTCGTAAGTATTACCGCACAGACCTATATAATATAGAGAGGATTGTACAAGATGTTGCAAGTGGCTTATATCGATTAAATTACTGCATCAATACATACGATTTTGATTTTTTACCAATAGTTCTAACCTCTTCATCATCTAATTTAAATGAATATCTTAGAACTTATAGGAAAATTTAAATTAACGCGGCCCAAAGTATAAAAGGGGAAATCCAAAAAAGGCTAAGTTACGGCAACACCAGCCGGGTCTGTTAGTTTTTAAAGTGAAAACTTCTTTAGCGATGTTTTGCACTTTTTGTGATGGGAAAAAAAATGTTAGACTCGCGTGAGGTCATGTAACCAGATCGAAAATTCGTAAAACGGAGGGAGAGTAGACCACCGAGGAGGTATTCCCCTGTCTTTCTACCGCGCGACGAAAATGTTTGCGTAGGCAAACATTTTCGTCGCCTACTGTTTCACTTAGGCGGCGCAGTATTTTAGCACATAAATGGTAGTACTTTTATTATGATAATTAAAGCATTGCAAAATTGTTCCCTCAGCATTCTAAGATACAAAAAAGGCACAACGTTAATATTCAAGTTTTCACTTTTGCCGGCACAGCCAGAGTGCAACAATAGCCCAAAGCGTTAAGGATTTCGGATTACGATTCGACTTGTGCATTAAAAAATTAGAAAAATTCGACATAATTGCAACAATTAGTATTGAATAGAGTAAAATTTTTTTATAATTTACAACAATTATATATACTCGAAAGGATGTCTATAACATTAGTCATAAGGTTATGAAATATAGCCTTACATTCTATTGCAGTTGATGTGTAAATCTTCAAGATTGTTCCTGAAACATTCAATTCAAATTAAAATGAAATTTCAAAAGATTGCTAATTATTGCCTTTATTACTGACTAAATGTACTATAACAATTTTTACTTGAGATAAATATATCGAGTAATAAATATACACTACATTTGTGATATCATCGTAGTTTTTAATTTAATTGGCAACATTAACAATGGAAGCTTAAGGACGAACGCCTAGGTTCGACTCTCATGTAAAGTAAAGATGTAATACAAAAAGTAAAAATGTTGGTACAACAATACAATGGAAAATAAAGTACAGTAAAATAAATTATATCCTATTAAAATTATGCAAAATTTTATTTTTATCTTCTGTTGTTGTTATTTACTTTACACGTTAAAACATGTTTTATGTTTAGGGAAGTTGTTAATGATTTCCCAAATTTATTAAAAAATCTTTTAAATAACATATACTTAGTTACAGTTGTAGTCGAATATTTGTAGAAAAATAATGTATGACAATTTAATAATTTTGATACTAAATTTTAGTGCTCCATTTTAAAAAAAAACAGAAAAAAAACATGTTTTATTTCGATATAACAATAACCCGGTAAAATTATAAAAATCTTTCTACTTAAATGATTACGTAAAATAATTTCGTGATTTCATTGAATATATTTCATACTAATAGTTTTTTTTTGTTTGTCAATGTATTTTAGGCGCAGAAACGATTTACTTTTCCTTGCTTTCTCAAATTAACAGTGTTATTCCTTCGTCGTACAGACTTTCGCTAAACGTGCTAGACATTCAAAACTCAGGTGTTACATAAACATCCTTTACAGACAGTACACAGATTTTACGTATGATCGTAAACCGGCCGCTGTGATGCCAGGATTCGCTCTGGTCAAACCGGTTCTTGTGGGATCCAGTTGGACTGAGCACAACCAGGCTTTCATTGGCTAATACGGGCCTTTGGTGATGACCAAAAAACTAAGCGTCTTTGAATTTATTGCACTTGAGTAATGTAATATGTATACGATTTACTATAGCCGCAATCAAACTTGTTATAGAATATTGTTATATATAAAAATATTATTATTATATATTGAATATTAATAATCTGACAATTGATCATGATTGTTAATTGCAACACATACTTTTCGGTGAAGAAAAACACCATGAGGAAACCTGCGTAACTCTGGAGAGTTCCTGAGATCTGTGTAATTTACCAATCCGCTTTGGAGCACCGTGGAAGGTCCAACAAGGGTTGGAGCCTTGTTTCCAAAATAGGAGATAGGCGACCTATGCCCAGTAGTGGGATAGTAACAGGTTACTTCACTTTATTTTAACTTTTTACTATTGTGACAATCTTATTTATGATCAGCTCAAGATGTTAAAATAATTCCAGTTACTTTCAAGTTACGTCTTTGTTGCTAAAAAATTTGATCTTATTTTGTTGTTATTAAACTGAATATACAAATTCAACTGTTAATAATTTAACCACGTCATTCAATTACGATAAAACGACTGCGAAGTCAAACTTTGTTAATTCTACACGATCATTTTAGGTTAACGTTAGGAAAATTATAACTTTAAAATCTAAAAACGACACGATTAAAACACTGCCTGCGAATATACCTCACAGTAGCAATTTTTAAAAGTCTAGTCTTTTTAGAGTCTAGACGATATTTTTACGATATAAAATGTTTCGTCAAGGCCTATACAGCAATTTGAGCACTGGCTATCTGTTGCAGCATCTAATTAGCTCGGCATTAGAATTACTTAATGTTTTCGAATTGCTTTGAACGGGGGAAAACATCTGCATAACAGGAAGTATAACATATTCGTAAAAATTTAAATTATTATATTTCATAATTAAATAAAAAAATAAGCGAAGGAGAATAGATAGCCTGTTGCTAAATCAAACCTCAATTTGAATAATATAAACGGAATGCAAAACTCCATACATAGAAATTCCAGTTTATTTCGGTGTTATTACGATAAAGACTACTTATAGTACATCTAAGAAATAAAATACAAACAAACCTAGCGCAAATGTACGTTCAAATATGTGTGCTGGACTAAATGAGCTTTTAGAGACACTGATTTACACTGGAATGGCAAATTACCAGAGAGAGAAAGATAGGCTATTATACGGCCAATTCTAATAGTACTAATAATCTCCCACTATAGAACGATATTATGCCTTTTTAAATTTCTTGGTTATAGGATTGAAGGGGACATGCTATGACGCGTGCGAGTTATTAAGTTTGGAGGATGAGTAGAAATGTTCCTATATACGATATGAGATTAATATCACACGAATGTTTGGGCGGTATATTTACACATACAAATTGTCTCTTAGAAGCTTGCTAAGATTCTGCATTTGACGCAGTCCGATTAAAACTCGTGTATAGTATTGCGGAAAGAGGAGCGGGGTGGCCCTTTTAGGAGGGCCGGATAAGACGGCGGCAGTCTGGCCTTGAATGATTTACAAGGCTAAATGTCTTTTGTATGACCTATCTGTACAAAATTCTATAATGATAAAATTTTATATTATTCTTCACAGGACAGTGACGTAGGCAATTTTATCTCGATATCAAATTCCACACGAATATAGTCAAAAATAGATATCATCATCATTATCATCCCTCATCTCACTCTAAGTGGGGTTGGTACATGTTTTTCTCTTCCATTCTCTCCTATCATTCGTTAACTCTGGCGCTCCTACTTTTATATGCAGGTCATACTTCACACAATCCAACCACCTTTTCTTATAGTCACATATCCATACACATTCATGTTCAATAGTCGTTCGGTCACATGATTTTCATCCCTCCTCATAATATGTCTATTCCATCTTAATCTTGCACTCCTCGTTTTTTCTATAATGGGTGAAACTCCAGACTTCCGCAAAAACTATTTTAGGTAATAGAAGTTTTTTTTTCTTAGGTTTATGCTATAAATGAAAGACTTTTAAAAGTAAAGTATCGGCCTGTTACAATCCCACTGTTGGGAATAGCCCTCCTCTCTCCGTTTCTGGAAAGAAGGGTAGAAGCTAAGACCTACCAAGCTGCTCCAATGCGGATTGGTAGGTTACACATATCTTCAGAATTCTCTAGAGATATGCAGGTTTCCTCACAATGTTTTGCTTCACCGAAAAGCGTGTGATAAATTGCAATTATCAATTAGACACATGAGTTCTAATGGAAAAACTCATTGGTGCCTGCCCGGGATTGAACTCGTGTTCCCCTCGAAAGAGTCGCACGGTCTCACTGCTGGGCTATCACAGCTCTTTTTATTTATAAAGTCTTTTATTTATACTTATTTGTAATTCAAATTAGTGCGACCACATTCTTCGCGAAGTAATTTGTTTTGGTGTTATTTAAAATCTAGGACCTTAAAATGCACTTATGTAATATAATTTAAAGACTTTTTTATTTTTATGTGGACTCTAGAAAGATCAAAATATTTCCCGTATATATACTTTATTAGACCAACGCATTTGGATATTTTAAGCAGACATTATTGCATTACGCATCATTTTAGGTTACAAGTCCCACCAACTCATGTTTATGAGTAATTACTCAGTAATATGATGGGTAAGTTACAGTTTTAGTCAAACGCATTCATACAATCCAGGCAGGATGACGTGAATCTTGCAAAAATAAACTCAAGATTGGTTAGTGTGTTTAGCAAACACCAGCCAAGCTTGAACACGTCAACGTTGGAATAGTTTTTGAACAGATGGTATATACGCAAGTAACATAAATTGGTTAACGTTGATGTTAAACTATTAAACAATTTGAAAAATATTATATAATTGGGCTTAGGATCCCACGGATTCAGCGGCAAAACAATTTGTATGTTTATAAATTTCGCTATTTATATACTTAACAAGTTTTTTGTTTTCTATAGGACGACGGATTTTAACGTGCCAAGATCTATACTATCTGATCTGAATTAATCTGCAAATTTTTCACTAGATTTTGTCTTTAAATTTTCTATTTTTTTATTGTCTATTTGTTCACATTAATTTTGTGTTTCTCGCTGTGCTATAAAAAGACAATTTATTAACTACTGCAGCCACTGCTGGTTTTTGTTAAAGAACCACCATTTGTGTTTGTTTTAGAAATTTGTAAGGGCGATAGAGCGGTAAGCGGTACTAATAAACTTTCGCCTTAATAATGAGAATAAGATTTATAAAACCTATATATATTTCAGTTATCATTTCATCACAATCTTCCAAATCACCGTTTCAATTTGCCTTCTGTAAAAACTTGCTCAATTCAGGAAGAATCTTGGAACGTACAAGTGTGTCGTGTAGAGCCGCTATTAGTTTCATAAGGCCATTTTCTATGTGACATAACGGTCTCTTGCAACCGGTAGACAACGATCGTTAGCAAAAAGATGCATGCAAAAACTTCTGCATTCGGATTCAAATTCCTTAGTATCATTAAGTTCATCAATTATTTGATGTGACGTAAATTTTCTACTAACCTGTGCTAAAGTTAACTCTTAGTAAGCTCTTTGTGAAAATATCATTGACTAATATTTCTTGTATGAGACCTCGATGTGTTCCAAAGGCACAAATATTAGTCAACATTTATTTGATTTTTTAAATATATTTTATCTAAGTAATGTCTATAATCTAGGACATTTGCACGAGTGCTGCTGAGAATTTTAATAATACATTTAACAAAATTAAGTAGTAAAGTACTATAAAGTAGTAAAGTACTAAACAGACTTATAGAGTCAACTCTATAAGGCTGTATAGTTTGAAATTGAAATGGGTAACACAATGCACTTCTTGTAAAACGATTTCATTCTAACCATATTCTACTTATACCTATAACAGTAGGGTCGCGTAAATTTCAATTAAAACCGTAATCAATAACTATCTAATTCAAATTTAGAAGTAAATAAGATCTATACATCAGTATTTCAAGCTTAGTTTTTTTTTCTATTCAGATTCTCTTATCTCTGTTCTGATAAATAAATAAATTTGTTTTCCTACGATTTCGAAATAACTATGTTTGCTTTAATACAAATAGTGCAAATTATTATTACGATTTATTAAAGACCCTTTCTATTTTTTTATGCTTGAATATTTTTTGTCTATCCTGGTGATAATTGTAACCGATTAACCGATTATAATAACATTTTCACTAAAATGAAGTGAGAACTTTAAAGGGCTCGAGGTTCCCATAACAATGAGAAATGTCATGTGTTGCAAAGCGAAAAAAATTATTACCAGAGTAAGACATGACAGAACGGGACCTTGTTTAGCTAGGTTAAACTAATAGTTTATCAAAGGAGTAATATTTCATCCATATCTAGCCGTACAACTATAAATGTGTGGCGTAGTAAATACGAAAAGTGCAAAGATCATGAATATTTACACCGCTCACCTCAAGTTGCCCTCGTACAAGCGTAATCTATTTTAAATTGATGGAAGGTCAACGCGTTGAGATGAACGAGGAATGTTCCGTGTAGTTAGCACACGCCGCGTAATGGCCCTTTCGGCTGAGGCACAGACAGAAATATTATCTGATTGTAATGTAAAACTGGTACCATGAATCCAACGACGAAAGCATAAATCGATACATTCCAAACTCTATGCCCAAGTTTTATAAACATTTGTCTGTATTTTTCATCTCAAAATGTGAAATTCATTTATTGTAAAATATGCGTATTAAACTTAACCGCCGTGTGGTATCCAGCTGAGTAGGATAGACCACCCTCATTTCTTACCGAGGTGTCGTAAAAGGCGACTAAGGTATGTTGACGTCAGGCAGGCGGCCAGTCGTGAAATACGTAGGCAAATCATTTGACAACATGTTTGAAACATGTTATGCTGACCCCACTTAGAGTGGGATAAGGGCCGAAGAGTGATGATGATGGTGATGATACGTATTGAACTTAAGTAGTTACATAAGATGGCTTATTGTCAAGTTACACAAAAAAAACCGTATTGTTTTACTTATACAATAAGCTTTATAGAAAGAAAGATATGAATATTATACATAGCACATGTTTCTTTAAAAGATGGAAGAAAGATAGAAAAAGAAGATAATGATGAATATGATGAGCTTAGTCGCCATACTTATGATCACAGGATTTGGCTCTATTGCATCTAGTTTTAGAGTTTCGTCATTCATAGTCATTATGATTGCTTGGCAAACATTGCGAGATCTAGTTAGCGTTTACTAAGACTGACATAGATGAGTTTCTTTTTAAACCAGTATATGTTGTTCCAAATACACCATTCCGGCATAAATACAAAAATCAACCAATAAATAACCATATACATAAATAAAATTGCAAATTACCTGTACAATCATGTCTTGAGATAAGACTATTTCGAGAATCCGAATATAACTATTTGTTATCTCATGTTGGCGACTTCAAGGAAAATGTGAGGGCGACATATGGCGGAGATGCGTCATACGAACGCGATGCTGGCTAGCTTAGCAGTATTATATTCCTTGCTTACGTTATACTTAGCCGATGTATAGACTGTGACGTTTGTAAAATTACACTAAACTATATAAATATATAGAGTTATCTATAATAAGTCCTTTCAATTTGTGGTCACGAGAATCTAATGAATACCAAAGCTGTTTAATTACGCATACGCTTTGAGCCGTTTGGACTAAAATTGGTATGGTAGGGATTTGCCTAAAAAAGGCGATGTAGAACTTTAAACATTGGCGTATAATTAAGAGCGTATGTTTACCATGTGTGCATTTCTAGTAAGATAAGATTTCACTGAGTACTGTTACCTTTTTCTGAACATGTTTTAATTATTTGCAACATATAATGGGTCGTTAATGTTCAATAAAGAAAATGTTTACACTGCATAGGTGTCATTCAAATTAAATGTTATTTTTATTTCCCAATTTTTATTGTTTGTCCCTTTCTGTCTGAACTAGTTGAAGGCTGAAACTTCATTAACACACTTTTGAAATATAATTGACATCCCATACCACGCCTAGCAGACATGCAAACTTACAAAACATCTCGCATCTGAAAGTGGCATATAAAGTAGTGAAGTAGCGGCCTGTTACGATCCCACTGCTGGGAATAGGCCTCTTCTCTCCGTTTCTGGAGAGAAGTGGGATATGTAATATATGAATTCCTTCAACTAATGAAGTAAGTAGAAATTGGCGGTAAAGGAAGCCTTGTTGCAGAACGATATGATGTGAAATATGTTGTGAGAAATTCAGGGAATATCAATACTCGTCAACCAATCTTTGTTTTCTTTAATTTCTCTTACATTTTTATTATTTTTCGGAATTGAACGTAAAGTATAAGAAATATTGGTTTAGAAATGGTTAATATTTTTGCTTATTCTACGCTTTATCTCCAAGATAAATGGATTATATCCACGCTGAATAAAAAGTTTACATATGTATTTAATATACATTTTATATTAGTCAATACAGGATCTATTTTATCATTGTTTTGAAACTTGAATGTATAAGTAATAATACTTTAGTTTTATTTTCCTAAGTGCTAGTGAATGTATTTAGTGCTTAAATATAAAAAACTTGCAAAATCAAGAAATTTAATTCCAGGAATCTAAATTCGAGCCTTTTGATTTGGAATTCTCACTATAATTTTGAACGAGTCGTAATTAATATTAATTAACAAGACGTTTTTTCACTTAAGTGACTTGCTGACAACTGCTATACAGTGGCCTTTTGTCTATATCTACCCACATAGAGCTTTATAATGGACTCATCAATCTCAAACAATTCGTGAATAGCTTACCTGTTGGCAAATGACAGGTTACAGTCTATTATTCTTCATCATAGTGTATTCATTAGCTGCCCAGATTTGTATTCAGAGACACACCATAAACTGTGACGGTTTACTCGACCGTGTAATCGATATGAACTGCACCCTTGCATTGTTTTTTTTTTCTAAATACTATTTATACTATTATGGCTTTCAATTGTAATTTACTGAACAATGTTGCAATTAATGTTTATTTTTAAATAACATATTAACATTATAGATTTAAAGTTAAATACATTAAAACGAGTTTTGATAAGAATATTAGAGGTGAGAACAGGTTTCAGAACTTTATAATGTATTTATAACAAGGCACTGTTTATTCGATAAGTTAAATGACGGAAATGGAGTAAGATAGGTTCAAATTATAATGCAATAATAAGGTAAACTGTAAATGTCAGATATAAAATGAGATCTTAGACACGGACCATCACATGATCACAATTCAACTTAGAAATGTCACGGCTGGCAATACTGAGCCATAAAATGATACATTACCTGTTATCATTACAATACCACAACTAACTTCACATCGAAAATTTACGTCGTATATCGTATAATCAATAGTATAAAACATCGACGTTTTTGAGTGTACGTATGAAAAATATAAAAGTATTAGTGTATAGTTTACACGGAATGGAAGTTTTAATTAAGTCAGCTTATGGAATGTCTGTTTGCTAGAAATTAACATCCCTCTCAATTAAATCACACTGCATCATTTTGTTTATTTACATATAAACACTGTTTAAGGACTTTAAAGACGTAAAAGGCAATAAACGGGAACTATAATTATTTTGTCGTACCATCAAATTTTAGTATAGCAACTTCCTTCAAAACATTTTAAATAGGTAACTGGCAATACAACTATTTAATTGGAAAATTTATTTTGTTGGTTCTCGCAGCATCCGCTACATGATTATCATTTTTTAAGTATAATTCTATGTATGAGTAGTGAATAAATGAATAATTGATGTCTATTTTTCACCAATTTTACCCACATTTAGCATACGTATAAAAATTTTGGAAGAGTCTTTGTTTGAATCGTATTCGGTAACCGTTTGAGGAAGTTGTTTTATTTATTTATCTTGACTAGCCAATAGCATTTTAAACATTTATTATTACACTATTCATAAGGCAAGTTCTAGGCAAAATATTTAGGTGTTATAAAGTGTACTAAGCGATTATGTCTCTGTTACTTGTCCATATATAAATTATTTCAATTTAGAAGCCTTTAAAGCAAATTATAACAGCATCATGATATCCAAGGAACAGCAAAGTAGTAAGTTACTATACAGTATCATGTATATGGTCCTCAGTAAAATATATTTATCGTACAAATTGTATTTGTACAAATATCTAATTAAAAATATTCAACAGATATCAATTATGAACGTCATTTATCTTGTTATTCCCGATTTATACATGTAAGTATCTAATATTATCAATTTTATTAAAGAGCTGCTGCCAAAACTTTCCAACGTGACTGGCGTTTGATGGATGATCAATAATGTGGGAAAGCGTTAACTGATAAATTATATGTTCGAAATTTTTATTTATCTCGTTAACGAGCAACCAAATACTTCCTTTACTTGTCGTTTGTTATCGTGTCAAAACATTATTAATTCCCATTATATTTTCTTTGATTCTAACGTATATGGAATGTCTAGAGTAATTTTTCAAAGAATGTTAGGATTTATAGCACTTTTTTATCTTAAGCTCTATACAATTACAAAGCTCCATAAGAACTTTACCATTATGACCCACCTTTCGTCGCTATAAACAATTTCACACAAACTTTCTAATGAAAGGGTTACCTTTATAAACCGGCTTGGAACGACCGTCTCTAGGGGGTCTTTGTTAGTACATTTCGTTATTACGGTAAGGCAAGTTATGTCTGATGCAATAATTTAGTAGGGTTTTTCAAACCTGATTTCTTATTTTCTAAACGCTTATAATCAAATCAAATTCTAATCATTTTCGTCTTTTGATTGTTCAGTTATGTAAATTCCCTTTACACTTGGGTGAAATCGATCCAAAAACATATTCAACCCTTAAATAGGAAAAAAAAACAGGTAAAGGACCAGAAATTATGTAACGTGAGTTTTTCTTCGCGAAACAGGGTCGTTAACCCTACCCGCATGCGTAGGTGATGCGATGACCAGACCCCTTATCTGTACTTGAATTGATTATTTTGCATATAAATTGTATCTTTGAGACAAAGAAATGTATTCCGTAAAGTTAGATCTGGAGAGTGTTTAATATATGTCATATACATTGTAATAAATAATATTTAAACCTCAAAGACCCAGATGGCCTACGGAGTCATAGTCAATTTGTGACTAAGTGTAATCTAGATACGTAATGTGACTAATGAATCTGTATTATTTCTGTACACCATTCATTAAAACCCTACATTAAAATTATAGTAAAAAAATATTTCTTCGAACGGACATAATGTGAGCACTATATACTTTATAGATAGTTTAGTTAGTTATTATTAAGCACTTAATTCTTACTATTACAATATTATATTATTAATACATATGTGTTTTTTTATTATCTTCACATCCTAACAGTGACTGACAAGTGCGACTTTTTGATGTTTGTTATTTTTTTTATTTCAACTCTGAAGACCACGGCCACGTTGTCGCGGTCCAAATCTACACTGCAAATATACAAATTAAAACTTTTAAAATTTCGATTCATATAAATTTTGTTAAATAACTAAAATTATTGATCTACAAGGCTATTTTAAATGTATGAGTTTTATAGTTTTTAAGTAAAGTAAAGTCAGCAGTCGAACCCTATCAATGCACTTTTATTTAAACATGAACTTTGGTCCACCACGCTACCTTTAAGTTATTTACTCCGCTGTACCTTCATAAATATACGCTTAAGTTCATGCAGATATTGCAAAATTGGTGAATTGAATCGTTAAAAGCAGCGAAGGAAAGTAAAATAAAAACTGTAGATAATGTACGCCAAATCGTTGCAAACATGCAAATTGCCGCTGCAGACAATGAGGTCTGCTAATTCGTCGTAATATTATTATCTAGGGCATCCGTCCGTACCGGAACAGCTGATATGTATGCAAATTGTGACGAAAAGATAAGTCTACTGATAATTGCTTCTAGTAGCGCATAGCGTATATACAAACCACTCTGTGTTAGAGGAGATATAAAACTATAATTCAACTCCATAAAAATACATTTTGTTATTTTGTAATATACTATATATTTGATATGCGTTCAGATTCATTATCTTAAAATTTAGAAAAAAAATTATTCAAATTTTCAGTTGGTTTTGCTTGTTACATTATTAAGCCTGCATACAATTAAAATATTCAGAAAGAACTAGGTTTAATATAGGATATGATTACTAGTTAGTTGCGGTTTATAAATTTTTATTTCATATAGTATTACAAGCAATATAACAGAACTAACTACTTTGCTATAATCCGCACGGGTATAGCGCGCGTGCGGATTATAGCAAAGTAGTTAGTTCTGTTATATTGCTTGTAATATGGAATTCCGCAAAGTAACGCCTGCTTCTATAAATTATTCATATAGTATTGTATATATTTTTTTATCATTGCTTCCGATGATAATGCTTTGCGTCTAGCAAAAGTACAGCAGTTTAAAAACAAGGTGATACAGAAAGCCTACTATACTGTTGAAAAATATTTAGATGATAAGAATGTGTGGATATAGCTGCGCTTCTACTCTGTACAAGACGGTAATGAATAAATGTTACTAGTTATAAGATTTATATATTTTAAAACAGCAACCACCGAGTTTCTTGCTGGCTCTTCTCGGTAGGAACAGCTTTCCTAACCAGCGGTATATTCTGACGATTCAAAAGCACTTGTTTACAAGTATACTTGATAAAGAATATTTTGAATTTGAATTTGAAATTTGATAACAACATAAAATATTTTTAAAATAAAAAAAATTGGAGCACTCCATTATTTACACTGATTGATAATTTCAATTAAAACAAAATATAATAAGTCGTTTACATGGTATATTGTCATATGTTTTAAATTTTATATACAATTTTACGAAATCCTAAATTGATATTCATATTACATTATCCTCAAAAAATACATTAGACATATTGCAACTATATACTATTAGAAAGTTCGGGAAGGCTGAAGTAATTAAGATTAAAACAGACATGCGATCGTTCAATTAAATTTTTATCGCTTGTATTTACGTTTGACTATGTTCGGAAACCGAAACTGTGATTGTGAAATGATATGTAACATGAATATAAATCAGGGGAAAAGTTAATAAGTGTACGAAATACATTCATGATAACTGAAATTAATTATACATTGAAAAATTCGAAGTCAAGTTCCAGCCATTCTTTGAAATTTCAAAACAGTCGCAGTTCGCACGGTGTCACCGCTGCTATCACAGCTTTTACGCATTAGTTATTTTTATTCTTTACTAGCTGTGCTAGCGGCTCCGCCTGCGTGGAAATCTGTGTGTAACAATTTTTTTCTAGAATTCAAATTTTAAACATAAGAGTAGTTATTGCGAGTAAACCATAAGAGATAGAGACATGCTATCGCGGACTTTTTTTGGTAATAGTTTTATAGATCTACAATTTTCTATTTCATTACTTTAGCGTATCTCTGCTGGTTTACGCAGTGCACGCGACTAAAGCTCCCAGCAAGCAAGCTTTTCAACAACTGCGCAATCTCTTCAACACCATTTATATAATACCAATATGTACTATTTAGTTAAACCATCCGGAAGTATTGTACAATCTTTTGGTGAAAACCGTACAAAGATCCGTTCAGTAGATTTTAAGAAAATCGATTACATACAGACAGACAGCTTTTTGGGACTTTGTTTTATAATAAGTATAGATACTGAAGACTGAATGACGTAACATAAATTTCAACATAATTGAGGTTATTATGCTCAAGGTTTACGTTACACGTATGAATATAACTACTAATGTACTAAGTTTTAATAGTCTGTTTTCACTTTTTTCGTATCATTTAATATTTGTAGTATTACATTTAATTCGATGAATCAGTTTTTTGGTTCAACACGAAAGGTGTCTCACTCTTCTGAAAGCAATTCTGTATTATTTCCTTTATAATTAATAAAACGTTTAATAACGTTTCCGCGAAAACATGTGAAAGAATATTATGCACTAATTGAAAATTTTCAGAAAGGTATTTGACGTTTCGATCGTTCGTTCGATATATAATTATTTTATTAGTGCAAGTTTTGTCAGAATTTTAAATATTAAACATAACCATCAACAGTATATGAAGCAATTATATTAATTCTTTGAGAATTGACACACTGAATCTAATCTTCAATAACAAAAATTAAAAGCATAGTAAATTATAAAAAATAAAAAACAAATATTTCATTTCCAAGTAGAACTGCGAATGATTGCAATATCGTTAAAAAATATAATACAGTAGAATCTGCAATAAATGTAATGTGATAATGTTATTTGACAATGCTTATACCGTTAATTGATGAACCTTCTGAATGTAATATCCTTTAATGCTTAGATCAAAGCAAACAAAGATAGAGTCGTAATGATTAATCAAGTGAAGCATTTAAGTATGTAAAGTAAAGTAAGTATGTACCTACTTTTAAAGGCTGCGCGTTGAGCTGTATCATGTAATATGGTTTTGATAAAACAATTTTTTCATTCAATTGTTGACAATATACTGATAACCGTAACGTCTTTTATAGCGTGACCAGGCAGGACAGTGCACAGAACAATAGTCGAGGGTGTGAAATGCTGAGAGAAAAGCCCTTAAGCTCTACTAGCATCAGCGAATTTGTCAAACATGCACATTGAATGGACCTTTGCTTACGATAGCGTTCAGCATAGATTTTGGTGTCCATATAAGGGAAAATGGTTTAGATATATTAAGCAGTAAGCAAAAAACTACTATTCCTTAGTTCCGTGCACTTCATCTTTCTTTTTCTTACGTCTGAGATTTGATGATAATATCTTTGGCAGACTTGATGGTCGATATAATTTGTATTCGAAAGGAACTGCATAGCGACGGACGTGGGTCGTGTGCCGCGATAGATGTTAATACACGGCGCCATATCATGCATAGCAACTGGGTGGTGAATAATGTATGAATTTTACTTGTCAAACTTATATCTAAAGGTGGCACGTATATAAAAAGTAAGAATCCCATTATTATCTCACTGTAGGGAAAACGTATCTAATGTTTTGGAAGGAATGATTTGAGCTTTGAGCAGCAAGTTGTTCCGTCTCCACGATGATTTTTCTTTTATCAACAATCACACTCCTTGTGTATGATTGTCAATAGAAAATAAGGGCACAGATTTTCTTAAAAAACTAAAAATTACCAACACGTTTTTCGAACCTGTGGCGCTCTGGGCTCTCACCGCTCGGTCACATGGCATCAGTTTCAATAGTTCAAATTCAAATTCGATTCAGGGCTTTCAGTTATCGAGCTTCACCATTGGCTGTAGGCTATCCTTTTAACTCAGACCTCCCCTGCGGGGTACACGGAGACGGAGGTAAGACGAAAACGGGGATTGAGGTAGGTGCGAGCGGCGGTCCGTAGCGTGCTATACAAGAGGTGACCGCCCGCACTTGTACCCCGCAGACGAAGTCTGAGTTAAACGGTTAACCAATAAATCCACTTTTATAATTTATGTATGCTCAAAAGCTATAAAAATAAGACTGCATATCCGTCTTACAGCGGTAAGCATATATATGTATATGACAAGCAATATCGAATTACGACACGGTACATAAGTGAATCGACATTTGGCAAGTGCGCAAGCCATCGTGTGGAGGATTTTAAATATTCAGCAAGGTGCTCCTGTCAGTCACGAAAGGTGACCACAACATCTGCGCCCACTGTATTCGACAAGAATCACGCCGGAATCAACGCAGTGCACCTGTTTCACTTTTTTAAATAAGTTGTGTAAAAAGAAGACTAACCCTTTGTGTAGTAAATATACTCCATAGTGAATTTTACATATAAAAATAATGCGACAAATTAATCAACGGTGTATGGAAAAACCGTTAAAAAACCGTTTAAATCCCGGTCCCGCGAAAATTCTTATGTAATGTTCTATTAACTTAAACCTTCCTCGAGGAAGTAAAAGTTAACTACCTTTTACTTTTTTTTAAAACAGTACACCACTTTTGGAGGACTTTGTTTTATAATATGTATATATTTGTGGCACCTGCGGCATCATTTGCGCCGGCTTTTAACTTACACTCAGTTACTATATGGTTTTTTGCCTGGGCTAACAGACAGGATATAAAAACGGGAATTTTTATATCCTGAATTAATTTTAATCAATATTGCTTAACCGTGAAAATGTGAAAAAAGATACACAAGTTTTCTCTTTTAAAATATTAATATGGGTATTTGGCCGTTTTTTAATAGTGTTTATATGTTTATAGGTCTATATCGCATTTAACATAAACATTCTGGCATAAATACTTGAGTACGTCTTTATGGAATAAGTGATAAATACGCACAATATAAATTATAAAAAGGTTATATTTGTCACTTAAATTGCGTTCTCTATTTATGATCTCATTTTAGTTCAAATAAAAGTTTATACAATTAAAATAAAAAGATACATTTAAAGTGAACAAAATTATTTTCGCAATCGGATCAATAGTGTTACTATTTTTGAATTTAAACTATCGTGGGTTATATTCATAACCAATGTATAGAAATCGACTATACTCACGTCTTATTTTTATTCTTTCCTGCCGCGATAACGTAGCATAAAGAGCCTATAAATAAGAACTCCTTATGCACTTGAAACTAGTTCTTCCGATAAAGAAATAAAATAGGACGTGATAATAGCCTTTTCTTGACGTGATAATAACCTTTTTTTCTATACATTAAGTATGTTACTAGTTACTTTTATTTTTCTACAACTGTTGCCATTATTGCAATACTTTTATAGATTATCAAATCTTATTAAGCAGATTACATATTGTATAAAAATTTCCATAAAATTGACGCAAATTCTTAAATTGATAAACATTGTAGCATCTGGGCCATTTGGATCGGTTCCAAAAGTTCCGTTTGACACTAAAAGGCTAATACTGACTTTACACAATAAGACCTATATTACTTATACAAGCTCAAGACTTATTATTTCTTTTCAATAAGTATTTAATATTATATATATTATATATATTATATATATATTTAATATTCCGCCGTGTGGTATCTGGCTGAGTAGAATAGGCCACCCACCTTTTCCGAGGTGTCGTAAAAAGCGACTAAGGTAAGTTGACTTCAAGCAGGTGGCCGGTCGTAAAATACGTAGCCAAATTATGTGACATGTTTGTAACATGTTGTGCCGACCCCACTTAGTGGGAGAAGGGCAGGAGAATGGTGATGAATAATTATTTAATATTATCAGTAGCTTTATGCGCTTATGGAAATTTAAAATTATGACGCAACAAAGAAACATACGTTTCATGGAAGTAACCGACAATCACATTCCCACGAGTGAAAGATAGAAGTAGCAAAAAACCTTTAGTATAAACAATGGGGAGATGCGAGTCTCACTATTATGTTAGGATTCTCATAAATGAAACAAACATGAGTATGACCATAAGGTGTCTTCAAAGGAGTCTTTTGAAAGTGTCATTTGTCTAGGTTTAGATGAAGCCCGTACGTGCTCTTTACACGATGATGTATAATGTCGAGTTCATCCACATACATAGTGTGACAAAAGTATTGGTATTTTATTATTTATTATTTATTGGTATTTATTAGTATTTCTACATTTATTTTGTACTCTTTTAATTTTATTTTTATTGATTGCCTTTTTTTTCTTATCTATACTAATATTATAAAGTGGAGAGATTTGTATGTTTGTTTGTATGTATGTTTGTTACGTTTTCACGCAAAAACTACTGGACCGATTTCAAAAATTCTTTCACCATTGGAAAGCTGCTTTTTCACTGAGCAACATAGGCTATATGTGATTTTCAAAAAAAATAGGGATCCCTAATAAAATTGTAATAACTTGGTAAAAATTTAGTCGTAAACATCTATCATCGCATGCGCTGCGGAAACTATTGATGATAGAACAAAAAAATGTTCTACAGTATTATAGAACGTATCAATATCCACAAAAAAGTCCGTGATACCATATGTCTAACTATTATAGTTATGCCAATATAACTACTTTTTTACATTGTAAAAGTTGGTAAAAGTGCCGACAATAATCAAACCATTTTATTCATATCTCTGTATTAATCCTAATCCCATTAAATGATATTTTATGAATAACTGTTTCAATACCTGTAAAATACTTTTTAAATTATTAAAATCCGACATCCCAACCAAAAGATTTTACGAATTCAAGAATGTAAATCGAAATCAAATAATGCCATAACAAACCTAACCTACCGTTATAGCAGGGCCTGCACTTGGTGAGTTAAGTCTTATTCCAAGAATACTAATGATACCCATTTTTTATAATTAAATAATCTACAAAATAAATCTATAGTCCGAGTTCGTAGACTTTCCACTACCACGAGATCTGTATGGACGCGGGTGAAACCGCGGGGCTTTGCTAGTTCAGTATATAGTTATAAGTTATTTTTTATCAATGCAGACTTAGTTGATTTCTATCTACACCATTAATATTTAAGTTTTATTATAATTGTTTGTTTCACCTAAAAAAATAATAAATAAATATTATTATACGTTGTATATCGTATATCTCCATTTTTAGGATAGATTTTGCCGTGTACGATATCTCCCGATGACGCTTCGGTTACGGGGCGAAAGGATTATTCAAACTGTGGTAGTGATTGTGTGCATTGATTGTGTAGTGTGGTGATAATGGAACAGGCATGTATCAGGTGTGAAAACAGATAGTACACTTCATCCATTCTCATACTTCATACATGAAATATTATCATAATAACATTTGTAATGTGGATCTCCGCAAAATAACACCTGCTTCTCTAAAATGTGTGTTATATATTAATAATACTATTTTTTTACAGATTCAATTTTGTTACGTTACGTACGTTATTGTTAATTTAGCATTTCCAATTACAACTTAAATAAGTTTAAAGATTAATTGATCTTTAAATATATTCTTATTACACCGTTATGATGATATGTCGATTACTCATAAGTTTGCTCGAAGAAATTACTATGAAACAAAAAAAACAGCGTCTCATAATTATTGCATCCATTTGAATTTTTTTTTTTTACATTGTAATCAACAAAAGATAGGAACTTTAATCTGTTAATTAAAATGTTTCTGCGATATTGTTCCCGTGATAAACGGAACCAATCAATACAGCAAATGTTGATTGTAGGAACAAAATATTATTACATACATTACTAGATTAACACTTATATATAAAACGATTGAGGCGTAAATATCGTTTAAGTTAACTTATTTAAAATTAAGTTTGAACCAAATAATATTTGGTACAATTTTATGCATGCCCCTTTGCACATATCGTAAACTTGAATATGACTGACGTTATAAAATAAATAACTTAAATTTTACTGTGTATTACGCAAAAGTGACTATACAGTATAAAACGGTACATATAATTAATTACAGCAGTTAAATAATACCGTGTAGATAAGTAAATCTGCAGTGACCTAGATTTTGTTTATACATGGAAATTAATTGAAAATAGTTACGTCAAAACCAATTCTACCAAACAATGCAACATCTTATCTGTATTATTTTCAGTCGTATGAGCAAATACGGGTCATTTATCAGTTACTCTTGGCATAATTCGGTCGCAAAAGGTCAGTGGCTGGTCGCATGCGATATTTCGTATTGGGGTTTGGGTTGGAACAAAGCGGGGCGGGTCGGGATGCGTCATCACTAGCCTCCACGCACCCTCTCTGACACCCCCAACCAAAGCATCGATCGATTCCGCTACCACTAACGCCATGCGCAAAGCCCGCCCTTTTTGTTTATGCTTCGAAAACTCCCAAGATTACTTTGACTATATTTCTCAATTAGCTCCATAAAATTACAATTTAATTCGAGTATTATTTAAAATTTAAAAAAATTGATGACATCATAATCATTACTCCAATTAATAACAGAGATATTTCTAGGTAACTGATACTCACTGGCACTCGCTCATTATTTCCTCCTGCGAACGAACTTGCACTGGAGCGAGCTTCTCCACGCTTTCTTCGTAATTCCCAAAGCACTTTGTAATCTTCTCGTCAAAAGTATTCACCAGATCTTCAAGTGATCCGGAGAAAGTCTCCGTAAAGTTGTCTCCTTCGCAGTTCTGTATGTTGTCCTGTTTACACTTCACCGGTTTCGGTTCGTCATTATCGTTGATTTTATTGGAATCGGTTTTGAATTTTACCATTTCACTTTTGAGATTGTTGATATTGTTGAGACGTATATCGTTGCCATTAATCGTCTTCTGATAGTCTGCTGTTGACAGACAGTCGTCCGCCTCTTCAATTTGAGCAAGCGGCGCTTCGAACTGCAGTTCGGCCATCCTGTTAGCGGATTCTCGCATGACCGTACGTCCACCCGCGCCGTTTACCGCGCGAACACTGCGCGCAGCGGTCGACAGCCGGCACGGTCAATCTTGCCAACTATGTCGCGCATAGGGTCTTCGTAAGTGATATACACTCGAATTATAGCATGAAGAAAATGCATAATGCATCGGAAAAAACCATTATGACAATACAAAAGTAATAATAAAATTATTTTGCTATAATCCGCGATACAGTAAATAGAAAATATATATAGTGTTTAATGTATAGTGGACTATCAGTATTTTCATACCCGATACGTGCAGGATTCGTAAATAAAGGGTGGGGATGAACCAAGTACTATTTAACAACGCTTGTTTGGATAACGCTTCACTTTGCGATTTTGTCGTGGAGTCTATCTCCTGATGATGCTTCGGTTGCGGGGCGAAACGATTGTTGAGTTTGTGATAGTGAAACTGTGTAGTGCTTGTGTATTGTGGTGGAAGTGGTGGAGGTTTGTGCATGTGCTTTTATGAATCCTGCACGTATCGGGTATGAAAATACTGATAGTCCACTATACATTAAACACTATATATATTTTTTATTTACTGTATCGCGGATTATAGCAAAATAATTTTATTATTACTTTTGTATTATGGATCTCCGCAAAGTAACGCCTAATTCTATAAATCATTATGACAATGTTTCATAGTGTATAAAATACAGAATTCGGATTATCTAAAAGTATTATTATCATTACTTAGTACTATCTGATTTTATACTACTTAGATTATGAAATTATTTAAGGATTAATAAATCAAGTTATTGAAACTAACAAGCAATACAAGTGTCATCAAGTGTATCAAGCAAAGCATACATTAACAAATCTACAAACGCAACAAAATACAAACTTTAATTTCACTAATTTTTAACTTTCGATTTTTTTTTAAGTATGCGTAACTTAGGCGCATAACATTCCGCCAATATCACGTAAATAAGCGAACACAGTGTTAAAGAAGTGAATTTTGAACACGAAACAAACAAACTACCTAAAAAATATGTATATATATATTTATTTCTTCGGCATATGGTATTGATATTTAATACATGAATATATAAAGTATAATTTTATTGTTTTTGGGAAGTCTCACTGGCCGTCGATTAATCAGGTTTATGACATTTATAACAGAGAATAACATGAAATTAATATTTTATTTATCAATTATTATTAATTAAATTTTACAAAAATATATTAAACAATTTAATTAATATGTATTTAACTATAATTTTAAACCTTTTACATAAACTCTCAAAAAAGCATCTTTGTTATTTATTGATTTGAAACACATTAAATAAAAACTGAAGTCGATTCTCTAATTGGTTAAGGCTAAAGCTTAGTGTATAATAGGCTTAGTGATTTGCAGTCTTTATAAACTGAAAATATATTTAGGTATATTTAATTTCTAGTTATAGAATTTATAGTTATTAATGTATTTAAGCTTTTTGAGATTACACTAAAGAATTATATTAAAAAATTAAAATGATAGAATACTTAATATTATAAATTTTATTAAAAAACCATTCTAAATATTTATTAGGATTTTTTAAAAACCGCCTTTTAAAGCCGCCGTTCCAAAATTATTACCAATCCTCATCAGTTTGAATTTGGGTGACCGCTACTTAAAGATTTTATTTCCAGATGTAGGTTGTCGTCGCTAACATTTGTGTTTGGTCTTTATTTTTATATCTATTTTGTGAATCGTATAGAAATTTGCTTTTAACTATGTACATGCAATATAACAGAACTAACTACTTTGTTATAATCCGCACGGATTAAGCGAATGCATGCAAAGCCAATTTGTATGAAGGAGGCAAAATCTACGCACCTTATACATGCAGGACAAGCCACCACATGCACCCCAAGGCGTAATTCACCAGCAACAACGCACACAAAAGCAGCACACACACCCACCACCACAATCTCGACGATCGTTTCGCCCCGAAACCGTATGCGAAACCGAAGCATCATCAGGAGGATAGGCTCCACGACAAAAATCGTAATCGTATGTACGTGCGTTAAAGAGATCAATGAGCTTTATCACTACATAGTATAAACAAAGTCTCCCATCACGTCTATGTTCCTGTCTACCTGCGATAAAATAAATAATAGTGACCCTTCTCTTAAAAGAAACCTATGGCCCGCAGTCGACATCCACCGGTGAAGAAGTAGACTGTGCGATACTGGGCCGGTCAGCTATATAACATAAGATCTAGCAATACGTTCATATGCCTTTTATCTTAATATAGTGGTGGCCTTAGTTTTCTATCTACTTCTGAGGACAGTTTCATATGTGACAAATATATAGTTTATTTCACTGCGCTCCACCTTTTTTGTCAGTCTTTGGGCTAACACAATTTCAAGGATTTATACGGTCCAATATGTTATTGCTACATTATTTTGAATATAAACAAATTGTTATTATAAATTATTTGTTTATAATATCATAATAAATACATATATTGTTCTGTTAGTAATTTCATTTACAATAGTGATATATTTTTTTCTATTTTATCTACATATCTTTGACCAGTCAATACGTAGTGGTTTTCCCCTCATTGTTCCATCATAAATTATTAACATAAAACATAGCCGTAATGTATTTTTTTCTCCTGAAATTTTTGTATGATTTGATATACAAGCAAAACGATACTTAAAATATCCTATATGTATAGTGTATTATCTATGCCTTATATAACTGTCCGATAAAAAAAAGCCTACAAAACATTGTATTATGACTTTGTATACTTATTATATTATACAATAGTGACTTTCTGTAAGAACGCACAAAAACAATAATAAAATATTTATTTTTCGCCATTGAATACAAACATTAGTGTTTTAGTTGTTATCATAGTCGTTGCTACTGTATAATACATTTATTTTTTTTAAACGGTTTAGATTATCTTTTTTTTTTTTTAATTTTTTTTCCAAGAACAATATTTATGACTTATATTAATACATTAGCACACCTTACGAAAACCACGCAGGGTTTATATGAAGGTGTGGAGTTCGCTTTATTTCTAGTAATCTAATAGTAATGAAAACATAAAAAGTTTAAGTTTAATATTTAATTTTATAATAGAAAGAAATTTATAAAAGAAATAAAATATCAAATATCAAGTAGAAGTTACAGTGATTCAAAACTATATTAATACAATTAAATAATATGGTTTATATTATTAGTTTTAAGCAAATATCTTTTAACCTTCTTAATGAATATATGTTTTTTTACGGACATACCTTGTAATGTAATTGGACACTCATTTAGGATTTTTGCAACAATATACTTGTAATTCCATTTACCATGAACATTATTAAAAGTAGGCAATATATATTTCTTTTTATGTGACAGTAATCTAAGCTTACAATTTCTATTTTTTACCTTAAGTTTATTTAAGTGAGAAAAATATTATTTAAACAATGATAATTTAATTTTTGACTGCACTGTCAGGACTTTGCAGTATTTAAATAACTGGTTATAATTTTCTTTGTTTATTTGTTTAATGTATCTAGGTACTATGGTTTTAAGAATTTTAAGTTGTAAGTTATATATACTTGTAATGTTCGTTTTATAAGTTCTTCCGTAACTACTGAGACCATATTCTACAACAGAGTCTGCCAGTGCCAGATACAGTAATCTTAAGGTCTTATATGGCAGGTTGTGCCTCAATATACTTAGCTTACCAAGAATTGATCTAAGTTTATTACATACATAGTTTATATGTGGTATCCAATTAAATTGATGATCAATTTTTAACCCCAAGTACGCACATTCGTGCACTATTTCTATAGGTAAACATTGGCATTGACCCATATGTCTGTAGAGGCATTCGTGGTCGTGTGCGCGTATGATTATATTATGATTTATTTTATTGTGTGCTGTATGGATGTGCATCGCTTTAATTTTTGAGATGTTAATAACGCGTCCGACGTCATGCGCCCACTTACATAATAAGTCAAAATTATGTTGCATAATGCGCTCGGCTACCTGTATTTGTTTGTTAGCAACTATGAGACAGGTATCATCGGCAAATTGGTATACGGAACCTTCCTTAAATAAAGTACAAATCTCGTTTACGTATAACAAATATTCTAGGGGTCCAAGTACGGAACTTTGCGCAGTTCCTTTTACAGGTGTTTGACCGCGACTGTACGCATCCGAAATTTTTACATAATTAACCCTATTTGTGTGATAATTTTTAAACCACTTCAGTAGAGGGCCCTGTATACCGTATTTGTGAAGTTTTTCATAAAGAGTTTCATATTTTATCAAATTTAAAAATTTAAATTCTTGTTTCTATAGAACTTAACCTGTATGATTTTAGGTCCTCATCTAAGTATAAAGAGATAATCTGTGAATGTGTGGCATATGTCATATACTTCATTATGACAGCTATAATTTGACGTTGACATTTATATCGTTTTTGGAGAATGTCAAAAAATGGAAATTGCTTAATATAAAATAATACCATGATCGTCCTAAAAATCATAAACATTGCTTTTACGAAATCGTTATGTATTCATTTAAACGAAATCCTGATCTGAAAACAATATGCACACTTGCACGTTTATATAGGTATGACCAATTTATTTCTATTAGTACAATTGATGTATATATAATTACTATATCCATTTTAATTTACAGTTCCAATAAAAGAACTCACTATGAAGTTCTTAATTTACGTAAAAACTGTTCAGATAAAGATATAAAAGAAGCATATATTCAGATGAGCAAAGAGGTAATTATATTATTTATTAATTAGAAAAACAGCATCTGCTTATAGTAAACTTTTAATGAGGCCACAAAAAACGTATCCAGTAACCCAATAATAATTAAGGAATTTTAAACATATATGTTCAAAACATGCATACATGTACTTAAATATGATATTGTACACATGTACAAGATAAGCTTAAATTTTTAAATACTTGAAGACTGTCTTGACTGATGACCCTAAAGTAAATTGATTGAAGAATCCAAGACAGAAATACCCACCACCTTCATGAGATAGAGTAATTGTGTTATTTTTATAAGGTTCAAATGGGATGTATAGGTGCCCAACAGTGTTTCAAAAAAAATCCTATCCTAATGCTGGGTAAAATTGGTAAATTTTCCTCAGAATCCTCTAGAGATATGCAGGTTTCCTTATAATATTTTCCTTTGCAATTATCAATTAGACCCATAAGTTTTAATAGAAAAACTCATTGGTTCCTGCCTCGAAAGAGTTGCATACTCTTGCTGCTGGGCTATCACAGCTTATCGCAAAAGTTTACCATTTAAATTCAAATTATTCTTTATTCAAGTAAACTTGTAAACAAGTACTTTTGAATCGTCAACTTTACTGCATTACCAAGTCTTAACAATGTTTACTTTTAACAAAAAGTGTTATGAATAGTAATTACTGAAAATAATGTGCCAGCCTGTGTTCATATACCATACCATATGATCATATCATGTTGTATACTGATTAACACATAATTAAATCTTACAGTATCATCCAGATAAGAACAAAAGTGCAACAGCACAGGAGCATTTTGTAAGGATTGTTGAGGCATATAATGTTCTTGGTAAACCTGGAAGTAGAGCCATCTATGATAGCACAACAGAAGTTAGAAGTGGTAGCTCATATATTTACAGGACACATGTACCTTACAAGTAAGTATTTTATGAATTTATATCATTTATTATTATTTATATAATTTATTAAATAATTTATATAATTTATAGAGGCAGGTGCTACTTTGCAGAATTCCACAGAAGTTATGGTATAATTATTTTGCTATAATTCGCATTTGTTATGATAATCTTAAGTAATGTTAAGTATAAAAAGCGAGACATATCACAATACATATCACAAAATGTGGCCATCAACAACACACCACACAAGCACTACACACTCACTCACTATGACAATTTCTACTATCATTTCGTATTCTTTCATGCCCTGTAATTGAAGCATCGTCAGGTAGATAGGCTCCACAACAAAATCGTGATGCGATTACGATTTTGGGTATCGGAGCAAAATAATTTTATCATAACTTCAGTATTTTATGAGTTTGATGCTAAACTTTACTTTACATACCTTAGAAATATACTTAATAGCATTGTAAGAATTAGTTTACAACACTATTAAGAACCTTATGTACAGTTATGATCTTTGGTCTAGAAGAATATGTCTAAGTTGTACAGAAGATGTAGTAGTAAGATATGTAATAATTTTATTCACTTATATGAAAGAAAAATGCACTATCAAACAAACTTAGTAAGAATAATCCCTAAGAATAAGCCAGAATAAGCCAGCTCATTAATAATAATAATAAGCGTTTTTGCTTTAAATAGGCCTGAGGTTTTTTGTTATAAAACTACTTGAAGCATTTTGAACATTTTCTTAAACTCAAATAATTAATAAGAACTACATAGTGCTGTACATAGTTTTTTGGTGAGGGATTAATAAATATTTTTAAGTATTATGTTCAGACTCCTTCGCATAGCTTAATTTGAAGATATATTACGTACAGTTATAAAAACTAATGTTCCGATCGCCACCAAACTTTAGAGATTCATCCGCTGAGTCATTCTAAAAATTGACTGAAAACTACATAAACTATATAAAGGACATACAGACAAACAAGCTTAATAAGTGACGCTTAAAATTAATATAATTTTTATGTTTTTAGCTTACGAAATAATCCGCAATATGCATATCAATATGCTCAACAGAAATCTGGACACAGCAACTCTAATACAAATTACTATGGTATAAGAGGGGTGAAAAAATTGCCTAATATTGCAATAATAATGGCTTGTTTTGGTATTGCTTTTATTGGTATTATTCTACAAGTCGTTGTGATTAGGTAAGTTTGAATAAATGACCCTTAATCCACTTTGCAAATAAATTCTAGAACTACTGATCAGATTTTCAATAATAGTTTCTTATTCTTGTTCATATTGTATAGCAATCTTTGTCTTTTATTTTCTGCAGAGAGTCATATTTTTTACATAGAAAGAAGGTTGATCAGAAATCAATAATGCTTGCAGAGGAATTAGACAAGGTCAGAGCTTCCGCAAAGGCAAGAACAAATGATGTGAGTAAAGTTTATATTTATATAATGAGAATCTGCTATGGTGCTTCTGTATATTACTCCTGTATGGTGGTGTCAATCTGTATACGCTATCGCTAGTTTAGCTCCAGCACTGCTTTTTATAGTATTTAATACTTATGTATTTAGGGTGTATAAACTGCAGCAAAGTCACTTCACTTAGGACCTATTGGTTTGGAATTGTAATTTTTTTTCTTATCTATGAAACCATTAAAGAGCAATTAACTAGGCTAAGAGTATATTTAAGTAGTCAATCAGAAATGGTGATTATAACTAATCGTGTCGTGAAGATAAAATGACAGTTACATATAGTTTGGAAAAATGGTTTATCGTGTGGGCTCAAGCTATTGTATTGATGAATCCGCTTGGTCTTCTTGATAGAAGACTTTAGGCTATAGATATATAGACTCAGATTATAGACATATAGATATATAGACTCAGTTAAGAGCTTAAAAAGGTCAAAGCTTGTTGCTAAATTCACGCTGTAAGAGATCGCGTGGTGATTATAACTAATCGTGTCGTGAAGATAAAATGGCAGTGACATATAGTTTGGAAAAATGATTTACCGGGTGGGCTCAAGCTATTGTATTGATGAATCCGCTTGGTCTTCTTGATAGAAGAATTTAGGCTATAGACAATATAGACTCAGTGAGGAGCTTAAAAAGGTCAAAGCTTGTTAACAATCGTGAATTTAATTCACGCTGTAAGAGTTCGCGTGGCGAAACCAGCTTTTTAGACTATGTTCACTAACCTTCATTGGCTGAAAACGAAATTGTAGATTAATAAACACCATCAAAAGAGCTCTTGCCACCATCGACATTCCTGCTCTTCTCGAGCCTTCCGGGATATGTCGGGATGATGGCAAGAGACCAGACGGTCTGACGCTGGTTCCTTGGGAACGGGGACGGGCCCTAATGTGGGACGCAACATGCGTTGATACGTTAGCCTCGTCCCATATCAGGGAAACGGCGTCCAGACCTGGAGCTGCGGCGGAAATGGCCGAATCCGGCAAGCGGCGAAAGTATGCATCTCTCGTTGAGAGTTATATATTTGTGCCGTTTGCAGTTGAGACCCTAGGGCCATGGAGCCAAAGTGCAAAAAAATTTTTATCCGTTTTAACACCTCGGTTGATCGCCTCTTCGGGTGACAAGAGGGCTGGCTCCTTTTTCGCACAAAGAATCAGCTTAGCGATTCAACGCGGAAACGCTGCCAGCATTCTTGGGACCATTCCACGTGGGCATGATTTGTATAGTAGTAGCGTGTAAGTAATTTAAGATAGATATAACTTGTATATATTTAATTGTAGATTAAATATTTATAATGTGGCTATAAAATATGTTTTCACTAGTTTTTTTTTCAGGCGCACACACAGGTGTTGTTAGACAAAATAGTGACAGCTTCAAATACTTCAGTAGCTACAGCTTCGCTTGGCCAAGCTTTGGCTAACGAAAAGAAGTGATTACCTCAGCTCGAGATTTTTTGATATTTTTATTGTAGTTCAAAATTATTTTTTAGTAATTTGTAAATAAATGTAGACAAAGACAATATTTTTTAGTAAATATGACAGTTATATTTGTAATCTATTTCTTGACTACCCCACTTTCTAATGTAGTGTAAAAGAATTAAAAGTGTTTTTACAGTAATATTTTGAATATATCGTTTCAGATTTTTAGATATATTTATTGTAGTACAAATTATTTTTTAGTTATTTGTTAATAAATGTAGACAGAGACAGAATTTTTTTTTTAGTTAATATGACAGTTATATTTGTAATCTATTTTTTGACTACCCTACTTTCTAATTTAGTGTAAAAGAATTAAAAGTGTTTTTACAGTAATATTTTGAATATGTCGTTTCAGATTTTTAGATATTTTTTAGTAATTTGTTAATAAATGTAGACAGTGACAATATTTTTTAGTAAATTTCATTGTTATATTTGTAATCTATTAATTAAATAATTCAAAGTAATTTCACAGAAATATTTTAAATATATCGTTTAATTTTGTTTTATGTGTATTTGTTGAGTGGTATTCCATAAGACTTGTGATTCCAAAATTCGGATGAAAAGGATTTATCTTACGAATTAGTCGAGGTTTGATTCTGAACTAGTTTTGGTGTGGCTATTAACATATCACGTATTATCAAGCAACTTAATGTTCCGGTGTCATTATAACATGAGTTTATGAGAGACCTTTGAGTGTTTATAGTAGTAGAAGTGAGCCTGTCATTGCTTATTTATCCTTACATCTACGCATGCATTCATGTAAACTCTCTAGAAAAATCTAAACTTTTATTAATTGCAGAAATCCTCTAGAAACGAAATTCAAACCGGAAGCGGAAGAGTGCGTCTTTAATTACCCGATGCACAACGTTAAAGTGACCTTGTACGAAATAATAAAGAAAATTATTTATTATGCACACTGTTTTATTTACACATAAAAGTATATATTTATTTGTTTTTTCATAGTCATTATAGTACCTATATATTATAATAATGTATTGTAACGGAAGGAATAGAAGGAGAGCGAAAGTTATACAGAGACATTAAGATAGCTGTGGTGAGGTGTTGCTACGGGCGGAGAGGAAAGGTGCGGAGAGGAGAGCAGTATAGCAATTTGACGTAGTTGTGCTTGACTTTTGAAGAATCGTTATTTATTGAATAAATAAAGGTAACACACGTTTGTTATAGTATAATACAATATTATCAAGGGCTCGTTATAATTGGGCGAAATATGATTCATGTAACAATTCAAAAATCGCGTGTTGGTGTCGCTAGTGGCGTTCTAGGCAGAAAGCCACCTATCGAGCAATGGGAGCGATCCCATTGGTTCGGTAGCAGAGTTTACTGCCAACTGCGAAATGTGCAACATTGGAAGTATTGAGCAATTGTATTTATAATACACCATGGGGTTTATTAAGGTTTTCGTGATTAACCTGCATAAAAGTAAAGTAAAGAATGGTCCCTACTACTGTCCCAGTGCTAAGTATAGGCCTCCTCTCCATTTTAGGGTAGAAGGGTTGGAATTAAGACCTACCACGCTGCACCAATGCGGATTGGTAGGTCACACATCCCCAGAATTCGCTAGAGATATGCAGGTTTCCTCACGATGTCTTGCTTCACTGAAAAGTGTGCGATAAATTGCAGATATCAATTAGACACAAGTGTTAACACACAATTCATTAGTGTCTGTCTGAGGTTTGAACTCGTGAATCACTTGAAAGAGTCGCACGGCCTCACTGCTGGGCTATCACAGCATAATAATATTCTTAGAGAATTCCTGGTAAATGTGTGTTCCTAAAGGTAACCTACTTTCGTACATTGGAGCGGTCTGTTGGTAAGCTCCTTCAGAGAGGAGGCCTTTGTACAGTAATGAAATAATAAAAGGCCGCTACTTTACCTAATCCTGTACCTTTTAGTAGTAAATAATACAACTTAGTTATTTCAAATATATTTAAGTTCTAGTAAGGTTTTTGTTCTATTTTAAGTGGATCTCTGCCCTGATTTTTTCTCCACTGGCGAGAAACGCCGATCCTTTGGCCAAACTCTCCACTAATAACACAACAATACACAAGTACTCCACACATTTATTACCACAATCTAGACTATCTCAACAATTGTTACGGGGCCAAACAATCGTTCGTTAACTCTGGTGATACTCCTTTTACTTACTTTTGATACGAATATCATTCTTCACACAATCCATCCATCTTTTATTCGGCCTTCTTCTAGTTTTAAATCCCATAAAGTAGAAACCATTTGTACAAATTATACTGAAATTTAAAAATGTTTGTCTAACACTTGTATTTAAGAGTTCGGAACGATTTACAAGTTTTAAAACTTTTACATTCGAACTTTAAGCGGCTTCCGTTCTAATATCCAAGCTGTTAAAAATGTCTTTAATGTTTAAATAACACTTTCTTCTCTAAATATCATGGCATTTCCTAATAGAGGTTCCAATAAAGTTGATTCAAAAACAATGGTTTACAAATTTACCGGTATGAAGATTTTGAATTTGAATTTACTGAAAACATCGATTGATTTATATATTTATTTATTCATGAACATATTCAATTTTTTTTTTAATATCCGCCGTGTGGTATCCGGCTGTGTAGAATGGACAACCCTCATTTCTTACCGAGGTGTCGTAAAAGGCGACTAAGGTAAGTTGACGTCAGGCAGGCGGCCGGTCGTAAAATACGTGGCCAAATCATTTGACAACATGTTTATGACATGTTGTGCCGACCCTACTTGGAGTGGGATAAGGGCAGGAGGATGATGATGATATTAAATTTTTTTAATATATTGTCTCAATTTAAGCTGTTGCAATATACAATTTTATTCTGGTTTAGCATTAACGGTTTCCGCTATTTGATACGTCCACCGCAGCCCCGCCTGTGTTTTTGAATGAGTTTACCGCAGTTGGCAGTTGGGGTGAAGGAAAGGAGAGGCGATTTTTAATCTTATCTTTCAACTACCATACAATGCAACTAAATTTATTCACTAGTTAATACATGATTCACCCTTTTTATAGATTATTTCATCGCTATATACACTGATATTTTCCTGCTATTGCAAATTGGAACTAGCTATAATTAAAAACAAGTTGCACACGTACTAGTAAGGTGAATAAGCTTAAATTCGTTATAAGTTATAACGGAAACAACTCCTTCACGTACACCCTGTCCTCCTCGTGCGGCGGTGCTGGCACTATAAGCGGTTGTCCATCCATCTTAATGTCTTTGTAAAGGGCTTTGTAATACATAACGAAGCCATATCTTTCGGCGGCCATCGCGGAATACGCACTTGATGTATCTAATCGGAGGAGTCTGATGCCACGCTGTTTTAAAGTTTTTCTGAAAATATTTAATAGAAATTAAACATTTATTTTGAGCGTGCCCTTAGTGCCTTGTAGCGAGTAGCTCTTTGAGTTAAACAATGAAATAAGTTGGGATATTTTGCATAACGGATTTGTATTTGATTGCCTTAATGTTTCGTTATTCGTACAATAGAATAAGAGGCAGGTTGAAGGGACGTTAGATTTGAAAGTTTGCTAAATAGACCACTCTCTATAACTTATTTACAATTTTGAGTGATACTGATTTTTATTAAAACAAGATCGCAAAAGAAATTTAAGACAGAGTTTAAACGCCAAAACATCGGAATGATTTTTGATGATAATTTGCACTAAACATTCCTTCCGTTTATCCATTTACCGGACTCCTACGAATTTCAGAATTTAAAAAAAAAGAATGACTACGCACTTCATTAGCAAGCGCGGTTCCCCTTAGGTTGCATCCTTCGCTTTCCATCAGGCGAGATAGCAGCAAGGCGCTAGCCTCAACGTATATTTAAAAAAAACAGCATATACTATATAGGCTTCATTAATTCTTTTTAATCGAGTCCACACACACCAAATCACATATAACATGTGAAATATTATTTATACAAGGTATCTTTTTTATTTTAGTGTAAGTAAAGTTGTTCACTCTACATCTTTCAATAACATGTTTCTGTATGTAAAAATTTGTTACAAATATAGCGAAACAATCGTCAAAATAAACGTTCAAAGAGGACAAAGCCTGTCATCAAATTCGACACACTTTATGTCTAGTTTAAGTTCTGTTTAAGTGCCTAACATATTACAGCATATTGTTATTGTGTTATTAGACATGTGTGAATATTCTCTTTGATCCTAAATTATGACACGGACTAGATTTACTATATGAACCCTTTCTATATATAACCTTTTAAACTAGAAATGTAATATGTTACTTTGGAAAAAGAGATTTCTTAACTTTTTGTTACGGCGTACTGGATATTTACTAGCCTGTTACTATTCCATAGCCTATCAAAGGTCTCCCTCGTTTTTTAAAAAGACAAATTGTGTAAAGGTCACATGGTCAAAGGAGTAAATAGGTTATAGATAAGGTTCTTTTACCTATATACAGCTAATACCCACTTTAGCCACAAGAACTGCAATTAGTAAGATTCCTGTACTAAAGTCAGTTTGATATTGAAAAATTGTTTTGTATGAAGCAAAAAAAAACTAATTACAGAAATCCACAACTGAAGTACACGAAGGCACAGGAGGAAGACGACGCTATGACTCTAGCGTGAATTTACGATAATATGACTACAAATTTAAAGTGTATAAAAAGTTAAAACTAACTCAGTTTCTTCTAGCAGGGCGTTCATGATTCCTTTCCGCCTCCAATTCGGATCTGTGGCCGCCACTTTTACTTCAACCGCGTCTTTGTCCTCAGGAAATTTTTCCCATAGTCTAGCACCACTTTCTCTTCGGGCTAAAATATATAATATTTTCTGGAATTTCGGATTCGGACATCGCTGTGCTTGGCTGAGGAGATCGTTACCGTCGTCTGCCTGGAATAGAGAATGATGTAGGATGTAGATGATTTGACATGTAAAAGTCGTTCGTTAGTATCCAAGCTGTGATAGTCCAGCGGAGATACTGTACGACTCTTTTGAGGAGGTCATGGGATCTATCCTCGGGGGGCGCCAATGACTTTTGTATGTTAAAACCTGTGTCTTATTGATACTTGCATTTTGAAATTTATCACACGCTTTTCGGTAAAGCAAAACATCGTGAGGAACCTGCATATCTCTAGAAAATTCTGGGGAAATGTGTAATCTATCAATCCGCAACGTGACGGATCTAAACCTGTCAAAAATGGAGAAAGTAGACCTTTTGTCCATTAGTAGGATAATGAGTAGCCGTGACTTTAGTTTATGTCACTATCCCCACCGAGGATTGGAGCTAAGACCTATAACCATAGGGATGTCACTCACTAAGAAAATCCAATTTAAAAAATTACTTAAACTAACGCATATTATAGTGTATAATCTATGCCTATTACACAACTGTTATTTAACTATATTATCATGGATATCTCTTATTACCATGCTTTGTTTGTATCAAATACTCAAACTATCATTATATAAGAGACATATAAAAAAACGTTATTATCAGAGATTCGCTACTCGAATAAAGATTTATGATACGGTGTGGTTTTGATGGATAAAATAATATCTATATTTTTGGTTTGCCAATTTTGTAACCAAACACAGATTACATATCTAGTTGTTCTACGTATGTATTATTGATTGTGGTTTTCTTATCTTAGTTAAAATGGTATCAGATGAAATACCATGATATTATGATATTGGATATATTAATTGTGAAAATAAATACAATGATTTGATGAATGTACGAATAAATGTTTAAAACACTTATATTTTCAATCTCTATATATAGGTTCTCTGTATGAGCGCAATTTACGTACTGATTATGTATAGTTTTAATTCTTTCCTATTTAAATTTATATATTATACCTTAGTATGTTTTGTGTTACCATGTTTTATCTACCGTATTCAACTCGCAACTTTCGTCTCAAGACATTTTATGACCAATCAAAAGCCAATTATACACGACAGTACTTATTTATACAATCGTAAATCATGTCAATATTTGAGTGAAATGACAGATGTTTAACAATCTGAAAAAAGTGTAGCGCCCCACAAGAAGTAATATCATTTTTAATTTTTAAATTTTCCCGCCGTGATAACGTCGTGTAAAGAGCTCATGAATAAGTACCCCGGACGGGTTCGAAACTAGTCGGGCTAATCCGATAAAATTAGACGTGAGTATAGCCGGTATCGTTATAAACTAAGTAATATCATCAAAAGAAGTAACACATCAAATTGTGTTTAAGTTATTCTGTCGTGAAATAGTAATGTTATGGACTAGAAATTAAAACCTGCACAGTATATTACAATTCAACTTACTTCATCATCCGAGAAGGTAGGTATCCAATTTTATTAATTCGTTAGTTAGAAGACTCACCTCTTTCAAAGGACATATTCCATTGATCATAACACCGACCACATTTCCATCGTCATCCGTGGCTTTAAAGGAGTAACCGTCATGTAAAGAGCTGGTGCAATATGCATCAAGCTCTGGACAGGGATCGGTCTCTGAGGCACAAAGACCTACTGCTAAGTTCAATGGTTCATCGATGTAGAAAGTTCTGGAATTAAAAAACTTAATAATAGTGGTACGACAATAAATGCAATGAAGAACTCTATGGTGAAAGATAAAAGCAGGAAGAAGAAAACAGGATTTTTTCTTCTTTACCATTTAAGATAATATGTTTTCTTATCGATATCGAGATCCTATAACATAAGCTACAACATTGACATGAAATATTTTTCCTTAAGTTCGTACACAATTTTAAAATGTTTATTAACGTTTATTGTTGTGTATGCTTCTGTTTTAGCAGATTAAAGTACTGACATTATTTTAGTTTTAGCCATTGTCATTACGGAGAAGAATTATTACATCGTCTTTAATCTTTTATAAGCTTATTATGAAATTTATTAGTTTAGCTGGTAGCTCTAACAAATGATACATTGAAATAGACAAATGAGTCTGAGTTTAAAGCTAAAGTTTCAAAATATTTACTACTTAATAAAAAAAAAATTTGTAATGTAAAAAAAAGTTTAGTTAAGCGGGACCATGACAGGTAATTTAACTCGTTTATAACTACTTTGGATTACTGTTGGCAGGAACAAGGGCGTTTTAATTATGTTGGCTGTTAATCATTTTATTAAAAATTTAAATAAGTCGCTTTAAATAGCATGAACGGGTATCTTCATAAAACTAAGTTTGTATCGCAATATTAAACGTAAAATTTGTATCGTATAATTATTTACTTACAGTTCATTAAAAGCAATGGTCTCAAATAAAATTTTGGATTTAATAATTTACTACACTAACTTTCACACTTAGTTTTAATTAGGAAGGTTTTTTTTGCTTACCCACCGTTTTACAAGCTTCATGACTGCATCTTCATCTTGTTTTGTTAGCGGGCTTATAGTATATAGTCTTTTTTGGGCCATGGCGTCTGTTAATGCGGGAATAATCTAAGTGTAAACGCTGTGCTGGATTAAAAGTAATAACATTATAAGAACATTTTATACATAAGCTAAATATTTATCTTGAACTAAGCTCCATTCTAGGACAATTTATAGTAAAAATAAGAATAGTCTGGCCCGTTGGCGCAATGGGCAGTAACCCTGCCTTCAGCTCCGCGGGTCACGGGTTCGACCCCGCCGAGGGAATTTTCTAGAAACAATTTGTTGGTCCTTCGAGCCTGGGCGTATATTTGTATTTAAGTATGTATTTAAAATTATACATGTAGTATATCTACCAGTTGTCCGTCACCCATAACACAAGTATTAAGTTACTTACTTTGGGGACGGACGACCGTGTGTGTAAATGTCCTATATATTTATATTTATTAATATCGATCAATTGCTCAACTCTTTAATATTACAAAACATGCACTGGTTATTTGTCTGAGAAATAATATGAATTTGAATTCAGCTAAGGCCTAGACAGGCAAGGTCAGGTAATAATCCACTGGCTAAAAAACCTACGCCAGTGGATTATTAAAAGCTCCTGTTTTTCGTTCAGATGCGTAGTATCAGAGTTCAGGCTGCCTCAATAATCGCCGAACTTCGTGAAAGATGGCATTATAAGAAATGTGCGTCCAGCCAAGTGTATTATGTTGTGTTAAATTTAATGACTCCTCTTCATAATCGAAGATTACAGACGATTAAGCGCGAGCACGATCATGTAGAGGTCAAATTCACCTATATTCGCTAACCGTCGTCTATGATTGCCTACGATTGCCTACACCCCGGGAATTATCCGTTTTTCGAATACGCTTTTAATGGAATTTCTGGGTGATACGAAAAATCGTATTTATCGTATTATAATACGCCGTGTGGTATCCGGTAGTAGAATAGACCACCCTCATTTCTTTCCAAGGTGTCGTAAAAGGCGACCAACATAAGTTGATCCACCGTGTGGTATCCGGTTGAGTAGAATAGATCACCCCCTTTCTTACCGAGGGGTTGTAAAATACGACTAACTAAGGTAAGTTGACGTCAGGCAGGCGGCCGGTCGTAAAAGTCGCAGCCAAATCATGTGACAACATGTTTGTAACATGTTGTGCCGACCCCACTTAGAATGGGATAAGGGCAGGAGGATGATGAATACGTATAATCGTGTGGACACTTGTACGATAATCGTGCCGATTATAGACGGCCAAACGATCATCGCCGATATTGAAGTGCAGGCATAAGTCGAGAGTTTAACGTGATCTGCAGGCCTACCATGAACTCTTATTGCGACTCAAATGAGGACGTAAACGACGACCGCGAACCGCTTTCTTTTCATACCATGAAGTGTGGATTGCATTGGGGTGAAAAGGATAACGTTATATGAACTATAGATAACTCTGTCTCTTTTACTCACATGTTTTTAAGACGCATTCCGAACGCTCATTCGGCTACGGCTTAAATTGTGCGTCTTTAAGAAAGACGTCATGGTATGAAAAAGCAAAACAATTTAGTTTACGTCTTCAATTGAGTCGCAATAAGAGTTCATGGTAGGCCTGCTGCACAAAAATTTATGCCTTGATTCGGCTATTTCAGCGGTTGCGTTAATTATGCACGCACACTCTTAATTTTAGCGTCATATTCAGGTCATCCGCGATGTTCTTTTCAAAATACTTTAATAACGTTGTTACACGTATAACGGAGACCGTGTAACGGGACCACGGAGCACTCACTAAGGTCTTTTTCGCACTTAGAATATTATGAAATGACATCATCATGTAAAAACCTGTTGTTTATGTCCCTACAAAACCTGTCAACGTCGCAATCATTAAGACCACGAAAAAGTCATTGCAAGTATTAATATCGGCTATAACGGTTATCGTAAAACACATGTTGCCATTCTTTTACCGATAAAGACTCTTTTCAGAGAAGGATATGAAGCTGAAGTTAAAGGGCAAATGTACCAAACTGTTCTAATAAATATTGGAAGGTTTATAGTTATGCCGGTAAGAGTCCGGCATAACTGTAATACCGTCCCCCCTTGGATTACAGTACCCATGAAGGGATTCCTCATGTAAAAAAAGGTTTATGAACCTTAACGTTCTGTACTCATTCAAGTTCATTTAGTCATCAGCGCATATAAGTTGTAAACATTAATATAAAACAGATACAAATAAAATATACGAGCTATGTTCTAGGAGTTTGGATACGCAAAAATTCGGTAAGAATCACAACCGCTCTAACCTATTGACGATCAAGTTTCTTATAACGTATTGAACGCAAGCAACGGTAAAAGGAGTTCACACCATTTATTCCTGTCTATGTGCATAGATTGGGTAGTGTAGGAATTATGAAATTTTGGTTACCCCTTTATTCATCAGTTCTACTTATTGTCCCTTAAGCAGACTATTTATTGGGGTATGTTAGCAATTCTGGTTACTATACAAATCTCATATCGGATTTTAAATAAAAAGATACATAGACCAATTTTTGAAGATATAATTACGTATTGTAAGAAATCTCTAGTCTTGTTTTTTTTCTGCTATATTTCTGTTTTATTGTTGGAATACGCAATAAAAAAACATAAATAGGTCAGGCAGTGAATGAATCTGGAGTTTTTTTGAAGACTATACGAGTATTTTCCTATTACGGTTTGGATATGATAGCTATTTAATAGCAAGCCATTGTTTACATTTTTAACAACTAATATAACATGAGTGCTTTTCGAATTTTAAACTTTACTCAGTTGTTTTAACTATACTTTTACGTTGTAACCGAGGCAGTCTCAATTCCGCCGTAATAGAAAACGATACCGTTAGATGATAATAGCGAGTGTTTTTCAACGTTCTATAATATATCGTAAAATATTTATATACTTAGATTAAATTATATAACTATTTTCGACATTATACATTACACGTTATTTTTATTTCTTGTCATGTAATAGATATAATATAAAATTGTAATTTGGGTTTATTTAATTGTATATTTTGATTATTTTAAGGAATATTATACAATCTAGACTGTAAATATTTTGATACTGTAATAATAAATTAGATCGCTTAAAATATTTATAATGACAAATATTGAATGTTGTACATGCCTTTAAGTGACGTGTTCACCCAGAACAAAAATTTATACACTAAATATGTAATTATTAATTGTAACTGTGTTCATGTCGTTGGTGTGTCTTATATAAATAAATAAATAAATAAATAAATAAATATTTTAAAACATACATATTACATTATTGACTCAAAATATTTTTTGGACCTGAATACCACAATCAAGTACAGTTGCAATGAGTAATTATTTGTTATCATTGCTTTTATGTTAGATAGTTGAATATTCACTACTAGGAAAAATAAAAAATAAAAAAAATATATAATTTTTTCGTCTTTTGCCGACAAATCTATATAACGCCATCAAAATCGATAGAACTTGTAAATTCAGTTTTTATACTGACCGAAATATCTCTTGGCTGATTGATAATCGCAATTATTTTTTTTTTTGTTTTAACAGTGATGATCTACATTCAACTAAAGCCACGTTTACTGGTGTCGTTTACATTGTTATGCGATTGACGTCGTAAATTAAATTTTTGTTGGACTGTGTGGCCTCTTAAACGCGGCGCCGAATTCCACGGAACGCACTGAACCCGCCTTTTCCCAACACGGCCTATCTGGGTAGAGCGATAACATAATTCGATTCGTATTGATTCGATTTGATCTAGAACCTGATGCCGTGTATGATAAGTTACTAACATAATATGGCTTAGCTATTAAGAACGAGAACGTATTCCGAAGTTAATGCGCCAGAAATTTCAATTTTAAAACAATTCCGGAGAAATTAATGAAGTGAGTATAAACAAACATTGTTAACAAACTTACTCGAACAAGTTTGCCTTAATTGTGAAGGTGTACTATTATTATCGCTGTATTTACTTATCAACGCTGGTCATCGGTTCATTATCATACTTAGTTTACTTCTTAATTATATATTGCCCTACTTAGTTAACTATTCGAATTACCTATATCATTTACCTTCGAATACTTATTATCCCACATCTGTAAGTAGTAAAATAATCTACGCTATTGTAAACACAGTGTAATGTAGATAAAAAAATATATTTACATAATTATAATTTTATTGCGATTCACACACGCTTATTAAGTTAATTAGCGATTACGAGTGTATTCGACACGTTTAGAATTGGCTGCCGAGTAAAACGCGCGCGTACGACTGGCGATTTCACCATAACTGTGATGATAAAAATAGTTGTACTGTCTGTTAAGGCCGAGTAAGATAAGATCCAAAATAATTTTGCCCTTAAATTTTAGAATTGATATGTTTAACAATTATCAATTGAGATCACTATGATTTCAAAATTATGAATTCAGAATAAAATTGTATTGATTACGTTTTATATATACTATGCAATGTCCTTTGTGATGATGTGGCTTCGTCTCGTAGTCATAATGTGACTGAGATGTATCTTAGATTTTATAAAGCACTTAAATGATTTAGTCTTTGATTTTTAGGTCTTAAGGGCTCTATTCAGGATTTACTAATCTGCTACCTAATATGTAGAGTAAATATCATCATCATCATACATGTTCAAAAAATAGCGCCACAAGTGGGAAGCATTATTCAGAAAGTGTTAATACATTCAGTTGTTATTCCTACTAGTTATTACTCATTTTTTAAATACTGTCGTATATATTACATTTAAACGTTCAAATATACTTAAACTTATAATTTTTAATCATAGGGCGCGCGTGCTGTAGTGGTTTAAATATATATAGTATAAATTATATAGTCATATGATGGCAGTCAAACATTTCCGTATCCACTCGAATGAGCACAATGTTCATAACGCAAAGAGGCATAGATGTAGTTTATCGGAGACCCCGGAGACTGTCTGCAAACGCAGAGACTTTCCGTTGTATTTATGCTGAGGACGAAATAATTAGTGTTGAATGTTTGACAATGAATAGCCGTAGTTATTATACATAGAGTAGGGGAGCAGGCATGTGAGTGCGAGTGTTCAAAGAATAATGAAAGATCCCTCTTTATTATCCTCTTGCTTAAGATATTAAGATCCTCTTTATTATTATCTTCCCAGATAAAAGACCCATATTTATCTCTGTCGAATCACAGATAGAAAAGACAGATAAAAATAGTTACATATATGTAGCCTCATTTTTGATGGACACATGATCTCTACTCTAGTAAAATAACTCTAAAAATAGCTGCCCCTTAAATAATTATATATTGTCGAATTGTGCGCTCGTTTATTTTGTATTATTTTGTTTTATCAGTATCGGTATTTTATTGTTTGTATCAATTTGAATCGATAAGCTGATATAGTTATATAACAATATGCAATATGTACGTTTATATTTTTTGTTTCGTCTATTATTTTCCAACGTTTTTACCAAAGTAACTCAAAGCATAATTTTATAAAATATGCTGTTAAAAAATTGAAAAGCAATTAATTATTATATATTTTTGATGCTTTAGAGTGATTCCAAATAAAATAAATAGTGAATATGCAGCTCCATATTAATAATGAATTTCTATGACATAGCCCCCCACCAATGCACAGACTTCTTGTCTTTTTTTTCTGGAATTGGATAGCAAAACTACTATATCTCAAGTAATCACTGCCGCTCACGCCCTGTCGCAAAGTGTGTTGCCGAGCTTTAAAAAAAGTGGAAAATACACTTTATGAGGTACTCATGTTGGAGCTGAGACCCACCACGCTGCTTCATTTCTCTTAGGATATGCAGGTTTCCTCACGAAGTTTTCCTAGACCGAAAACCGTGTGATATTTTGCAAATATCAGTTAGATAGGTTTTAATAGAAAAACTCATTGGCGCACGCCCGGGGTTTGAATCAATGACTCTCTCGAACGAGTGGCACGATCTCCCGGCTCGGCTATCACAACTTCTACACACACAGCATTCAAATTTATTTCGTGCACATTAATATACTTATGAGAGTTTAACACGATGCTTAGCATGGCTAGTCTTTTGTTTCATAACTTATTCTAAGTTTACAACGTGTTTATTTATATCTTCGGTTGTCCTTTTCCTCCTCTTTAACAAAGCGATTTCGACAATTAGAAATAGGAGACCTATTATTATACTGATTATTACATATCTTCTTTTATCATGGCCGTTTGAATTTGGCAGCTACTTGAAGCTATTTTGTGGTTGCCTGTGTATGTAGTAAGAATTTATCGCTATTTTTAATGTTATATTGTCTGTTAAATTTCAAGTTTTATCAATGATATTTTTATATGTACTAAAAATATTATACATATATCTATAGAATCTGAGTAAGTCCGTCACTACGAAGAATACAAGGATACAAAGGATAGTAATGAAATAAAATACAATATTCATCTATAATTTTTTGATGTTTATAATAATAATTCCATTACACATTCCGTATATTTATCAATTTAATACCCTTATATCGATTTTGCTATTGACGTGATATAGCATTAACAATTAATTAATAACAAAATTAAACTATAAGGAAATATCTTATAAACCAAACGCCATATTAAATTGGATAAATTAAAAAAGCTTATCCTGGAAGTATAAGGACATTTTATTTCCACGTCATCTGCCAATTTCCATTAGAAAAAGTTATCAGAAAATTGTAATTCAGACAGGTATGAAAATATTTATTTAAAACTGTCTTCTACTTCCATAGACAGCTTTATGAGAATGATAACTAAACTTTTACTCTACAGTTATCTTTATGGTTTACATTTCAATTATCAATATCACAAGTATTTAGTTTTGCTAATAATTTTTTCCAGGCGTAAACTTGCAAGCGCCTTTTAAGATTTGAGTCTCGGTTTGATTTGGTGGTTTGTATGGCTTTTACACCAGTTCAACGTACCCCATACATCATCATATCTATAAAAATATATAGTTGTTTTTATGAATCCCTTGTTATTAAGATATTTAAGGTATAGTCCGAGCAATTTCAATCATAGAGTTATTATACTCAGAGCAGGAAAGAAGGCCGAAAATTTGCCATATTACAAATAAGAGAAAACGAATGAGGGTGGTCTATCTGTCTCTTTTGTTTATGTGTGATTAGACAAAAGTGGATTTATACCATTTTCATCTTCCCCCTTATTATTTATTGTGTCACTATCACTTACCCCTCGTTAGCACGAGAGGATATTTATCGTGCGTTAAAATTACGTCGAATTGAAACAAATGGGTATCCAGGTATCAGTTCACACGACAGCGTATTTAAATCGCGACCTATTTTATCGTGCAGTGTTCCATTTTAGTCGTTAGGGCGAGGGCGTTAAGCTGAACATACCATACGAAACTTCTTATAACACCTATTGTGGAATTTTAACGCGACGTATTTTTTACGCTCGTCCGAACGAGTAGTTACAGTAGGCCTACGATGAACTTTTTTGGAAAACGATTCAATTCAAGGTCAGTACCTAAATTCAACCGCTATCTTTTCGTACCATGAGATGTGGATTGCTTTAGTGTCGTAATGTTCGAAAAGGAAAACGTTATATGAACTAAAGATAACTCTGTCTCTTTAACTCAAATGTTTTAGGACGCATTCCGAACGGTTATTCGGCGACGACATAGTGTACGTCTTTAACCCCTCGTACGCACGAGAGAAATTTTATCGCGCGTAAAAATTACGTCGAATTGAAACAAATGGGTATGGGTATCTGTTCACACGACAGCGTATTTAAATCGCGACGTATTTTATCGTGCAGTGTTCCATTTTAGTCGTTAGGGCGAGGGCGTTAAGCTGAATATAACATACGAAACTTCTTATAACGCCTATTGTTGAATTTTAACGCGACGTAATTTTTACGCTCGTGTAACGAGGGGTAACACGTCATGGTATGAATCAGCAAAACAATTTAGTTTACGTCTTCAATTGAGTCGCAATAAGAGTTCATGGTAGGCCTGGAGGCCTGCCTTTGAATCCTCTACTCTATGTATATTAACCCTATGATTTCAATGGACTTATAAACGACTAGACTAATCTTATAAAGTTCATTTTACTGACCAAATTTCAGAGTTAGGTTAATGAGAATCATTTAAGTTGTCTAGTGACAAATTAATCAACTACATAAGTTGATTAGCAGACATCTGTACTGTTGTTTATTTATGCGTAAAGATTTAATTAAATAACGCCTTAGATTAATGATGTATAAAAGTTAAAACGCTTTCGTAAACCGTATCACCGTAAAATAAATATAAACAAGACTCTGATATTTTTTATGTTATCGATATGACACAGTCGAAATGAAATGATTTAACAAAAAGAGATTTAGACATAGAAAGGGAAACTTTATGTTATCCCTTGTACCGCCCCATCAACTTCTACACGTGGTGATCGATGAGACTCTGGTAACTGATGGCAATGTAGCCGATTCTACTAGCTGATCCAAATGTCACTTACCAATAATTATTGATGCGATAGGATCATCACTGATTTCACCACTAAGTCTGCCATTACAGGTACATAAAGGTCATATACATATATCTTATAAATAAAAATGAGTGTTTGTCTGATGTCCCTTATAGACTCCAAAACGGCTGGACCGATTTTAATGAAATTTTCAGATAATCTTTAGATTGAAACAGCAGATGTTCCTGTAAAGTTTGGTGGCGATCGGACCAATTATTTTAACTTTTGAGTTCTATTTTGAAGGGAATTCGAAATCAGACTGAACCACTGCAAAGCGTGGCCGGACAGCCAGTCTCATATAAAAAAGCAGTCTTGTCGAACATTAGACTAAAACATTTTTAAAAACATTTAAATGTGTGCATTTCACTACAAGTTACGCACACATATAAAATAATGAAACCTACAAATTTATGAAATAACTTAGACTATCGTAGTATTCGTAGTTTATGTATAGAAAACTGAAAACAAGGGAACTGAGTTCCCGCCTTAACACCTTATAAAGAGCTTTATGAATAAGGGCTACGGATGGGCTTGCTTATTCGACCTGATACAATAAGACGTGAGTAAAGCCGGTTTCTAAACTTAAACTATGGAATAACGTTGATAATACGTTTGGATTCACTAAAGATGACATCAGCTTAGTTTTGCTTATAAATGTATGTGGATTTTTGTCGACATTTTTTAGTTTATTGCGCTCCATCCCCCTTTCCTAACTAGGTTTATGGTTATTATGCTAGTATGATTTCTTAAAAAAAACCCACAAATTAATTAAATGTAATATGAAATTGTTTTCGTTACAATGCTGTAAGCTCTAACATTTTTGAACTTACAAACAGGGCGTGATATACAAGTGACATAACATCTATATTATGATATATTAGCACTCTGTGGCTAGCGCACTTTCACATCTAAGTGTCATCTCTATACTTTATATGTGGAGTTTTGATGTACCTGAAACAAAACATTTTTTATTTATTTAAATTCATTGATATTTTATGATGCGATATCTATCTATACTTATTATAAAACAACGTCCCCTAAAGCTCTCTACTGAACCGATTTTTGTACAGTTTTTTCGAAAAGGTTGCGCGTTGTAAAAAAAAACTCACCCGCTGAAAGCTTTAGGCGTTGTTTTCTTTTTCGTTTTTTTCTTTTTTATTTTATCGAAAGACATTTTTTATTCAAATTCAAATTCAAAATATTCTTTATTCAAGTAAACTTGTAAACAAGTGCTTTTGAATCGTCAATATCTACTGCTGGTTCGGAAAGCTGTTCCTACCGAAAAGAACCAGCAAGAAACTCGGCGGTTGCTCTTTTCAAACAATAATTCTTATCACTAGTCACATATAGTTATTAATGTCTTGTACAGGGTTGAAGAGAAGCTATATCCACGCATTCTTATCGTCTAGGTAATCTTCAATAGTATAATAGGCTTTCTGAATAAGCATCTTTTTAATAGTATTTTTAAACTGCTGTAATGGTAAAGTTAATGTACATTGTGGAATTTTATTATAGAATCTTATACCCAAACCCACAAACGAATTACGAACTTTTGCAAGGCGCAAAGCAGGGACCGCAAGCTTATTATTATCGGTTCCTACTTTGTCTATTATATACATCACCATATTATATGAATAACTGTATGTATGACTAGTCTTATTCCCTTCTGTAACTGAACCAAGTACATATTGTTTGCAAAACTAATATAACACTCTTATGCAAGTTTCTATTTGTTCGTTAAAAAAATATAAATATTCACAACTTCATACAAGGTTTGTTTCGGACATTAATTTTGGAATTTATTATATCTCACGTACTTTAATGATTTGCCGAATGTAGTTAAAGGCAGTTGAAATTTAAGCCTAATGTTCTATTTATCTTTATTTATTCATTCACCTTCTATTAAATAAGTTCAATTATGCTAACTGAAAGTATTTGAATATTGTCCACCGAGTTTCTTGCTGGTTCTTCTCGGTGAGAGCAAAATTTCGAACCAATGGCAGCTTCATTAAATCTAATTGATCTTTAATGGTTCAAGAGCTTGCAAAAGCTTCCTTAAATACCTAAAGAATATATTTTATTTTCAACAAAAATGTACAAGTTATGGGTATCTTAAATTACTTACACGTTAGTACTAAATCATGACCTGTAAGACCAGCTAAGATTTTTCTGATTTGAAACATAAATTGAGCTTCATATCATTTCTAACTAACGCTTACCTTAGACTAACTCCTTAATATATACTCTAGCTTCGAGATGTGGTGGATCAGGGTGGGGTGCGTACGGCAGTTCAGCGTAGAACAGGCTGTATAACTTCTTGTATTTGAGTCGCTCGGCGGCTAATGCGGAGAAAGCGGAAGTTGTGTCCATTCGAATCGCCCCGGCTCCTAATTCTTTTGCTATCCGTCTGAAAAAAGGAATTAATATAACGTCAGATAAAATCTACTATGCACCTCGATTAAGTGCTGAATTAAAAAAAAGTTAAGTATCCCATTGCTGGGCATAGGCCTTCTCTCTTCTTATATGGAGAGATGGGTTGGAGTTGCGAACCACTACGCCGCTCCAATGCGGATTGATAGGTTACACATATTTCAGAAATTGTACAGAGATATGCAGGTTTCCACATGATGTTTTTCTTTACCGTGTCTTCGCATTTGATAAATATCAATTGATATTTGAAATAAGGTTAAGGTCTTTATAAATATATATACGTAAAGTAGTAAAGTAAAGTAACTGCCTGCTACTTTCCCGATGTTGGAAATAGGCCTCCTCCTCCGCTTTTGGAGAGAAGGATTGGAACTAAGACCTACCACGCTGCTTCAATGCGGATTAGTAGGTTACACATATCCCTAGAAGTCTCTAAGGTGTGCAGGTTTCCTCATGTATTCATGTATTCCTACGCCGGAAAGCGTGTGATAAATTGCAATTATCAATCAGATACGTAAGTTTTAATAGAAAAACTCTGGTGCCTGCCCGGGGTCATCGGGGGCCCGGGGGAGGGGGTACCCATGATCATCTTTAGAGAGTCGCACGGTCTCACCGCTGGGCTATCACAGCTCTGAATATATATAAATATACACACTTGAGATTATGAGATTTATATGCCTGAGATTTTTATATATTTTGGTTTTAAATTATTTGTGACATATAACTTTAGTATCTTTCAAACGCAATTCTCCCAATTCTAAATTACACAGGCCATATTCGTAACCGCTTAAAGGTAATGGACTGTGTGTAGTGTCATCCGAATGAATGAAGAAATAGCTACCCCACGCTTAAAATGAAACGTTTTTAGGCACTTCCCCATTACGTTGTGATATAACATTAAGTTCTCTGATATATGTTTGGCTGAAAGTAATCCCTCTTTAGCGATAAGGCCGCCGATTGTATCAAACTTTACAAATAATCAAATTTTTTAAGCGTACAATACACAATCTATCTATATTCCTATCTATCTATTTAGATGACCGAGATGTCAAACTTTCGCTCAAGTTTAACCGCTCCATGTCTAATTATGTAGAGTTACGTCTAACAGTAGACAAACACTGTTTAAATAAACGAACAAAATATCCGATAGAAAAGGGTTGGGACGACACTATCAGCTAATATAAAAGTAGCTCAATCATCGCTATAAACCGTTTTAAAAAAATCCGTCAACTTTAAACGGCCAATATGGAAGAAATTGTCTAAAGTAATTTATTTATATAACTTATTATAAATCAATATAATTAAACCAAAACACTATTTAACAATTAGCATGTTGGTTTTGTGACCATGCATATTATTTTTGTCAGTTTATTATTATATAATGAGATTCACCTAATTTACAAAAGACATTTTATTGCACGCAAAGAACATGACCGATAATTAGACATTTAAAGTCATTAAACACTGATCAATTTAAATTATTTAGAAAAAAACCAAGGTAATGTCTATTAAAGAATGCCATGCTTTATTGGCTGAACCATGCAACAGCTGTTATTATAGGTAAAGTGTAAATTCATGCCATAGAATTATAAATACCCTTATAATATAATAGTTATATAGTTAGGCATAGAAGCCGGATGTACGACGTTAATCAGGCAACTTATGTTTGTCTGACTTATTTTACGTAAACATGCGTGATACAAATATATGTTTCAGTCAATTTGCATAAAACCGTAATATCTGAACCTTTCTCTGAATAAGTAAACTAACTTTGAGTAAAAACCATACAACAATCCATTTACTAGACCGTTGGAGAGACAGCTTTTTTTGAGCGTAAAAATAGTTATTGTTAGTTAACCATAAAAGATAGGGGCATGATGTATAGCACTTTTTTGTAGTAATTTTATAGATCTACGATTCTATAGTACATTGCTTTAGTGTGTCTACTGGTTTACGCGGCGTACGCGACTAAAGCTCCCAGGAGGCGAGATTTTTACAACTATGCGACCTCTTCCACAATTTACATAAAACCGTAATGTACTATTCACCGGAACCTTCCGGAAGAATTGCACTACCTTTAAGTAAAAACCGTTACCGTACAAAAATCAGTTCAGTAGATTTTGAGAAAATAATTATACATACAGACAGGTTTTGGGGACTTTGTTTTATAATATGTATAGATAGATATAGATTACACTTTTAAAAAAGGCTTTATAAACAACTTGTATATAAACTAAATATTGTTTAAAACATTTAAATTAAAACAATTAAATCTTATTTTATATTGAATTATTTAACAGCGCTAAATTAATTTAAAGATGTGTTAGTTTTCGTTGCTAATTATAAATTCGGATCTTGATTACTACATCATAAAAACTATTGCGTCTTCATTAAAAAATTAGCATAATTGTGTAAAGATAAATGCAGTTTTAAATTAACTTTATGCCTTGAAATATGAAATTCTTGTTTAATACATGTATTCAAAACTAACACTAGTGTACGATAGTAATAGTAAGATAGTTGCAAATTAAGCTATAAGTATGCTTTATTAACTTGTTATTCTTTTGCCTGTACAATTATTATATCTTATTTATTTATTATTATTAATTAATAATAAAATAAATAATTTTAATTATTAATTATTATTAAGTCTTATATTTATGTCTCAATACAAAGCAGTATAATTTGACAACAGTATACACAGAGTAGTATTGACGATCCGACATATACTCTCAATATTCTTAAATGTTGTTTTACAAAAAAAACGTGTTTTACATATAATATTTTATATATAATATATATATTATATATAATATATATATTATATATAAAATATTATATGTATATTTACAATTTTAAAAATTAAAATTAAAAGAGACACCGTCATTTTGCGATGATATAATTTGGTTTTATTAATAATAGATCAAAAAGTAGGAGAAAACAATAACATAATTTTTTCTCACTCACACCTGTACTATTTAGTTTTTAGCTCAAGGCTATTGATCTTTATAAAACGTGTTTATTTATTAAAAAACGTAAAATAATTCCTGTAGCTAAAATACTTCACTGAGTTAATTATTTATGTAGGTAAAATCAAAATTAACGTCGTATGGTCGTTACCACCCTCAAAGTACATGTAAATAATATTTTCCTTTCCTGAAAAACGCATGATAAATACTATTAAGTATATAATAAGTTTCAATAGAATAAGTGACTGGGTTTGAACACGCGATCGCCTGCAAAGTGTCACATAATTTGACTGTTCGGCCATTGTGTCCTCAAAATACTTTACTAAATAAAAAAATTATCTTTCCGTCATCCTGACGCAATAATTTAACAAAATGTAGACAAATGATATACTGTCATGTTCAGCCTGACACGGGCCGTCTGTTAGAATCATTGAGTTGTCGTAAAATGCACATGTAAATTGTGTACGAATGATGATACAAAAATTATTATTCCACTAGTGATATCCGCGACTTCGTTTTCGTCAACTTTTGTGTGAGAATACCCTCTATTAATTAATTATGGTTTTCCTGTTGCACGAAAAAAACCGGGAACATGTTAAATCAAATCAAATCAAATCAAATCAAAATAATCTTTATTCAAATAAACCATTTCAGGCACTTTTGAATCGTCAAGCATCAATACGATTAATGAAGCTACAACTGGTTCGGAATGTTGCTCTTACCGAGAAGAACCAGCAAGAAACTCGGCGGTCAATCTTTTAAATATTTTCAATTATACATTATTAAACCGCTGTCTTGTATGAAGCTGAAAGGATTTTCAAATCCAGGCTTTCTTATCAACTAAATAATCTTCAATTTTGTAATATGCTTTACGTATAAGCATATTTTTTACACTTGATTGGAATCTTTCTGTACACTGGTCTAGAATGGATTGAGGAATTTTATTATAGATGCGAATAGCGAGACCAACAAATGAGTTGCTAACTCTGCTGAGTCGCGACGCAGGTATCGCAAGCTGTTTGTGACCTCTCGTATGTCTATGATATACATCAAATTTTGTTTTATACGTACTTATATTTTTCCGTACAAATAGAATATTACTATATATATATTGTGAAGCTACAGTCAGTATGCCTATTTCTTGGAACTTTTCGCGAAGGGACTCACGTTGCTTCATATTATAGATAGCCCGTATGGCTCTTTTTTGGGCAACAAAAATCTTTTCTATATCGGTGTATAGCTTACCCCGGTGTATAGCTGTGACAAATTTTATCAGTATTGGTCCAGCGAATTAGCCGTGAAAGAGTTGTGAGAGCGAGTTGTTTAGTAGACAGTACTTTTTTAATCGTGACCACGGATAATAAACAAGGTATATGGATACGCGTCTAAAAATTTGCGACTTTTTCTTTCATAAATATAAAATTGTTTTATCGTAAGCATGTAACCTATGATCTCATATTGGAATTATATATTTTATTGGTACAATATTTTTATACAAAAAAAAACCTAATTCATTCATAAATAAATGAATACTAGTCACTATTTTTAGGTACTTTCATATAAAAATTTAATTGGCCTCTTAGATCTCAAATACCTGACATTTGGAATTTCAAATTTAAATTTACAGCACATCTAGGGTTGTGTATTTAATTAATTTATAGAATTAGACATTACTTCAGGTAATCCAAGATACGAAATTAATTAAAATAATTTAAAACCATGAGCTATCTATAAAAAAAATGTTCATAGACAATGAATAGAATGTCCATAGAGCACAAACTTTATTGTTTGTATTTACCATCCAAAACGTAAATTTCAAATTTATGGGTCTAATATTTTTGATTTATGTATTTTTTACAAGCAATATAACAGAACTAACTACTTTGCTATAATCCGCACGGGTTAAGTGAATGCATGCAAAGCCAATGTGTATGAAGCAGGCAAAATGTACGTACCTTATACATGCAGGACAAGCCACCACATGCACCCCAAGGCACAATTCACCAGCAACAACGCACACAAAAGCAGCACACACATCCACCACCACAATCTCGACGATCGGCTCCACGACAAAAATCGTCAGTACGATTTTTGTCGTGGTGGTGGGTGTGTGTGCTGCTTTTGTGTGCGTTGTTGCTGGTGAATTGTGCCTTGGGGTGCATGTGGTGGCTTGTCCTGCATGTATAAGGTACGTACATTTTGCCTGCTTCATACACATTGGCTTTGCATGCATTCACCTAACCCGTGCGGATTATAGCAAAGTAGTTAGTTCTGTTATATTGCTTGTAATATGGAATTCCGCAAAGTAACGCCTGCTTCTATAAATTATGTATTTTTGTCAACTTTTTGTTAAAAAAATCTAGATTGTTTAGAAATCAATGTATGTCACTACCGCATAACCATTATGATCAAATATCTACGCATTGCAAATTATGATTACAAAATAATGTCTTAGGCAAACAAGCTCATTTCAATCATGTTACTTCCTGAACATATATATTTATATCAGAGATTGGCAACCTGCGACATGCTAGTCAGACGCGGCTCTTTCAATGTAATAATCCTTAGGAATTTCAGAATTGAAAAAAATATATATCTTATAAAATCTTATAAGTCTTTTAAAAACATGAGGTCCTTTTGATGTAATAATAGATATGTTTTGAACAATATCTATATACAAAGAGATACTACTATTCTTTGAATTCATTTGTACTAAATCTCAATAGTTATGTTTTTGTTGACTTTTTATGAGCTGTTTTTAAATTTTCGCCTATGGCTCTTTAGTATTAGAAGGTTGCCGACCCCTAGTCTATATTTATGTATAGCATGAAAAAAAGCTCGTAGAAGGAAGTTGTTCTACGTTTATAATTAATACAAATCAATACATTTGAATACAAATGTTATCTTTATTTTATTATTATTGTAGTCAATAGACTAAATTTACATTTTTATTGTCCTGTATAAGTAACTGTAGTGAGATATTTATTCATAGTATATCTCTATTATGATTCAGAGGTTCGTGTATTTTACTCAACTTCAATTAAATATTTCACGTCGTCCTAAGCCGGTATCTAGTCTCACATAGCTACTGCATTCTACTCACCGTATTTTGCGACCTTGATTTTGAAATATAACGTGATATATAGATTCTTAATTTTTTGTTAATTTCCAATTGTCGGGTCTAGAACCACCTTGTATATATAAAAAAAAAACTAAAACAATAACGTATATATCTAACGTATATCTCGATAACGTTTCATGTCCATAGAGTTATTACTATAGAGAGGGGAGCTATAGGCAGACCTGTAGGTGAGAGTGACACAATAAATAAAGGAAGATGAAACTCGTATAATCACTATATCTTTGTCTAATCACACATAAAAATGAGAGATAGATAGATCACACTCATTTGCTTTTGCTATTTGTAATATGGTATATTTTAGGCTGACTTCAAATTCAAATTCAAAATATTATTTATTCTGGTAAACTTGTAAAACAAGAGCTTTTGAATCGTCAACTCTACCGTTGGTTCGGAAAGCTGTTCCCACCGAGAAGAGCCAGCGAGAAACTCGGCAGTTGCTGTTTTCAAAGTATAAATTCTTATCACTAGTTACATTAAGTCATACTGTCTTGTACAAGATCGAAGAGTAGCTATGTGTACGCATTCTTATTGTCCAAGTAATCCTCAACAGTTTCTATATTAGCTTTTTTTTATAGTGTTTTCAAACTGCTGCAATGGCAATGCTAAAATCGATTGCGGAATTTTATTATAGAATCTTATACCCAAATCCACAAACGACTTAAGTATAGTAACCGGCAATAAGTAATGCACATCGAGGCTTAGAGAGAGAAAATCGGCTAGATTCTGCTTCATAGAGCATTGTCTCTGTCGCACAGACTGACGAACCCGTGGGAAAAGTCACATACTAACTGAGTGACAGAGACAGCGCTCTACGAAACCGAACTGGCTGGCTGTTTCGTTCTAACCATTGATGTGCATGTTTATATACATCGCCAATCTTTTTATATTTATATGCACAAAAATTAAATTGACAAAAATATGTACTCTACTAAAATAAATGTATGTTCAGGACTCGGTTTATCTCATTCATTTAATATCCATGAATTATGGAAGACCTAAAGGCGTTGTTGTCACGTTATTGAAATCTTTTTGCTAACTCCGCAAAGTTTAAGTTCGTCAGTTGTTTTTTAGACGGTAAAGTCTTTTCAACAAATGGGATTTGCATTGAACTTATCAGCAGATATTGTATTTATTGACTTATAAAATAAAATAAAGGCAAATGCTGTTAAAAGCTACAACAATAACAGTTTTGTAACTTCATATTTATCACACAATATTTGCCTTTATTTTAAAGTGCCGTGTGGTATCCGGCTGCATAAAATAGACCACCCTCATTTCTTACCGAGGTGTCGTAAGAGGAGACTAAGGTAAGTTGTCGTCAGGCCGGTCGTAAAATACGTAGCCAAATCATGTGACAACATGTTTGTAGCATATTGTGCCGACCCCACTTAAAGTGGGATAAGGGCAGGAGAATGATGATTTGCCTTTATTTTAAACTATCTTATAGTTTATTATATTTTTATTTCTATATTTTACAATTGTATAAATATACTCTTAGTACCTGTGAATATATTTTAAACATTCTTTTCTAACAAAAGCTTGATTTCATTGCCACTGTCAATGTTTGAATCGGAGTTTATTGTTTGGAATGCGGTTCTAAACTATTGAATTATTAACGTGCCCATTTCTGTAAAAGTTGTTTGGAAGAATAGTTCAACAGCGAAAAGTAACATGAATAAAGAAAACTATAAAATATAAACTATAAAATATTTGTCTCAAGTCATTTAAATTAAATTTAGTAGCTTATTATCAATATTAAATTACATTTTAATCAATTCAAATAATCACTATTATCTATTATTTTATTCATTCAGTTTTCAACTTTAATCTATGTATAGTGTTTCGTTTTTTTTCTTTTTCTTCCTTCCTTTTTTTTCCATCATCCATTTTTTTTTCATTTCCTTTCTGTTACTTATAGGTTGGCTGGTAAAGATCCCTTTAAGGGATAAGTCCGCCTTTTGTTTATACAATAAAGAAATAAATAAATAAAAGAAATATAAAAATATATGCCTGAAAGCATATCAGTTTCACACTCATACAATTCAGAAATGAAATAAATATATATGGGACATAACACGGTGGTCCATACCCAAAGTAACTTAATACTACAGTTATTGGTGACAGATTATTAGTAAATACATACTCAAACAACTTTAAATAAATTCATAAATAGCATTAACAAAGTCAGCTTAATTGCCCCAAAATTAACACGAGGTTTTAGAATCTATACTTAAAAAAATCTAGTAATTTATCAATATTCAAATACAAAAATTATTAGTTCTTTTTAAAAACAATAAAATTAAACTAATTGTGCAAGACACAAGTAAATGTTTCTAAAATATATCCTGTTTAAAACACTTGATATTTTAGAATTAATTTCAGAACATTATCGGTATTTACCTTGAAGGTCGCTAGATAACGCCAATCAAAGTTTTTGCATGAATAAGACTGTGGAATTGTTTTGTTATGACTAATAGAAAAAGGGTAGTATATTCCAATGTATAATCAAATTTAATTCACTTGTATTAGAATTATAGCGTAGGGAAATATATCTTAACTAATTTATTTGAACGAGCATTCCTTTGTTTTTCATAATGTTTTAATTAAACTAATCTTAATTGTTTTTTTATAACTTAAATATACCTTTTCTAAAGTAGGTACGGTCATTGATCTATATAAACCGTGTTTCTTTTTTAAAACGTGAAATAATTCTTGTGGCTAAAATAGAATAGTAGATTTTTAGACAGAAATTAAAATACAAAAGTAATAATAAAATTCTTTTCCTATAATCCGCGATACAGTAAATAGAAAATATATATAGTGTTAACTGTATAGTGGACTATCCGTATTTTCATACTCGATACGTGCAGGATTCGTAAATACACATGCACAAACCTCCACCACTTACTTCCACCACAATACACAAGTACTAAACACTACGACAAAATCGCAAAGCTTTGCGAAGTCTATCTCCTGATGATGCTACAGTTGCGGGGCGAAACGATTGTTGAGTTTGTGATCCCTGGAGAATGGACTGGATGGCCGAAATCGTCCAGCCTCCTGCACTGGGCGATTACAGCCGCCGCCTCATGGGAAACAACCTAAACCAACCAAAGCCAAGTGATATCGACGCTTTAGGGAGTTTGTCGTTAAATCGAGTGACGTCACATAGAGATTACACTGTAAATATACGCGTTAGTAGGTAACTTTAGGTAATACTAGCAGCATCAGGTACTTACTCTGTTTCTTCACACATCACTCTCATTAAACCACGGCCTCTCCAGTCGGAATGTGTAGAGACTATCCTGATTTCGATAACAGAATGACAACTCGGAGCGAGTTTGTCCCAGATCTTAGCTTCACGATCCAAATGCCCCAAGACCTTGAGAATTCGCCGGAACTTAGGGTGAGGACAGTCATCTGATTTGTCTGTGTAGTCCACTTCCTGTAAAGAAAAAAAAATATTGAAATAAGATATAAAGATATGTCCTCCTTTATTTAATCTACATATTTCTGGATCATTTATTTGTTAACTTATCAATATATCTCGGAAAGTGTTTTTGTTTCTTAGTATTTCTTACACCTCGTAACTATAGGAGATATGCTGTAAAAGATCAAAATGTTAGGTATGAAACACTAATCGGATTAAATGGCTTTCCAAATACTTAGCATTATACGTGATCATTTTTATAGAATTAAAATTAAATGCAGTAAATTATTTTCAATAGAATGACGCCTAACGAAAGAAAGATTGATATACTCGATATATATACTACATGAAAAACAAATGGCAATGTGCCCTATGCTTGTTTTTTACTTTTTTAAACTCAACTTTTTATATTAGTGTCCATATTCAGATATAATCATCGATGCAAATTATCAAGGCTCATAAGGTAATATTCTCTCTACTAATTTAATAGTGGTTATAACTACTGGTTAGAGATACAACAATTATCTCATATTAGGTCTTGTTTACGGATTTCATCTGAAACAATTAAACTTATTGTATTCAAGATAAGTCTATAAAAAGTATCGCATAAAATATAAACCTTATTTATCGCTACGACTAATAAAAGATAATTAAATTTATGTGCAAAATTTCTTACAGGGAAGTCTTTTTAGAAACTATTTGATCAGATTGCAGATAAATCCAAAATAAAAAGTAAAATCAGAATATTTCAAAGACTAATACAGCCGTTATGTTTTATATTATTTGCGAACGATTGCTGATTTCAAGACTTTAAAAACTGTCTACTTCTCTTTAGTACAATCCATTGCCTCGTATTGTATTAGCGTTTGGGAAATTCTGGGAAAACCTTGTTTCTACGCTTAGAGAGAGCACAACGGCTCTCCTTTTCGGCCACGGCTTTATCCGACTAAAAAATTACTTAGCGATTGTGATATTCTCTCAATTAGGCAAATTTACATTCTACAAGTAACCCTACGCAAGCATAAACAAATCCCATATAACCCATCGTTTTTTAAAAAAAAAGGAGGCGGGATAAGGTATGTCCTATAGAGAGTTGTCGAACTTCTTTTGCTAGGTACCAATATCATTATGTTAGTGGAATATTATATAACAAAATAAATTACTATTTAAACATATATTAGGCTACAACTAAGAAATGTAAAAATCTTGTAACTGAGTGGCTTGAATTACTTTCATACAATGAATCTTATGAATACTTTGAAAAATTTACAATTATAAATACAAAATGTCAAGAAAAAAAAGTGGACTGCCGATAAAACAATAATTATTCTATTTATTAGCTTAACAATAAAATTATCTAATTAGAATATTATGTTAAAATTATTAAGATATTAACGTAATAGTTATTATTTTACCCATTTGTGAGAATATATTCTTTTAATTATGAATTCTAGCGTGCCAATCGCAACAACGGTGATTCCGAAAATCGTATGCAAATCTCTGCATTAATATATTTAAAACGAATTTTAATCAAGATGTTTAAATTAACTTTAATCATAATTAAATTGTGCACTTAATTTCGTTAATTGCATATATAATAGATTATTTTTTGCTTCGCTCACATATCGTAACTAAAAATCATATCACGCGTCTACCTGTGACATTCAGTTAACACCTGGGCGGAAGTTTCACGTTCTTTTGTCCTATAATAACTGCAGTTACAAGTTTAAGAACTAAGACAATTAACTGTTATTATTGCGGTAACACTTTTAAATAATATAATACTTTGGTAAGTATTAAACTTAGTTATACAAGTTTTGTATTACATACCTCTCTTTTAGCGATTCCATTTAGGATAACTCCTACGTATTCTCCATTTTCATTAACGACCGCTACCGAAACACCATCTACAAGGGAACTGGCGGCGTATTCTTCTAATTCAAAGCAACGAGATTCGGGAGTTTCCAACAGGTTGATTGTTTGGTTAAGAGGTTCGTCGAGGAAGAAAAATCTGCGAACAATACATATTAGTTAGAGTTAATCTTTTCAAATAAATTGTATCAATCTTAATCTAGCATAAATCAGTTAAATGAATATTCTAGTAAAAAGAGAAAAGTAATCGACTCTGCTACTGTTACTATGCCATTGCTTGGTATGAGCCTTCTATCTGCTTCTTCAGAGAAGTAGGAGCTTAGATACAATGCGGATTAGTAGGTAACCAGAATTCTTTAGAGACTTCCGTCACGATATTTTGTCCTTCATCGAAAAACGTTTCGTAAATTGCAAATATTGATTAAGCATATAAGTAACTTAATAACTCATTAGTTTGAACCCGTGATTTTTAAACCAATAGGTATGATTAGCAGTTTATCAGTTTAATATAAACGGAAAAATTATTATTCATACCCATTGGTTTTCTGATCGCTAAAACAATAGTCAAACTGGTTAAATTGGAGCTATTTGCTGATAACCTATTAGTTGCATTATTCAGTGTTCATTTTAAAATCTCTAACTTAGCACATTATTATCCGCCCTTTGCACATATGTAACACATGTTTTTCTTTAAGTTCGCATGTATTTTCTTTTTTTTTCCTTTTTGTGTTACAGTTTTATCTAATCTTATCTTATTATCCGTGCTAAATCAGGGTCATTGAGAAACGCGTCTCATCTAAATTTTCACCAAGAAACTTCCGCCTGATTTTCATAATTAGTATAAGAATAGAGTAGAGGGATTTTAAAAAATCAACAATATTGCACGTACACACACAAACTATAGTTAATTGTTAATATATATACCTCATGGGTCAAATCGTGATAAAATCGAGTTGTTATTTGGTTAGACAGTTGAATCCGCCTTGGTCACGAACTGACTTAGTCAGAACAATTCGTGACCAATGAATTTTTATGTTAAAAACTTATGTGTCTAATTGATATTTGCAATTTATCATACGCTTTTCGGTGTAAACATCGTGAGGAAACCTGCATATCTCCAGAGAATTGGGAATATGTGTAACCTACCAATACGCATTGGAGCAGCGTGTTAAGTTTTAGCTCCAACCCTTCTCTCCAAAAATGGAGAGAGGAGTCCTATGCCCAACAGTGGGATAGTACCAGGCCCTTACTTTACTTAAATATTTTATATAAACAAGCATCGATGTGTTTTGTTGTTGAAATGTGTTTTAGGAAAAACTCAAAACCCACTTAAATAGTCCGCTATGGTTTGGTCCGCAATTTTTTAAAGGTTTTGTTCGAATTCTTCCAGTCCAAATTCATATATTTGCTAAACAACAGTAGTTTCATGAAGGAAATCAAATTTAACATGGACTTTCAAATCAAATCAAATCAAATCAAATCAAAAACCTTTTATTTACAGATATATCACATTTAACTACGTACATAGGGTATAGAACGATACATAAAACTTACAGTATAAACAAAATCTCACAGTTCACAAAAACAAAGAAAAGAAACAAGCAAAAAAAAAAAAAGATACGCAGAGAAATGTGACCCTGTAAAAAGGAACACCACTCAGCGCGATTTGAGGAGATACCTCAACACTGGTTTTCAGTGGCGACCTCTTACTACCACTAATAATACGCCCAGAACGTCAGCGACAGTGAAATATATTAATAATTTTATATTTTTTTGCGTGAAACGATGAGTGAGAAAAATTTTTTTTTTTTTTTTTTTATATAAAACGAAAAATACAAACAAATTGGAGCCATGTGCCTTTTCGAAATTTTCAACGTAGCTATGTATGTATTAACCCAGTTATATATTATATAAAATCAATAATGGTAATACTTGGAAACTCCGGACATATAGCGAGACGGGTGACCATTGGCACTCCACAGCAGCATAAAATAGCATATGTTGGCCACTATTGAAATTGTCATGACATTGACTGCAAGTTTAATAAAAGTAATTTGTATGTTCGTTTAAAACTCTGTACAGTGCTTAATTTCCACAAAGGTGGTGGGATACTATTCCAACAGTTCGTTGCTGCATATTTGAAACTGCCGTGGAATGCAGCGGTATAGTGACGTGGCGTATATAAAATATGTGAAGAGCCGCGAGTATAAATAACTGAGATGCGATCATTTGGCCAATTGAATTTGGTGTACAAATATGTAGGCAACTTGTACTTTGCTATACCAAATAGTAAACTAGCGAAGTGAAGTTGACGTCTATAGCACATCTTCAATATCTTGGCACTGTTTAAAAATGGTGTCACATGAGAGCGTGGAGGAACTTTAAAGCAGAAACGTGCACATGCGTTCTGTACACGTTGTATAACGTTCTTAGTTCTCGCCAGTAGTCGCGGTCCCACAACCACATCCGCATAATTAAATTTTGACAGAATTAATGCTTCACAAAGATTTATGCGCACATTTGTGCTTAAATATTTTCTGATGTGATAGATTAATTTAAGCCTGTAAAAGCAACTTTTCACGGTATTAAGGATATGTTTTTCGAAACGCAAATTCTCATCAAACAAGACGCCTAAGTTTTTTGCCTCACTAACCCTCTTTATAGCCTTATTTTGTACGCAGATATTCAAATTCATTGCAGATATCTTTCTGACTTGAGCTTTTGTCCCTATTATCATATACTTAGTTTTATCGGCGTTAAGTTGCAGACTATTTGCATCAGACCACATTGCTAACCGATTTAAATCCTCATTTAATTTAGCTGCAGCTGTAAGAGCATCATTCGGACTGAAAGATATATATAGCTGAATATCATCAGCAAAAATGTGATATCGACAGTTCCTAATAGTTATTATTATATCAGCACAGTACAAGATATACAACAAGGGACCCAAAATAGACCCTTGGGGAACACCTCGAGTAACAGGGCTACATTGAGAAGTACTTCGAGACCCATCTTCATTTAATACCTCCACAACTTGGGTTCTGTTGTTGAGATAACTATCAAACCACTTAATTACTTCTGGACTAAATCCATAATAATGAAGTTTAGCCAAAAGTAAGGACAAATTAATGGTGTCAAAGGCCCTAGAGTAATCCAGTAGTACTAAGATAGTTCCCGCACCCTTATCTTGAGCACTTAGAATATTATCTACGACGTCAAGTAACGCCGTTGTAGTACTTCTGTGTTTCCTGAAGCCCGACTGGACGCTAGGTAAGATGTTATTTTGTTCCAAATATTCTGATACTTGCAAATACACAATTCTTTCCAAAATTTTGGAGAGACATGGTAGAATACTTATCGGACGCAAATCACTATACAGAATGGGATTTTCAATCTTAGGGATTGGTTTTACCACAGCGTTTTGCCATACTCTGGGAAACACACTGGTTTCTATAGATGTGTTTACAATTACACCAATTATCTTAATTATGTGTGCATAACTGGATTTTAACATTTCTAGCGAAATTCCATCCGAACCAATAGCATTTGATTTTAGACTGCGAAATGCTTAAATTATGGCCGATTCATCAACAGTTTTTAATGTAAAAGTACTACTTCCGTGCCTGTTTGATAAGTAATAACTTAATTCTCCAGGCAATGCATGACCTCTACCAGAAATATTTAAGAAATAGTTATTAATTATTTGGGGATCGTTTAAAATATTGGGTAATATACAGTTTTTAGAGTTTTTGTATTTAACTGTCCGTCTTAGATTTTTCCAAAGGAGTGAAGGGTTCTTAGTATTATTATTTATAAACATAGAATAATATACAGTTTTCTCATTTTCAAGAGCGTTTTGCACCTCATTTTTTAACATCTTATAATAATCATAGTGCCTATCCAGTTTTGTCTTACGCGCTTTTAAATAAGCTTTGTCACGAGTTTGCATCATCAATTTCATATTATATGTAATCCATGGATACTGAAAGTCTTTAAGGAAAGTGGCCTTTATTGGTGCCAGGGTATCAAACACATAAAGAAGGTTAGAATTTAGTTCAGAGACCATGACATTGACATCTCCAGCATCTTTAAGCTGATCCCAGTTTACAGCATTCAAGTAAAAACTAAGCATATTCGAATCAATATCTTTTATTTTTCGGTAGTATTTTAATCTAGTTTTAGGCCTAGTTTTCATAATTTTTAACTCACAAGCTACAAATGCATGCCTACTAAGATCACTTATATGATCTACCCAAATTTTACTAAGGCTTTTATCGGTGCAAATTACATCGATAAGCGTTTCGCTGTGGCTAGTAAAATGAGTAGGCTCATTAACATATTGACTCATATTGGTGTAAGTTAAAAATTCGATTAGCATTTTTGTGTTAATATGATTTGAATCCATGTAATTTATATTGAAATCTCCTAGTAAAACAATCTGATCAGCTCGTGCGAAAGAGCCGTACGATTCAGTTAATGCATTTAAGAATGTACATGTATTTAACCATGGTGGTCTATACGCAGTTCCAATGATAACCGTTTTACCACAAAAGCACACACTGAGCCACATCTGCTCAACCATGGAAACTTCAGGATGAGTAAGTATTCTCACTGGGATGCCAGATTTAATGTAGAACCCAACACCACCCCCTCGAGACCTGACCTGTGATGAACGCGGCTTATGACAGAGGTGATAACCAGGCACAGAAGGGGCTCGCCCTGTTTCTCCCGGTCGTAGCCACGTCTCATTTATACCCATAATATCTACCTGATGCCGTACCATAGCTACAAGAAATTCATCATGCCTACTTCCGAGCGAACCCGGGTTCAAGAAACCAATTTTAAGTTGCCGTTTGCCTAACATTGTAATAAAATAACTATAGTTAATAGTAATAAGAAGTGGCATGACAAATTATTAAGAAAAAATATGAGAAAGTTATTTAAAAATAATAAATGATTGCTATAGGTCACATTTCTCTTACAATATAGATAAAATTCACATAACATATTATTCTTAAAGAAATAATGCAAGATAAGCAGTATAAAAAAAAATAATGCTAAATGAGCTTTTAAAAAAAGGATCGTTTTAATTAAGTATAATGAACTATAATAAAAAATACTGAAAATTTCCACTAGTAAAATGAGTAAAATATAAACTATAAAATATAAAAATATGAGTAAAACATTATAATCACAACTTTTAATTTTTACATCTAACAAATATGTTACGGACCAAAAACCTTTGTAATGTCCGACTCATTTAGAATACGGTGTACCTCGGTTTCTATGTTACGACGGGCAAAGATCCGCCCTGTCTTGGTCCATATGAACCGCCATGCTTTGTTCCGGCCCTCTTCCCGAGTTTTATAAAAGAGGCGTCTATTCGCTGCAGTTAAACGCTCGTTTAAATAAAACCGCCGCGGTTCACCTTCCACGATACCGGACGAGTCAATAGCGCGACGTACGCACGCAGCACGCAGCATATCGTCGCGCACGGCCCGCCGCGCCAGCCGCACCACAACCGGTCGCGGTCGCTCGCGCTCGCTGCCATCCTCTGTATTCCGACGTCCCCTTCTCTCTGCACTAACGATATCTCTTTCGTCAAAATTGAGACCAATTTTTTTGGCCACTAGTTGGACAATGTGTGTGAGATTTTCCTGAGGTTTTTCCGGCAAACAAGCTATTTCGACGTCATTAAGAAGATATTCTTGTTCACGCGCGTTTAGCTCAGCCCGCAGTGATGCTATGGTTTCTGAGGAGTCCGTAGACCTAGATGCCTCCTGGACGTTTTCCAAGGCCTCCAATCTATTTTTAATAAGATCGACGCGTTTGACGCAGTCAGACAATGATGTATTCAAACGAGATAGTTCTTCTCTAAAATCTGACACTTCCCGCCTCATCGAGAAAATTTCGGAACGCAATAATCGGATTTCGTGAACAATCGAACTGATGGGAATATCTTCATTTAAGATGGCATCGCTGTGAGTGCCCATCTCATCATTTACGGACTCATGGGATGCTGCTGCACTTACAGGGGTACACATTTTAGGTGCCGCATCGGATTTTGGTTTACAGCGCCCGCAGAGCCACTTAGGCGATATTCGACCTTCGGCGCTTATGTTGACACACGAGCGATGATACATTGTAGAACACTTTGCGCATTTAGCGCCCTCTTTCAGAAACTTTCCACAATGATGACACTTATTAGCCATAGCGAATGGATCGATAAACGCTTAGTGTTTCAACAAAATTTCACTAGATGGCAATGATAGATTAAAATTTTTGAATGTTTTGTTTTTTGATTGTTTTTTGTGTTATATTTATATTTAGACGATGGAAGGATGTCGTTGCACAGTATGAAAGACAAATATGTGATAGCCACAGTTGCAGTTCACAATTATTGCAATTAGTAAACAGTTTTAAACACCAAAGTACTATTGAGGGTAAACACTTAAAAACAGCTGACCGTCAGCTGTTATTCTCAGCTGTTTTTACTTTAATATAAACTTTTAACAACAGTTTTTATTAATATAGACACATCAAACACACAATCACAGCTCATCAATTAACTTTCGCAGATAGATAAAGAGTTTACTTATTTTTAAACGTCTTAAAATGTTAAGAACAACTTTATGTCACTGACGTTCGTGACGTCTTCCTATTGCATTTATTATACGACTTTCGAATCGTATAATAAATGCAATAGGAACTGCTATTTAACCCCCCGGATCGATCTGATTTTTGTGATGGAGATATTTGCAGGGTTGGATAGCGATAGAAGCTACTGAGTATTACAGGACAACGGTCCATGCGGACGAAGTCGCGGGTAAAAGCTAGTCAATATTATAATTCAAATACCTTCTTAAGAAATTTATAACAGCGTCTTTATCGTTTGGCGTTAGCTTCCTCAGTGTGAAGGGATGTGCAATCGCCCGCGGGCGGATATTAAGCTCGGAGAGCTGCTTAGGTAGATTGTCTGCCAACTGCAACAAACACATTTATATTTATACAGTATTCCACCAATATTTATAATACAATATACTAAAATACCATATAATGCGCAATAATAACTATCAGATCTTACAATTTATTATCCAGGGAAAGATCCAGGGAAGAAAACCCGGAAGAAGGAGAATATCCTGGCTTAAATAGTTGAGACAGGTCGTACAGCAAGAGTACCCGATCGCTATTTCGGGCAGCAGCTTCTAAAATAAAGATAGCCATGATGGTTGCCATGATAGCAGATGGCACGAAAAGAAGAAGATACTAAAATACAATATACTTTACGAACACAATTTACTTCGATCACGTACGCGCTTTAAAACATTGGCTAAAGCTAGTAACAAAATTAAGATATAACCTTAATTAACAAAGCAGGTAAATCTAATTTTAGTTGAGTAGGAAGAAAATATCAATATTGTTACAATTGAGAAAAAATAAGAGAAATAATACCCAAGAAGTTACGCTCTCTGCCATGCCACGAATAGAGGTGATCCAGAATGACATGGGAGTCATCCCATGAGGTAGCATGTATACGAAGTTTATGCGTCATCGTAACCCGATATGGGGAACAAAACATATGACATAGTACTTTATTGTCATCTTCTTACTCATCTTCAAATTAGACTTGATCATATTAAACCGGAATGTACTACATCTTAATCTGAGTGTACATCAAATATTCGTATATGAAAAGTGTCAGATGAATTCCACGGAAATTAAATAAACTAGTAAGGAATATTTAAACAAGTTTCTTAAATAAAAATAAACGTTCGTAATTTTTAATGTACATCTCCCTGTTTTATTATCATAATATTTTGTCTTTTGGTGGTCCGAAACATGATCAAAATGTAATCGACTAGGGTTTGCTTAAATCTAGTTTATTGGTAATAGTCTGTAACTATAGTTTAGCGATAATAATAATAATCGTCAATTCAGTATTAGACTAAACTGCAACTAACTGGAAATTTCGACAGCTAAAGAATATCACGAATTCTTGTTCCATTAATTAGTCTTTTTTTATTGAACGATGAATTTTAGTTTTATTGAACGATGACGATGATCCACGGACCTTTGTTAGTCATGAAAGTTATGGCTAATAATAATATACAATTAATTTCAAGTTTAAAAAAGTTTATAAAGCTTTTGAGAATTAAATGACTTAATAAATTACGTTATAAATAGTGTTTCACGAATTATTCTTATTAGGATAAATAATTTTATGTCAAAGCGATATAAAGAAAGAAGACTTCCCTATTAGAAATTTAATTTATTTTTGTCAATGAATTTGCGTAGGTATAATATAAAAATATCTATAAATAAAATTTAATAGAAGTTTTCTTACTTGATGAGTTCATGTTTCATTTTAGATCTTTATATTGTTTATTTGTCATAACGATTTCTTACGATATCTTGAGTAATCCAGTATTTGAATTAAAGCATTAGAAACTTTATAATACAAAGCTTACTGTAATGGCTAATAAGATGATATCATTCAAGTTGCCTTTCTTTCAAATCGTAAATCGCTAAATATTAAAATTCGTGACTTGCAAAGCGTGGGCCAATTTTGTATCGATATCGATTACGATGTCCTAAATTGATATTTATGTTTCGCAAATTAAGGGCCGTAATTGTTTGTAGTTTTAGATGTCCTGTTTAGTACAAAGTAGATTACTTCACCAATCTACGTGCTCGCTGCATTTGCATAGAACTGTATCACCTTGAGAGTTAAATTATTCTCCCCCCTTTGTAGTTTATTTAAGCTTTGCTGCATTCCAGTTTATCTGTCCACATCCTCATGCCATTCTTAAGTATCTTTAATAGTACATGCCTCGTTAGATATACCGCGGTTAGAATTGCAATAATGCTTTTGTTATTTATCAATATTCTATAGTGTATTTCGTCACGTTTGCGTATGTCTATTATTTGAATGATAACATATTTCGCCTGGTCAACTAGTGTTTAAACTAACAGCCTTTTACTTTCCAACTGCTGGCCATAGGCCTCCTATTCCCTTTTTGAATAGAAGGGTTTGGAACTTAGACTTCTACGTGGCTCCAATAGCTGTAGCTAAGGAATCTCTCATACTATGATATATAGTATGCAATTTTTATTGTACAGCAGGCCTACCATGAACTTTTAGATAACGATTCAATCCAAAGTCAGTATCTAAACTGAACCGCTTTCTTTTCGTACCATGCAGTGTGAATTGCATTGGGGTCGTAATGTTTGAAAAGGATTACGTTATATGAACTATAGATAACTCTTGCCTCTTTTACTCACATGTTTTTACGACGCATTCCGAACGCTCATTCGGCAACGACTTAAAGTGTGCGTCTTTAAGACGTCATGGTATGAAAAAGCAAAACAATTTAGTTTACGTCTTCAATTGAGTCGCAATAAGAGTTCATGGTAGTAGTTTCGTAAAGAGACAGATCGATCCTAATACCAAAAATCGCCAACTTTATAAAAAATAATTTACGTCGTATTTAATTCTTTGGTGTACAAAAGACATTGAATTTATTTTGCCATAATCCATAAATAAGTGCGCGGAGTCCAATATTTTCTACATCAGAATTACGTAAATAACAAAAAAATATATTTTGCTGTATATTTTGTTTTAATTAAGCTTATAACATATTTAGTATTATTATTGAGGGATATATTTATTGTCGTTGGGGTTGTGAGTTCGGAACACGAGTTCAAACCCGGCCAGGCACCAATGAGTTTTTCTATTCAAACTCATATGTCTTATTAATAATTGCAATTTATCACACGCTTTTCGGTGAAAGAAAACATCGCGAGGAAACCTGCATATCTCTAGAGAATTCTGGAGATATGTGTAACCTACCAATCCGCATTGGAGCAGCGTGGTAGGTCTTAGCTCCAAACCTTCTCTTCAGAAATGGAGAGAGGAGGCCTTGTCCCAGCAGTGGGATTGTAACAGGCTGCTACTTTTTACATAAGTATTAACAGAAATTAAATCTCAATGATGTATTGAATGGATTGTATATATTCTATAGCTTACGAGACAGGTCAAATGACTGGTCATTGACGCGGAACGATAACGAACACGTCGTACAGACATCATAATGTATCGGAATAAATAAATAAACTTACATACTTGAACTTTTTATGATTATATGTTTTTTTTAAATACTTCTACTTTTTATCAATATGTTAAGGCGAGCTAGGTATACTTTGTTAAGAGCTATGTCATTTGGGCGAAGCTGAACCTATCTGAATTTCGAAAATTCAAATTATGATTAATGCGGTACGGTTTTTTCATGTTTTTCACTTGCAAGTATATTTTATAATCGTAATTATAAGAATGTAAAAAGTGTATAGTGGATTAGTTGGGAACACTATTCTATAAAGTTGTGTTGATCACACAACAAAAATTCATTAAATTGCCTTATTTAAAAATTTGTTCGGATAATTAACATGCAGAAATTTTATGCATGCTTTGGGCACACACTTAAATATAAGGCTAACTTCTTATAATTTAATTTGTATTTTTGTTTCGCTAAAACATACGAAACAGCAAAGTGTAGAGCGTAGAAACCCTACTAGCGTCGGGAAACGTCGTCCTGAGGGTGCTTCCTATGGAGCCGGACCTAGGCTTAGGGCGACGCGTAGTCGAGGGCTATGATTACACTTTGCGACCTTGGAAGGGTGGCGAGAAGCCACGACCAACCGACGTCAGAAAACTGGGACCTCGTCTTCGCCGGCGCAGAGGCTGTGTGTGTGTGTATTACTTATTTCTATGTTTGCGATCGTTATTTAATCGTCAGAGTCATATAGGATGCTTTTTGGACGCCTATATTTTCGGTGATCAGACCTAACTGGGATGAAGGTGGAAGCAACTGAAATAAGAGAGTTCGAGCGTATCTCGGATTTCTCAAAGTAAGACTTCGAAAAACGTTTTAAGACATGAGTAATGGTGGGAAAAGCCAGATCTCTTTGGATATAAGAGTCTCTCGGTTATATATTATAAGGGTGCATTTAATATTTTTCTTGGAGTCGCAATAATTTTAATTTATACCTAACACCTTGACCTTAGGTATGTATTTTATGTTATACTTTATTATTTGCCGTTTATACAAACAAGTATTGCGACATTAATGTTTAAACCGAGTTTTTGTATAATATTACCACTTGCATTCATTATCTATGTGCCTTGGTGGTAATAAGCTGTGATAGCCAGCGGTGAGACCGTGCGGCTTACAAGAGGGTCACGGGTTCAAACCCAGCGCAGGCCACCAACGAGTTTTAAGTATCTATGCGATGTTAAAACAAATTCTCTAACTACCAAGTTTCACGGAAAGAGATCTCTCTTTAAAGTTAAGTTTGTATGTTCTTTTTTTGTATAAACTACTTAAAATTTAATATTGAGGATAAAATTCTAATTAGTTCTAATTAAAAGAGGCAAAAATAATTGAAAAATGTTATTATATATTGAATTCTATGAAAATATGCTATCTATTATAAATAGTTTCCGATCGACGTACTATAATATATTTCTAAAATAAAACTAAGTAATAACAATATTGTTTCAAAAAAAATGAAATAATATTAACTAAAGACTTAAATATAAATACAAGAATATTACTAGCTGCGTAGCATTCTATATAAAATCTATATTTAGAACTATTATAAAAACATGTGTCATTAAATATAATTAGACCTAGCTCAAAAAATTAATAAATTTTAATTTCCGCTATAAATTTTTTTCCTTAAATTTGTGGTGTCTTATTTTTCTATATTTAAGGTATTACGTAAGAAGTATTTTTTTTGTAAATCCAAATTCCGTTTTATTTTTGGTCTTTTCTTAAATAACATAATACTTGACAAGTATTATGTTATTTAAGTTTATTATTTTTATTATTTATAATACAAATACTGAGCCTTTGTGTGTGTTCTGGCTGCTTAAAAATATTATTGAATTACTTCCATCGTATCGTATCCAAAAACCAAGACTGAAATCGTAAGTAAAGTTAGATAATTTTCAAAGAGTCTGATATAAATTACCGCCGCCGAAATAAGTCTGGCAGTTTTATAATAATATTTTCTGAAACATACATAAAAATCAGAAATGAGACTTTAGATCTTCCCATAAATCTCCCTCGCAGGTAGACTTAATTCCGCCACTTACGCTGTTAGAAAAATAAGACATCTAACCGATGTTGAAACAGCGCGACTTGTTTGTTTTGCTTATTTCCACAGCATGTCATACAAAAAAATAGTACTGTGGGGCAAAGCCGCCGATATAGAAAAGATTTTTGTTGCTCAGAAAAGAGTCATACGGACTATCTATAATGAAGCAAGGTGTGGAAAGTTCAAAGAAATAGGCATACTTACTGTAGCGTCACAACATATATACATATGGTAATATTTGATTCGTACGGAAAAATATCCATATCTATAAGACGAAATTTAATGTATATACAACATACAAGACGTACAAGAGGTCACAATAAGCTTGTATCTCGACTCAGCAGAGATAGCAACTGAATGAGTTGAGTTGGTCTCGGTATTCGCTTTTACCATAAAATTCCGCAATCCACACTAGACTAGTCTACAGGAAGGTTTAAATCAAATGTAAGAGATATGCTTATACATAAAGGATATTACAAAATTGAAGATTATTTGGATGATAAAAATGGATATGAAAATCCTTTCAGCTTCATACAAGACCGCGGTTTTATAATGTAAAATTGAAAATGTTTAAAAGATTAACCGCCGAGATTCTTGCTGATTCTTCTGGGTATGAGCAACATTCCAAACCAGATGTAGCTTCACTAATCATATTGATTCTTGACGATTCAAAAGTCCCCGAAAGAGCTTACTTGAATAAAGAATATTTTGATTTTGAAGAAAAGCAAGTATAATTTTTACCTACAAAGAATGACCTTGCGATCAAATAAATAGTGAATCTTTTGTGTGTGTCTAGCGGGATGTTGCGCTCACCCGATTGGTATGGTTACTTACAAAAATTATTAAATTACCTCCCTGAGTATCATATCTAAAAATCAAGACTGAGATCTTAAGTAATGTTACATATTTTTTTTGGAAGCTTTAAAGCTTATTACCTGTAAACGGGCCCACGGGCTAAGCTACCTGATATGCATACTAATAACTAACACTACCTTATTCTATACATTTTATTTCTGAGAAGATAAGTTCCGTCTGGGGGCCTTGGGATATTAAATCTATTACACGACAGACAGTACATAGAAATTTTATTAAAACATATAAAAGTTCATAAATTTGAATTGCAGTAATTTAAACAAGTCTGTTTGTTACGTTTTATATCTTGAGTTACGTTGAAGCCTAACTTTTCTTTTAATTTTGACTGCTTACTGACTTACCTTAGTCGCCTTTGACGACACCTATGTAAGAAGTGTGGTCTATTCTACCCAGCCGGATACCACACGGCGGGTCAATTTTCTTTAGTCTCCTTTTATTACAACTTGGTAAGAAATGAGGGTGGTAAGTTCTAATCAGTAGGACAATACACGACGGTTTAACTTACCTTAGTCGCCTTTTACGACACCTCGGTAAGAAATGAGGATGGTCTATTCTACTCAGCCGGATACCACACGGCGGGATACAATGGACTCCAAATAGCGGAAAATATAACAAATTACCGTGGCATGTAATCAAAAGTATATAATTATTTATGGGCGTTGTGGAACACCGGAACATAAGCGTGCCAATTAGTGAGTTCACATTTCTGTATGGCTGCCTTTTACCAAAATTAATATATTTAACTTTATCATTTTATGTGCATGTGCACATTGTATTATTTTATCTTAATTTTTTAAATTTAAAATGTAATGTTACGAATAAGATTTTAAAGTTTTTGATTTGATTACATTCATTTTTATGACACTAAGCTAATTAAACTTAATATTAGTCCATTATTTTAATAAGATAATTCATAAATAAGCAAATTGTGATTATATTTAATTCAGATTCAAATTTTATTTATTTGCTTAAATACATGATGATCTTACATAAATGTAATGTAGAAAGACGCGTTATGCCTAAAATAACCATGTAGAATAGATAAATAATTTTAATAATTTTAAAGTTCTAAAACTTTCTTCAGTGTAATTACGTCGGAATCGTAAAAGTCAAATGATCTGTGAGCTTTTAATATTTACTGATGGATCGGGTTTTGACGACGGATTCAGTCAGATAAAACTGTAAGATCTTTCTTAGTATCTATATATATAAAACAAAGTCGGGTTTGTTACAACACTTAAAACTCGAGGTCTGCTGGACCAATTTTCATGGTTTTTGATTCGTTGGATTTGTCTCCGCCCCGAATTTAAGAATACATCTTAAAAATAATGAAAAATTGACGATTACATAATTATGAAAATAAATAAATGTTCATTCGTTTCGTACCCGTCAAACATTTGTTATAATCCTGTCGAATACTGTAAATAATGCATGCGTTCATAGATGTATTTTGTGTAAACTTTTTAAAAGGGGTGAATAAACTATTGTCTGTATTTCTTTTAAATCAATTAAAAAGGTTGAAAAGTGCATTAAGCAGATACATAGAAGTTCCTCAAATATTTATGCGTGCGTACAGATATAATGACAAATGATTTACATTAACGCGAGCGTTAAGAAATTTATTTTGTCATTGTATTACGTTCATCAAAACCTAAATTAATTCAGCTAAAAGGTAACCGACATTCATTGACATTCAGGTGGTACGAAGTTCGCCGGGTCAGCTACTATCATTATATATACTTTTAAGAGATTTATATTATTTTAATACTGCATACTTAACAATCCAACCATGTCTCATTAAGCCTCATTCTCGTCACATATTCCACTTTTAATACCCGTTTGGTCACAAGACTTTCGTACTTTCTAATGAGAAATATAATGATATTTCCATACCATCTTTATTGTATCATTTCTCGTCTTTTATATGATGGGTGCAACTTTCAATCCTTGTTACACACACATCCACCTTAACGTTTTCATATCATTTGTAAGCACACTTCTTTTATCCGTCTTTTTCATTGCCCAACTTTCTGATTTATACAATACTCACGGGTCTTATAACCGTTTTCTTCAGCGTCTTATCTTCAATAATTTGAAATAGTGTTGGAATCGTTCTGGCTATTCTAGTTAGAATTTATTATGATTTTAGACTTTTGACGATATATTCACATTTTGCATGCGTTATTTCCGACATCAAAAGAACCTCTGTGAACTTGGCAGCCGACTTTCGAAAAAAAAATTTTTGAAATTACCATCGGGTTCTCCATCGTTTGTACCCGTTTGTACCACTTTAATTTTCGTTTGTACCTCAAACCAAAAAAAATTACAGAATTTTCAAAATTTGACCCGCAGCCCACTTTGGAAAATCGAAAATTTTCCAAAGGATTCTGATTCAGGGTCGTTTGTACCCGTTTGTACCACTTTTATTTTTCATTTTTCTAAAAACCCAAAAAAGTTACAGCGGTTTGAAAATTTTGAAAAATTAACTTATTACATTTTTAAAATTTCGAAAATCTGAAAACGGGGATCGACGCGGAATCGTTTGTACCCGCAGAAATCACTTTCGTTTTCGTTTCTACCTCAAACCAAAAAAATTTAAGAGCGTTTACAATTTTGAAAAACCAAAGATAAGATAATTTCCGCAATTTTTGAGATATTTCAATTTTGGAAACTTCGATCGGTAGGTGACAGCGCCGTGAGGATTGTACCGCTTTTTGTTTCTTTTGAATCTCAAACCAGAAAAATTTGCGAGCGTTTTGAAAATTTAAAAAAAAAACAATTTCCACAATTTTTGGAAATTTGAAAATCTGGAAACGGGGATCGGCGCGGAATTGTTTGTGCCCGCAGAAATCACTTTCGTTTTCGTTTTTACCTCAAACCAAAAAAATTTAAGAGCGTTTACAATTTTGAAAAACCAAAGATAAGATAATTTCCGCAATTTTTGAGATATTTCAATTTTGGAAACTTCGATCGATAGGTGACAGCACCGTGAGGATTGTACCGCTTTTTGTTTCTTTTGAATCTCAAACCGGAAAATTTGCGAGCGTTTTGAAAATTTCAAAAAAATCAATTTCCACAATTTTTGGAAATTCGAAAATCTGGAAACGGGGATCGACGCGGAATCGTTTGTACCCGCAGAAACCACTTACGTTTTTGTTTGTCCTTCAAACCGAAAAAAGTTACAGAATTTTCAAAATTTGACCCGCAGCCCACTTTTGAAAATCGTAAATTTTCCAAAAGGGTCTGATTCAGGGTCGTTTGTACCCGTTTGTACCACTTTTATTTTTCATTTTTCTCAAAACCCAAAAAAGTTACAGCGTATTGAAAATTTGAAAAATTATTTTTTGACATTTTCAAAATTTCGAAAATCCGCAAATGGGGATCGACGCGGAATCGTTTGTACCCGCAGAAATCACTTTCGTTTTCGTTTCTACCTCAAACCAAAAAAAATTACGAGCGTTTTCAATTTTGAAAAACCAAAGATAAGATAATTTCCGCAATTTTTGAAGTATTTCAATTTTGGAAACTTCGATCGATAGGTGACAGCGCCGTGAGGATTGTACCGCTTTTCATTTCTTTTGAATCTCAAACCGGAAAATTTGCGAGCGTTTTGAAAATTTCAAAAAAATCAATTTCCACAATTTTTGGAAATTCGAAAATCCGCAAACGGGGATCGACGCGGAATCGTTTGTACCCGCAGAAATCACTTTCGTTTTCGTTTCTACCTCAAACCAAAAAAAATTACGAGCGTTTTCAATTTTGAAAAACCAAAGATAAGATAATTTCCGCAATTTTTGTGATATTTCAATTTTGGAAATTTCGATCGATAGGTGACAGCGCCGTGAGGATTGTACCGCTTTTTGTTTCTTTTGAATCTCAAACCGAAAAATTTTCGAGCGTTTTGAAAATTTCAAAAAAATCAATTTCCACAATTTTTGGAAATTCGAAAATCCGCAAACGGGGATCGACGCGGAATCGTTTGTACCCGCAGAAATCACTTTCGTTTTCGTTTCTACCTCAAACCAAAAAAAGTTACGAGCGTTTTCAATTTTGAAAAACCAAAGATAAGATAATTTCCGCAATTTTTGAGATATTTCAATTTTGGAAATTTCGATCGATAGGTGACAGCGCCGTGAGGATTGTACCGCTTTTTGTTTCTTTTGAATCTCAAACCGAAAAATTTTCGAGCGTTTTGAAAGTTTTGGAAATTTCGATTCCGCGTCGATCCCCGTTTCCAGATTTTCGAATTTCCAAAAATTGTGGAAATTGATTTTTTTGAAATTTTCAAAACGCTCGCAAATTTTCCGGTTTGAGATTCAAAAGTAACAAAAAGCGGTACAATCCTCACGGCGCTGTCACCTATCGATCGAAATTTCCAAAATTGAAATATCTCAAAAATTGCGGAAATTATCTTATCTTTGGTTTTTCAAAATTGAAAACGCTCGTAACTTTTTTGGTTTGAGGTAGAAACGAAAACGAAAGTGATTTCTGCGGGTACAAACGATTCCGCGTCGATCCCCGTTTGCGGATTTTCGAATTTCCAAAAATTGTGGAAATTGATTTTTTTGAAATTTTCAAAACGCTCGAAAATTTTCCGGTTTGAGATTCAAAAGAAACAAAAAGCGGTAAAATCCTCACGGCGCTGTCACCTATCGATCGAAATTTCCAAAATTGAAATATCTCAAAAATTGCGGAAATTATCTTATCTTTGGTTTTTCAAAATTGAAAACGCTCGTAACTTTTTTTGGTTTGAGGTAGAAACGAAAACGAAAGTGATTTCTGCGGGTACAAACGATTCCGCGTCGATCCCCGTTTGCGGATTTTCGAATTTCCAAAAATTGTGGAAATTGATTTTTTTGAAATTTTCAAAACGCTCGAAAATTTTTCGGTTTGAGATTCAAAAGAAACAAAAAGCGGTACAATCCTCACGGCGCTGTCACCTATCGATCGAAATTTCCAAAATTGAAATATCTCAAAAATTGCGGAAATTATCTTATCTTTGGTTTTTCAAAATTGAAAACGCTCGTAACTTTTTTTGGTTTGAGGTAGAAACGAAAACGAAAGTGATTTCTGCGGGTACAAACGATTCCGCGTCGATCCCCGTTTGCGGATTTTCGAATTTCCAAAAATTGTGGAAATTGATTTTTTTGAAATTTTCAAAACGCTCGAAAATTTTCCGGTTTGAGATTCAAAAGAAACAAAAAGCGGTACAATCCTCACGGCGCTGTCACCTATCGATCCCCGTTTGCAGATTTGAAATATCTCAAAAATTGCGGAAATTATCTTATCTTTGGTTTTTCAAAATTGAAAACGCTCGTAATTTTTTTTGGTTTGAGGTAGAAACGAAAACGAAAGTGATTTCTGCGGGTACAAACGATTCCGCGTCGATCCCCGTTTGCGGATTTTCGAATTTCCAAAAATTGTGGAAATTGATTTTTTTGAAATTTTCAAAACGCTCGAAAATTTTTCGGTTTGAGATTCAAAAGAAACAAAAAGCGGTATAATCCTCACGGCGCTGTCACCTATCGATCGAAATTTCCAAAATTGAAATATCTCAAAAATTGCGGAAATTATCTTATCTTTGGTTTTTCAAAATTGAAAACGCTCGTAACTTTTTTTGGTTTGAGGTAGAAACGAAAACGAAAGTGATTTCTGCGGGTACAAACGATTCCGCGTCGATCCCCGTTTGCGGATTTTCGAATTTCCAAAAATTGTGGAAATTGATTTTTTTGAAATTTTCAAAACGCTCGAAAATTTTTCGGTTTGAGATTCAAAAGAAACAAAAAGCGGCACAATCCTCACGGCGCTGTCACCTATCGATCCCCGTTTGCAGATTTGAAATATCTCAAAAATTGCGGAAATTATCTTATCTTTGGTTTTTCAAAAATGAAAACGCTCGTAATTATTTTTTGGTTTGAGGTAGAAACGAAAACGAAAGTGATTTCTGCGGGTACAAACGATTCCGCGTCGATCCCCGTTTGCGGATTTTCGAATTTCCAAAAATTGTGGAAATTGATTTTTTTGAAATTTTCAAAACGCTCGAAAATTTTTCGGTTTGAGATTCAAAAGAAACAAAAAGCGGTACAATCCTCACGGCGCTGTCACCTATCGATCGAAATTTCCAAAATTGAAATATCTCAAAAATTGCGGAAATTATCTTATCTTTGGTTTTTCAAAATTGAAAACGCTCGTAACTTTTTTTGGTTTGAGGTAGAAACGAAAACGAAAGTGATTTCTGCGGGTACAAACGATTCCGCGTCGATCCCCGTTTGCGGATTTTCGAATTTCCAAAAATTGTGGAAATTGATTTTTTTGAAATTTTCAAAACGCTCGAAAATTTTTCGGTTTGAGATTCAAAAGAAACAAAAAGCGGCACAATCCTCACGGCGCTGTCACCTATCGATCCCCGTTTGCAGATTTGAAATATCTCAAAAATTGCGGAAATTATCTTATCTTTGGTTTTTCAAAAATGAAAACGCTCGTAATTATTTTTTGGTTTGAGGTAGAAACGAAAACGAAAGTGATTTCTGCGGGTACAAACGATTCCGCGTCGATCCCCGTTTGCGGATTTTCGAATTTCCAAAAATTGTGGAAATTGATTTTTTTGAAATTTTCAAAACGCTCGAAAATTTTTCGGTTTGAGATTCAAAAGAAACAAAAAGCGGTACAATCCTCACGGCGCTGTCACCTATCGATCGAAATTTCCAAAATTGAAATATCTCAAAAATTGCGGAAATTATCTTATCTTTGGTTTTTCAAAATTGAAAACGCTCGTAATTTTTTTTGGTTTGAGGTAGAAACGAAAACGAAAGTGATTTCTGCGGGTACAAACGATTCCGCGTCGATCCCCGTTTGCGGATTTTCGAATTTCCAAAAATTGTGGAAATTGATTTTTTTGAAATTTTCAAAACGCTCGAAAATTTTTCGGTTTGAGATTCAAAAGAAACAAAAAGCGGTACAATCCTCACGGCGCTGTCACCTATCGATCGAAATTTCCAAAATTGAAATATCTCAAAAATTGCGGAAATTATCTTATCTTTGGTTTTTCAAAATTGAAAACGCTCGTAACTTTTTTTGGTTTGAGGTAGAAACGAAAACGAAAGTGATTTCTGCGGGTACAAACGATTCCGCGTCGATCCCCGTTTGCGGATTTTCGAATTTCCAAAAATTGTGGAAATTGATTTTTTTGAAATTTTCAAAACGCTCGAAAATTTTTCGGTTTGAGATTCAAAAAAAACAAAAAGCGGTACAATCCTCACGGCGCTGTCACCTATCGATCGAAATTGCCAAAATTGAAATATCTCAAAAATTGCGGAAATTATCTTAGCTTTGGTTTTTCAAAAATGAAAACGCTCGTAATTATTTTTTGGTTTGAGGTAGAAACGAAAACGAAAGTGATTTCTGCGGGTACAAACGATTCCGCGTCGATCCCCGTTTGCGGATTTTCGAATTTCCAAAAATTGTGGAAATTGATTTTTTTGAAATTTTCAAAACGCTCGAAAATTTTTCGGTTTGAGATTCAAAAGAAACAAAAAGCGGTACAATCCTCACGGCGCTGTCACCTATCGATCCCCGTTTGCAGATTTGAAATATCTCAAAAATTGCGGAAATTATCTTATCTTTGGTTTTTCAAAAATGAAAACGCTCGTAATTATTTTTTGGTTTGAGGTAGAAACGAAAACGAAAGTGATTTCTGCGGGTACAAACGATTCCGCGTCGATCCCCGTTTGCGGATTTTCGAATTTCCAAAAATTGTGGAAATTGATTTTTTTGAAATTTTCAAAACGCTCGAAAATTTTTCGGTTTGAGATTCAAAAGAAACAAAAAGCGGTACAATCCTCACGGCGCTGTCACCTATCGATCGAAATTTCCAAAATTGAAATATCTCAAAAATTGCGGAAATTATCTTATCTTTGGTTTTTCAAAATTGAAAACGCTCGTAATTTTTTTTGGTTTGAGGTAGAAACGAAAACGAAAGTGATTTCTGCGGGTACAAACGATTCCGCGTCGATCCCCGTTTGCGGATTTTCGAATTTCCAAAAATTGTGGAAATTGATTTTTTTGAAATTTTCAAAACGCTCGAAAATTTTTCGGTTTGAGATTCAAAAGAAACAAAAAGCGGTACAATCCTCACGGCGCTGTCACCTATCGATCGAAATTTCCAAAATTGAAATATCTCAAAAATTGCGGAAATTATCTTATCTTTGGTTTTTCAAAATTGAAAACGCTCGTAATTTTTTTTGGTTTGAGGTAGAAACGAAAACGAAAGTGATTTCTGCGGGTACAAACGATTCCGCGTCGATCCCCGTTTGCGGATTTTCGAATTTCCAAAAATTGTGGAAATTGATTTTTTTGAAATTTTCAAAACGCTCGAAAATTTTTCGGTTTGAGATTCAAAAGAAACAAAAAGCGGTACAATCCTCACGGCGCTGTCACCTATCGATCGAAATTTCCAAAATTGAAATATCTCAAAAATTGCGGAAATTATCTTATCTTTGGTTTTTCAAAATTGAAAACGCTCGTAATTTTTTTTGGTTTGAGGTAGAAACGAAAACGAAAGTGATTTCTGCGGGTACAAACGATTCCGCGTCGATCCCCGTTTGCGGATTTTCGAATTTCCAAAAATTGTGGAAATTGATTTTTTTGAAATTTTCAAAACGCTCGCAAATTTTCCGGTTTGAGATTCAAAAGAAATGAAAAGCGGTACAATCCTCACGGCGCTGTCACCTATCGATCGAAGTTTCCAAAATTGAAATACTTCAAAAATTGCGGAAATTATCTTATCTTTGGTTTTTCAAAATTGAAAACGCTCGTAATTTTTTTTGGTTTGAGGTAGAAACGAAAACGAAAGTGATTTCTGCGGGTACAAACGATTCCGCGTCGATCCCCATTTGCGGATTTTCGAAATTTTGAAAATGTCAAAAAATAATTTTTCAAATTTTCAATACGCTGTAACTTTTTTGGGTTTTGAGAAAAATGAAAAATAAAAGTGGTACAAACGGGTACAAACGACCCTGAATCAGACCCTTTTGGAAAATTTACGATTTTCAAAAGTGGGCTGCGGGTCAAATTTTGAAAATTCTGTAACTTTTTTCGGTTTGAAGGACAAACAAAAACGTAAGTGGTTTCTGCGGGTACAAACGATTCCGCGTCGATCCCCGTTTCCAGATTTTCGAATTTCCAAAAATTGTGGAAATTGATTTTTTTGAAATTTTCAAAACGCTCGCAAATTTTCCGGTTTGAGATTCAAAAGAAACAAAAAGCGGTACAATCCTCACGGTGCTGTCACCTATCGATCGAAGTTTCCAAAATTGAAATATCTCAAAAATTGCGGAAATTATCTTATCTTTGGTTTTTCAAAATTGTAAACGCTCTTAAATTTTTTTGGTTTGAGGTAAAAACGAAAACGAAAGTGATTTCTGCGGGCACAAACAATTCCGCGCCGATCCCCGTTTCCAGATTTTCAAATTTCCAAAAATTGTGGAAATTGTTTTTTTTTTTAAATTTTCAAAACGCTCGCAAATTTTTCTGGTTTGAGATTCAAAAGAAACAAAAAGCGGTACAATCCTCACGGCGCTGTCACCTACCGATCGAAGTTTCCAAAATTGAAATATCTCAAAAATTGCGGAAATTATCTTATCTTTGGTTTTTCAAAATTGTAAACGCTCTTAAATTTTTTTGGTTTGAGGTAGAAACGAAAACGAAAGTGATTTCTGCGGGTACAAACGATTCCGCGTCGATCCCCGTTTTCAGATTTTCGAAATTTTAAAAATGTAATAAGTTAATTTTTCAAAATTTTCAAACCGCTGTAACTTTTTTGGGTTTTTAGAAAAATGAAAAATAAAAGTGGTACAAACGGGTACAAACGACCCTGAATCAGACTCTTTTGGAAAATTTTCGATTTTCCAAAGTGGGCTGCGGGTCAAATTTTGAAAATTCTGTAATTTTTTTTGGTTTGAGGTACAAACGAAAATTAAAGTGGTACAAACGGGTACAAACGATGGAGAACCCGATGGTAATTTCAAAAATTTTTTTTTCGAAAGTCGGCTGCCAAGTTCACAGAGGTATCAAAAGAGTGTTATATTAACTCATATTCACTGTTAATAGGAGATGTTTAAAATAGTAATTTATTCGTTGTTATATCAGCCTTGGTTTTTTGCATGCAGAATTATTTTATGGTAGCTAAACTCAGCATTCGGTTTTTGCAGCAAAGCTTGCGGTCGAACTGTTGGATAATTTAATTTAAATTATTTTAAGTTATGTGCATAAAGTATGTAAAATATTAATTAATTTTAGGTTAAATCGTTTCGGTAAATATTAATAAAACAAAGTGAATTTAACAAAGATATATTAATTAGACGCGAGAATAATAATTTAAATATGAGTCTTAATAAGCTAGAATTATTAAGTAATTTTAAAATAGGTCAGCTTTCAATCTGTGTGTCTGTTCAGATATTACTCACTGTCTTAGAAGAACATGGAGGCAATATTTTTAAGAGGATTAAAAAATGAAAGAAATATTGTCGATAAGCGATGTTTTATTTAATTGGCAAGCTGATAAATTTTATGCAAATTTAAGTGAAATTAGATTAGTTAGTTTATTAGATTGATTAGGTACACAACAACTTAAACATGTTTTTGAATTTAAACTATCATGAGTGGTATTCATTATTAATGTTGAGAGACCGGCTATACTCACGTCTTATTTTATCGGATGAGCCCGACTAGTAGTAAAATAAGACGTGAGTATAGCCGGTCTCTCAACACAAATAACTTATACATGAATCAATTACCAGCGCGTTCGACTTCAATCATAAAAAAAGGTAACAATAAAGCGCGTGTTTTGCACATATGTACAAATTTTGGTGTATGGCGTAAAAACAAACGTATTGGAGATAAAACTATTAATAATATAACACTATTATCATGATATACATCTTTAGAGTTCTTAGAGTTTTCGTTATTTCGGACGTCGACTTAGGGCATCCTTTAGAACATATTTCCATTTGCCTGATACAAAATGAATAACATCAAAACATTTCTGCCTTGTTTTAAAAATAATGCATACTACTTCGTATACTAGTATCTTTCTTCACTAAAAAAATAACGCAACAGCTCCATACTCCTTTAGTGGAGGGAAATAAATGTAGGTGTATTTAGTTTAGGGTCTGTTTTTTTAGACTATGTTCTTTATCGTCCTACGAGCAAAGTTCCTATGACTAAATATTTAATTGTAAACAACAGCGATATGATATCACGTAGAAGGCCTTAGCAGATATCATTTTAATTGTTTTCCACGATGCCATGTGGTATTCGGCTGAGTAGAACACCCTCATTTTCTTATGGAGGTGCCGTAAAAGGCGACTTAGGTAAGTGGAAACGCCGTGTGGTACCTGATTGAGTAGAATAGATCACCCTCATTTCTTACCGGGGTGTCGTAAAAGGCGACTAAGGTAAGTTCACGTCAGGCAGGCGACCGGTCGTAAAAGACGTAGCCAAATCATGCGAGAACATGTTTGTAACATGTTATGCCGACCCACTTAGAGTGGAATAACGGCAGGAGGATGATTTCATTGTTTTTCACGATACTAGCTAACATCTTAAACTGAATCATCGATGATCACAAGTTAAAATCGTGGATAAGAACTAAGTTGCAATACATAAAAAAACGTGACGCATTTGTCAAACCGAGATGTAATTTATCTTCATACAATTGTTAATTTTACAACTTCATTCCTTATATGCCAAGGCACTTCCTTTACCGCGTGCTATTGTTGCCGTGACCTGACAACGCTATCTTTGCTTCCGAGTGTGAGTATCGTTAAAGATAAGCGAATGACATTGATAACTCGCTCTAAACTTCACAAGAATAAAAATATAAATATGTAAAATACAAATATGTGTGAAACACACACGGCGATCCAACCCCAAAGTAATTTAATACATATGTTATGAGTGACGGACAACTGGTAGATATACTACATATATCATTTTAAATACATACTTGAAACTTACTATATATAACTCGAAAAACCAAAATTGTTTAAAGAAAATGTTGGCCCTCGGCGGGAATCGAACCGTCGATTAAATTTAATATTAAATTTAATTTAAACTACGTAATATGATGAATAACTTATGAAATTAATTTATTATAAGAAGTAATGTGTTGAAATATAAAATAAGCTTAATTTAAAATGAATTGAAACAACTCGCGGAAGCGAATTTATTTTTTTAAATGTAATTTATGCAATGGCAATACTTTGTCAAGCGTAAACATAAATCATTCAAGTGTCAACGCGACAGTTTACATCTGTCAGTTCTGATTTACGCTCCCCTTATGAGTTTAAGTTTGATAGATATATTTTATGTCATTAGATTGATAGATTATTAACTAACTTCAGTCCGCAATTTAATTTATGTCAACTAAGTGCAGTGATAAATAGATATACCTAGTAAAAGCTTTTGGCAAAGACTTCACACCATCCTGCTTCATACCATAAAAATAAATCAACTCGTTGATTTGTTCAGACATGAAAGAAGAACAATTTCTTTTAAATTCGTTAGGAATCCTAACATCGCTGTACATTCGGGGTACTTTTTTAAGGTTGCTTATCTATACTTATTATAAAACAAAATCCCAAAAAGCTGTCTGTCTGTATGTAATTGATTTTATTTTTGTACGGTTTTCACCAAAAGATTGTGCAATTCATATCGGTATTATGTAAATTATGTTGAAGAGATCGAGCAGTTGTCAAAAAACTTGCTTGCTGGGAGCTTTAGTCGCGTGCGCTGCGTAAACCAGCAGAGCTATGCTAAAGTAATGTACTAGAGAATTATAGATCTATAAAAATACTATAAAAAAGTCCGTGATAGCATGTCTCTATCTCCCACGGTTAACTCACAATAACCATCGCCAATTTTATGTTCAAAATTACAAAATTCGGGAATTTTTTTGTAAATTACTGAATTCCACGCGGGCGAAGCCGTTTTTGCCAACGCTAGTTATATTATATATTAGTACAATATCTAAGAAACAGTAAAATATAAATTAATGGAACAATCTTTTGAGCTCTCATCGCTGGCCAAAAAATTCTTCTCTCTTTAAAAAAACTCATAAACTTTCAACGACGTGTTTCTTATGTCTATTATTTCGACGATGCTTTTGCGCTCTTTAAAGTTGCAAAAGCCGTAAGGTCTATTAGCTATTGTGAACTTATTCGAATACCTTCATTTATTTATTTGATATAAATTTAATAAACACTTTTTATACTTAGCCAAAACATACAGCTTTTTACTTTTCCATCATTCTACCGCTTAGGTAAGTATAAAAAAATTTCTTTCGTTTTTAAAAACAAGGGTAATTTATATTAATAGTTAGATATGTTGTTTGACTTGGAAAATTGCTTAAAATGTCAATATTATCAGAAACATCCAAGTAGTAATATTTTAACTATGTAATCATGTAACTATTATGGCTACGAACTATGTAATCGTAACGTTCTGTTGTTTGACTGTGGGTTTGCGCTGGAAGATGACACTTTTTAAAACAAAACTAATGGTTTTGGTAATATTTGATTTCACCTTTGCAATGTTAACTTATAAACCCTTTCTTGCTGATCCGAATACTAACATCGTTTTCTTATTCAATTAAATTCAATTAAATTCAGTTTGTTAATTAGTTTTTTCGTTGACCACATATGTATATGATTTTAATAAACGTCAATCTGCCCCAATGATTTTAATTTCTCACTTCCTAGTACTATAACAAATTTATAATTATCTATAAACGTTATAACCTATAGACAAGAGAAGTACAACAATCAACCTTAGACGTTTTTATAGACGGCTGTTTACTAAATTTAGACCCCGGAAATATAACCAGTTCGTTTAAATTAATATTTCGTGTTGCATTTGGTTAATATTTTTGTCAGGAACAATTTTTCGAGTATATTTGAGATGGAAAGAATGGGCGAAAAAAAGGAGAGATCAAAAAAAAGAAGGGACACGGGCTGTCCTGCATTTGGGCACAGCTGCCCTTTAATTTATAGAATTAGGCGTTACTTTGCAGAGATCCATAATACAAAAGTAATAATAAAATTTTAATAAATTATAAAAAAATAAATAAATGCTGGGATTGAACCCATTAATATATATCTATGCTTGTTTGGGTAAAGCTTCGCTTTGCGATTTTGTCCTGGAGTCTATCTCCTGATGATGCTTCGGTTGCGGGGCGAAACGATTGATGAGTTTGTTATAGTGAATGTGTGTAGTGCTTCTGTATTGTGGTGGCGGTAGTGGAGGTTTGTGCATGTATTTTACTAATCCTGCATGTATCGGGTATGAAAACGGATACATTTAGCATAATATATATTTCCTATTTACTTAATCGCAGATTATAGCAAAATAATTTTATTATTGCTTTTTTAATTATTATTTATCCATTATCAAAGACAGACTCAGAATATATTGTTATTAAAATTGTTATTACTTAACCTATAGTTAAAAAGGCATTGTATAAAATTTGTTATTCGAGTCATTGTTGCGTTATTCCACTCGACATAGCGCAGCAATGTCTCACGTGTAAGCAGTCCAGTTTGCTAGCAATTAAAATTATATTGCTAGTAATTATTTAATTAATAATTAATAATAATAATTAAAAATAATAATAATTATACAGCTCCAGTATGGGTTGGCAGGCTATTCTCTAGGGCAGTGATTCACAAAGTGGTCTATATCGACCCCTAGGGGTCTATGATAACCTGCAAGGGGTCTACGTCAGCGAAAAAAATTTGGGGGTCCATGAAATGAAAATGGTGGTCCATGATAGTGGGTCTCAACATATACACTGATAGTACCTATTTACTTACATAATACTATCTTATAATATCAAAACATATACACTATTTATAAAAGTACCTATGAAGTAAAAAAATATTATATATGTTTATAAAATTGTGTAAGTTTTAGGATGTTCGTATTGTGGCTATTGTTGGCTTTGTGGTCGCATTACGTTTTGAACTTGTAAAAACCTGAGAGTCGCAGTCTCAGAGCTTCGCTACCTTGCACAAAATTTTATTTTCAGTAGTTTTAATTTAAATTCAATTAATAAATGTATAAATTAACACGTGTTTTTAATTTAAGTTTTTAACACTAAACTTCACTAGGGTTAGAAATTTACAGGAAATCAATATCAGGTAAGTAGGGGGTCTACCCAACACGGAAAAAGTTTGGGGAACTCTGCTCTAGGGATACCTACTTAGAATTTATAACGTTATTCTACTTCACGGCAAAGTGTCTAAACGTTTAATAATGCCCACTTCATGACATCGGACAAAATTAAATTGTTCGCAATTTTTGATACAATTATGTTCTGTCAATTTTCAGCAATTTTTCAATAAAAAATTAGAAATAAATATAGCACTTTATCACGTTAAATAAGAACGCAAGTGCATTTAATTAATGTAAATTAAATTTAATTAATCATTAGTATTCAAAAATTTTGTCTAGACATTCTTGTTAGGATAATGAGGTAAATATATATTGCACAGGATAATAATATTTTAATATTCTACTACATAATAAAGCAATTATTCAATATGTGTTTCATAAATTTCAAAGTAGTTCAGAAAATAATTAGCCATTATGATGTACAAATTTTTTGTCTGGTATTTCAAAGTTCATTTTAAAGTTAAAATTGAAATTAGTATATTATAAAAATATTTTTTAAAATTCATTCTATCATGCTGGTTTATACGTGTTTTTGTTGTTAGTATCAGATTACTATCTTACCCGATGATTAGCAATGCTTGTACTCTTGGAATGAATTACAATAATTGGACATGAATATAGTAACCTAAATCTAAACGGTTTTATGTGACATTTTACCGAACCGGTGAACCGCTTAATAAACCTTAATAACTAACTAACCCAAAAGCCTAACTTAAATTTTCCTCTCGAATAAGTTCTTTTTAAAATTAGGATGTATTTTTCTGAACAGTGCATTAAAAATTTGATATATTTATCGGTAGAAATGGCGGCTCGTTCCATTTAGCATATTATATTGCGGTTTCTTGATAATTTTATACACAATCATTTCTCCAAAGGCCATCGACTGGAGATACCTATGTTAGATTGCGTTATACTAAATCGCAAAATATAAATATCAACGGTCTTTGGAATTAAAACCAAAGCCCTAAATGATTTATAGAAGCAGGCGTTACTTTGCGGAATTCCATATTACAAGCAATATAACAGAACTAACAACTTTGCTATAATCCGCACGGTTTAAGTGAATGCATGCAAAGCCAATGTGTATGAAGCAGGCAAAATCTGGATCATCAGGAGGATAGGCTCCACGATAACGCATTACGATTTTTGTTTTTTGATATCCTCCTGATGATGCTTCGGTTTCGGGGCGAAACGGTCGTCGAGATTGTGGTGGTGGGTGTGTGTGCTGCTTTTGTGTGCGTTGTTGCTGGTGAATTGCGCCTTGGGGTGCATGTGGTGGCTGGTCCTGCATGTATAAGGTGCGTAGATTTTGCCGGCTTCATACACATTGGCTTTGTATGCATTCACTTAACCCGTGCGGATTATAGCAATGTAGTTAGTTCTGTTATATTGCTTACCAAAGCCCTAGTTATTATCACAAAAATATTTTAATGAACACTGTGAAAAATAGCAATATGTTGCAATTCGTTTTACAAATCTTGAATAAGATTTTTTTTAAACTACAAAAATTGCAAGATTACAGATGGTTTTCTGTAAATGACAAAATTGTGTATATTATTCTTGTTTACAAATTGACGTTATATAATCTTACCACGCTAGGTAGCCTCGTACTACGTAAGGTTATCACTCAATTCAACGTCAACGTATACATAATAATAACTAAATTTGGCACATTTGATATATTGATATAGTTCACCTACTATTCTTAATCAAACATGAAATGAATACATAGTTATCAACAGCCGATAACTTTTAACTAACTTCTGTAAAACATACATTTAATTAATTGGCCTAAATATACACAGTTTTAAGAATTATGCGCCTGTATTAAACAAGAATTACTCTTTGGTGGATACCGGGCCTTACTGAAGAGAGTTTATGAGAGTAATTTGAAGTAAATATAATTTTACTTATGTACTATTTGTAGTAACATTTGTATTTAACGAGGGCAAATTAAATCAACAGACTTTAGATTTAATACAAAATGAAGTAATTAAATAGCTCGTAAAGTAAAATGAGCTCTGTAGATATTAACATTTAGTTTTTATAGGCGGCAAAAACACGTGGAGTACTAAATAATTTTGGAGAATAATCGGTCCTGTTACCGAGATACCAGCTATACTTATAAAGAAGTAATAAATAAATTTTTGTCTGTCTGTCTCTCCGTTACATTTTCACGGGTATTGCGCCGAATAAAAAAATTCCAATATTTATGAAATTTGTCAAAATTGAAGACCATATTGGAGTAACATACAGGATAAACAAACTCGCGTTTTCTTTCGGTGCAGAAAATAACCACGTATTGTGTTATCGAGGGTACTTTTAAATTAGCACTTACGAAGCTGTGGGAACCTTAGTTATATATAATTTATAAATAAAACAACGATATTACAAAGGAAATTATTATGATAAATTGAAACATTTCGATTTTTATTCTATAAGAAGCTAAAAAAAATTGGCGCCAATATCGTATTACCATTTTTTATATATAGATTTTAATTATTTATTCTCATCAAGCGATTTATTGAAGTGTGAAGGTTGTTTGTATACGGCGTACATTATGTACTAATTAAGTCAAACAAAGACATGTATCGCTATATTCGCGGAGATTTATGGATAAATAATGTTTATCAATTAATTAGTGCTATATAATATTGACCGATATATGTTTCAGTTCAATTTTAAGTAACTTGGACTGCAATTAAATTCTTTTAAAGTCTAAGGTCTTTTATTCACTTATCTTTTTCGCAGTGCAAAAATCGTTTAATTTAGCGGGCGTTGACGTAACGTCTGTGCCGTATGCATTGCGTCTATTAACATACTTAATACTTAGTGATCTAATAAAATAATACCCATTCCATTTTAATTCGCTTTTATTCCTCAACAAACTCTTGGTTCCTCTTTTACAATTGGCAATTCTCCTGTTAAATATATCGAATTTATGCCATCTGACAATATCTTATTTTTTCTTAAATTCCAGCACAAGTTCTTAATCTCAATAAATACTTTTATACAAATCAACCTGTTTTCTCGAGATATTCCATAACACAAATAAAAAAGTAAAACGGCAGATTATTTAAATTAGAATATTTAACAGTTGGGTATTCTGACAATCGCGTCTGTCCCAGTTATGATGATCTTGAAAGTCAAAGTTACGAAGATCTGAACTAAAGATAACAAAATTATATGGATATTTTAAATTTATAACGAATACGTTATAAATTTAAAAAAAATGAAAAACCTAATTCGTTGGCTCATCATTCATCAACATTGACGATCGTGTCTACGCAGGGCAAATCACTGTAGTTTTTCACGGTGAAAAGAAGTATGCAAACTGGCCTGACTGTTAGGAAAAAAATTGTTTTTATTGTTGATTAAATTTCCTCCATTTCCGTCTTATGGATGTTACAGTCCCACTGCACCAATTGTTACAACTTACTGACTACTACAACAATCAAAGAATAGGGGAAAAATTATTTATTTAAATTTTTTTTTTAAATATGATCGGTAGTCCATACAACAGCGTGACTGAAAATAGTTTTAAACCGATGCTAATTTATTATCATCATCATCATCGTTCTGCCCTTATTCTATTCTAAGTGGGGTCGGCACAGCATGTTATAAACATGTTGTCACATGATACGGCTGCATATTTTACGACCGGCCGCCTGCCTGATTTCTTCGCGACCTTATTCGTATTTTACGACACCTCGGTAAGAAAGTGGGTGGTCTATTCCACTCAACTAGATACCACACGGTGGTCCAACTTATCTTAGTCGCCTTTTACGACATATCGGTAAGAATTGAGGGTGGTCTATTCTACTCAGCTGGATACCACACGGCATACCGATGCTAATTTATGATTACAGATATTCATAGTATCTGCCATCTAAGAGCTGTGATAGCCCAGCGGTGAGACCGTACCACTCTTTCGAGGGGAACACGAGTTCAAACCTGGGCAGGCACCAATGAGTTTTTCTATTAAAACTCATGTGTTTAATTAAATTGCAATTTATCACACGCTTTTTGGTGAAGGAAAATATCGTGAGGAAACCTGCATATCTCTAGAGAATTCTGGAGATATGTGTAACCTACCAATCCGCATTGGAGCAGCGTGGTAGGTCTCAGCTCCAACCCTTCTTTCCAGAAATGGAGAGAGGAGGCCTATTCCCAGCAGTGGGATTGTAACAGGCCGCTACTTTACCTTTTTTTATAGTATCTGCGCTGGTATAAACTTCTGCTACTAGATGGCGCTTTTAAATGACCACAAATTAATGCAATTAATCATTGATGCATTGATTATGTGATACTAATAGAGTATTGAAAAAGCTTAAGAAGTTGATCCAAGTCTACCATGAATTTTTAACCTATGATCCAAATACGTTAGACCTATATATAGTATTTATGACGACAAAGCAAATACAAAGCAGATAAAATAAACTAAACTTTATATGTTATAATTTGCTAGAAGATTTACCTGCAAATATCTGCGATATACTTAGACGTATGCCGTGTGGCGTCCGGCTGAGTGAAATAGACCACCCTCATTTCTTACCGAGATGTCGTAAGAGGCGACTAAGCTAAGTTAACGTCATACAGGCGAAAGTAATAATAAAAAACAAAAGTAATAATAAAATTACTTTGCTATAATCCGCGATACAGTAAATAGAAAATATATATAGTGTTAAATGTATAGTGGACTATCCGTATTTTCATACCCGATACGTGCAGGATTCGTAAAAACACATGCACAAACCTCCACAACTTCCACCACAATATACAAGCACTACACACGTTCACTATCACAAACTCAACAATCGTTTCGCCCCGCAACCGAAGGATCATCAGGAGATAGACTCCACGACAAAATCGCAAAGCTTTGCGTATTGTGGTGGAAGTGGTGGAGGTTGGTGCATGTGTTTTTACGAATCCTGCACGTATCGGGTATGAAAATACGGATAGTCCACTATACATTTAACACTATATATATTTTCTATTTACTGTATCGCGGATTATAGCAAAATAATTCTATTATTATTTTATTATAAGAGGAGACTAAGGTAAGTTGTCGTCAGGCAGGCGGCCGGCCGTAAAATACCTAGCCAAATCATGTGACAATGTGTTTGTAACATGTTGTGCCGACCCCACTTAGAGTGGGATAAGGGCAGGAGGATGATGATACTTAGATAGACGAAATCATCTAGCTACTAAACTACGTCACTGATGACTGATCTAACTATTAAAATCATTTGATATACATCGTCGCAATTAGAGCAAACAACTCTCAAAAGTCACGATCCGTATCGACGCAATCAACTAGATAACTGTATACTTCGATTACGTCTAATCGCTGTCGAATTACTTCAGGCTAATTTTAAGTAATACCTACATACTTTAGATTAAAAAAATTGTTGACAAGAGCGCGGGCGAGGCGAAAGGCGATCATCGAACCTGAGGCCTTGGTATTGATCGTGAACGAGGTCCACTCACTTAGACAACGGGTTTTATTTAACTGGAAATTACTATAGTTAATGAGTTGAAATGTATTCGGATATTGGTATTTTGTAAATAAAAATTATTGTCTCAAAAGTTCCTGCTGACCTTAAGCTCCGTGTTTTTTATTATACATTTTTAAACATTTTTTTTTATTTTAATGTTCTAGCTACCGCAGTCAATATACAGACAACTTCTAGAAACTCTATAAACTATTGTAAACAGGACGCAAAGTTGTATTCTACACAAATATTGGACATATACGAACTTTACTACATAAAAAAAAGTAAAGTAAAGTAACAGCCTGTTACTATGCCCACAGCTGGGCTAAGGTCTACTCTCTCCGTTTTGCAGCTAAGACCTATCACGCTCCTCCAATGCGGATTGGTAGGTTACACATATCCCTAGAATTCTCTAGAGATATGCTGCTTTCCTCACGATGTTTTCCTTCAACGAAAAGCGTGGGATAAATTGCAATTATCAATTAGACACATAAGTTTTAATAGAAAAACTCATTGGTGCCTGCCCGGGGTTTGAACCTATGTCGTCTCTATTGAGTCGCACGGTCTCACCGCTAGCCTATCACAGCTTTTTCTACATACACGTGTCATTTATTTATATTTTGTATGTTTATTTCATAGTAGAATTCAACTAAAGTCTTCGTTTTTTTATCTTTGATCGTATCAGGCTTCTCATACAACGAATCGTGATCATAGAGTTATTATATTTAGAGTTGGGTAGCCAGCCTAAAATTTGCCATATTACAATAAAGAGGAAGATAATGAGGATGAGCTATCTGTCTATCTTTTTTATGTGTGATTAGACAAAGATGTATACGAGTGTCATTTTCCTTTGCCTAATTTATTATGTATTGTAGCTCCCCTACTTTATTATTAATAACTCTATAATAGTGTATGATCATGATAGTTACGAGTATCTATATCTGTATCTCTGATCTGTATCAAGGACAGCCTATATCCAAGTCCTTTACGATAAGTCAAACCATCAGCCCTCCACTACACGTCGTCCTAAGCCGTGGTCCGGCCTCACAGGAGGCACCCTTAGGACGACGTTCCCCGACGCTAGTAGAGCTTCTGCGCTCTACTCCCTGCATTTCGCAACCTCGGCGATGCTTCTGCGCTCGCCTGTCCCGCCCGGTGACGCTGTAAAAGCCATTAGGGCTAACAGCATACAGTCAGTTCGAAAAAAAAAAAGTCCTTTACGAACATATGAGATTATTTTTTTGAGACTTAATCCAGTGGTTATCGAAGTAAAGATTTTTTATCTAATATATTTGTCTCATCCGGTTTTAAGTTTAGAGATATATTATAAAAATATCTTTTAAACACGCAATCTATTCTATGAACTCTTATCTCCAGGTCATCAGCTTTGTTAAACATTAGTTTGCAATATAATGTAGTAGTCGAGTTTGAGAACTAGAATTTTGGAACCGAACCCAGTTTCACTTTATTACTAACTTTTTCTTTTGAAATTACAACTGTAAATCATAGATATAGAGAAAAAAATTACGTAGACGTGGAAAAAAGTTTTGCTATATTTTCGCTTTCAAGCTCACACTAACGTTAAAACTGGGTCAACGACTACAAGTGCAAAAAAGTCTGCCAATAAAAACATACTTGAATCGATCTCAATTCCGCCTCGTGTACAGGCTCGTGTAACAAAGCAAATATAGAGCTCTATTATTGAAGCCCTTGTTCTACTTTAGAATCAGTTGCAAGTAGTGTCACCAGATGCAATGCATAAGTCCCGGGATAACATTAAAAAAATAGAACTCAAAAGTAAGTAAATTATTCCGCGTAGAAATTAAATGTTATTTTATAATGCTATATTTGCATGGAAAATATCACAATATAAAAATTATGCAGTTGGCATTGACAAGAAACTGCAATGCTATTCATTTTCATTTACCATTGAGGTGTCAAATACTTTTGCAAGTCCTATTTTCACTTTCGTATAAATATTGCAGTTTAATTTTGTTTATTAAAATCTTGGCATTGATTAGGTTTGAGTACAATTCAAATGTGCTGTGATAGCCCAGCTGTGAGACCGTGCGGCTCTTTCGAGTGGGACACGAGTTCAAATCCCGGGCAGGCACCAACGAGTTTTTCTTACGTCTTTAACTTATGTATCTAATTTATAATTACAATTATTATACGCTTTTCAGTGAACGAATACATCGTGAGGAAACCTGCATATCTCCAGAGAATTCTGGGGATATGTATAACCTACCAATCTGCATTGGTGCAGCGTGGTAGGTCTTAGCTCCAACCCTTCACTCCACAAGCAGGAGAGAGGGGGCCTATAACCAGCAGTGGAATTGTAACAAGCTGTTACTTTACTTTGTACTTCTACAACTGTAGTGCTTAAATTAAGTCCAGATCTCTATCTGTTGCCACAAATAAATTAAATAGATCACCAAACACTTTTTTGATTAACAATTGGGCTTTGTAATATGGCCTTAAATTTTGTATAGTGATCACAAAACTCTTCTTAATACTTAAAAGAGCCAATAAACAACACGTTGATTAAAAAAAGTCAACTAGCATTGTGCGTGACGTCCATATTCATATTATAAATATTGTAAACATAATATGATTGTTGTTACATAAACAGCCAACTATAAATCATTGAAAATTTCATTTCCTCTATATTACTGTGTTATTTTTGATGTATTATCCCAGTGTTGTTATAATTTAACGTATAAATTATTTCTTCTTCTTCTTCTTCAGCCGATGGACGTCCACTGCTGGACATAGGCCTCTTCATGGGATCGCCACACCACACGATCTTGCGCTGCCTGGATCCAGTGGCTCCCTGCGACCTTTTTGAGGTCGTCTGTCCACCTCGTAGGGGGTCTACCGACGCTGCGCTTTCCGGTGCGGGGTCGCCATTCCAGCACCTTAAGACCCCAGCGCCCATCGGTTCTCCGCACTATGTGCCCCGCCCAGCGCCACTTCAGCTTCGCGACACGCTGAGCTATGTCGGTGACTCTAGTTCTTCTACGGATCTCCTCATTCCTGATTTGATCTCGTAGAGACACTCCGAGCATAGCTCGCTCCATCGCCCGCTGAGCGACTCTGAGCTTTCTTATAAGGCCTATAGTGAGCGACCACGTTTCAGATCCGTAGGTCATCACTGGCAATACGCACTGTTCGAAGACCCTGGTCTTCAGACACTGAGGTATTTCGGACGTAAAGATCTCGCGTAGCTTCCCGAACGCTGCCCATCCGAGTTGGATTCGGCGGCTAACCTCTTTCTCGAAATTGGACCTACCCAGCTGGACCGTATGTCCCAGGTATATGTACTCGTCTACAATTTCGAGTGCAGAGTTCTCAACAATGACCGGGTGGAGCGGAACATGTGAGTTTGACATGATTTTCGTCTTACTCATGTTCATTTTAAGGCCCACCTGTTGAGATACTCTGCTGAGGTCGTCGAGCATTGCGTTAAGGTCCTCCAGACAGCCTGCCATAACGACTATGTCGTCGGCAAATCTAAGGTGAGTGATGTACTCGCCGTTGATGTTGATGCCGTATCCGTTCCAATCCAAAAGCTTAAAGACATCTTCCAATGCAGCGGTAAACAGCTTCGGGGAGATGACATCTCCCTGTCGCACACCTCGCCGCATTTGGATTGGTCTCGTAGTTTTGTCTTGGATACGGACAGACATTGTGGCGTTTTCATACAAACACTTCAACACTTGGACGTACCGATAGTCGATTCGGCATCTCTGGAGCGATCTTAACACAGCCCATGTTTCCACCGAATCAAAGGCCTTCTCATAGTCCACAAACGCCAAGCAAAGTGGCTGGTTATACTCCTCGGTTTTCTGTATAACCTGCCGCAGCGTGAATATGTGGTCTATGGTACTGTACCCTTTTCGGAAACCGGCTTGTTCGGGAGGCTGGAAGTCGTCGAACCTACGAGCGATACGATTCGTTATGACTTTCGAGAACAACTTATAAACATGATTCAGCAGCGCGATGGGTCTATAATTCTTCAATAAGGTGTTATCACCTTTCTTGAAGAAGAGAACCACCACGCCCCTGTACCATGCTTCCGGCATAGTGCCTTCGTGAATGACGGAATTGAACAATCGCTGAAGGACTTTAAGTACCGGTTTACCACCCGCCTTCAGGAGTTCGGTAGTGATTCCGTCATCACCTGGAGCCTTGTTGTTCTTAAGTTGTTTGAGAGCCATACTAATCTCGTATAGGCTGACGTCCGGGATATCTTCGGTATAGTGTCGGGTCAACTTGGCTCTTGGGTCTTTTGCCAAATTGACAACAGGCTGTTGTGTTGAGGTGTATAACTGCCCATAGAACCTCTCAACCTCTCTCAAAATCTCAGGACGAGATGAAATGATACTACCAGTATCGGTCTTCAATCGCGTTAACTGCCTCTGCCCAATAGACAGATCTCTTGCGAACACTTTTGAGCCCCTGTTACGCTCAATAGTACCTCGAATGTATTCGGTGTTGAAGTGTCGCAGGTCGCATTTCTGCGCCTTAGAAATCTGTCTATTGATCAGACGGTAGCGTGTCGCGTCTACAGAAGACTGTAGCCTCATTTCGTTCCTCTCATCCATGAGTTTGAGAGTCTGGGTCGAGAATTTACTGGTTCTCTTACGGTGTGTCTTATAAAATTTGGACCCCACCGTATGGACAGCTTCCACCAGCCTGTTGTTTACATCGTCCACAGTAGCGCAGTCAGCTAGGCAGTCAAAACGATTCATCAGCTCGAGTTGGAAGTTCTCGGGGTTTTGGATATGAGCTCGAGTTGGTCGGAGCGTAGATTTCACCAGTCCGGATCTTTCCAGCTGTACGCATATATTCAATGTGCCTCTAACCAGACGGTGATCGCTCCCGGTTTTCACAGTATTGATCACAGAGACATCATTGAATATATGACGCCTGGTCGACATGATGAAGTCAATCTCGTTTCTCGTGGAACCGTCGGGACTTATCCAGGTCCATTTTCGATGCGGCCGTTTCTTGAAGAAAGAATTCATCATGTAGAGGTCCTCTCTCTCCAAGAAATCGGCCAGCATCTGACCCCTGTGGTTCCGTTGCCCGTATCCAAATTGCCCTACTCTCACCTCTGTGCCGCTTCGCCTGCCCAGCTTTGCGTTGAAATCCCCCATAACAACAGTGTAGAAGGTTTTGGAGGCATGCATGGCTCTAGATATATCCTCATACATGGCCTCCACCTCTTCGTCTCGATGTGCCGATGTCGGTGCGTAAACCTGTATGACCTTCAGCGAATACCGTTTGGTAATTCTGAGTATAAGGAACGCGACCCTGCTCGACATACTCTCGACTTGAACAATGTTGTTTACAAGGGACTTGTGGACGAGAAACCCGATACCACCCTGGGACTGTTGTTCTCCCTCCCGGTAGTAAAGCAAGTTGCCGGATTTTAGGATCATCGTCTCCTCCCCCTCTCTTCGGACTTCAGATAATCCTATCACGTCCCACCGCAACTTGCTTACTGTTTCTTCCAGCTCGAGTATCTTTTCGTCTTCCCTCAAAGTGCGTGCGTTGTACGTTGCCAGGTCCAGTCGTCGGGGTTGGCAGCGGAATCTCTTCCGGAGATTCTTAACACCCCCTGCCCCACCGTTACCCGAACCGCTGCCAGAGCTGGGAATAGCGGGGCTGCCGGGAACTAGGGGCTGTGGCTTATTGTTTTTATCCATGAAGGTTATTTTGCCAATAATCACCACGCTTGGCATGCGGATTGGTGATCGCAGTGCTGACCGTTTTGCACCGACAGTGCTGCTGCCCACTGTCGGTCTGGTATTTAGGCCAGCAAAATGGAATGGTTATACCGCCATTTATCGGTCGCCAGAGCCTCGTCGGTTGATCTGCAGGGTGCACCGCGTGCAGGTGAGGTTGACAATTGAGGAGACTGACTGGGACGAGCCTCCCCCTTACACCCCATTAATTATTTATCTCTTTGAATAAGAATTGTCTTAATTTAACGATAAGATTTGTTTAATCGTATCTCTCAGTTGTCGTAACTTAATTTGAAAGTTGTTATCACCTTTAATTAAAATACTACTTATTTTTAGTTGTTCAATGTATAATGTTAATGTAAGTGTGTATTTTGTTGGAGATATATAAATCAATAAAGAATGTTCCGCGATGAAAGATTTAACTGGCTACACTAATAGCGAGTTTGCATGCCGTAAAGGGCACAAAAGCGTACTAGTATAGTCTTTACACTGTAAGATACCTAAACTTTAGGTTTATTAATTAACAGTCTGCTGGAACATGAGAACGATTGCGTAATTGCACGATAATCCTTTATATTTCTATTTATCGTTATAAAACTAATTGCCTTGCTTCATTTATTTTTCATATATTATTAGTTTTAAGCCAGAAGACGGCAGTATCATCAGTGTCTTCAGAATTATAGATTAATTTTTAATATATTCCTTCGGTGAAGGAAAACATTGTGAGGATCTGGTATCCATGTCTCTAGAGAGTTCTTGGGATATGTGTAACATACCAATACGTATTAAGTCTTAGCTCTAATCCTCCTCTTCAAATAGTGAGGAGGCCTTTGCCTAGCAGTGGGATAGTAATGGGCCGTCACTTTTTAAAGATATACTAACAAAGTATCGGTTTAACCATCTTCTTATTGTCTGAAGAAAAGGATTATAGCTAATTACCCCCAAGGTGGATTATAGGTGAATTTCAGACCGTCAATTGAGGGTAATATAATATAATGTTGATGCGTGTGAAGTTGCGGATACAATTCACTTCATATATATATCGAACGCTTAGTATTAAAGTGACCCAACTCAAAAAAGTTGTTTCGTGCTAAAATGCAATAAATGTAGCGTAGCGCCTACAAAGCTCATGAGTATTAAAGATACCCATAACTTGGAAGAGCAAGCAAACAGTAGTTTTTTTTTAAAGTTCATAGTGTGATCGCATTGAAAATAAGTTATGAAGGATTACAATATCTCCAACTCATCATCATCCTTCTGCCCTTATCCCATTCTAAGCGGGGTCGGCACAATATGTTGTCAAATGATTTGGCTACGTATTTTACGACCGGCCGCCTGCCGGACGTCAACTTACCTTAGTCGCCTTTAACGACACCTCGGCAAGAAATGAGGGTGGTCGTGAGGGTGCGATATGTTTCGTTATACTTACTTCATACCATTCACCTTAAAGTAAAGTAACAGCCTGTTACTATGCCCACTGCTGGGCTAAGGCCTCCTCTCTCCGTTATTGAAGAGAAGGATTGGAGCTAAGACCTACCACGCTGCTCCAATGCGGATTGGTAGGTTACACATATCCCTAGAATTCTCTAGAGATATGCAGGTTTCCTCACGATGTTTTCATTCACCGAAAAGCGTGTGATAAATTGCAATTATCAATTAGACATATTAGTTATAATAGGAAAACTCATTGGTGCCTGCCCGGGGTTTGAACCTATGTCGTCTCTAGAGAGTCGCACGGTCTCACCACTAGGCTATCACAGCTTAAGGTAATTCACCATTCACCTTAAGATAATGGTATTTTGTTTTTTTTGTTGTTGAGAAGAAACCTTTATCCTCAATTGCATTGGCATAACTTTTTGAAAAATATACAAATTGAAAATCAAGCGATACAAAATGGCGTACATTGACAGCAAAATTCTAATTTTACAAAATAACGTGTCTACCAGTTGTACTGTAACATAAATTAATGTTATTGTAACCGGAACAGGTCTTATATTCTTAGAACGACGTCAATATCCTATTGATTTTATTATACGATAATGTATCCTATTATAAAGTATTCGTCACGTAGCGATACAATTAAAGCTAAAGTACAAAGGCTTGAAACATTACGAAAGGACATTGTAAGTTATTGTTATTATATATATTTATTTTGTATCATAATCTGGTATAATTTTAATATGTGGAGCTAGAGTTTTACATAACTTATTTTTGTAAACTACGTACACAAAAAGTTGTCAGAATTAGAATAATTAAAGTTCACCTCTCACATTTGTTTTGCGCAATTTGTTTTATGCATAGAAACTGGCTACACTCACGTCTTATTCTATCGGGTTAGCCCGACTAGTTTCGAGCTCATCCGCGCCACTACTTTGTGAGCTCTTTACGATACGATAGATTAAATTTAAAAAAATGTGCTATATACATACAAATGTTATGAATGTGACAGTCTGTCGGTCTGTTGCGCTTTCACGGCTAGAGTGTTTCAATATTGATGGAATGGTTTACATAACTTTAATAAAATTTCGTTTTTCTTTTGGATACAATAGAAAATCACGTATTACAATTGAGACTATATTAACATTTAGGATAATTCTAACGAAGTCTTGCGTAGGACTTCCATGTTATGAATACGTTAAATGAAATAAAATATTATTTGGTTGTTCACAAAATATTGACAAATGAGACAGGTGGTAAAAATCTATGCATGGGTTAGGTGTTAGGTTAGGTTAAATAGTGTAAAAATCACACTATACGTGCCGAATTATGCGGCTATCTGAGAAATTATACCAATCTTTCTACCTATCGGGTTACCAACACCGCGATCTAAGATTATAAACTTAATGTATAAAAAAGAATGCTTGTTTGTATGTTCGTTATAGACTCCTAAACGGCTGGACCGATTTTAATAAAATTTCTGACAATCTTTAGAATAACCTCGTGGATGATTCTGTAAGGTGTGGTCGCTATCGGAGAATTTGTTTGAAGCTTTGGGTTCTGCTTCGACGAGGATACGAAACCATACTAAGCCACAGCATCGCGTAGCCAGACAGCTTGTATAATCATAAAATCCCAACGACCATTCCTTCATTGTTCCGTCATGCAATTAAGGTCCCCCATCAATCGCCACTTGCAACTTTACTTTACGTTATATTTGAAAACTAGTATTCTTTTTATTTTGCTGTCCCTAAGCTAAATTCCCACGTCAATAAAAGTCCTCCACCGTGTAACTCAGAATCTATGCAAATTATTTTATCTACATTTGCGATTCAATAGCATCAACAATTTTCGAGGCTGTATTGCATCAAAAATTAGCGGCCGACGATAATGTTCGTAATTATGTAAATATGTGCGAAAAAGCGGATAACAACTATAAAAATATAAACTGTAAAAAAATAATAATAATGTTATGTGGAAACCTAAAATTGTGTTAAAGTAGGTTTCCATTGGTTTCCGCTATTATTACAATGTATTAAAACTTTCAATTTACTTTTGATAAAAGATAAATTGCGTAGAAAATAAATTTTGGAACTGAAAACTTCTACTGAATGAGACTGAGCCGTCACATTCGGCTATGTAACGCTCGTTCGGATAAAGTCGGCTCGAGTCGATTAAAGGAGCGAAATAATTTATTTAATTGCGATATACTTTCAAATTAAATGTATACAATATTGGTCTGCAAAATACATCATATTCGTAGAAAACAACTCTTAATCTACTGCTATATCCGTACCAGGCATGAATAACTTAAGAAGTCCAAATCGCACACTTCTCATGTCAGCCATAAAATATAGGTTAACGTTTAGTATAGGTTTTAGAGAGTTATTAAAATATTCAGAAGTTTGTATGTTCGATTAAAAGACTTATTGAGTTCACTGAAATTTTCTATAACCCAATACCTATTATGATTAAACATATGAAAGGCCGTAAGTCGACGTATTAACAAATTCACCCCTGATAATTAGGACTAGAATGATCTTGGGGGGCAAAGATACATGCAGGATTAGTTTATCCTTGGCCAAGTATGTATTTTATTTTAATATCAGTTTGACGCGTTATTTTTAATTTATGCTTTACCTAAGCATACGTTTATGTTACGTTTACGTTTATGTTGAGTGTGATAGCCTAGCGGTGAGACCGTGCGATTGTTTCGAGGGGAACACGAGTTCAAACCCGGGCAGGCACCAATGAGTTTTTCTATTAAAACTCATGTGTCTAATTGGTAATTGCAATTTATCACACGCTTTTCGGTGAAGCAAAACATCTGAGGAAACCTGCATATCTCTAGAGAATTCTGGAGATATGTGTTACCTACCAATCCGCATTGGAGCAGCGTGGTATGTCTTAGCTCCAACCCTTTTCTCCAGAAACGGAGAGAGGAGGCCTATTCCCAGCAGTGGGATTATAACAGGCCGCTACTTCACGTTTATGTTCAACGTTTTGTTTGAATTATATCTTCTGTCTATTTTATAATATGTATGTACGGTACGGATATAATATTGTGAGATTTTGTCTCTCTCACGGTTGCTCTCTAAACTATGGGTACTTAAGACTTGAAAGGCTTTTTTTATGTAAGAATATCTACATGGGAATATAACTCCGAACGCGATAGTTTTGTGTAGATATTACAATAGTGAAGTTTAAGTGAAAGAGTTTAAATTACTTACAATAATGGCATTGTTGCGCTTCTGACATGCTAATTCATACCCAAAATTCTTACATGATAATTTTAAGCTATTGTTTTAACCTCTCAAGGATGCGTAACAATGTAACAAATACATTACGATTGATTAGTTATTTTTCTGTGACATTGAGAGAGAGACAGAGAAAAAGAGAGACAATTTCACATTATCATCATCCCTGCTCTTATCCCACTCTAAGTGGAGTCGGCACAACACGATACAAAAGTCACTTGATTTTTCGCTACGTATTTTACGACCGGCCGCCTGCCTAACGTCAACTTACCTTAGTCGTATTTTACGACCCCTCGGTAAGACGGTGGTCTATTCTACTCAACCGGATACCAGACGGTGGCTCAATTTATCTTAGTCGCCTTTTACAACACCTCGGTAAGAAATGAGGGTTGTCCATTCTATTCAGCCGGATACCACACGGAGGAGAGACAATTTCACATTAATGTGGATATAATATTGTGTGTTTGTTTGGTAAGTTCAACTAAATTATAAGCTAGATCGAAGTAATGTTCATGATGAACAGACAACCTCAGTAAACTATCCAGCATTTTTACCGTCCATCAGTTTAAACGATATAGAAAATAACATTAATGCTGAAAGCGTAAGGTGTTTATTTACACTTTCAACCTTTTTGTAAATGGGAAAGGTTCATAGAAAATTTATATAAAGTATAAACTGATGTATCTGAATAATTAGTTAAATCTAGTTTAGGAGCCAGGGTTTTATATGTAATATTAACACTGTTTATATGAATGAAGGTTATTATTATTATAATTTTATTAATTGAAGAATTGATCAAAAAGATTGGAAAAAACGTAATCATTCAGATTGGTTGCCAATGATAGACGGAACAAACTTCTGAGTTTTCTTAGAATAAAAATAAAGCGACTTATGTACAAATTACCACATAACACAATAAAGTTAAACATTGTAAAAAACCTACTTTACTTGCAAGCAATTTTCGAATAATATGTAAGATATTGCCAATGTGTGTGACAGAGAAGTTAATATAAAGGCTATTTACTATAGTTTAAGATTATCTGACGAGGTCAGTTTCAGAATTTGTATGCATGTAAACAAAGTCTTTCTCAGTTACGGAATAGTTTACCGAATACAATTTAGGTAATTCTGTCTACGTGTAGTCACGTATTTATTGTTGGAACGAAACAAACAAAATTTAGAAACAAAGCGAGTAATCTCTTGTAGGTCGCAGTGTTATCGAACTTAATACGATATCTTCTTGACGTATTCTTTGAGATGCCCTAATTTGTTAGTGTTAAAAAGTTGTTTTTAAATACGATGTAGTGTAACAAATATTGCCGTGTGCCTTCTTCTTTTCGTGCCATCTGCTATCGGAGGTTGGCAACCATCATGGCTATTTTTATTTTAGAAACTGCCCGTGGTATATATCATGTCATATGTCATATATATGCCGTAATATGTCATACAATGTTCCTGTCGTGTGTTATCCAGCTGAGTATAATAGACCACCCTCATTTCCTACCGGGGGGTCGTAAAAAGCGACTAAGGTAAGTTGACCTACCGTGTGGTATCCGGTTGTGTAGAATAGACCACCCTCTTTCCTATCGAGGTGTCGTGAAATATTTTTAATTATTTATTTATTTATGATTAAGGTTAGTTGACATCAGGCAGGCGGCCGGTCGTAAAATACGTATCATGTGACAACACGCTTGTAACATGTTGTGCCGAACCCACTTAGAGTGGAATAAGGGCAGGAGGATGATGTAGTGTCAAACAAATAATACGAGAGGGAAGATAAAAGACCCTAATTTCTCTTGATCTTTATCTTACCACACATAAAAATACAGATAGGTAGCTTCCTTTGCTTTCTGTTTATTTCGATGACACATTTATGGCTGGCTCTCGTAGTTTAGTAAAACAAAGTTTATACATCTAATAATCAAATAGCAGCATAAAGTTATTATAGTAGAGTAGGGTAGCATAGGCAGGCCTGTAAGCGAGTAATGCCAATAAATGAGAGGTAAAATGAAACTCGTATACTTACCTTTGTCTAATCACATATAAGAAAGAGAGACAGATAGATACATTCTTATTTGCTTTTTCTTTATTATAATAGAGCATGTTTTAGGGTTCCGTACTCTAAGTATAGTAACTCTATGGCCATAAGCCTGGGAACTTGTAAATGAGAATGTCATAATAAATAATGAGAGGTAAGATGAAACTCGTATACTTATTATAATGTATTAATATACCGATTACACAAGTCAACAGTAGCGCCACCTAGTCAGTTGCAATCTACCACTCGAGACGGGAGGACGTGCCTGTTGTATTGCGTGCCTTATCATTGAAATTAAATTGTTTTAGCTACAACCCGAGGTTCAAGATAGTGTACATCACAATTATCTTTGTCTAATCACACAAAACAAAGAGAGATATACATATATACTGCCTCGTTTGCTTTTTCTTTATTTCTCTTTATTGTAATTTAACAATTAGGGCTTATTTCCCTACTCTAGTATAATAATTATGCATCGAACAGTCAAACAGCAGTCTTCAACATTTAACTTTTAGATTCGTTGTTGCTACGAGACAATGAAATATTAATATGTTAATGGACTCTATTATAATGGGAATCTGTATTTGACACACATATGACACATATGACATACATATTAACATTACATATGTGGGCATGCATGAATATGTACGTAGTTATTGTGTATTACAGAATATGCTCTATAAAATACAATACGAACTACCTACCTCATACGCACAGTTGTGTCCTTTCACTAAGTTAATTGGCTGGAAGAGATCGCCAACTTGTGATAAGGCCGCCGGAATGTACAATTTTTTTGCTCTACAGTTATGAAAACCTTGTTTTTGTAGCATACAATGAAAACGTATTATATACATGTTTAGCAAAACAACCTTTACAAATTAGTTAACAATAGTTAAGACGTTTAAAAATCTAATTCATACGGTAATTTATTTAAATTTTTTCATTTTAAAGTACTTGTTTCTTCTAAAATCTAATGTTCCGTAGTTAAAAATGAAGAACTTTCTGGTTAGGTAGTAAAGTAAAATAATGGCTTCTTACTATCCTACTGGGTATAGGCCTCGTTTCTCCTTTTTTTTAATACAGGTGTTAGAACTTAAAACCACCACGCTGCTCCAATGCGGATTGGTAGGTTAAACATATAGGAGTAATTCTCCAGAGATATGGACGGTTTCTAGGTTAAATATATCCGAGAAATTGAGAGATATGATTGGTTTCTTAATATTTTTCTTCACCGAAAAGCGTATGTAAGTTTAAGGAAATAGGTATTCTAACATTTGCTTCAAAGTATATTTTAAATAACGTAATTTTTGTACATAAAAATTATAAAGAATTATAAAACGATAGGTGATATATATAATAGAAAAAGTAGGAACCGACATAAGCTTGCAGCTCCTGCTTTACGCCTAGCAAAAGTACGTAAATCATTTGTGGGTTTGGGTATAAGATTCTATAATAAAATTCGGAAATCAATTTTGGCCATGCCATTACAGCAGTTTAAAAACACTGTTAAAAAGAGGCTGATACAGAAAGCCTACTATACTGTTGAAGATTACTTAGATGATAAGGATGTGTGCATATAGGTGCACTTCTACCCTGTACAAGACAGTAATAACTAGTTCTAAGATTTATATTTTAAAAAGAGCAACCGCCGAGTTTCTTGCTGGTTCTTCTCGGTAGGAACAGCTTTCCGAACCAGCAGTAAAGTTGACGATTCAAAAGCACTTTTTTACAAATTTACTTGAATAAAGAATAATTTGAATTTGAATTTATGATAAATTGTAAATGTTTGGCACATAAGTTCTAACAGAAAAACTCATTGATGTCTACCCGGTGTTTGAACCTGTGTCCCCCTAGATAGCGACAAGGAACGATCTTTGTGTTCGACCATCACACCTTAGTCAGCAAGTATTATTTAAAGTTATTTGAATAAATTCCGCTTACTTCTTTTATCTTAAGCATTACTTACTGGATATTATAAACCAGCAATATAATGTAATTTGTTTTAAACAAGACATTTGGAAGTAGAGGTAGTGTTAATTAGTTGTAGTAATAGTAGGCCAATTACTAATACCGTCAGTGGAATGAACCGCATCGTAAAGGTTCAATGCACCAAATTGGCCCAATTGGTATATTATAACCTAGATATATTTGATAGATAATTATTATGCAGAAATAAATACCGATATTTTAACTTATTTTATCTTGATATTTGAGTATTATATTTAATTTCTAAATATGTTAATTTTATGTTGTATATTGTAAGAATTCAAAATATATTTATGAAATTGTTCTTTTTTTAAATAAATTATTAAACATTAATTTAATATATAGAAAACATTATAGAAATGAAATAAAAATTCTATCACCAACTATATTATTTCAATATTGTACATTTTTTTTAAGTTTGTAATTCAAGTTAATATTGAAAAAAATATATAAATATTATTTTAAAAATTAATGGAATTAATAATTAAATAAATTTATTAAATATTATAAACATCAATAACAGTACTATTATGTATAAGTATTTAATAATCAGTGTAACTACTTGAAAGAGCATCTAGAACTTGAAATTAATTATATTGTTGTTTAGATTGAAGTAATAATCGTAAAGATATGACGGTAGGTGTTTGGTTTATAAATGCATTACGCAGTAACATGTTTCATTAAAATAATGGAAGTACTGTAAATTTTTCACATGGATTATATGTACATATATGATTAGATACTATCCATGAAAAATCGATTAAAAATCTATTAACATTAGATTTAATTACTGGTTAGCTGTATAAAGTTATTACAAAGTAGTAACTTCAGACATCTGTAATGTCTATCTATTATGTACAATTTTTAATCAATTGATACTAGACTCTCATTAGAGTCCAAAATTATAAAATGTAACTGGACTTAGAACAACGGAAGTCGATTGACCTATATTTAATATCCTTTAATGCTTGTTTGCTTCTAAAATGAATAATGAAAAATTTTAGGCATTCAGAAAATTCCATCCAATTTCTCACTTGCGTCAAACAGTTAAATTACACGTATTGCATGTATTTTAACATAATTTCATTATATATATAAAATTATACGTACAAGACTATTGTATCTTGTTAGTTAAGTTCAAAATCCTTGATACTAAACCCACTTATTTATTTTTACTTATAAGAAACTTGGTGGAAGCCTTAAAAACCGATTTACTAAGGCGGTTATGAAAAGGATTAACACTTCACGATCGAAATGGAGAATGAAAATGGAGGTGCCTCTGCACCTCCATCTTCATTCACCATTTTCAATTTCAATTATTTATAATCCACCTCTGTGAATTATAAGTATAAAGTATCTACAGGAAATTAATTTAGCTTCAGTAAAATAATGATATCTATTCGAAATTTGCACACTTGTCGATTAGGTATGAGTGATAGGTAGCTATTCTCTTAATTTCGATCAACTCCAGTACCATATGTACTAATACGAATTTTTTTCCAAGCATAGTAAGCATAAGTATTTTGAAGTTTTCGTTTCTATTCTAGATATTCAAAACTCTGCTATCGACGGATAATTACTGGATAATAAGGGCACATTATGTGACGTTGTGATCGTAGTGACAGGTTGATCTATTGCATATAATGGTGCTAGCAGATCCGTGCAAACGTCCAGTAACAAACCGCCTTATATGTGCAGAATAATATACGACTAAGCACAATCTTAATCTCTGATATTTGAACTAACTATACACATTTAGTTACAGAATCATATGTTAGCGTGAAGAATATCTTGGAAATCAATAAAGATAATTAGCGACTTGGCTTACTTTGAATTCAGTGCAGATGAAAATATAGCATATATTCTCCAGCCCTTAAAACATCGCCATACCATGTAACACGTCGATCAGCTGTTCTATTCTGATTTGAACTAATGATAAGCAAATAACGGCTACACACACTTTTGCATTTATAATTCTGGTATAGATGATAATGCATAGAGTTATTAATACTAGAAAGTGGAGCCATAGACAGGTTTGTACGTGATAGTGACATAATAAAAAGAGGTGGAAGATGAAACTCGTTTACTTCATCTTTGTCTAATCACACTTAAAAAAGAGAGATAGATAGGCCATATTCATTTGCTTTTTCTTATTTGTAATATGCCACATTTTAGGCTGGCTTTTCTACTCTAGTATAATAACTCTATGTAATCTTATATATAAAAATTGTAGTGTCATAATGTTAGTTACCATACTCCACCGAAACGGCTTGACCGATTTTTATGAAATTCTGTATTCGGCTACTATTAATTCTTTCATTCTCTCATAAGGGTTGTCCTTCTCTAACTTCTAAAAAGTTTTTTGGTCAATTTTTTTATAATGTATACTAGAAATTCCATTGAAATAATTTATATAGCAGAACAACGTTTGCCGGTTTATCTAGTAATGTATATTATTTTCAAGTTTTATCTACATAAGGACATATTATGTCGCTACCGTAAAACTGAAATGGCATTGCGATTTAAAAGTTGGAAATCTGATTATAATAGTCAAAATTACAATAGTCTCTGGTATCTACGTGGTATGTATTCAATTCAAATTCAAATTCAAAATATTCTTTATTCAAGTAAACTTGTAGACAAGTTGTTTTGAGTCATCAACTCTGGTTCAACTACTGGGTCCGAAACCCGTTCCTACCGACAAGAGCCAGCAAGAAACTCGGCATTTACTTTTAGTCATAACTGTCTTGCACAGAGTAGAAGTGCAGCTATATCCACACATTCCTATCATCTAAATAATCCTGAACAGTATAGTAGGCTTCTGTATCACCCCCTTTTAACAATGTTTTTAAACTGCTGTGATGGCAAGGCCAAAATTGATTGCGGAATTTTAGTATAGAATCTTATACCCAAACCCATAAATGATTTACGCTTAAAGCAGGAGCCGCAAGCTTATGTCGGTCTAATATATATATTATATATTAATTATGCTCTACAAAAATATATAAAAAAATCATGTTTGAAAATACAGTAGTTAGGGCTATGTAAATTTAAGTCAGAGACAATAACATGTTTAATGTCGGCACATTTACTTGCAGTCTGTAATGCACTCTAATCGGTATCTTCGAGGTCGAATCAGGACAATCCGGTCACAACAATCTCTCCATGATACAATACACGAGGATATACTTATATTTTAATATAAATTGCACAAGGCCTTGTTGAATTTGTTCAAAACAAGTGATTAAAAGAAAAAAAATTAAAGTTGTTATATACTAAACTTTGTATAACAACTCTACGAACTTCGAACTTGCAATATGTTATATTAAATCTTTTGGCTGATTGGCTAAAAAAGGGAGCAATGTAATACTTCGAATTAACTCGAGAAACATTTGATTTTTGAGACTTCTATCATATTTTACTCATTTATCATTACACAGAAAGGGAAGTATAATGTTAAGATTAAAACTGATATTAACTACATCAGGAAGTCTTTCGAATTTTGAAACATGTACGAATACGTTATGATATAATTTTTCCGCCAAAAGGGTCAAAACGGAGAGCTAATTTATATTTACTTTAATTCTACTACCACAGAAAGACGAAATATACAATATCTACGAAATATAACCCATTTTATACAGCTAAATAGATCCTATGTAGGAAAATTTAAGACAAAGGATAAAATTGTTAAAGGTTAAATATTAGTTTGAGACACTTAAATTTTGAACGTTGTATGACATCATCATTCTCTGCCCTTATTCCATTTTAAGTGGGGTCGGCATAACATGTTACAAACATTTTGTGACATGATTTGGCTACGTATTTTTCGACCGGCCGCCTGCCTGACGTCAACTTACCTTAGTTTATTTTATGACCCCTCAGTAAGAAAGAGAGTGGTGTATTCTATACAATCGGATACCACATGGTGGGTCAACTTACCTTAGGCGCCTTTTACGACACCTCGGTAAGGAATGAGCGTGGTCTATTCTACTGAGCCGGATAACACACGGCAGGAACATTGTATGACATATTTTTATAATATTAGCTGTGCCAGCGGCTTCTACCACGTGGAAACCAGCGTGTCACAATTGTTTTCTAGAATTCAAATTTTAAACATAAAAGTAATTGTTGTGAGTTAACCATAAGAGATAGAGACATGCTATCGCGAACTTTGTTGTAGTAGTTTTATAGATCTACAATTCTCTAGTACATTACTTTAGCGTATCTCAGCTGTTTTACGCAGTGCACGCGACTAAAACTCCCAGCAAGCAAGATTTTTAACAACTGCGCTATCTCTTCAACACAATTTACATAATACCTATATGTACTATTTACCTAAACCATTCGGAAGTATTGCACAATTTTTTGTTCAAAACCGTACAAAGATCCGTTCAGTAGATTTTGAGAAAATCGATTATATACAGACAGACAGCTTTTTGGGACTTTGTTTTATAATGAGTATAGATGTCGTCCAAAAGGGCATAGGGCAATGTAATATTTGCATTAAATCTTATAGCACCATCAAGAAATCATCCGAATATTGAAACCTTTTGTTTCATATTGTTAATCTTCCGGCACAATTTTAAACGAAGGAAGCAATATAAATTGGAATTAAATATTATAATCTTTGCGATTGCGTGTGTAAATGCTCACATAATATCTATTTAATAATATTTTTACTATTTACCTTTTTTCTTTTTGTATAAAAATAAAATCGTTTATGTCCATTACAACTTAGGTTCGCAGACTTAGGTTTGTGAGATCTTCTGGTAATATAAATACTTGTGTTATATAAATACCTACATACATACATAAATACATAATGTTGGTATATAAATACTTGTGTTAAATGATCTCGCTCGCTATGTAGGTACTAACTATATTTTAAGGCATATTTAAACATCAATCGCAACAAAAATAGAAAACAATTAAAAGAAAATGTCTTATGTTCGTTTTTGTTATATTTGTAGTGTTAGATAGCGTGTTTATGTGTCTTGTATGAAAACATAAATTGTCATTTATGATATGATAAACTTTATTAATTATTTTATGCCAATTGCTTTAAACACAATGTGTGACGGAGATATAGTCGTTTCGTTTCCGTTTTAAAAATTACAATATTTATGGTGTTATATAGAACAATTAGTAGATAACGGTAAAATAAACAAATAATAAATAAATAGGAGTATAAAATAATCTTAATGTAAATTCAAAAATATTTCATAAAATTTACCCATGACAGCTCTCATATTAATCAAAAACTCAACGCCCATTCGTTTTCACTAAGTTATAAGCCTAAATTAATTTTACAATTATTACTCCGGGATTAATTAATTATGTAATTAACACGATTAATATCTTGTTCCTTGTGTAACGATGTATCTACTTATAACTTCCTTCGATGTTTATAGCTTTATGGCATTGTATATGATTGTCGGTAAACAAATTGTATCATAAACAATTTTCATTTCATATCGTATATGGAATGGAAACTGATAATAATTGAATCATTCGAATTGATTTATGAAACGTAGAACCTTGGTGTATTATTTTCTATAAAATACACGATAGATTAAGACCGAAACAATAGCTAATAAAATTTCTATTTGTGTTACCGGTCTCTTTAGCATCAGTTATTTACGTTAATTCTAATGACTACCATAGAGTTCGACTTTCCATGATCTCTGCGGCGTAGTTAATTACTTGCTTAACATACCAATCGTTATATTTCGGGTTATGTTATATTACTTTTAGTAATATTGGTCCAGGTCCGATTCTGGTGTTTTTGTTCACCTTTAAACTCACAATATCCTACTAATATTATAAATGCGAAAGTTTGTGAGTATGGATGGATGTTTGTTACTCTTTCACGAAAAAACTATCAGAGAGTTTTGGATGAAACTTTACAGTCTTATAGGTTATACATTGAAATAACATATAGGCTACAATTTGTAATGATTTTATGTAATATATCGATACATGTCAATAAAGTGGGAAGAAATCTGGCCTCTGAGAGCTATCTCTGCGTACGCTGCCTAAACCATTAAAGTTACACGAAGATGATGTACCGTAGTATTGTTTGTCTTTAATAGTTCTAAATAAAAGTCCGCGACAGCATATATCTATCTTTTATGTGGAAGCCACTATGACCAAAATTGTAAATCATAAATTTAATTAAATCAGATTCTGTGGCGGAGCAATTTCCTCGCGAGCGAAGCCGCGGGCAAAAACTAGTATATGCATAACTGTACCAAGCGATGCTCTTTAGGTACGTACGTAGAAGGATTCTAATCTATGTGTTTCAAGTTGGTGAAGTCATATATTATCCTTAGCAGGTTGGCTTAAGTGCTAAGATGTCACAGAACTTACTTCCTGTCTACTGACAGTGAATTAAAAGTTAACAAATTTTTAATTCTACAAAAAGTTCGCATTACGACTAATTTAATATTTATATGTAATATGTAAATTTATACATATAAATAAGGTGTCTTATAGGTTATAAATTAAACTTGTTGTTAGTAATGTAATATAATGAAACATAAAATAGTGCCATATTTTATTACGAAAATATTTTATGTTTTATCCTATTGGATTACAAGTATATATAAATATATAATATAAATAAATTTTTAGCGATAAACGTTCTCGTTAAAAGATAAATAACGTCTTTTATAAATATTCTGAACATTAATTTTATATTTATCGCAATGTTTTAAAACTGTTTTGTATTACAAAATTCCAATCCTCGCACTTTTACTCGATTCTTGTTATTTCAGTTCAGAAATAATAAAAAATTATTAAATAGTAATCTTCAAAATTATAATCGATTTTTATTTTTTGTGCTCTCATAACGAAATAAATAATATGAAACATTCATTTTAATTTACCGTGTATTTCTCGATTCGCTTTTCATGTTCGAAATGGCGCTCCTTCATGTTCACAATGGTCCTGGCACTTGTAAAAGCCATGTTGAAAATTAAAAACAAAACGATTTGTCACTTTTCGCGCGCGAATTGCTTAGCTCTCACGCACTCCCAAGCGGGATCGCAACGAGACTCCAAGTCGGAATGGTTACGAAATCTCTGTTCTTTTATATAGAACTGTAAACTGAAGCCGCCCCCTCGCTCCTGTCGCTTTCATATTTGCGCGCAAATGATCGCGTTCTCGCAACTAAAACTTCAAGTAAATATTTTTTTTGTTAATTTTTTTTTCCATTTATTCTTTTTATTTTTTTAAACTTAAATTTTAAATAGTTTTATTTTTTTTTTCTTTTGGTTTGTTTGTTTTATGTTTAACCCCCACATTATTTGTCATAAATGTTGAAAATCAACTGTACACGCCTGTTGTGATATTTATGCTATGTGTCTTATTTTGTTTCTTGTATTTGTGTTTTTTATGCATAAATGTTGTTGGCTTGTCATTTAAAAATAAATAAATAAATAAATAAATAATTTACATTAAAAATATTTCTTTACAAAAAAAAAATCTAATTTTACCATACATTGTGCTAAATTTCCGTCATGAAATTATTGAGATTTATAAATATAAATTTGAAATTATTTTCTAGAATAAAGCCAATAATTTATTTTTAATTAATAAAATATAAGTATTTTATCTTTAGTAGCCCCAGTAGAATATTCTATGAAAATAATATCCATTTAATGATAGATTTTTTTATTTTAAAATATATTGCAAATGATAGTATTGAAATGAAACTTTCAAATCTTAATGTACTCTGTAAAAATTTTAGTATTTTAATTTTAATATTAGGAAGTATTTTTTTTTCTTGTCTAAGCTAAGCTGTTCTAAGCTTAGCTTAGACAAGTTTAATTTTAGTTAAAATTAAAAAATTTTAGTTAATTTTAGTTAAAAAATATATTAATAAATAAACCACTGATGCCGTGTGTTATATATATAATGTAAAATGTCTCGCATTAAAAAATTACACCTTAACCCGCCTTAGGTTGCACTATTTTCTTTATATCATTATAAATATTGACAATGTTAGATATATATTATGTAATCATTGATTGTATTCTCTGCAGAGTTTGCGTATGAAATGGCTGTTGTTCCTTGTAAGTTAGTACTTAATTTAGGCGCAAAATGAAAGCTTTATTAACGTAAAACGCAAATCCCCCCTTAAGCGCATTGGTCTTGTTTCATCGGACGTTGGAATCTCTATAAATATATTTATTTTAAGTAACGGCTTGTGTAGTACAATAACAACGATAAGCAAGCCTTCTCTCTTCTTTCGAAGCGTAGACTTACCACAATGGACCAATGCCGATTAGTCACACTTATCTGCAGAGTATTATATATTATAATAATCCTACTAATCCTACTAATATTATAAATGACAAAGTTTGTGAGTATGGATGGATGTTTGTTACTCTTTCACGAAAAAACTATTGGACGGGTTTGGATGAAACTTTACAGTTATATAGTTTATACATCGTAATAACATATAGTCTACAATTTGTAATGATTTTATGTAATATAACGATACATGTCAATAAAGTCGGAAAAAATCTGGCTTCAGAGAGCTATCTCGGCGTACGCTGCCTAAACCGTTAGAGTTACACAAAAGTGATGTACCGTACGTAGTATTGTTTGTCTTTAATAGTTCTAAATAAAAGTCCACGACAGCATATATCTATCTTTTATGTGGAAGCCATTATGACCGAAATCGTGAATCATAAATTTAATTAAATTAGATATTGTGGCAGAGCAAATTCCTCGCGAGCGAAGCCGCGGGCAAAAACTAGTATATAATATATTTAAAATGTTTTTCTTCATCGCAAACCGTGTAATGTAAATGTAAGTACAGAAGTTATGATTCAAGTAACGCCTGCTTCTATAAATTATTTAAATGTAATTGTAAGTATCAATTTGTCACATAAACAATTCATAGAAAAACTCATCGGTGTCTTTGGAATTTTAGCCCGTGACCTCCTGGGACGAGTTACACGATCTTTATTTTTATATTTCAATTTTCGTATTAAGTAAGTATTCATATTAAATTACGTATTAAGCGCGTCTTGATTTGCATACAGTTAGAATATTTTTAAATTCATATCCAATGTATATAATATAAACATATTAACTGAACTAGGCTATGCCCGCGATTTTGGGGCGTAGACCTCAGCCCCTCTGTCAACCGTGCAAATATCTCCATCACAAAATCATATCAATGCCTTGGGTTAATTTGAATGATGGCAGATATATATGAACTAAACATAACCATATATGACCGAAACGTAGTTTGAAAATTAATAACAAAAGATTAAGAACTTTAGACGATACATAGTCCATCATAAAACAATGGCCCGCGCAGCGTCTGTTTGTTGCTGTTACGAAAATTAACATTAATTAGCGGGTTTTTACAATAGCTTTATATATAAGCTGTGATAGCCCAGCGGTGAGACCATGGGGCTCTGTCAAGGGAGTCACAGGTTCAAAGCCCGGAGAGTTTTTCCGTTAAAAATGTATGTCTAAATTATAATTGCAATTTAGCACACGCATTCCGGTTAAGGAAAACATCGACGGAAACCTTTATATACATATAATAGAGAATTGTTAGGATATGTGTAACCTACCAATCCGCAATGGAGCAGCGTGGTAGGTCTTGGCGCCAATCTTTCTTTCCAAAACCGAAGAGAGATAGGCCTATACTAAAAAAACTTAACTTTAAAAGTCACAGTATGTAAAACTACTTTACTATAGAATAGAATGTGACTTATAAAGTAGGTTTTGATGTTTAACTTGTTAATTTGTATATTGATAGAAATATGTTGATAATGGTTAAAAAAGATTTTATCTAAAGCCATCCGTTTCTACGTGATTATAAAAAAATATAATATTTTAAGTTTTTTAAGTTTGAATTCAAAATTCTGGAACTGCGTTTATATATAATATTTTTGGTTACTGGTAAGACATGATCTTACGGTTCGGGACTAGTTTATATATAATATTTTTGGTTTCATGTCTTACGGTTCGGTACTAAAATGAAATTAGTAACACTAAGCCAGATTTAATTAACACAATTTTTTTCGTTGGTTTTTATTTTGTCATAATTTTATGCAAATACTTAATAGAATATTTTTTATATAGGATATGAATTACATATTATCTTATTAATTTTTTTTTGCTACGTTCTAATAATAAAGCGTAGACACTTTTCTGGTACTTGTGTTACGTAAATAAAAATTTTTGAAATTTTTTACATTAATGTAGTTATTGTGAAGTTATCTATAAGAGATAGAGACATGCTATCGTGAACTTTTTTGTAATATTTATAGATCTACAATTCTTTAATACATTGCTTGAGCGTATTTTTTGCTGGTTTACGCGGCGCACGCGCGTAAAACTCCCAGCAGACGAGTTTCTTTACAACTGCGCGACCTCTTCAACATAATTTACATAAAACGGTAATTTACAATCAACTTCAACCTTTGGGAAGAATTGCACTACCGTTTTATAAAAACCGTAAAAAAATCCGTTAAGCAGATTTTGAGAAATACGATCACATACAGTTCGTTATGTGGGTCACAGGTGCCTCAACATGCCTGTTGGCATAGACCACGTGGCCGAACGAAAAAATGTTGGCTTGATATTGCGGAGTCAACCATGCGTTGCAACGGTCTACAAAGAGGGTTTAAATTAGACCGTGTAAAGTGGAAGCAGCTTAGCAGGAAAGCGGACCCTGGCATAGGCTGGGATAAACGCTAGAAGAAGAAGGAGAAGATCATATACAGACAGTTTTTGGGAACTTTTATAATACCTAAGTATAGATAGTACTTTATAATAATTGCCTGCCTATCTCTCGAGAGTTCTTGTTATATATGTAGCCTACCAATCCGCATTGAAAAGCGTGGTACATCTTAACTCAAACTCTTCTCTCCAACAACGGAGAGAGACCTATTATTAGGCCTACTATTCCCAGCAGTGGGACACTCAAAAATATCCCTAACAAACTATAATTTATTCAAACGTTTCTTACAAGTACATTATGATATAAGCTCCCAAATGTCATATTCCAAACAATTTGAAATGCAATTATAGAAACGAACGTGTTATGTCTATCGAAAATTTGACAGCTGATACGAGTGTAATGTATCTGCAAATAAAAGAACTTTAAAAAATAACTTTCGTGACATTAAGAGGCATTACATTTGTACTGTCATGACATATGCGAAATGTTAAATATCAAAACAATATATCGCTCATAAATTGCTTGTAGACTAGGAATAGGTGTAAATATTATAATACAGATTCTTTTCCGGTATAGCTCCTAATTCAATATTAGGTTATTAGTTAATATATATAATATAGTTATATTGTTATAATAATAATATAGTTAATATTATATGCAGACTAAAGCATTTTGTATACATATGTATATTTTCCGTAGTGAGTAGTATATTTTGAGTTGTGCGATACTATGGAGCATGAGCGGTATATTAATTAAAATCTGAACAATATATAAGAAAAGTAATAATGAAAAAAAAATAGCGTAATTATTTCTTATTAAGAAATATTAAAGAATGCAACTGAGATGCAAATGTTAAAGTGGATGTATATAGGGGGTAAAAAATTTCGTTCGTTATAGAAAAGACCCGAAGTGCAACATTAAGATAGTATGAACATACGAGTATAATAATTATGGACTATTAGCACGTAAAAAAAATAACTGAATCACACAATTTAACTTATAAAATCTCAGAACATATACATATTTCTTAATGCGTAAAATTATTTACAATAGACTCTAATGTTATTTATTTCTTTGCCGAAATCAATCACCTCTCTGAAATACGAGATTATCAGGGTAGTTTCAGTATAGTAGCAGTATGGGCGTGTTTTCCTAAAAATTCGAGGAATATTTTTATTAATATGTCATGGATAACATTATCGCTAATGCGGTTTAAGTATGACTGGTCCGTAAGTGCAGTTGGCAGTGCCTGAGTCGTCGGCTCTGCAGGACGCGGGTTCGATTCCACCGAGGGCCAATATTTTCTATAAACTTTTATTGGTTCCTCGAGTCTGGGTGTATATTTGTATTTAAGAATGTATTTAATATTATATTAACATGTATTTACCAGTTGTCTGTCACCCATAAGTATTAAGTTACTTACCTTTTGGATGGACAGCCGTGTGCGTAAAATATTTTTTATTATTATTTAATTATACGCCTTCCCTGACCGATGAATGTATGTTAATTTTTGAGTTCACGGCTGGGTTAAGTAGATAGACAGGAGTCTAAAATCCATTATGAATGAGATAAGTAATGAAATTATTGTAAGTAAGAAATTAAGAAATGTTGAGTAAAAAAAAAATAACTTTAACGTACATCTTAAAATGTCCTGGAAATCAAGTGATAGAAAATCGTACTATTTAAACATTGAGTGGTGATACATATTTTTGAAAGCACGTGATAATTTAAACGATTAAACAAGTCAAGTTAAAAAAGGTTTTAACAAAATTTCATGTCCCTACAACCGTTGAAAAATTCACTCCTCTGGAGCCAATCCTGGTAACAACATCAGCAGACCTACCATGAACTCTTATTGCGACTCAATTGAAGACGTAAACGAAATTGTTTTGCTTTTTCATAACAAGACGTCTTAAAGACACATGACTTTAAGTTGTTGCCGAATGAGCGTTCGGAATTCGTCCTAAGAACATGTGAGTGAAAGAGACATAGTTATCTATAGTTCATATAACGTTATCCTTTTCAAACATTACGACCCCAATGCAATTCACACTTCATGGTACGAAAGCGGTTCGCGGTAGTCGTATACGTCTTCAATTGAGTCGCAATAAGAGTTCATGGTAGGCCTTATAATAAACGCGCATTGTCATTATTGGACTGGATATTGATCAAATTTAATTTTCAAGATTAATAATAAATAAAAGTTTTAAAAATGTACTAGGTTTGCCAGCGGATTGGCCCGCGTGAAAATTAGTGTGTCACAAAATATATACCGAATTGAATTATTGTGAGTTAACCATAAGAGATAGAGACTGCTATTGCGAACTTTTTGTAGATTTACGCTTCTCTAGTACTTTACTTTAGCGTTTCTCTGCTGGTTTAGGCGGCTCACAAGTGAAGTTCCAAACGGGCGTTTTTTTTACAACCGCGCGATTTCATCAACACAACTTAGAAAAAACTGTAATGTATTATTGACCTAAATCTTCTGGAAAAACGTCATATGAAACGCGGTAAAAACTTTGACACGCTGATTTACACGCGGGTATGCCTGCGCGATTCGCTAGTATTATTAATTAATTTAAATTAATAAATTTAAATGAAATTATTAATAAGTAATTTAATTGTCGTATATATATTTCTTATGCAAGTACATATGCAGAATAGACATATTTTTCTATCTGTTGGGGCCAGCAGTATATTTCATTGACGATAAGTCTTACAACCGGAAAATACCTGCAAAATTGGTCATATTAAACCTTTTTTGTGGTTAAATTTACAATTAAATGTAGTTTCGTTGGATGCCCTTGATTTTCATTTACAATAACTTTTAAAACTAAAATGACTTGTATTATACTATATAAAAATATCGAACCAAAAAAAAATACTTTTAATTGTCTTATAAAACGACATTAGCTAAGCTAAGGCGTTTTTTTTACAACCGCGCGATTTCATCAACCCAACTTAGATGAAACTGTAATGTATTATTGACCTAAATCTTCTGGAAAAATTGCACTGCCTTTTATTAAAAATCGGTTAAGTAGACTTTGAGAAAATCATTTACATACAGACAAACATCTTTTGGGGACTTTAATTTATAATAAGTATATAGATATATGCAGTATTATGCACTTTAAAGAGCTATATAGCTATATTGTTAATTAACATTTTCTTTAAATAGAATTAGCCTAATTATTTGGTGTTAGCCTCTAGTTTGCGCAATCCTGTCGTTGTGCACTGGCCGACCTTATAGATATAAATAATTTTGAATATAAAGAGCCTAATTTAAGCTAGCCTTATGTATCTATTTTTGTATCTCAAGAGTAATCTATTTTTAGAACATGTGAATGTTTGGAGGAAACGTTTGTATCAAAGGAATTTTTTGGTCCGTATTATTTTGTTAAAACTATTTGTAGGCGCGGCTATTTTTGCGTATATTTTTATTAATAGTTTCGCCATTGAGTCTAGTTATTTATTATATGCGTAATCGTAAATAATAAAATTGACTACGATGGAAGCGCACTAAATTATGGTAGTAAAATTTTGACACGCAATTCAGAATGATTTAACGCTCATTAATTGAATCTTCGTTAACTCTGTTGGCGTATTTAATTGAACCAGATTTTAAGTATATCTTAAGCAACCTATAATAATAATAAACAAAAGTAATTGCTTGCTAATATAATTCCCATGTTTCAATAACTCCATATCTAAAATTTAAAAGCTCCATCGTGTTACCAGCTTCAATAAATATACGAATATTATAAATGCGAAAGTTTGTTTGTTTGTCTGTCTGTCACGGTGTCACAGCTATTTGGTTAATTGGCATAAGAATATATTTTTTTACCATTGAAGCTTATACATCAGGCTAATATGTAGAATTGAAAATTCTCGCGTTTTCTTCGGTAACAGGAAATATACATATACTAAGTCATCTATCTATCTATACTTATTATAAAACAAAGTCCCAAAAAGCTGTCTATCTATATGTAATCGATTTTTTCAAAATCTATTGAACGGATTTGTGTACGCTTTTCACCCAAAAAATAGTGCAATACGTCCGGATGGTTTAGGTAAAAAGTACATACCAGTATTAAGTAAATTGTGTTGAAGAGATCACGCAGTTCTTAAAAAATTTGCTGGGAGCTTTAGTCACGTGCGTTGTGTATACAAGCAGAGATAAGCAAAAGTAATGTGGTAGATAATTGTAGATCTATAAAAAAACAACAAAAAGTCCGTGATAGCATGTCTCTATCTTTCACGGTTAACTCACTATAACGACTTTTATGTTAAAAATTTTGAAAATTCGGGAAAAGTTTTGTAAATCACTGAATTTCACGCGGGCGAAGCTGTGTTGGCACAGCTCGTATAGTACCCGGCATTAAATAATGCACATCGATGTTGAGAACGAGACAGCCGGCCAGTTCGGTTTCGTAGAGCGCTGTCATTGTCACTCAGTTAGTATGTGACGTTTCACACGGGTTCATCAGTCTGTGCGACAGAGACAATGCTCTACGAAGCAGAATCTAGCCGCTTAGCTGTGTATCTGTATGTGGTCGATTTTCTCAAAAAGTACTGAACGGATTGTTTTACTATAACATAGTGCAATTTTTGAGAAATATTTAGGTGAATAGTACTTTTGACCAAATTCAGTCAGTATAAACGCAGTAAAAACTTTGTGACACGCTGATTTACACGCGGGTATGCCTGCACGATTCGCTAGTATTATAAATATATTCTTGATTCGATAATGCGTGCTTATTTTTTGTGTAAATTTTTTTATATACGATTTTCCCTAGCAAGATCAAGATGTTACAATAAACCTCCGTATTTACAAGATACACTTTTATAATATAGTCTTTTTATTACTACACGCTTTAATTTAAATATATTTACGGTACAAAATCTGTGATTTATTTTGTAACCAGCTATGTAAAGCCATTGAACAACAAAAGCATTAAACTGTTATGTACCATTATCTAAACCTTCCACAAGAATTGCACTATTTTTTAGTAACAACTGTAAAAAAATCCGTAAATTTTTAGAAGATCCATCACACAGACAAACAAGTTATGGGGACTTTGTTTTATAATAAGAATAGAAAAATGTAATATATCACCTATTATAGATCATTATCAGCGTAATTTAATAAAGTAGATCTCTTTATCCCTAGCGAACTTCTGAGATATGGGCAATCTGTCAATTGAAGCAGCGGTGTTTTGAGTCTAAGCTCCAATCTTTCTCATCAAGGAGAGTCCGCTTACTAGGGATGTTAAAAGAATAATTGATTTCTATATTAATCGATTATTCTATCACAAAAATCGATTTTTTTTTCGTAGTTGTCGACTTTAATAAATCTTAATTCTTATTGATTATTAAAATAAAAGCTAATTAAGCATAATTTTTAAAAATTCAGAAATAAATCGATTATTAAGTAATAAATTTTTCGTTTCGGGATATTTCTATATAATAGTACTTTTATAAACTGATATATTATTATATATTTTGAAGGGAGAAAAATCGATTATTTATCAATCGATTTTTCCAGTTCAAATCACATCACCACAGCTTAATTTCAGAAAATAAAAGATAAACACTTAATAAACAAAAAATAATATCACTATATTTAACGAGTATTACTGCGCTAGAATGGTCAAGCACGAATATGTTCCGATAAAAAACAAACAATGAAGAATATTTAATTAATTTATTCACTCAGTTCTGTTTTCCACAGTTCGTTTGTCCTACAAAAATTCATTTAAGTACATAATTGTTCGATTTGCACAGTAATCGAAACCCTACTTGTAATGCAAATTGGTAGTTTTTGTGATCATGGGTCATTGTAAATACGTTCTTTAAACGCTGCGATTATTTGATCATAGTTTAATGTAATGAATTGTACAGATCATAACGTCATTTTTTTTAGGGTCAACGCACACGGGCCACTGGCTACAACCACAAATTTTTATATTTATTATTAAAAAAGTCCCAAAAAGCTTTCTGTCTGTATGTAATCGATTTTCTCCAATCGAAAATCTACTGAACGAATTTTTATACGGTTTTCATTAAAAGATAGTGCATACATATCATAGCACACTAAAAAAATCATGTTTTGAGATAAGTGGGCTTTAAGTTTTCATTGCTAAGGAAAATTCGTAAAAATGCTTTAATTTGCACTTAAACGAACGACCTATTCAATTATGAGCTCTACTGGTAGAAAAGAAAAGGGAAAAATAATGTGTATTTTAACATTTAAACCTATTTTTACTCTATACACTTGTTTTCTGAGTTGTTCCACTATTGCAGCTAATGTGCGATATCTCTAAGAAAATCCTCGGTAATCCTTCTTTTGGTATTGGAGTACCGCGATGATTCCAATATTTATAATTTTCTTCAAAAAAGGAGACCTTCTTTCTGTCGCAATTGGCCTATATAACCCTCGGGCATTCAAAAATCTTTACAAGTTTATAATGTTTAAAGTTTACCTTCGAATGTAGATTAGTCTTATTATAACAAATAATCAATTTAGCATTTTATAATTATTAATCAGCACTTAAGCTTAAAATTGAGCTGATATAATCGTAGACTATATTTAGTATTTAAAACCTACTTTCCTTAGCTTAAATGTCAGGGCCTTGCATTAGTGGCATGCAAAAACTTATCAGCCCAGTGTAACGCTGTTATCTTTTGGCAAACATAGAAGATAAGTATCTTTAACAACGACTCCTAAATAGCTGTGATAAACCAGGGTGACGGTTAAAACCTCAGGCAGACACCAATGAGGTTTTCTGTAAACACTTATGTGTCTGATTGATAATTGCAATTTATCACGTGTTTTTGTAGAGCTGTGATAGCCTAGCGGTGAGACCGTGCGACTCTTTCGAGGGGAACACGAGTTCCAACCCGGGCAGGCACCAATGAATTTTTCTATTAAAACTCATGTGTCTAATTGATAATTGCAATTTATCACACGCTTTTCGGTGACGGAAAACATCCTGAGGAAACCTGCATATCTCTATAGAATTCTGGGGATATGTGTAACCTACCAATCCGCATTGGAGCAACGTGGTAGGTGTTAGCTCCAACCCTTCTCTCCAGTAGCGGAGAGAGGAGGCCTATTCCCAGCAGTGGGATTGTAACAGGCCGCTACTACACGTGTTTTTTGGTGGATTAAAACATCGTGAAGAATCCTGCATTTCCTAGATAATTCTGGGAGCTTGTGTAACCTACAAATCCGCGTTGGAGGACCATGGTAGGTCTTAACTCCAATCCTTATTTGCCCAGTTGTGGGTTATTAACAGGCCGTTACTTCCTATAACAAAATTACTAGTCGCTTATTCGTTATCAAATTACCAAATATGAAGTTAATACACGCTTTTCCACCCAAATTTTTTTTTACAGAAAATTTTATAATTATTTGATAATTTTATGTACAGTCAATTTCATTTATTTCAGTTATTTATTCTTTGTCGGACGCATGAAAATATTATATGCATAAAAAATATAATGCATAAAAAATATGACAAAGTAATAGGAAATAAATGACTATTATGTATCCAAATTGGAAGTGGAAACGTAAATATACATATTTTTTAATATGTATATTTAAATAAATATTACGTATGTAACAAAAATTATACATACATCTTATTTTACCGCACCCCTTGTATATTAATTTTAATATGCCAAATTTCATACGCCTCCGTGCGTGTGCTAAAAAGGAACACAAGTTTCACTTTAGATACAATAGCATAATTTTATAAAATTAACCAATGTAATGAATAATTTAAACAAAGTAAACCTGATACATTCTGGTTACGTTTCAACAATTCAACAGTTTTGTAACTCAATATATAACATTGTACACACGCTCACTTTGTCCCAATCTTGCAACAGTTATGCTTAGAATATTTAGTTTATATAAATGTATATCAAGATGTAGAATTAAAGGACATGAACTAGGTTATTGTTTTATGTTTAATCTACTCCTGTTACGGCCCATTACTGGGCAAAGCCTGCTATGAATTTGAGACTTATACACACCACACTGTTCTAAAGCGGATTGGCGCATTACTCATATCCTGATTGGTTTCCGACTAAATCAAACAATACATGTACATGAATATAGCTACTTTTCAACCCCGTACAAAATAGTAATGACTATTGTAGCTAGTTATGAGGATTATATCTTGAAAAGAGCAACCGCCGAGTTTCTTGCTGGTTCTTCTCGGTAAGAATAACTTTCTTCAAGAAAGCTAAAATATATCAATCTCAAATTAATAATAACGTCGCTATTTAAATATAAATTTTTGAGACATTTACGACACGGTCTGGTACTAAAACAACTGATACAAAAACTGGTAAATATTCTACGTATATAATTAATATAATTTAAGATTTAAAAATTTAAATTAGTACTTGAATACATAAATACACTCAGTCTCGAAGTACCAACAAATTGTATTCAGAAAATGTTGGCCCTCGTCGGGATACGAACCCGCGTACTCGGGAGCTGGAGGCAGGGTTACTGACATCTGCCAACGAGCCGGTATATATCTATATCCCTTCCATTTATGTCTCATTTTTAGTATACATCCGGTCTATATTATAATTATGTAATACCAAACAACATCAGATTATTGAATACATAACATTGATATTACATCTGTAATTGCTTATGTTAATAATTGACATGACCATAAAATTTATTATTATAAATAGGGTAGCCATTCATTAAGAAACCCAAACAGGATTCACTTTAACTCAAGGTGCTCGAGTAGGCAGAAAGACTTGTTTCACTTCTAGAATCGCCATTATTTTGTCGCTGAATCACTATATTGAGCGGAACCTATTGTCAATTGCAATGCAGGCTGAATAACTATGGAATGTTACGTTACTTGAATTGCAATATTCCGGATGTAACTTCTTTTTAATATTTTTGTATATGGGACACTTACACACACGATCGTCCGTCTCCAAAGTAATCTCCCATATGAGGCTCTTATTCATGAGTTTTTTACGCTGCTTCTTCGTGGCGGGAACATTTCCCCGACTAGTTACAAGCCCGTATTAGCTTGAAACTAGTCGGGCTCATCCGATAAAATAGGACGTGAGTATAGCCGGTCTCTTAACATTAATAAAGAATACCACTCACGATAGTTCAAATTCAAAAATTTTAATAATGCTACTTATATATAAGAAGATTTCACTAAACTGAAATATAATAAGGAGACGCAGTATTATATCTTGAAAATGCATATTTAATTTCATAATTTGCCATCTTAATCCTTTTACTTTTAAATCGTTGCTTCTCTTGAATTTATACAAAATATATTTTTTTACTAATTATTTAACTATCTTATTATTTAATATCCACCTGATTATATAAGTTGTTTAGTTGTTCTTTTAGGAACTTTATTTTATCAAGTGATTAAAGAAACAAACTGTTCAGGTTGATATTGCAAAACATATAGGTAAAAAAATATTATGCTATAAATAAATATACATAACTACGCTTTAAAATTAAAATTGCAAACATAGCTCCTAAAAAATACTTTAAGGCCTAAGTATTTATCGTATTTATTCGCAGTTAACACTTAAATATGGCAACCGCCGTTTTTGTTATATAAGATTTACTGCCAAGGGTACGGTCAAATAGCATTTTGTTTTCAAATTTGCGAACCAGTTATTGACACAGGTGTGGTGATTGGCGTTATAAATTGGGCGCCAAATATGGGTTGCCATTCTGCACACCGCATAATGTATTTTATAATGGTCTTGTACCAGTGTGTATACAATGCGCCCATAATCGTATGAAGGCTGAATATCTCTAATAGCCCTAATAACATATATAATAATTTTGTGAACCTGACGTTATCCTGACGTCTGCAGAAAGCTAGAAGCCCTTGGATGCTGGTTGCGTCAGTGAATACTTGAATTGCATTGAAGAATTGAAGTGAATTGCATGATGCAATTTATCGGCAATCATTTTGGGTTCTCGCATAAAATCACCAACGGAGATCTCTTTACCGCTACGCTACCAACAGAATGTCGATTACCTAGGTGTTACTTTCCAACCATCCATAACCTTTCACGAGAACATACACAGTCCAAAAAGGGTCTGCCTATATCATGGTACGAATTTATCCGATGTTATACAACGAGAACAAGAATAAGGTTGCGCCTCCAAAAGGTGCGAAAATCATTAGTCGGTCTCGGTACACGTTTTTATAATAAAATTCCTCAACATTATCTAGACTTGCCTTTACACAAGTTTAGAAATTATCTCAAAACGATGCTGCTACCTAAAGCTTATTATACAATTGAAGATTATTTGAGTGATTATTATAGTACCATATCTTAACTGCAGCCAGCTACGCACCAAGCTGCAACAATTAATTTGTAACCATAAATCAAATTGTAAAAAAAATATATCTTAAAAAAAAGGGCCGCCGACTTTCTTGCTGGTTCTTCTCGGTAGAAGCAAACTTCCGAATCAGTGGTAACTTCTTGAAAGCATTTGACGATTCAAAAGTACTGTAAACAGTCTACTTGAATAAATAATATTTTGAGTTTGAGTTTGAGTTTAAGATGTTAGTCCATAACAAAGCGATTCTACAAAGTTTGTATAAGACCAATGTCTATGCAAGCGTCGCTATCGCACACGTTTCAAAAGTCAAATTGCACTCGCTCTAAAGACTACAGAACCCTGTCTGTTGTTTATGGTGTTCGTACTAATCATAGTCATTACACTAGAGTAGGGGAGTCATAGGTAGGCTTATGTGTGTGCAACGAATGAGTGGGAAGATGAATTTCACATACTTGTCTTTGTCAAATCACACATTCAAAAGAGAATTTACTTTATTGTCGCTGGACACATTTTAGACTAGCTCGTCTACTCTAATATAATAACTCTATGGCACTAATGACACTAAAAACTAACACTAATCCAACAGAAATTTGATTATCTGAATCGGTGAATAGAGTATTTACAATGAAGATATATTTTCAAAACGCAAATACACTACGTGATATCTCAGGCAACGATAATATATGACTGGCCCATTGGCGCAGTGGCTAGTGACCCCGCCTTCAGCTCCACGAGTCGCGACTTCGATTCCCGCCGAGGGCCATTATTTTCTATAAAAACAATTTGTTGGTTCTTCGAGCCTGGGTGTATATTTGTATTTAAGTATGTATTTAAAATTATATATGTAGTATATCTACCAGTTGTCCGTCCACCCATAACACAAGTATTAAGTTACTTACTTTGGGGTCGGACGACCGTGTGTGTGTGTCCCATTTATTGATTTTTTTACAAAAAAAAATATAGTCAGCATTTATCCTTAAGAGGAAAACCTCTGGGTTACAGTCCTTTTACAATAGGGGATGATAATAATGTATACAGCGTTACCATGGCTTATCTCTGGTGAGTTTTGGCTGGTGTATATCTAGCTTAATAATTTTTCTATATCACCGTCAGTAGAATCCACAACGGATTTCCTGGCTTTAAGAAAGGTTGGGTTTTATTCTAATCCTAATTACATTGTTGCAACGACAAAAATACATCTATAGTCTGTTAAGGTTATCTAATCGTTTAATCTACTTCTAATTACATAGTTAGATCCGTATCCGTAGTGACTCTGCGTAGATTTATTATTTAATTAACGTAACCTTGTTGACATGATAAATTGCAGGGGATACTCGCGTTAAAATTTTATGTTGATTACTTACTATTGCAACAGTTACAAATAGTATAAACTTATAATATTTTTCATAAAAGTAGTAACAGAAAACAGGGTTCGTAAGTTTGAAAGCTTTTTTTATGGTTATACAGCTACTTTATATGATCTAATTTTTAGTAACTATAGTTTAACTTGACCCAAATATAAATGCCAAGAAACAGACTAGCCTCGGTTTTATATCCTAATAGGTCTACTCCTTTTTTAAGTGATTTTAAATGAATGCGTATATGCGTAGATCTTTCATTCTAAAAGTGCACGCCCCTCCAATATCTTTACTCACTTATACCAGTCGAGCCATTAGTTGACCTATAAGTGCGCGAATGAGTCGAGTCAACTTTGAAATTGCTGCTCGCACACATATACAATAATACAGTCAATATTTTCTCTCACACATTAAAATAATGTAATTGTGTAATTGTAATGGTGGAGGGGCGTGCACTTTTAGAATGAAAGATCTCTAATGCTATTTGTAATATCTAAATAAATAATATACGTCGGGTCATGCGCTTACCATGGCGGTTGGCTTCATGTTAAAAAAAGTCTGCCTCTGAAACCCTCTAGATTGAGCTGAATACAAATAACGCAAATATTATCTAATTATAGTGCGCAATAAAAGAAAATATATCTAACTAGATATGGCAGCGGCTTCGCCCGCGTGGATATTAGTGTGTCACAAGTAAAAAAAAAAGTAAAGTAACGGCCTGTTACTATGCCCACTGATGGGCTAAGGCCTCCTCTCTCCGTTTTTTGAGAGAAGGATTGGAGCTGAGACCTAGCTTCAATGCGGATTGGTAAGTTACACATATTCCTAGAATTCTCTAGAGATATGTAGGTTTCCTCACGATGCTTTCCTTCACCGAAAAGCGTATGATAAATTGCGATTATCAATTAGACAAATAAGTTTTAATAGAAAAACTCATTGGTGCCTGCCCAGGGTTTGAACCTATGTAGCCTCTAGAGAGTCGCACGGTCTAGGCTTATTTATCTAGAATTAAAATTTTGAACATAAAAGTAGTTATTCTGAGTTAACCGTTAGAGATAGGAACATGCTTTCGGAGACTTTTTTGTAGTATTTTATAGATCTACAATTCTTTAGTACATTACTTTAGCGTCACTCTGCTGGTTTACGCAGCGCACGCGACTGAAGTTCCCAGCAAGCAACTTTTTTAACAACTGCGCGACCTCTTCAACACAATTTAGATAATACCGATATGTACAATTTACTTAAACCATCCGGAAGTATTTCACTATCTTTTGGTGAAAACCGTACAAAAATACGTTCAGTGAATTTTGAGAAAATTTTTTGGGACTTTGTTTTATAATAAGTGTAGATGCTTAATGTAGAGTGTACTATTGGTTCTGTTTTCTAATACAGGCAGGATTCAGAACTTATGTATTACCCACCATCACACAGTAATGTAAAGCACTGCACACATTTATGACCACAACCTCAACAATCGTTTCACCCTGCAGTCGACGCATCGTTAGGAGACTTCGATTTTGTACCATTGGTAGTGGGTAGTGCATAAGCTTTTACAAATTCCGCATCTATCAGGTATAAAAACGGATAGCACACTCTACATTTTGCATTAAACGTATTATTTTCTTTTATCGCTGATTTCAGCAAGATGATATTTTAATTACTTTTGTATTCTGGACCTCCGCAAAGTAATGCCTAATTCTATAAATTAGAGAGCTGAAGCTCTGTTGATGGTGTTTGAGAAAAAAAATTATTTTTACTTCCGTGTCCTTGAACGTTCTTTTATCTGAGGACTTAAATATGACGATACCACTATTTCTATTTCTAGGCAGTGGTGGGATAAAAAATGAGGATTAAATGATAAGCAAGCTATACCGGAAACGCGTTAGGTCAATTTACTTTTTATTACCCTAACGAGATTAAACACTTTCCAGTGTGAGTGTGTATAATATACACTGTAATTACGGGTTTCCTCATATTGTCATTATTCATTATTTAGATACGACATGTGCACACCCATGGAACAAACCTGAATATGATATTTCAGGTAACTCACATACTAGCGTTCGGAGGATCTTATTGCTACATAGGAAGGAATAACCACGCTCAAAAGTTGAAAACAGTTCCCAGTTGACATCCAAAGTACTACAACAGTTCAGTATTTAAAACCAATGTTCTTAGAGCTGGCAAATGCCTTCGCCTTTTTGGAGAGAAGATTCTAATCAACATAACGTTCACATAAACCTGTAATCAATCAATGAAATTGTATAATTATTTTTTAAAACTACACACAGGACTGTCCGTCCCCAAAGTACATCGCTACTTGTGTTTTGGATGAGAGCTAACCGGTAAATATATACATATATAATTTTAAATACATAATTAAGTACAAATATACATCCAGACTCGAAGAACCAACAAATTGTATTTAGAAAATGCTGGCCCTCGGTGGGGATCGAACCCGCGACCCACGGAGCTGAAGGGGTCACTGCCAACTACGAAAACGGGCCTGTCAAAAGAGTATCCGCCAAGTTTCTTGCTGGTTCTCTTCGGTTGAAATAATTTGATGATTTAAAAGTACTGGAAACAGTCTTTTTGAATACAGAATGTTTTTAATACGTAATATTTTAATAAATTTTAATTAATATATTTTTTTTTTACCGTCAATGTCGAAAAGGGCAAAGTTTGTTATTTATCGACGGGATGAAAAAATGAGGAAAAATGTGATTCCCATAATAAGTTATATGGCAATTTAAATCTTGTTAATAAGTACATAAAATTATGGGATTCCATGTCATATAAAGGTTTTTTTTACTTTTGGAATCTAAATTCTCTCTAAAATAATGAACTGCGTTCAATTTTTAGTTTTAAAAACATTATCATATTGATATTAATCGTCGTAAATATGGCTATGAATGTTTAAATAAACGAGTCTTTTTCCATTGGCTTTAATAGTGTGTAAGAAATCCTTAAAAAGACAATCATATCTTAAGTAGGTATTCACAGATTCAGATTTAATAGTAAATAAAGATAATCACGTCACGGAAAACTTCAGATTTTTTAATAAAACAGCAATGATCGTTGTAGTTTAATTAAAAATAAAAGTTTAATTTACGAACGGCATTATCCTACGTCATGGTTTGCGATCATAAATAGCTTCAAAACCAATAAAAAAGTAATTACAAGTAAGTTTTTTCCAGATAGCCATTAATAACAATTTACTGGAAAGTTTGCACCTTATGGTGTATTTCACGATTGCTAAAGTCTGTGATGGCATGCCTCATTATCAGGCTTTATCTTTTATAGCTCAAAGAAAGTCATTAGTCACACAAAATATTCATTGAACCGGCATTGATTTTAATTAATAGTAATTAATATTAAGTAATAGTAATACGGTGTAAATATATATAGATTTAAATTAAGTTCCATTCATTTCTTTTATTAAAATTATGTAGACGTCTACCGGAGAGCGTATACCACAAAGGTCCACTATTTTTCTTATATTTCATGGTACGTGATACGGAGATTGGAGCAACTCTCCCTCCAAAGCACCATACGAAATGTTCTTAGATTTAAATCATCGACCCAGTTTGTGACAGTTATTATTAATTAAATTATAATTATCACTTTAATTTTTGCCGTGTGGTATCCGGCAGAGTAGAATAGACCACCCTCATCACTAACCGAGATGTCGTAAAAGGCGACTAAGGTAAGTTGACCCACCGTGTGGTATCGGGTTGAGTAGAATAGACCACCCTCTTTCTTACCGAGGGGTCGTAAAATACGACTAAGGTAAGTTGACGTCAGGCAGGCGGCCGGTCGTAAAATACGTAGCCAAATCATGTGACAGCATGTTTGTAACATGTTGTGCCGACCCCACTTAGAGTGGGATAAGGGCAGGAGGACGATGAATTATCACTTTAATTTATTTATCTCATAACGTACGTTTATTTCTGCTTTCAAACGTAATTTCTAAATGAGACTTTCAATGGCAACAAAATTTAACAACTTTGTAAATATGTAATCAATAATTAATAAATAAATATATTTTTTTAAGTTTTCCCGCCGAGTTCTTGCTGGTTCTTCTCGGTAGGTGCTAACTTCCGAATTAGTGGTGGCTTCTTTAAAAACATTTAACGATTTCAAAGTACTAAAAATACTTGAATAAATAATATTTTGAATTTGTACATAAAACGTCTTATGGCAGCATTTATTACTGCCTCTTGCACTTTCTAATCCGGCGAAGAGCTCTAAAGCCCTAAACGCTAGACCTATAGGAATGCCATGCACATGGCACGCATGAAATCAATGGCTTAAACTCCAGATGGGTGAAGTTGTCATTACTTTGTTTTATATAGGCTTGTTCTGTTTTATATGTGTTTGCTTTGTATTTTATCAGGTATGATCATACCTTTAAATTAAATGTTAAATTGTATGGTAAATCGATTATCTTGAATGCATTAACTACAAACCATTCATTGCAATGATGTCATATTACATTTTAATAAACTTTGCGGTTTCAATACTAATTTGAAGTAGTTGAAGTAGTAAATAACGACCTACAGTATATAAAAATAATAGTATTGCGTTCTTTGATTATTAAAATAACAATAAACGTTCATTATGGTTTGTCGTTATTTTTATTATCAACATAGTTAAAAAGGAGTTGAGTTCCTTTGATTATTAAGTCGTCAATAATAATATCTGAAACTAGATAATTGTTTGTCGATTACTTGTCTGTGTTCATTTCTGTTTCGGCTCCTCTTTATTATCGGTGATTACAAACGAGTAAGCGCGAGCACGATAGTATAAAATTCAAAATTCAAAATATTCTTTATTCAAGTAAACTTGTAAACAAGTGCTTTTGAATCGTCAACTTTACTGCTGGTTCGGAAAGCTGTTCCTGCCGAGAAGAACCAGCAAGAAACTCGGCGGTTGCTCTTTTTAAAATATAAATCTTAGAACTAATTACATTTATTTTTTACTGTCTTGTACAGGGTAGAGGTGCACCTATATCCACACATCCTTATCATCTAAGTAATCTTCAACAGTATAGTAGGCTTTCTGTATCAGCCTCTTTTTAACAGTGGTTTTAAACTGCTGTAATGGCATGGCCAAAATTGATTTCGGAATTTTATTATAGAATCTTATACCCATACCCACAAACGATTTACGTACTTTTGCTAGGCGCAAAGCAGGAGTCGCAAGCTTATGTCGGTTCCTACTTTGTCTATTATATACATCACCTATCGTTTTATAATTCTTTATATTTTTATGTACAAAAATTACATTGTTTAAAATATATTGTGAAACAAATGTAAGAATACCTATTTCCTTAAACTTCTCTCGCAGGGAATCACGCGGACTTAAATTGTAGATGCCACGTATGGCTCTTTTTTGTAATACGAAAATTTTTTCACTATCCGCGCATTTACCCCACAGCAATATTCCATAAGACATAATGCTAGAGATGGCATACTCGATTGTACTCTTCAATCTTCGTTAATGATCGCCTAGAACCCTGGAATAGTAGAAGAATGATCGTTCATTCTTTTTGTTTTTTTTTATGCGATATATATACGAATATATCGTATGATAAAACCAACGATCGTTTGGACACTGCAGGATGATTGTACAGATTATCACACGATTAAAGATCATCGCCGATAACGAAGTGCAGGCTGATGTTATGTCACAGTATTTTATTGTATAATCGTTTCCAAGGCCCATACTATGAATAACAAAAGTAATTTAAGACATGCAGTAATTTAAAGATTCTCTCTTAACTCTCTCTAATGCTACTGTAAAAATAATAAAGGGATTGGTTTGCTAACTCCTGTGATTATGAACAAAATGAGTCAAATAGTTTTTTTCATTAAATGTCGCTCATCGCCTGCGATAGTGGCACAACTCAAAAATCATGATTTGAAATAAATAAAGCTTACATTGTTTAGGAAAATGCATAAAAATGCTGTAGTACGATTAACTGAGGTTTTCTGTCGAGATTTGTGCAGAAAATGTGTATTTTAACAATTACACCTAATTTGAAAGACATGTTTTTTTCAGTTGTGCGACTTATTATGGTATATATTATTATGGTATGGTTTGGTTTCTTGTGTTATTAATCGTGGTATATCTCCATACAATAATTTAACAAAATAATTCTAGTGGCTTTGACAAACTAACGATAAGATTTCCTTCAAGAGATCGTTTTATGATACCACGAGTTGAGCCATGAGTTGTATTTTTCCGCTTTTTTTTCTTTTTATTATGTACCCATTATATGAGCTCAAGAATTACAACTTAAGTTAATTTGAACAAACCTAGCGATTTTACGATGTAATTAAAGCGAGTAATATTTTAATTATTCAATGTATTGTGATTATAAACATGAATCTAAATTTTGATATAAATGAAGACGCAGAACTCGGATACTAAGAGGATAGTTGTGTGTTAATGTTCATATTTATAATAGAATAAAGTAGATTTTAACAGCACCATCGGCTATTTTACACTATCGGCAAGCGCAGAAACTCTTTAAGCGTAGGGGAAACTTATTCTAAGTAGTGTAGTGGAAACAAGTATAAACATACCTGTATGGTTATATATTTGAAATCTCTTAAGCTCGCTCCTAATCTCTGCCACGTTTAGAAGACGAGTTAATGATCTGCGTGTTGACACTATCGATAACAATGTCGGCCATTATCAAGAATTGTGTACTATTATTATCAACAATTGTAAACTAGACTTAGGTCGTTAATGGGTTGTTAGTTAATTTTTAATGTGCATAAAATATGATGTATAGTACCCGGTAATAAATAATGCACATCGAGGCTTAGAGAGAGAAATCGGCTAGATTCTGCTTCATAGAGCATCGTCTCCGTCGCACAGACTGACGAACCCGTGTGTGACATTGACAGCGCTCTACGAAACCAAACTGGCAGGCTGTTTCGTTGTAAACATCGATTTATGTATTATTTAATGCCGGGTACTATACTTTAACAGTGTCATTGCAGTATAAGCGAGCATAGAAGTTGAGGGAGCAAAATGTGGAAAGAGTGTTGCAACCATATTTCAGGGAACTAAAAAGGATTCAAGGAAAGGTTTAAACGTGCCTTTCATTAAGCTGGATCTACGACTAAAAGACGTAAAAGCTAGACGTAAAAGCATAGTAAAATACTGTCTTGATTAAATGTAGAAACCACTGTTATAAAAGGAGCCGACGAAATAGACATCCAGAAGTTTTTGTAAAGACATGATGAATAAGATCAAACAATTTATTAATCCTAATTAATAAATTGTTAATTAAAATTATGGATCTCCGCAAAGTAACCTAGGGGAGGTTACTTTGCGGAGATCCATAATACAAAAGAAACAATAAAATTATTTTGCTTTAATGCGCGATAAAAAAAGAAACTATATATATTGCTAAATGTAGAGTAGACTATCCGTTTTCATAATTGATACATGTAGGATTCGTAAAAGTACATACACAAACTTTCACCACCTCCACCCCAATACACAAGCACTACTCACGCTCACTATCACAAGGTCAACAATGGGTTTGCCCCGCAACCGAAGCATTATTAGCAAATAGACTCCACGACAAAATCGCAAAGCGACGCATCACTCAATCAAGCATAGTTATATACTAAGGGTTTAACCCCCAAATAAAGGTCAAAATGTTAGAATAACTTATTGATTATTTCGCGGTCTTTGTAAGGACTTTCTATGAAGTTTCGACGACGTCATGTATGTGGTACTGCAGCGCACCAGTACGTAAGTAGGAAGATTGTCCCGCCAAGGATTAACAATTGCAGCCTAGGTGCTATAATTGTGTTAATACAACCCCTCGGCCCACCTATGTTAATCAAGAAGCGACATCAGACGAATGTCTGACATTGCCAGGAATGAAGGGATATATCGAGAGCCGGATTGACTACGGATTTGACTGCGGATTCTTGACGCGTGGTAGATGATTGGAACTCTGCGACGCGCCTGGGACTGGCGGTTGGACCTGTGAGGCCTCGATGCGCCTCTTCATGAAGTGACTCACATTACCTTGAAAGGGCACGATACCCCTCTCAGCAATTCATCCCAACACACATACAAGTACACAATATACCCATTTTTTTTTCGAACTGACTGTATGTTGTTAGCCCTAACTTTTACAGCGTCACCGGGCGGGACGGGCGAGCGCAGAAGCATCGTTGAGGTTGCGAGATGCATAGAGTAGAGCGCAAAAGCTCTACTAGCGTCGGGTAAACGTCGTCCTAAGGGTGCCTCCTGTGAGGCCGAACCACGGCTTAGGGCGATGCGTATTGGAGGGCTGATGGTATTTTATTGAAGATTAGTCATTGCGACGTCGGAAGGGTGGCGAGAAGCCACGACCGACCGTATTAAAATATTATTTAGCGAATTAGGATAAGGAATTCCAAGCTTATAGATTGGAAGAATTAGATTAAGGTGCCCTCTCCCCTTGTTTATGACCCTGGTTAGTTTATGGGACATGCGGTTCCTATAAAACGAAGCCTGAGAAGGGAACTGTATGCTTTAAAGTTTTGAATAATCAATTTATATAGCCTATCAGTTATCATCCAACTTCTGAACAAAGGGCCTTTTCTATTCTTGGAGAGGAGACTTGACCAATAATTATTTTTTAATGTGGATTGACACAATACACATCACGTGGTCATGTGCTCTGAATATATACTAGAACAGGCATAGACAATCTTTAATGCTCATAAGTACTAAAAATTGTATATGTGACTTTGTTAACAGAATGTTCATCACAGAAAATTATTATTTTTTGTTCGTTAAATAACCTGCCAATTATATTCAAAAGTGTAAATTCGTCAGAAATATTGTACATATCTCTAGGAAGCCAATTTTAATATTTTACTGATAAAGAGGATCAGGTAAGCACCTTTAGTTTTGCAAAAACAGAATTACCCCGAAGAAATAAAATATATTCGTTTATAGATTTTTGGCAATTTATTACAGTCTTGTGTTATGAAATGCAATTCGTATGATGACAATCCTTGAGTGAATTTAGGACCTATTAGCGGCTGCAATTATGTCGCGCATTCAAATGATCAAGTAAAACCTCACTTCATTTAATTTATCAAAGTTGTAGCAATTAATAAAGCTAATAAAATGCCGCACATGAATTTAGTTCATGTATTAATTGGAATAAAATATGCAATTTGAATCTTATTTAAATATTTTCCGGTTTGACTTACTCTATTTATAGATCAAATTCCAAAATGTAAGTTCATAATAAGTTATATTTTTAACGTTCACCTTAGACTTGTCGGCGATATGATCGGTATTGCAGAGACCCTGGAAGTTCTAAACATAATGCTCACTAACATTGCATTCATACTTATTATAATAATAACAAAAATCTGTCTATCTGTTATTCGTTCACGGCCAATCCGCTGGGCTAATATTGATGAAATTTATCACAAAAACATCGGGGTAACATTTATGATAAAAAAAACCCTTTTTCTCTCGGAAACAAGGAAAAAAACAAGGAGCACATATTTGTTCTTTTATGTTGCATTATTGAACGTACTTAAATGCTTAAAGTAGGTGTAAACATAACAGTAACTAAAATATAAACGTACATGTGCGTTTACTGGTAAATATTGAAAATATTAAGGTTGCAATATTTATATACATTTTTTTTATCTCTTTCAATAAATACATAAACTATAGTTATATAATTTATAACTAATATGATATTTTAATTAATTTTTTTTTAAAGGGGAATTCGAATTTCGAGTGGATTCGAAACCAGACTGAGCCACAGCAACGCGTGGCCGGACACCTATCTATCCAGCTATATACATTATTTACCAAAAACATTCTTTAACACATTCTGTATAGTTCCTATATTTACCATAGCGTTGTGCTTGTGGTGGTCGATTTTCCTAATTCTTATAAATTTAACAGCAAATCACACTGCAATAAATTTGATGTTAATGAGAGATAACAAGCGTTTTTTAACATTTATGAAAAAAATATTCAAATTACATCTATATATAGATACGTTACGTTGCAAGCTATTAAAAAACCTAATTTAGGCGGGAGTTGTAATTATATATACAACTTTATTGCTTAACTGTTATCATATAAGTAATAAAATATAATATTACTAATTACGGAGAATAGTTTTTATTGAATACAATGCAATAATGCTATACTATGGGAAGGTAAGCGAGATTTTTCATTGAAAATCCTTGAGTACCTCAAAACTAAAGTTTTTGAATAGTAAGTATTTGTTCCCAGTAATGATATATGGACTTTAAACTTGATTGCCAACAATGGACTTCATAAGAAAGCTATGATTTTAGAATAATAATGATAAAAAAGCACGAGTCTTTTACTAAATGTTTAATATTTATGTAACTTCTAATTTTTTTGTTATTTTTTATTTTCAAATTTTTTAATATTTGCTAACCAACTACCTTATTTAATCAAATTCAAAATATTCTTTATTCAAGTAAACTTTTAAACAAGTGCTTTTGAACCGTCGACTCTACTGCTGGTTCGGAAAGCCATTCCTACCTAGAAGAGCCAGCAAAGCATCGGCGGTTGCTCTTTTCTAAGTATAAATTCTTATCAGTAGTTACATTAGGTCATTACTGTTGAAGGATTACTTAATCATCTTCTAACAACATCCTCGACAGTATAGTAGTACGCTTTCTGTATTAGCCTTTTTTAAATGTGTTTTTAAACTGCTGCAATGGCAAAGCTAAAATCTATTGCAATATTAAAACAATATTATATTATGTTGGTTCTTACTATATTAAGAATGTATTTTTACTTCTTGTAGCATGTAATATGAATATGTAAAGTCTATTGATGAACCTAAATAAAAAAATAAACTAAAAAAATGACTCAATGGGCGATAAAGCGAACTATGCTTGGAGTATCTCTTCTGAATCAAAATAATAAACAAGAAGATTCTTAGAAGAACTAAAATATCAGATATTTTCTATAACCGTGTCGTGAAGCTATAGCCTATAAACTTTGAGGTCTTTAGTAGACCTTGGAGTCTTAGAGTAAGACACCCCACTGTGCAGTGTCGGTAAATCTCCTGTCTCCTAAGTGGTCCTAAGTAACTACCTCGGTCAAATGGTTCAAATCCCACCCAATCATAAATGGGTATCCTAAAAAAAATCCTTTTAAATTCGATTATATTTTACCTAATAGCTATTAATTAGGATGCTCTTTTTAGTGAACGTGATTTCTTTGATTGTTTTCATACATATTTCTGAAGAATTCGTTGGATATGTGATATCTAGCAGTGAAATAGTAATAATGTTAATTTTTGTTTTAAATAAGAAGTTTTGTAAAGTTTATTTTGACCCGATCGAACATTAAAGACAATTTCTTTTTGTAAGTAAAGTAATTATTTATAGAACTAATACCGCATTGCACGAGTGATTTATGTAAAATTTATATAATGCAAAAAATGTTGTAGTTATTTGTTTATGTCATCGATAAAAAGAGTCGACCATAAATAATATTCTTAATAAGGGTCGGATAAATTATCCTTTTTTGAGTGCAGGGTCGAAATACCGTTAGATGACATTAAACAGTAATATTTATTGCCCATAATTAGTGATATAACGGTTAATTGTAAAGGGCAAAACAAGTTCGTTCCTGATTACATTTCACGTTATGCGACATGTTCGCCTTCTAATAACGGTTTTAATCTTTTTTTAAACGAAACGGTTATTGTCGTATAGATATAATCCTTATATTTTTTTATTGCAACATTTTTTGCATTTTCAAGTTAAATTCTAATTTTAAATTTGTATCAATACTTCAGGATTTACTATTCGTCGTATGTGACATTTTGTTCAACTAACTATAGCTGTCGTAGGTATATGTACTTTTACTTTATAATATTTATTTATGGATTACCATATTAATTATAATATTAAAATTTTTCTCATTATTAAATAGTATTATTAAAAGTCGGATAAAATAGTAACAAATTACGCTTTTTTGGCACCCAATGACTTGCAATCGCCAAATACGGAAAATTAACTTTAACTACAGAGTACAATAATTAGTAAAATATGTACTGTATGTGTTTAAACATTATGTCATTATATGTATTTTTTATTGCATGTCATTAATATACTATGTTTATAAGAATATGTTCTAATTAGCTTAATAAATTATTTTAAATTAAGAAATGAAAAAACTATTTTTGTTGCTTCATCATCGTAAATTCTAAACTACGAGCGAAACGGAACATTTAGACATGATTTTCCTCCTATTCATGTTCATTTTTAAGTTCAGATCTTTGATTTTAGATTTTATTATAGAATCTGACCAACAAAAGGAAGTATAGTACCCGGCAATAAATAGTGCCCATCGAGGGTTAGAGAGAAAAATCGGTTAGATTCTGCTTCATAGAGCATCGTCTCTGTCGCACAGACTGACGAACCCGAGTGTGACAGTGACAGCGCTCTACCAAATCGAACCGACCGGCTGTTTCGTTGTAAACATCGATGTGCATTATTTAATGCCGGATACTATAAGTAGGTTACAAATATTCCTACAATCCTCTAGAGATATGCAATTTCCTAACTATTTTTTCTCTCACAGAAAAGTGTGTCAATTAGACACATGTTTTAACAGGAAAAGTCATTGGTGCTCGGGGTTTGAACCCGTACCGAAACTTCCCGTTAGTCTTACTGTCTCACAGATAAATTAATAGTGCATAATACAATTAACATGAAAACTACAGTTCAAGTTTTCTAAGTGATTTATACGAAATGGAATACAATTCTGGTAACATAACCAAAATTACTACACGAAGATGTAGATATTTTAATGTTTCTAGGAAGCCCAAAAATTTTATTGGAGTTGCTAAAAGACTAGAATTTGAACCGTAATTTTTAAAAAACGCGGCTTGTACGTATTGGTGAAACATAAAACATAGTCCACTCTCTTATAGGCTTACGTCTCTTGTACTATTACATACTCGTAATTAGTAACAGTTTTCATTCCGCCTAATAAAATAACTTCCGCTGTCGAAAGCGTGAAATAGCTATATATTCGCGGAAGTCCATAAAATCTCATATAATTTATTGATATTATTGGGGAAACGAGTATGTATGTGAATTCTTAATTGAGGTAAATTGAGAAAAACCCATATTATTTTGCCATAAATTAAATTAAAAACGAAATTCTTTTGTAGTTGCTTTAGGCTTGACACCCGCAAACATTTGTAATCATTAATAACCCTTAAATAATTAGGATTTTTTTATCTGATATCCGTCTATAATCGGCACAATCTTCGTGCAATTATCATACCATACATACGATCATTCCTATCACCATGCGATTCCCTTTGATGCGTGTCCGAAAACCGATAATTCCCAGGTTGTAGGCGATCTAAGACGATCATAGACGATGATTGGCCAGTACAGCCGAATAGGCCCTCTACACTCTTCGTGTTTAATCATTTGTAATCGCCGATTATGAAAAAAAAGTTATGAGTAGTGAAATGTACAGCCTCGTCAGGACACACGAGTTTAGTCTACGGTGTTTTTAATTTCATAAAGGATTTTTCAGATTAAAACTTTTTTTTATTAAATAGTACTAGTATATAACTGTGTGCGTTACGGTAAGTCGTCAGTTATAGGGTAAAATTCGTTTACCAAAGGTTCTGAAAATATAGGCGTCCAAAAAGCGTCCTAACCCTGACGATCAAATAGCGATCGCAAACACAGAAACACGTAATACACACACAGCGTCTTCGCTGAGGAGGTCCCAGTTTTATGTCGGTCAGTCATGGTTTCTCCTCTGGTCCGGCCTCTCAGGCACCCTTTGGACGACGTTCCCCGACGCTAGTAGAGCTACTGCGCTCTACTCTCAACATTTTGCAACCTTAACGATGCTTCTGCGTTCGCCCGTTCCGCCCGGTGAGGCTGTAAAAGCCGTTAGGGCTAACAACATACAGTCAGTTTACCAAAGGTTTGCTTGTGATTGTAGCAAATACTATTATGGGGTAAATGCGTTATTATTGTCATATTTCTTGTATTTCAAAAACCATATTTTCTATTTATAATTAGAGGCCTCAGGCTTCATATAGTTATACTAGAATAGGGGAGCCAGCCTAAAATGTAACCTCGACGATAAAGGAAGAGCAAATTACCCTATCGGAAGAACAAAGTCACATCTCCCATATAAGCATAGTAAATGTGACTTGGTTCTTCGGAAAGGGCGAAATGAGAATTATTATGTCTCTCTTTTTAAAAAATGATTAAGTAAAGATAAGTGACAGATGACAAATGTACGATGGAGATATGATTTTAAATTATTACGTTTAATTTTAGTTCTTAAAGTATTTATGTTTGTTGTTGTATGTTTTTGAGTTAACATTGTACTGCCATATAAATGACCAGTGTAATTATTAAAGTTAAGGCTCGATTTTCAATTATAAAGCTCGAATTAAACTTTATTGAAAAATATTTATGATGCAACAAATAAAGGCCACGACATAAATAAATATACTTAGCGATTAAGAATAAAATGTCAAAATATTGGCGTGTTTTATTGAGAGCAATAAAAACTAATTGACGATATTGAGAGGAGAGTTTCTAACATGTATGTGTGAATTTTACGTGTTGTAACGTTGTAATAAATACAATAAATTTATATATAGCTCAATCTTTATAGGTGAGTTATTTTGGTGTGTCAAGTGAATAATTTTCGTATTGGAAGTCTGATCATCACAATACCCATAAACTACTGGGTTGAAACAATCTGCTCTCATTCTCATTGGCAGGTGACATTATCCCAGAAATTATCTCCACGTTCATGCTGAGCAAAGGTAGGCCGTGCTGCTCGATGCAGAAATGATGTAGAGCAACGATGATGTACTTTGCCGTCAAGCCTATAACGAAATGTAACTATCCCCTTACTAAAAAAACCATTCGGGCGGGAATCAATAAAATCTTTGAAGGCGGTTTGGACTGCCCCATCGGAGTCGAACTTTTTTCCTTGCAAGTAGTTCCAAATTGCGAAAAAAATGGTAATCTGTTGGAGCAAGGTCCGGAGAGTACGGTGGATGTCTAAGACATTCTAATTGAAGCTCCTCTGATTTGGTAGCCGTCTGTTGTGCAGTGTGTGGTCTAGCGTTGTCCTGAAGCAGCAGTGGCCTAGAGCGATTGACCAGCCTCGGTTGTTTAGCAGCTAGCTTTTCCATCATGGTTTGCAGTTGCTGACAATAGATATCTGCCGTAGTCGTCTGGCCAGATTTAAGAAAGCTGTAGTGAACGACACCGGCACTTGTCCACCGAACACTTACAAGCAACTTTTTTTTAGTCAATTTTCGCTTAGGGCGGGATTTGGCTGGTTCGCCAGGGTTCAGCCATTGCGATGAGCGCTTCCGATTATCGTAGAGGATCCACTTTTCATCACAGGTAATGATTCGATTTAAAATTCCTTCATTATTGTGCCGGTTGAGTAACGTAACGCAGCAGTCGACGCGCGTTTGTCGGTTTGCTTCACTCAATTCATGAGGTACCCACCTTTCAAGCTTTTCCACCTTCCCAATTTGCTTCAAGTGGATTAGAATAGTTTTATCACTAACACCGGAGCCTGCAGCTAACTCGGACGTGGTTTGCGATGGATCCGCTTCCACAATAGCCTTCAATTCTTCATTAACAACTTTGGTCTCCGGCCGTCCACGAGGCTTGTTCTGCAGGTCGAAATTTCCAGAACGAAAACGTTGGAACCAAAAACGCACTGTGTTTTCTTTTGCGACACCGTCACCATACACATCATTAATCCTTCGAGCCGTTTCTGCAGCACTGGTGCCACGGTGGAACTCATACTCGTAAATAACGCGATATTTCATGTTTTCCATTTTGTAAACAGAGTGACACAAAGAAAAAAACAAAAGAAGAAAAAACAAATAAATTAAGGGGTTTGAAACACAAATGCATGAGTAAATAGCTGTATGAATTTGGATTTGGAATTCCTAACCATAAAGGTAATATTTGAGATCAAAGTGGCCAGTACGACAAAACGCCAATTTCATATGTAAGGACCTAATACTAAAGTAGGAAAGCTAGCTTGATATATGCAATATTACAATAAAGAGAAATAAAGAGAAAGCAAATGAATCTGTGTCTATCTGTATCTCTTTTGTATGTGTGATTAGACAAAGATGAAGTATATAAGTTTCGTCTTACCTCTCATTATTTATCGTGGGATTCTCACTTACTTATACTAACTCTATGGGAATTATAGTGCTGTTAGTATTCATCATTTTTTTTTTAATCCGTATCGATTTTTCGTGATATTAATTGCAAAGAGAATAGTTTTGAGATGCCCGCGATAAATTAAAAAAAAATATTAGTGAGGTGCAATCGGAACTTGATAACAACTATAAAAAGTACATTTGAGCTTTTTAATAGCAGATATTAATAAAATTGCAATATATATGTTGTAAAAGAAAAGTAATTAAATATTTAGACATAGATCATGAGATAACCGCCAAGTGGAACATTGGCTCAACAATAATTGTTTCGATTGTTGTATCGGTTACTGATCTTATCGCGAAGAATCTCGACATCTCAAGAGGCTCTCGCTAAGTTGTTGGATCAAGCGTAGGATACAGAAGGCAGAGTAAAAAACATTTTAAAATGTTTTTTGTTTTTGAAAATATTTAAAAAAGTAGATTTTCTAAATTTAAAATATATAAAAATTATCTAACGGCAATGACAAAAATAAACCTAATGCACACAGATTATGTATGCCTTTTAAGACCGGATACGACCTGTGTCAGAACGTTTAATGATTTTTTTTAGTTTCAACAATCCAATCTATGTTTGGTCGCTTAATTATTTATTTATGACGTGTCTTAACAACACAAATAGTCATGTTTTAAAATTTATAGTCTTTCGACACCGAATAAGCAATACTATTTAGAGTAAAGGTTGATTTTTTACAACAATAAAATATTTTTTCTTAATTTTTTAGTATTTTTTCTTAATAAGTTATCTGTATCAGTTTCGATATATAAAAAAATACTGAAAATTAAATACAGCTTTTAAAACAAAATTGCTTAATTTTATTCAATACCATTCTGAATAACTTATTTGACAACAAATAATTAATACATATTTAGTACTAGCCCGCGACTTCGCCAAAGTCATAAAGTTTTTCCCCCGTAAATTACGACACCGCGGAAGTTCTTGGATAAAAGTAATTTATTTATTGCTCTACAACCTCCTCTATGTTCCAGTGAAAGTACAATCAAAATCTGTTCAGTTGCTACAGGCCTAAATCTACTTCAAAAATTGCACTATCTTTTAGTAAAAACCGTAGAAAAACCCGTTAAATTTGATGAAATCTATCACATACTGACAGCTTTTGAGGACATTGCTTAATAATATCTATAAATATCTTAAATGGAGAGAAACGCAGAAAAAATTCAGAATGTAAATGTAAAATAAATAGATTAGGGGAGCCGTAGCCAGGCCTGTGAGTGCGAACGTGTCCAACATATGATCAACAAGTTTTTATCCGAAACTTCGTTCGAGTGGACTGTAATCTTGGAATAAACTGTAGTCACTTTTACCCTGCAAATAATCACAAAAATTAGATCGACCCGGGAATACTGAGATACATTTTTCGTTTTCTCGAGAGCATTGTTTAATTACTAATAGTAAAATAGTATTACTTATATTAATTATGCCGTTAGGAAGACTGAGCTGTGATAGCACAATGGTGAGACCGTGCGGCTCTTTCGAGAGGATCAGGAGTTCAAACCCCGGGTAAGCACCAATGGGTTTTTCTATTAAAACTTATGTGTCTAATTGATAATTGCAATTTATCACACGCTTTTTGGTGAAGGAAACGTCGGGAGGAAACCTGCAATATCTCTAGATAATTCTGGGGATACGTGTAACCTACTAATCCGCATTGGAGCAGCGTGGTAGGTATTATCTCCAACCCTTCTCTCCAGAAACGGAGAGAGGAGACCCTATGCCCAGCAGTTGGATTGTAACGGGCTGTTACTTTAGAAAGATTAGGCACTTAGTTGATATTGAAACAGCAAGACTTGTCTTTTTTTCTTATTTCCATAGCATTACGGCGTACCGTATTTAACAGCTGTGGTTTACTCACAGCTGATATCCTCTAAATATTTGTCTAATATATAGGTTATATATTAGATTATATATATAGACAACTATGGAAGTGTTTCTATTTAAGCAATAATATGAATTTAAAACACATTAACTTAGATGAATAACTAAGTCCAGCGTGATGATTAAGTCAAGACGGAAGTATAATAACTAATAATATCTAAATATAGTTAAGGTCAGAATCAGAACTAGATTATTTTTTATGTGACTGAACGAATGTAAAAACAGATTCGTTGGGTATTTTAACAATTATTTTCTGTACATCCAAACTTTAAATATTATGGAAGAATTATGTCTAGCCACTTGCAATATTATTTTAAATGACTGACTGGCCCGTTGGTGTAGTGGGTAGTGATCCTGCCTTCAGCTTCGCGGGTCGCGGGTTCGATGCCCGCCGAGGACCAACAATTTCTTAAAACAATTTTTTGGTTCTTCGAGCCTGGGTGTATATTTGTATTTACGTATGTATTTAAAATTATATATGTAGTATATTTACAAGTTGTCCGTCACGCATAACACAAGTATTAAGTTACTTACTTTGGGCATGGACGACTGTGTGTGTAAGTGTCCCATATATTTCTTTTTTATTTTTTATTTATAATAATTTATGATTTTCCGAAAAAAAAATTTAACAATTTTTTTGAGTTGTCCCTTGTCTGCAGCCAATCCCGGCAACAGCATCAGGTCATGCTTATTATAAACATGCAGAGTGGTCGTGTCTGGGCCAGTATGTAAAATTTCAACTCAATCTGACACCGGGAAGTGGGTTAAATATAACTTTCAAGATTCCACCTTCACATACAAACCTAGATAGATAGAAAGTTAACTACAGAAATATACGGCGTGCAAAGGCGTTCTTATTTGCTAAAAGCAATCTCTACCAGACAACCTTTGGAGAAAGAAGAAATTGTAACAAGGCAAGTAAGATAAAAGCTTTCAAAAGGTGGTTCTAAACTTAATCACTTTATATTTAGATTTGTGTCATTTTTATTTCTTAATTTTCCCAACTAAAAGTTTAGTTAGTTTAGTTTTTCAGGCTACAACCCTAGACAGACAACCAACCAACGACCAACGAATAATTTTCTATCGAAATTCTATTCGAAAGGCAGCGAGTAGAGCGCAGAAGCTCTTCTAGCGTTGGGGAAAGTCGTTCTAAGGGTGCCTCCTGTGACCGAGCCACGGCTTACGTAATAGAGGGATGGTATAACTTTGATTGGTCATTATGACGTCGGAAGGGGCTTATAAAACTCACAAAAACGTACCTATTAGAGATCGCGTCTTCTGAAACTAAAAAGTAAAAGTAACAGCCTATTACTATGCCCACTGCTGGGCTAAGGCCTCCCTCTCTCCGTTTTTGGAGAGAGGGATTGGAGCTAAGACCTACCACGCTGCTCCAATGCGGATCGGTAGGTTACACATATCTCTAGATTCTCTAGAGATATGCAGGTTTCCTCACGATGTTTTCCTTCACCGTAAAGCGTGTGATAAATTGTAATAATCAATTAGACACATAAGTTTTTAATAGAAAAACTCATTAGTGCCTGCCCGGGTTTTGAACCTATGTCGTCTCTAGAGAGTCGCACGGTCTCACCGCTAGGCTATCACAGCTATCGCGTCTTCTGATTAAATTTAAATTCTAATGATTAAGGTTGTTTCTTTTATTAATTTAAATTGTCTCTGCCATCTGACCTTTTCAGTAGGTAGAACGAAGACACTTCTTTCACATGCAAGTAGGTTACATTACTTCAAGATTGACTCTTTATACAAACGTAGATTTTTATTAGATACCTTGTTCGTATACAAAATTGTTACCAAGAAAATTGATTGTTTGCGTTTGCATGAAATTATTTTATTTCGTGTACCATCTAAGGTCCCTCGAGTATCAATAGCAGTTTCACCAACCAGTTCTGGGCGCTAACTAGAGCTATGCAAGATTTTGCAGTCGTCAACAAATGCAGTAATCATATCGATTTACATTTCGGTATACACAGGGGGTATTTTATCAAAACATTCGTTTAATTATATCGAACACTGCTTTTAACTTTTAAGATTTAAGAAATATATGTAATAAGAATGATTATGCTACGTATGATGCCAGAGGAGTTTACTTTTAAGTGAATTTTTACACATAACTTATGTACTTAGCAAGTATGAATTTATATTATTAGTGTAAGCAATTTGTGAGTAAACCTAAATAAATAAATAAAAAATAATAAGATTAGGTACTTATTCTTTAAGCATACTTAACTCTATATATGCATAGTCATGACTAAGTATATACCTTAGGTATACCTAAGAGGCGTTAATGCCTTATTTTTAATTTCCACATCGTATTTCAATTTATAGTTCCTTAGTGATGATGTAGGTTTATTTTTAATACAGGTAATATGAGCGTTTTTGTAATGTATTTTGTATTGCCACATTTTTTATTTAACCTCAAAAGTGGGTTAAAAAAACCGTATGTATAAGAATCTTAATTATTACACTTTAATTACTAATATTTACGACTATTTCAAGAATTTATTGTTATTTTTAAAAGAACCTTGAAAGCTTACTACCTTATGTTAGTTATATATTAGTCTTTAGGAAAAATCTTAATAATATATTATATAAACACATACAGGAAATATTCTTGGTATAATTCCGTGTCACTTTTTGCTTGGTAACAGTCACAAAATAATCTTGTCACAAAATAATTATAATAAAAAAATTAAAACCCTAATTCAGTGAAGCAACCTCTTCAACAATAATAAAAATGATCATTTAAAAAAATATATTATAAAGAAGAATATATTTGGAAAAAATTCTAAGTAAATTTATTCATTTGATATTACATGCCACCGCCGTGTGGTATCCGGCTGAGTAGAATAGACCACCCTCATTTCTTACCGAGGCGTCGTAAAAGGCGACTAAGGTAAGTTGACGTCAGGCGGCCGGTCGTATAATACATAGCCAAATCATGTGGCAACATATTCGTAACATGTTGTGCCGACCCCATAATTATAGTGGGATAAGGGCAGGATGATGATGATGATATTACATGCCAGACATATAATGTTAGTTATAACACCTCTATTGTTGTGCGGGGATTCTTAATAGGATAATTAATAGCAGTTTATTAAATTTCAAATTTACATAGCCTTAAATTTTTATTCACGTTTATACAAACAACCTATACAATCAACATACACGTTCTACCCCACATAAACAAAATACACACAAATACGCCCGTTCATACACGCACAAATGTTTAGGAACACAATAATGCACAAGCACACGCACACGCCCAGACTCACGCTCGTGCACACGCACACATACAGATATAGTACCCGGCATTCAATAATGCACATCGATGTTTAGAACTATACAGCCGGCCAGTTCGATTTCGTAGAGCGCTGTCACCGTCACTCTGTTAGTATGTGATGTTTCGCACAGGTTCGTCAGTCTGTGCGACAAAGACAATGCTCTATGAAGGAGGATCTAGCCGATTTTCTCTCTCTAAGGCTCGATGTGCATTATTTATTGCCGGGTACTATACATGCAATTTAGTACAGCACAAACGCGCCCACTAAGTAACAATTTAATGTGTGTTAGCAATTTTTACATTTGTTTAATAATTATAATAATAATATTGTATTTATATTAATTACTGTATTAAGTTAAATGTATTTGGAAGTTTAAGTATTGACATTAGCTTCAACTTGAGGGGATATTAAAAAGATATAGAGAGAATTCTTTTGGCGGCATTCTGGTATGACGTAAAATAATTGTAATTAAACTAACAAGCGTAATAAAGTGTTTTAAGAATTGTTTTGGCATGTTATTGAAAACCTTTACGAAATATTTTATCATGTGAAATTATTGCTTGTTTTTTTTTCTCTTAATATATGTGTTTCTTTTGTCTGAACTAACAATGTTTTATTTCAAAATTGACATAGATCTTAATTCAAATGTGTTTTCTCTACCAAACTAACAATAATACAAAACTGTATAAAAGGATAAGTTATCTTTATGAGAGATCTATGCTAGCGATCCTTGGGAGATGAGAAGTTGCAACCGCTTGACGTATATACGTGTCAAGATATAAAATTACACATACAAAAATGCTAAACAAACATTATTAATATATAATTTTTTTTCAACAGAAACTATAACAGAAGCTTCGGTTTCGGGGCGAAACGATCGTAGAGATTTTGGTGGTGGCTGTGTGTATTGCTTATGTGCATTGTTGCTGAGGGAGACGTCTTGGGATACGTATGGTGACTTGTCCTGCATGTGTGAGGTATGTGAGTTTTGCGTACTTCATATACTTAGTATTGCATGCATTCGCTTAATCCACACGGTTTATAGCAAAGTACTTCAGTTATAGTTTCTGTAATATGGAATTCCGCAAAGTAACGCCTGCTTCGATAAGTCATTTAAATTTTTTTATTTATTCTAATAATTCTAATATATTTTACAATTTATTTCTTTGTGTCCGTTATATCTGTTTCGTTAATTTTTTTATGAGTATGTCAAAAATTCATACATAACATATGTATATATGTATTATTCTATCTAATGCAAAATATATATCAATAGTTTAAGTTTAATAATGTATTACGTAATATATTTTTGAATTTAATTGTAAAAAAACTGACATCTACTAATTCCGGTACAATTTGAGTGACAAGTAAATTATTACACGTTGTTGGGCTGACTCATGTAATTCTATTAAGTAAAACAACATTCTATGTAAATTGGTGTACCTATAGCAACTTAAATTCAATTCAAAATTTAATTCGTAATAACCTTAAGCGGTCACAATTGTTTTTGCCGACCTCGCTGTCAGAGAGCTGCGATTATTTGACTGATAAATTAAGACGTGATCAACTTTTGATTAAGGACTTTGCAAAAAAGATTTAATTGATTTATTTCTTTCCCTTTCGATTAATTAAATTATTCATAATCCACTATTTATTTACTTGATCCTGTCATATGCTTTGCTTAAACTACCAGACCGCGCATAGTTTCGTCGTTCACGAATACGTCAAGGAAAACATCATTACTATCTTGTACAGGATCAAAGAGAAAATAAAATCCACGCTTTTCATCTATGTGATTCTCAACATTATAGTAGGCTTTATTATAGAATCTTATACACAAACAACTAACGAACTTTTGCATAGCACAAAGCAGGAGCTTTGAATCCTATGGAATTAATTTTGACTCGTACAGATTTGATTGAAACTTTGTACACTTATTAAAAACTGCTTACAATACAATAATTTGATTCCTGGGAGAGAAGTTTAAGGAAATAGGTATTACAAAATTATTTTGCTATAAAGTAAATAGGAAATATGTTTAATGCTAAATATAGAAAGGACTATTCGTTTTCATACCTAAAACAGGTAACATTCGTTAAAACACATGGACAAACTTCCACCAACGTTACCACAATACACATGCACTACACACGTTCACTACCACAAACTCAAAAATCGTTTCGCCCCGCAATCGAAGCATCTCAAGAGAGAGACTCCACGACTTTATCGTGAATTATAGCAAAATAATTTAATTACCTTTGTATTATGGATCTCCGCAAAGTGACGCCTAATTATATAAATGAAACAGGTATTCTTACATTAGCTTCACAGTATTTTTAAGCAATTTAATTTTTGTATATAAAAGTGTAAAGAATTATAAAACAATAGGTCATATATAATATATAAAACGCAAAGTAGGAAGCGACATAAGCTTGCGGCCTTCTACTTTGCTCCTTGCACAAGTACGTACGTCGTTTGTGGGTTTGGGTATGAGATTCTATAATAAAATTCCGCAATCAAGTTTAGCTTTACCATTACAGCAGTTTAAAAACACTGTCAAAAAAGGCTGATACAGAAAGTCTACTATACTGTTGTGGATTACCTAGATTATAAGAATGCGTGGTTATAGCTACTCTCAACCTTGTACAAGACAGCAATGAGTATTGTAACTAAATGTAACTAGTAGCAAGAATTATGTTTTGAAAGGCTCTTCTCGGTAGGAACAGTTTTCCGAACCAGCAGTAGCGTTGGCGATTCAAAAGCACATGTTTACAAATTTACTTGAATAAAGAATATTTTGAATTTTAATGTTTTTTCGCTCGATAGCTTTAAATTTGTTTAAAGCTATTAAATGTTGCTAAAGCATTTTTTTCTTACTTACCTTCCTCAGATAAAAAACGAAATAACAGTTTTACGAAGTGCCACGGGAACTTGCAGCTTATCTCAATTTGTATTCGCTTAAGATCTTGGAAGATACGTCAAGCAGTTGACCTCTTGAGACGAACGCGGTCAATGTAATTACATTTCGTGCATGCAACGTTAAACATTTGTTAACAAATCCAGCTAATGAGGCTGATACTTTTTAATATATAGAAAAATCGCAATAGCAAATATTGCAGTTTGGATAAACAGGTTAAACATAACAGAAATTTTCATACATTTGCAGGTTCATAATTCTCCTGCCCTTATCCCACTCTAAGCGGGGTCGGCACAATATGATTCAACCATGTTGTGATGTGATTTGGCTAGGTATTTTACGACCGGCCGCGTCCCTGGCATCAACTTACCTTAGTCACCTATTACGACTCCTCGGTAAGAAAGAGGGTGGTCTATTCTACTCAGCCGCGTACCACACGGCGGGTTATCTTATCTTAGTTGACTTTTACGACACCTCGGTAAGAATTGAGGGTGGTCTATTCTACTCAGCCGGATACCACACGGCGCGTTATCTTACCTTAGTCGCCTTTTACGATACCTGGGTATGAAATGAGGGTGGTCCGCAAAATTGTGCTTCAGCGTAAAGCCCACGAGAAATTATAAATATGGATTTTATAATAAGTTTTTTTTTTGCAGAAAACTTGTTCCGACGTATTCCAGACGAGTCCACTACATTAAGATATTTTAATACAATTTAGAAAAAACAAAACAAAGAGGAAATTATAATCGAAAAACATTAAACAGTCTATCATTATAGGTATCAAAATAATTTAGTGTTTTTGATGACGTGTCTTGCTTAACTTTTATGACCATTTAGAGCCAATCACGCTGCGCGCTTCGTAGGATTACACATAACCTAGATTTTTTTTTGAGCTATGGATGTTTCGCGAGGTTTTTCTTTACTGAAAAGCTTGTGATAAGTTACAATTATCAGTAAGACACATGTTTTAACAGGCAAAAACTCATTGCTGGGCCTCGGACTTGAATCCGTGACGCTCTTGAGAGGTTTGCAGGGTCTCAACTCCGAGCTATAACAGTTTGTATATATTTTATACCCAAATCTCACTCACATCGACACATAATAAGTATCATTATTGTTTAAAATCGTTTAAAATACTAACTTGTTTTAGGTCAATTAATTTAAACAAAGTAATATGAACATTATTTTGAGTTTTTCAAAAAAACATTGGCGCAAGTTAACAGATCGTCAAGGTTATGTAGGTACAAAAAGTTACAACCACTTACTGAGACCAAGGTTTACATGGTGAAGGTATAGATACTACCCGTTTTCGAGTTGCTTAAAATTTTAATACGAGTTCTTCAGAATTTTATTCTAAATAAAAATAAATTTGGAATCTTCACGGTGAAGTCAAGTAGAGTGGATATTTATCCAGTGTTCAACAACCATCGTCATAGTATGTTGTTCATAGTATTTATGTATATGAATATTTAAGGACGTACTGGTAGTCTAAAATAACTTAAACACGGTTGGTCTTATTCATAAAAATAGATTATAGACGGTTTTAGACACTTTTTAGTTAAAATGCTCTATAAGCTTTTAAAACGTTCCATAAAATTGTTCATTCATAAACCTTCTATAACTGATCTATAGCTAAAATGCGTTTATAAATCCGAATGCTGCCATTATAAGGAAATCTGGCGACCAAGTGCCCGATCATACTCAGTTCCCCACAGATAGCATGTGACAACACACCGGTAAAGTGTAACCATAGAAATCATTATAGACTAAAAAAAATTCTATTGTCTACGACACGAGGTCGCCTTTCACACAGTATCGTCAGAAGTCAGTACACGTCATTTTCGTAATTTACATAAGTCAAATGTCGTTTTCATAATCAGCTGTAGCAAAGTCGGCAACTTTTATCTTATATCACTGATATAGTAGAAGTTTTGGGCTCTATAAAGTTACAGTAGACTTGTAGCACGGTTTAGTGCTAAAATGCTTTTATGAATAACACTTTTTGTAAAACGCACTATAACGAGCCTATAAGCGTGTCGTAACTTTTTATGAATAAGACCTTACGTATATAATTTGCTAAAACTGCGTCTGGTAAATGTATCATATTGTAGAATGTTTTAAAAATGTAATGCAGATACAGATACTTGTATGTGATCGATTTTCTCAAAATGTACTGAACCGAAATAATTCGACTGATACGATAGCTTCACGAGTAGAAGCGTGCGCCGCGTAAACCGACAAATATACACTAAAGTAATGTTCTAGAGGATTGTAGATCTACAATAATACTACAAAAAGTCCGCAACAGTATGTCTCTATATTTTACGGTTAACTCATGATAACGACATTTATGTTCATAATTTCAATTAAATACATTGATTTCCACGCGGACGCAACTGCAGCTATTTGTATAAATAAATAATATCTACAATTAACGTGTCTTTTTTACACGAAACACGTCAGAAAATTAATAAACTTCTCTGGCTAACTTCTTTAAAGTGAGTCTTACATACCGGCCGATATTAATATCTCAGTCTTCGTAGGCAAAACGCTGTGTTTGTGTTGGTTATCGTCATTCCCTAATATCATCAATCCTAAATCGATGATTAAACTTGTACCTGTTAATCAGCTAGAAAAGAAATACCTTTATAAATTATAAGAGCAATTGCAATATACCACGTGAATACTAAACACTATACTTCCGCGACGCACTGGTTTGTGTTATGTTTTACATCATTGCTGTTGCTTGTATTATCCTCAGTGTCCTTCAGAACTTTTTATTCATCATTCTACAGTTCAACAGGAAGAAATGTTAACATTGTTAATTTTTTTTTATAAATGTATGGGACACTTACATACTACACGGTCGTCCATCCACAAAGTAAGTAAATTAATACTTGTGTTATGGGTGACGGACAACTGGTAGATATACTACATATATAATTTTAAATACATACTTAAATACAAATATACACCAAGGCTCGAAGAACCAAAAAATTGTTTGTAGGAAATGTTGGCCCTCGGCGGGAATCGAATCCGCGACCCGAAAAGCTGAAGGCAGGGTCACTACCCACTGCGCCAACGGTCCTGCCAATTGTTTAACTGTGAAAAATTGTTGATAGCAATTGATTTTGCTATGCCTCAAGATAAAACAGTTAAAACAAACTACTCCTTCATAGCTATCTCTATTTTTTTTATTATAAAGATATGTCTGCTCAAAAACACGAGGGAGCCGGAGGATCCAAGGGATAAAAGATTGGGTGGCGTGGAAATGCTTTGATGGGAGCTTTGGTCCATCTATCGGTTGAAAACGCAGAGTGGAGAAGAAGAGAGACGAAACGGAGAGAGGGGAAGAAGAGGGATTTATTTTCGGAACAAATATTACTGTAAACATTGTTTATTGCATAGCCAAGGTGATGACAATTACGTCTTTAAATTTTCTCGGCGGGAGTCACTTAGCTTTAAATTATAATTAGATCTAACTACTATCCACGCCTCAGGTGGCCTTTAGAGCTGAGATTAAGTGTTATAAAAAAACTGCACAAGTATAGCCAAGCTGTGATAGCCCAGCGGAGAGACCGTGCGAATCTTTTGAGGAGGTCACGGATTCAAACCCCGGGCAGGCACAAATGAGTTTTTCCAATAAAAACTTATGTGTCTAATTGATAATTCCAATTTATCACCCGCTTTTCGGTAAAGGAAAATATCGTGAGGAAACCTGCATATCTCTAGAGAATTTTAGGGATATGTGTAACCTACCAATCCGCATTGGAGCAGCGTGGTAGGTCTTAGCTCCAATCCTTCTCTTTAGAAACGGAGAGAGGAGGCCCAGGAGGGGGATTGTAACGGGCCGTTACTTTGAGTATAGCATATATAACTCTCCGATCTTTTTAATATTTCTATACCAAAAAAAACTATGTCGACTCGTTCGGACGTGAAAGAAAGACAAACACACTAGTGTTTTTATTTTTGTCTTTTTTTGGTTTAATTAGGCACATTACTTTGGCAGTTATGCAGAGGCAGCGTAACAGCATAAACAAATTTATTGTATGCCATTATTTTTACAGATCTCAGCTGAAATCCTTTATGTGTTACATACACGCGTGTACGTATACGTGTTTGAGGTCTTCATTGCATAGTATTTCTATATTTAAGCGAATAAACTTGTAGGTCGGTAATCTCTGCAATTATGCAGTTTGATAAACATGTTCAGTGTACTTTGTAAACAAAGATAATGGTAGGTTATCGTAGACATGTTACTATAGTAGTTTACGTAACTACAGACACGTAAAAGGTTTTTTTAATACATATAAAATCACATGTAGGTGAAATCCTAAGGATAGATAGAACCTTTCAATAATTTTCCTTTCTTAATACGGGTGCGTGAATATTTTTTTTTAGGATTATGGGGGGGGGGATAAATAGGATTGGAGGATTGATTATTAATAATTGTAGAATCGTCTATACGACCATTTAAATATATTATTATCATACAAGAATAGTCACAATTTGATTACATTATTTTAATTTTGAGCGGAAATTGTCTTTAATTTGTATTGATAAAAATATTTCATTTAAGACTTACCGAATTTTCCATATCGTGAATGAGAGTTCACTAATTCAAATACAGTCTATGATCACGTGGAAACCAATAGACTTTCTTAATTTTATAAAATCACAGTTTTCTTTTAAATTAAGCGCACACTGATTTTAAATGTATTTCATAGGGCTTTCTTTTTAGAAGATTCACGAATAAGTCACTCGAACGTCATTCTGAAACGCGTCGTAGGATTCGGCCACCTACGATTGGGTTTCCTTTTAAAATATCCCATCCATAATACATTGCGCGTATAAATGATGACAGGATGGTAGGGGCCTGCAATACTGCTCTCTACTGTATTATTACAAGTATTTGATACCTTGACACTTTATTATACATCGTATTGAAATGCTTTACAATCTGCTCATTGTTTTCAATATAAAAAGCAAACTTATACGACGCTATAATAACGTTTTTTTAAGTTGTGTATAGGGAAAATTGGGTGGAATACATTCTGGCAGTGACACGTAAAAGGGCGAACACACGTGTTAGGGAAGTTAGAAAATTTATCTCAAATAAATTTAACATATCAATTAACTACCTTCAAACAGTACAAAAATATAGTATTATTAACAGGCACAATAAACAATGTTGAAATAATTTTCGCCTATAGGATTCAACAATCAAATAGTGACAATTCCCTTTTTCTTTCCGGTAAGGACGATTCATATAACTTTAACTTACTTAACTGATACAATTCAAACCGATCTAGATAACCAGCTTATGATGAGATCTGGCAGTACGTTACTACGCATTGGCATTGTCAATCGCGTACTCTACATCCTCGAATAATAATTATACACCAACTTCTATAAAACAGATAAACTTAAAAACTGATGGAGCTCTGAAGCTGAACACATTTTCATGCGTTTTTCATGAATAAACAGATTGATTTACGAGTAAAGATTAAGTATATTATTTGGTAAGATTTTTAGTAAACTAGTTCAAATTCAAATTCAAAATATTCTTTATTCAAGTAAACTTATAAACAAGTGCTTTGAAGCCTCAACATCTACTGCTGGTTCGGAAAGCTGTTCCTACCGAGAAGAACCAGCAAGAAACTCGGCGGTTGCTCTTTTCAAAGAATAATTCTTATCACTAGTTACATATACATAGTTATTAATGTCTTGTACAAGGTCGAAGAATAGCTATATCCACGCACTCTTATCGTCCAAGTAATCTTCAATAGTATAGTAGGCTTTCTGGACCCTTTTTAAATAGTATTTTTAAACTGCTGTAATGGTAAAGTTAAAGTAGATTGTGGAATTTTATTATAGAATCTTATACCCAAACCCACAAACGAATTACGAACTTTTGCAAGGCGCAAAGCAGGAACCGCAAGCTTATGTCGGTTCCTAATTTGTCTATTATATACATCGCCAATCCTTTTATAATTATTTATATTCATATGTACAAAAATTAAGTTGCTAAAAATATATCTACTGTGAAGCCAATGTAAGAATACCTGTTTCCTTGAACTTCTCTCGCAGGAAATCGCGCGAATTTAAATTGTAAATGCCACGTATGGCTCTTTTTTGTAGAATCCTATACCCAAACCCACAAACGAATTACGAATTTTTTCAAGGCGCAAAGCAGGAACCGTGAACCGTAAGTTGAAGTATGACGCATAATTAACGATATCTATTGAAAACGTTGGAGTTATTATAAGATGCACGCAATGCAATACGCGATGCAATATCCCCAGGATATTCAAATTTTATAAGGCCTTTATTGGTTCAGTGGTTTAGCTTTGAAAGCGTTACAGACAGACAGGCTTTCGCATTTATAATATTACTAGCTGTGGCCACGTCTTTACCAGTGCGGAATTCAGGATCTAGGATAAAAAGTTACCTATATGTAGCTCCACAATCTCGTCTATCTTTCAGTGAAAGTACCATCAAATCGGTTTAGTACAGAGAATGAACCATTGATCTAACCTACCACAGAACTTGCAATCATTTAGTAAAAACCGTATAAAAATTCGTCTAGTTAAATTTGACAAAATCGATCGCTTATACACAGGCAGCTTTGGGGACTTTGTTTTATTATATGTATAGATTCTCTCTATACATAGACTACACTTAGGATATTGTATAATGGAGATTTATTTTGTTAACAGTACGTGTGACACCGGCACATCAATGGCAGGCAGCTAATAAGGAAATCTCCATCCGAAATAACAATCTTTACAATTGAGTTCAATTGATCTAGCCTTGGGAGTCGGGGGCCCGAAAGTTACCAGTACTTTTATCTTCTATATTCTAATATTTTAGAATATAGAAGAAGAGTTATATTTGGTTTTAATAAAGTTTTTTATAAGAAATACTCGCAATCCGAAGAATTTTCTTAGCTTATTTTTAAGATTAAAGTTATTTTAATTATAAAAATTAAGTAATTTATTTAATGTATTTTGAAGGTAAATATCTGTTTATCGGTTTCTTGTGCACGCATCACGTGAAAATCAATAAGTAATTATATCAAGAGTAGGGTAGCCATAGGCAGGCCTGTATGCGAGCGTCACAATAAACAATCATCATCATCCTCCTGCCCTTATCCCATTGTAAGTGGGGTCGGCACAACATACTACAAACATGTTGTCACATGATTTAACTACGTATTTTACGACCGGCCGCCTGCCTGCCGTCAACTAACCTTAGTCGTATTTTATGACCTCTCGGTAAGAAAGAGGGTGGTCTATTCTACTACCGGATACCACACAGTGGGTCAACTTACCTTAGTCGCCTTTTATGACACCTCGGTAGGAAATGAGGGTAATCCTATTCTAATCAGCCGGATATCACACAGTGTTTCAATAAACAAGTCAATCAAAAGTTTTAACAAAATTTCAAATCCCTACCGTTAACCGTTGAAGAGTTCCCTCGTTTGGAGCTGGCAGCAGCATCAGGTCATGCCTACCATAAATATGAAATGTCGTAGACCTAGTTATAGATACACATCGTTGATAGGGGTTGAACTAGTATGTAAAATTTGAGATCAATCAGACAACAGTTGGTCAAATTTAATTTGCAAGATTCCTTCACATAAATAAGTAATAATATAAATAAGTTTTTAATAATGATGGGAGGGATGGAGAACAAAGAGAAGATGAAAGTCGTATACTCATCTTTATCTTATCACACATGAAAAGAGAGACAGACTCTTTAGTGTAATAGGGCTCATTTAGGCTAGCTTTATTGTCTATTCCTTTAACATAAAAGTCATAATAAACTTATTATAGCGCTTTGCTTTGCGTCGTGGAGTCTATCTCCTGATGATGCTTTGGTTGCGCGGCGAAACGATTGTTGAGTTTGTGATAATGAACGTGTGTAGTGTTTATGTATTGTGCTGGCGATGATGGAGGTTTGTACATGTGTTTTTACGAATCCTGCATGTATCGGATATGAAGAAACGGATAGTCCACTATACATTTAGAAATATATATATTTTCTATTTACTTTATCGCGGATTATAGCAAATTAATGTTATTATTAATTAACACTTTTGTATTAAGGTTCTCTGCAAAGTAACGCCTAATTCTAAAAATTGTCTATTCCTATATAAAGCATATACTAATTACCAAAAACACCCGCTTTCTATGGTCATTAAACAGGTAGTAAATAAAAACAATTATTCCGATAAATCAATATATTATATTTTTACATTGAATACTTCCATTTTGTAGACGGGAAATCGTTATGGTAGAAGTTACACTCAAGTTTATTGCCGCAAGCTTTTCCGTATCTGCAGGGCTTTGGGTGATAGTAGTGACAAGTTGGGTTGACACAGTTTGGATAGAACTTGCACATACTGGGGAGTCCCACTGCTGATATTGTCTTATAGTTAGCCGCTGGTACCACGTGGGATGCTGTGAAATAAGGTAACATACATAATAAAGTATAAAACTGTTGCGGATCTCTATCACCTCATAGCCAAATACATACAAATTTAAGTAAGGAAACACAAAACACAGGAACCAGGAGTTGAGAAATGAAGACCAGTGGAACTTTTATTCGTATTTGTATAAAATTCGCGAAAATATTTTTCTATGATGAAACACTGAAATAATATTTTGACTAATTTGCTATATTAGCATAAATAATACTTTGGATTTTGTCTTTTGGTCTTTTTTTTTGTTTAGGACTTTAGGCTTCCGTATTGTACTTTCAACTTTTTTTGTCTGAAAAACGTAAGACGACAACTAATATTTTAAGACTGAAAAGAAAATTTAGTTCCATGTTGTTCTCTGAAATAAGATGGCCTTTGCCTTTCCGTAACGGTTCTGGGAACCCTCTTTGATATCTGATTAAGATAGCATTAACACTGCGCCTTTCAATGCAGGCTAGCCGTCCTACAAGTAGGAATATGATGAGTACATTGTTCTGTGAATCTCGCTTCACTTATCATTTCCGATAAGTAACTAGTTAACACTAATTGGGTCTTATACCCCTAGACTTCTCTTTGAAATAATGTCATTCCTTATTTGACCGCGTTAACTTTTTCATGAGGTCCATAGTTTAGTTATCGTTCTTGGAGCCATAAGAATAGACACCGTTTCAAAACTTTTCTGTACAGGCTACAGAAATTTTATACTGATCTCGGAAAGATCTCGCATTGGACAATTGTGAATTTTATCGATATTTGACGACTGAACACATGTGCCTCTTAAAATAAACTGTGTCACTCAGGTCTTGAACACTATAGAATGGAATTATCTTATCAGATATTTGGAGAAGCACCAATCCAACGAGTTACAGAGCTGAAGTTCCAACATCCTACACGTATCTTTTGGGTGGTGCTAAACCAGCTGACAACGCCGAACATCAGGCGGCGGATATGATAATTCGAACCATGGCCTTGTCAGGAGAGGGTATAGGGTCCTGGAGGAATTAAATAACTTCCGAACAACTCAGCGCAGAAGGCGAGAGGAAACCACTGCGATTATTCTATCAAGAGAATGTCCCTGATCTCAATAACGGATCGGGACCATCACGATGCTCCGCAGTGAGCACTCGTGTGATTGAAGGAGTAGGAGGAAGTGGGAGACATTAGTTATTGAAATCAAAGGGTTTTAGAGTCCTGAGATTTGAGTAAGGCGAACCTGCAATAAAAGCCGAAGTGTTGGTAGAAAATCTCACACACATGGACATGTTCTCTAATGGACTTCACGGCGTTTCTTTAAATCAAATGGCAATAGACACTGGGATGGAAATCCTCAGTTGTAAAAATCCTCTCAAGGGACATACATTGCGGTTTGTTAACAGACATAACTATAATGAACTACTTGTCATATATAATAAGACTCGGAATTAATAAAAACTTACCAACGATTGGTGACGGGGTCACTGGACCCAAAGCATTTGGAGAATGGGAATAGACACATCCGCGTCTAGTGCAGGCGGCCGCAAATTTGCACCGCGGATGAGCAAATGCGCATGCTGAGCCGAATCGGCACAAAGGGAATGCACGGCACCAGACAAGTTTGCGTTCTGCTTGAGATACTGGAAGAATATGTCAATATTGACCAAACTATACCATTGCACGAGATTCTAATATAAGATCTTTTTTTTTAATTCTCAGACTTTAACGTGCAATGGTTATATTGTTTCAATATCAAGGTAATCTTTTTTTAAATTCTTAGACTTTAAAGTGCAATGGTTATACTGTATCTAGCAGATTTTTTTAAATCCCTTGTAAATCGACTGTCGGAGATAGGTCTTATCGTGTGCAATTAGAATTTCGCTGGATTCTATGGACCTTTTGAGGCCCTCTATTTACTTAATACCAAAACTAAGGCTTTTAGTCCCAAGATGTAGAAATAACGACCCCGCGGTCCTTATTCTTACATCTTGGGACTTATCGGTTTCCTACTTAAGATCGATTATGCAAACTATGTGCTCTGCTCATCGCCATTTTGGCTTCGGAACTCATCAAGTTACGTGGTGGGTTGCTCTTATTTTTCTATGGATCTCATTTTTGATTTTAATATTTACATAATCTCTCGAAGCTCTTTGGTAATGACCAGACTCTTCTTTAGGTAATATCAGGAAAGTAGTGTTTTTGACAAAAGATCCTGGAAAACTACCCAATACGCACTTGAGCGCTTTTATACTTATATAAAAAGTAGCTTGATATTGCCCGCACACACACACACACACACACACACACACACACACACACACACACACACACACACACACACACACAATATTAAATATCAGCTAAGAATGTAATTTAGGTTTAAAGAATGTCTTTAAATCAATATACACTAACAAAGAGTTCCAGGGACTTTAAGTCCGCTAATCGTTGGCAACAACGCTCCTTTACCAAACCTTAAAAGTAACCTTAAACCTGGAAGCTGAAATTCCTATAAGAGACCTGAATACGTAATGCATATGCATGAATTAATTTGATACAAAATAAATATAGAAAACAATAAAAATGGGAAAGGCGTTTCATTTTACGCACACACACCACAACTTGTAGCTTAACTTTATTTTGAAATATTAGTACCTTAATAAATGTTTTGCATTGTAATAAGTTTCTGTTTAGTATATCCTACTAATCCTACTGATATTATAAATGCGAAAGTTTGTGAGTATGAATGGATGTTTGTTACTCTTTCACGAAAAAACTATTGGACGGATTTGGACAAAACTTTACAGCTATATAGGTTTTACATCGGAATAACATATAGGCTACAATTTGTAATGATTTTATGTAATATAAAGATACATGTCAATAAAGTTAGAAAAAAACTTGGCATACGTTGCCTAAACCATTGGAGTTACACAAAGATGATATACCGTAGTATTGTTTCTCTTTAATAGTTCTAAATAAAAGACTTATGTGGAAAGTTATATTGAAACCACTATGACGAAAATTGTGAATCATAAATTTAATTAAATTAGATACTATTTTACAATGCACATTTTAGTATATTTATCAAGATCTTATTAAAATCAATACATTTGTCGCTTTGAGTATTTGATGGAGATAAACTTTGTCTTTCATAAGTAATTTGGCCGAATAGTTTAAAAGTTATCACGATATGATTGACTTAAATGGGCTTCCATAGAGTGCCTAAGTAAGAGTGCCTCAGCAGAGTGTCTCAACAGGTGGGCCTTAAAATGAACATGAGCAAGACGAAAATTATGTCAAACTCACTTGTTCCGCTCCACCCGGTCATCGTTGAGAACTCTGTACTTGAAATTGTAGACGAGTATATATACCTGGGACACACGGTCCGGTTAGGTAGGTCCAATTTTGAGAAAGAGGTCAGTCGCCGAATCCAACTCGGATGGGCAGCGTTTGGGAAGCTGCGCGAGATCTTTTCGTCCGAAATACCTCAGTGCCTGAAGACCAAGGTCTTCGAACAGTGCGTGTTGCCAGTTATGACTTACGGAGCAGAAACGTGGTCGCTGACTATGGGCTTCATAAGAAAGCTCAGAGTCACTCAGCGAGCTATGGAGCAAGCTATGCTTGGTGTATCTCTACGTGATCAAATCAGGAATGAAGCGATCCGTAGAAGAACCAGAGTTACCGACATAGCTCATCGTGTCGCGAAGCTGAATTGGCAATGGGCGGGGCACATAGTACGTAGAACCGATGGGCGTTGGGGTCCTAAGGTGCTGCAATGGCGACCCCGCACCGGTAAACGCAGCATTCGAAGACCCCCCACGAGGTGGACAGACGACCTCAAAAAGGTCGCGGGGAGCCGCTGGATCCAAGCGGCACAGGACCGTGTGGTGTGGAGATCCCTTAAGGAGACCTATGTCCAGCAGTGGACGTCGATCGGTTGAACAAGAAGAAGAAGAAGAGTGCCTAATATGCGGGGTGCGCAAAGATAGTGTGGAATCCATCAGTTTGAGATGTAAAATGATCTGTTTTTAATACACGAATACACGAAACTTAATGTGGCAGACCAAATTCCATGCGAGCGAAGCCGTGGGCTCATGCCCACACGCTTGTAGTATATAAAGTCAGTTATAAGTACGTCTCGTTTACTTCTTTTAGTTATAGTGACTAGTTATAAATATCGTATTATACGGTCTTGTCCGTTTGTCACTGTCGCTCAAAAAGGGATAGGATGTCAGTGAAAATCAGTACTATGGCCTAGCCTTGGCAAAAGCTTAGTGGCATACCGTTTCGCATCTCACACTTTCATGCATGAATGATAGAGGGAGATACAAAGGTCAGGTATGATTATTTTATAATTTGTCTTATTTTTCATGTTCTCCCCTTTTTACTTTTACTTCGTGTTATTATTATTTTATAGTTTGTTATTTTTTTGCTACTTTTATTGTTATTTTATATTATTTTATAATAGGTTTAAATTGTTTTTGTGCATGAAAGTGTTTCGTGTGAATAAATGCTGTTTGATATGATTTGATTTTGATTTGAACTTCCGTAGAAAACTAATGACCTGAAATAATGGACTGAATAAATGAAATGAAATAATGAAATAATGGATGGAATAAATGAACTAACATATTGTAAATTCAACTTACACGGTGGCAAGGAGTCATATTTGTGCGAATTAGACGTTGTGCATAAAGTTACGTGGCTGTCACTGCTCGCACTCACGGTTCTCTCTCGCGGCGCTTCCTTTTCCTTTTTCCCGACGTCAAAAACAATTGGTGAAGCTTTTCGCTTTTTCGCCACAGGGGATTCATCTTTAATCTCCTTCTCCGGAGTCTCACTGTCTGTACTTTTCCTCTTTTCTGTATGGTTTTCACCTTCGTTTTTGATTATGACTTGTGTGTCGCTATCTTCGCTTGCATTACTTAATCGTTTCTTTGGAGCACTTGATGCAGCTTCTTCTGGAGCTTCAGTTTTTTTTAGCTCTTCAGAAGCACACTCCTCTAGAGTAATCTCCTCTTCAGTAATCTCTTTTTCTTTAATTTTCTCTTCAGTAGGCGTTTCTTTCTCGTCTTTTTTTATATCGTTTTCATCTAATAGTCCTTCAGTCATGAGTTTTTTCGCAAGAAACGCGTTTGGATGGTAACCGTCCATTGTGACGATAAACTGTGTGCTTTTGTTTTTGTCTACTGTGGTATTGTGGATAGCTCTGAAATCGGAATACATTTATTTGATGTGACAAATCAAAATAAGTCAATAAGCTCTTTCAAGCATATTTGAATCGTCAAGAATCAATATGATTAATGAAGTTATAACTTCCAATAATTGTTGTCCTCTATATATTCATTTAATTAAACTATAACACGTTCATTTTATTTATTTGATGAAATAAATGGCACCCAAGTTGAGGTTAAATCTGTTATAAGTCTTATAAATATAAATTGTGTAATTAGACTACAATTAAGAATTGTAAAGACTTAACTCCTATTATTAACATTATTTACTTCAAAAAGTTTATTTTTTCTGAAGTTATGCTTATATTGAATATGTACTACTCACAAGGTATCCAAAGTGATATCATCTTGTCGCGTTGACGCAGTACCGACATACTCTGTGTTGGTTATAACCTTAGTGATTTTTTGTAATAAGAAATCATCTTTTTCTGGGGTTTCACTTGTCCTTCTGTAAAAATAAATGTTAAGTATTTGTTCAACAGTTCACTACCCCATTGTACTGTAGGCAAATAATAAATACACTAAACCATAAGCCGAATTGTAAATACCCGGCAATTCTCTACTTCATTGTGAAGAACTAGAATCTAGAATCAGGAGTTGCAAGAATACTACTTGGCTATTTTGTTGTCTAGGCTTTTTTCTAAAAATGCTTAGATTTTGGTGCTTTTAGTGATTTCACAAATTAGTGCAGTGTAAGTGTATTGTGCAAATAATTGTTTTAATTTGTAATTTCTATTGCTGTACTGTTTTTTATTTATACTCTCGTACTGTAGGCAAGCTGTGATAGCCCAGCGGTGAGACCATGCGACTCTTTTGAGGGGAACACGAGTTCAAACCCGGGCAGGCACCAATGAGTTTTTCTATTAAAACTCATGGGTCTAATTGATAATTGCAATTTATCACACGCTTTTCGGTGAAGGAAAACATCGTGAGGAAACCTGCATATCTCTAGAATTCTGGAGATATGTGTAACCTACCAATCCGCATTGGAGCATCGTAGTAGGTCTTAGTTCCAACCCTTCTCTCCAGAAACAGAGAGAGAAGGCCTATTCCCAGCAGTGGGATTGTAACAGGCCGCTACCTTACTTTACTGTAGGCAATTAATAAATACACTAAACCATAACCTTAGTTGTAAATACCCGACAATTCTCTAGTTAATTGTGAAGAACTAGAAGAATCAGGAGTTGCGAGAACACTGCTTGGCTATTTTTTTGTGTAGGCTTTTTTCTGAAATTGCTTCCATTTTGATTTAGTGATTATATAAATGTGTGCAGTGCTAGTGTAGTGTGCAGATTGTTTTAAATTGTAATTTCCGTTTCTGTACAGTTTTTTTTTTAGAAAAATTCATATATTTCTACGCATCTGCAGATTTAATGTATACACTTGGAGATTTATTTATTTAGATCTCATTTACAGTTCACTAAGCGTAAGGTAAACTATGAATGACTTTTATCTTATGATTGATTCATTCGGCAGATATTTTTGTTAACATCTACTGAGTAAAGTACTTTCATAGAGCGCATATCGCCACCCTCATGAATCTCATTTCATCGTCCTGCTGTCCTAATTCCACTTTAAAGTGGGGTCGCACAACATGTTGCAAACATGTGTCACGTGATTTCGCTATATATTTTACGAATGGCCGCCTGCCTGTTTATTCTACTCAGCTGGATACATGAATCTCAGGTATATTTGTATCAAAAAAATAAAAGCAATCACTTGATAGCTATCGACGTTTCCATCGCAATTGCTAGCGTGTCTTCGATGCTTTTTATATGGACCACATTTTAAAGGTATATTTGTAAAGATCTATCAGGTACTTACTTTGAGTTCTTATCTCATTGCTGTGTACATTGCCTTTACTAAATAAATATATGGGGACACTTACACACACGGTCGTCCGTCCCCAAAGTAACTTAATACTTGTGTTATGGGTGACGGACAACTGGTAGAAATTCTACATATATAATTTTAAATACTTACTTAAATACAAATACACACCTAGGCTCGAAGAACCAACAAATATGTTTATAGAAAATGTTGGCCCTCGGCGGGAATCGAACCCGAGACCCGCGGAGCTGAAGCCAGGGTCACTCCTCACTGCGTCAACGGGCCAGCCTCACTAATCTTTTTTTATTGTGAATTCTTTCATCTTGCGTGTTAAATTATTATGTGTTCAATTTATTATTTGGAAACTGTTTTTGGTTTATGTTTGGCTTATTTGTGTATCATGTTATAGTAGATTATGATACTGTTTCATAATAAGGGTTCTTATAACACGAGTGTAGTTTAAAAAAACGAGCCGCAGGCGAGTTTTTTTTATAGTATCACACGAGTGTTATAAGACCAAGTTATGTACAGTATTATACGCTACTTTATCTACTCTCATACTATAATATGTAAAACAATATTGCAAGTAAAACGCTGAATATAACGACAAATTTATTTTTATTTGTAATAATTATTGATGTTCTGAATATTCATTTTCCATTCAATGAACTCGTGGTAACATTTAATATAGTTGCTCCTAGATTTCGTCAGCAACAGGTTCACGGTCATGTTTGACGCAGCTTTCAGAATATCTGGTGGTGTACACCACTATCCCCGCTGTCAGACATGTTTTTACACAAAAACTTATTATATACAAACAAACTTCATTGAAATATTGAAAAGATTTTTTTAATGTCATATATTGGCGCCAAGGCGCAAACATCGATTGCGCATGCGTGTTGCGTCACCGCGGACCCATTCATTGAAACCTTTTTTTTAAGGTAGAGGTTCAACCTCCTTGGTCCAGCTGGAAGTTGTTTAGGTGTATCGTTATGATTAAAAAGTTATATTATGATACAGGTGTCCATACAAGACCTGTATCGTAATATAACTTTATAATTTTTTATTTTTGTTCTGTATGTAATGTTTGTCATAGAATTTTGTTTTCAGTTTTATAATCTTTGTATTATAGTATCAGAGTAGATAAATTATTGTTATAGTACTGTTTGTTTCCATAATATGAAATAAAAAATAAATAAAACCAGTTTAACTAAGTAACTGTCTAAGGAATATTTAATGATAATTCTACTATAATTTGTTCTACTATAGTTTGTTCAATTTAATTAAAGGTTAAATTGACTCTCCATATCTTATAGGTTCGTTAAGGTTCGGGTGCCCAAACTTACGTACCCGCAATTTACAAAAACATTTGTTTGATCTGCCTATGGTAAGATCAAATTATGTAGAAAATACATTGCTTTTTAGAGCATGCAAAAAATACAACACAGATTTCCGTAACGTTGATTTGTTTTCCGACTCATGCATAAAATTTAAGAAATCAATTTTAGACGTTAATTTGTAATTTATTATGTTTTTTTTTGTTCTACTCTTATTGTATTTGTTTTATTTAATAAGTGGAAACTTTACTGGTTTATGTATTAGTTTTAGTTTTATCGATGTTATTAGCATAAGTATACTGTTTGTTTTCTAAATAATAAAATAAAAATATTTTTTTTTTATATATTCATGTACTCACTTGGAGCTCTTATCGTCTCCTTCACTATCCACGTCACCCAAGCTGATAGTATCCCCCGGGCTGTCTGACTGTGTGTCAATACCGCCAGGCACTTGGATTACGATCTTCTGAGCCTCCACGCTTCTACGCATCGGTAATACCATCGCTCGCTTCACCTTTTGAGGTTCAGGGTCCACTTTAGGTGGTATCTAGGAATACAAAAATCGAAGTCGAAATTCTTTGCTCAACTATGGCTATATAACGGTGATATTATTTAAAATTTAATATTACTTTTTAATATTGGTCTTATCTATAAATGCCGTGTGGTATGATGAGTATATTATAGAAAAGATGAGAGGTGCGAGATTAAGTTGGTAAAGTAACAGCCTGTTACTATGCCCACTGCTGGGCTAAGGCCTCCTCTCTCCGTTTTTGGAGAGAGGGATTGGAGCTAAGACCTACCACGCTGTTCCAAAGCGGATTGGTAGGTTACACATATCCCTAGAATTCTCTAGAGATATGCAGGTTTCCTCACGATGTTTTCCTTCACCGAAAAGCGTGTGATAAATTGCAATTATCAATTAGACACATAAGTTTTAATAGAAAAACTCATTGGTGCCTGCCCGGGGTTTGAACCTATGTCGTCTCTAGAGAGTCGCACGGTCTCACCGCTAGGCTATCACAGCTATCAGAGTCCAGAGTGCTAACCATTACACTTAGTTTCGATTAAGTTGGTATGGTCATGTAATGAGGGATGTATGTATGACTAGAGGGAGGCCGAAGAAACGATGGATGGATTGTTTGAAGAATGCTATGAATGTAAAAGAAGTGCCACCTGAGTTGACGAATGATAGAGGAGGATGGAAGATTAAGACATATTGTGCCGACCCCGCTTAGAGTGGGATAAGGATTATGGTATGATGATGAATTATAATTAAAAACCTCACATTAAGTAAACTTTTATGCGCGTCAGCGACAGCTCGTAGAAGCAAACTCGACGCGGGCGCGGTGACGCGCGGCCTTGGACGCACGCGCACAACGGACGCGCACGTCGAGCGTCCGCTACGACCTTCTAATACCGACACTCTGAAATATATAAAAACAAACTGTTCCCGCGACTTCTTGCGCCTACTTAAATAATGAAACACCCTCTTTTATGTACTATGTTTTTTTTTATCATATTCGCGAAGAAAAAAATGCATTTTTTGTACCTAATATATTAGCTCCTATATCAAATTCAAATTCAAAATATTATTTATTCAAGTAAACTTGTAAACAAGTGCTTTTGAATCGTCGACTCTATTGCTGGTTCGGAAAGCCGTCCTACCGAGAAGAGCCAGCAAGAAACTCGGTGGAGCTCTTTTAAAAAAGAAGATTCTTAATACTAATTACATTTTGTCATAGCTATCCTGCACAAGGTCAAAGAGCAGCTATATCCACGCATTCTTATCATCAATGTAAGCCTCCACGGTATAATAGGCTTTCTGTATCAGCCTCTTTTTAACATTTTTTTTAAATTCTTGTAATGGCAAAGTTAAATTTGATTGTGGAATTTTTTTATAGAATCTTATAGTTATAGTTGACGATGTGAACAGGGCTTTGTCACAGGTATCGCATTGGTTTGCAATAAATAATTTGATATTAAATACAAATAAGACTAAGTGTTTAGAATTCGCATTGCCTAATGCCGAAAAATTAGTACATACAGTAAAAATTTATAATGAAATAGTAAAAACAGAAGAATTAGCTGTCTTTCTGGGAGTTACCTTGGATGTAAAGCTGCAATGGGGACCCCATATAACGAATCTTTGTGGTAAACTTAGCTCCGCTGCTTATGCCGTTAGGAAGATTAGGCAATTAGCTGATATCGAAACAGCAAGACTTGTCTATTTTTCTTATTTTCATAGCATCATGGCATACGGTATCTTGCTATGGGGTAAAGCAGCTGATATCCAAAAAATATTTGTTTTACAAAAGCGAGCTGTTCGTGCGATTTATAATATGAAACCGCGTGACTCGCTTCGTGATAAATTTAAAGAAATAGGTATTCTTACTGTGGCTTCACAATACATTTATAATAATATAGTGTTTGTGAAACAAAATATACATCTTTTTAATAAAAAAAAGCGATATTAGTAATAGGCAAACTAGGAACCGAAATAAATTAATAATACCAAGGCTAAGGCTTCAGAAAGTACGTAGATCGTTTGTGGGCTTCGGTATACTTTTTTATAATAAAATTCCTCAATCAATTTTGGACTTGCCTTTACACAAGTTCAAAAAAGCAATTAAAGAGACTGTCATTAATAAGGCTTACTATAATGTTGAAGACTATGTCAATGATAAGAAAGCTTGGAACTAAATTGCGACCAGCTATGTACTAGACGATATTATAATCTAAGTTTGTTAACAATAGTCAATACAAAACTGTAATATTTATTTTTTAAAAGAGTGACCGCCGAGTTTCTTGCTGGTTCTTCTCGGTTAGAGCACCTTTCCGAACCAGTTGTAGCTTCAATTCAATTTTAATTTGACGATTCAAAAGTGCTTGTAATAGGCCAATTTGAATAAAGACTTATTTGAATTTGAATATACCCAAACTCACAAACGACTTACGTACTCTTACAAGGCGCAAAGCAGGAGCCGCAAGCTTATGTCGGTTCCTACTTTGTCTATTATATACATCGCCAATCTTTTTATAATTATGTATATTTTTATGCACAAAAATCAAATTGCTAAAAATATACTGTGAAGCTAACGTAAGAATACCTGTTTCCTTAAACTTCTCTCGCAGGGACTCACGCGGACTCAAATTATAAATGCCACGTATGGCTCTTTTTTGCAATACAAAAATTTTCTCAATATCAGCGCATTTACCCCATAACATTATTCCATAAGACATAATGCTATGGAAGTAAGCAAAATAAACTAGTTTTGCTGTTTCGACGTCTGTAAACTGTCTTATCTTTCGAATAGCATAGGCTGCTGAACTGAGTTTCCTGAGTTATCTATATACGTACTATAAAATAAAATCCCCAAAAACTGTCTGTCTGTATGTAATTGATTTTCTCAAAATCTACGGAACGGATTGTTTTACGGTTTTTACTTAAAGGTAGTGTAATCCCTCCGGAAGGTACATAACGATTTTATGAAAATTGCGTTGAAGAATTAGCGCAGTTGTAAAAAAACTCGCCTGCTGGGAGCTTTATTCGCATGTGCCTCATAAACGAACAAATATACACTAAACTAAACTAAACTAAACAAAATAATGTACTAAAGAATTGCAGCTTTACAAAAATAGTACAAGAAGGTTCGCGACAAAATTCCACTATCTCTTATGGTTACTCACAGTAACTACTTTTATGTTCAAAATTTCAATTAAATACAAAAATATTTACCTAGTGTTATATTATCTGCAGTTGTACAAAATGTAATCAATATTGGTGCAGCAGTATTGTTGAGAAAACGTGACAGACACAGGATACAGACTCATAATCACTTGCGATTTTGTCGTAGAGTCTATCTCCTGATGATGCTTCGGTTGCGGGGCGAAACGATTGTTGAGTTTGTGATAGTGAACGTGTGTAGTGCTTGTGTACTGTGGTGGCGGTGGTGGAGGTTTGTGAATGTGTTTTTACGAATCCTGCATGTATCGGGTATGAAATAACGGATAGTCCAGTATACATTTAGCATTATATATATTTTCTATTTACCTTATCACGGAATATAGCAAAATAATTTTATTACTACTTTCTTACTTATAATCTTCGCCGTGTGGTATCCGGCATAGAATAGACCACCCTCCTTTCTTACCGAGGTGTCGTAAGAGGCGACTAAGGTATGTGCCGTGTGGTATCCGGCTGCATAGAGTAGACTACCCTCATTTCTTACCGAGGTGTCGTAAGAGGCGACTAAGGTATGTGCCGTGTGGTGTCTGGCTGCATAGAATAGACCAACCTCCTTTCTTACCGAGGTGTCGTAAGAGGCGACTAAGGTATGTGCCGTGTGGTATCTGGCTGCATAGAATAGACCAACCTCCTTTCTTACCGAGGTGTCGTAAGAGGCGACTAAGGTATGTGCCGTTTGGTATCCGGCTGCATAGAATAGACTACTCTCACTTCTTACCGAGGTGTCGTAAGAGGCGACTAAGGTATGTGCCGTTTGGTATCCGGCTGCATAGAATAGACTACTCTCATTTCTTACCGAGGTGTCGTAAGAGGCGACTAAGGTATGTGCCGTTTGGTATCCGGCTGCATAGAATAGACTACTCTCATTTCTTACCGAGGTGTCGTAAGAGGCGACTAAGGTATGTGCCGTGTGGTATCCGGCTGCATAGAATAGACCACCCTCATTTCTTACCGAGGTGTCGTAAGAGGCGACTAAGGTATGTGCCGTGTGGTATCCGGCTGCATAGAATAGACCACCCTCCATTCTTACCGAGGTGTCGTAAGAGGCGACTAAGGTATGTGCCGTGTGGTATCCGGCTGCATAGAGTAGACTACCCTCATTTCTTACCGAAGTGTCGTAAGAGGCGACTAAGGTATGTGCCGTTTGGTATCCGGCTGCATAGAATAGACTACTCTCATTTCTTACCGAGGTGTCGTAAGAGGCGACTAAGGTATGTGCCGTTTGGTATCCGGCTGCATAGAATAGACTACTCTCATTTCTTACCGAGGTGTCGTAAGAGGCGACTAAGGTATGTGCCGTGTGGTATCCGGCTGCATAGAATAGACCACCGTCATTTCTTACCGAGGTGTCGTAAGAGGCGACTAAGGTATGTGCCGTGTGGTGTCCGGCTGCATAGAATAGACTACCCTCATTTCTTACCGAGGTGTCGTAAGAGGCGACTAAGGTATGTGCCGTTTGGTATCCGGCTGCATAGAGTAGACTACCCTCATTTCTTACCGAGGTGTCGTAAGAGGCGACTAAGGTATGTGCCGTGTGGTATCCGGCTGCATAGAGTAGACTACCCTCATTTCTTACCGAGGTGTCGTAAAAGGCGACTAAGGTAAGTTGACGTCAGGCAGGCGGCCGGTCATAAAATACGTAGCCAAATCATGTGACAGCATGTTTCTAACATGTTGTGCCGACCCCACTTAAAGTGGGATAAGGGCAGGAGAATGATGAGAATTTTGATTTCTTACTTATAATCTCATCATATGTCCATTAAGGCGCAGTCCACTTATAATACGGATATAACAATAAAAGAATGTACATTTTAGGTAACATTATAAAGTTATTAGGTAACATTATTCAGTTCCGCGGGTCGCGGGTTCGATTCCCGCCGAGGGCCAACATTTTCTATAAACAATTTGTTGGTTCTTCGAGCCTAGGTGTGTATTGGTATTTAAGTATGTATTTAAACTTATATATGTAGTATATCTACCAGTTGTCCGTCACCCATAACATAAGTATTAAGTTACTTACTTTGGGGACGGACGGCCATGTGTGTAAATGTCCCATATATTATTATATTTATTATAAAGGGCTTACTTCGATGTGAGTCTTTTCGAACTCGACTCGCTCTTTTCAAAACTGTCTTCGGTAACAGATATTTTTCTTTGTGACTCTGAATGTTTCTCCCCCAAACGACTCTTGGTAGATCTCGGTTGGGGTCTCAACTCAGGCTCCTTCTCTGGAGTAAACCTGAAAATAGCGGCCAAGCACATTTACCTGTGAACAATTTAACAGGTACTAATAATTTACCAAATGTTAAATTGAACATACATTTTTTATATTTGTAATTAAGTAAAAATTATTTAACAATGCCCATACGAAATTTTTTACAACTTTTCAATGATAATTTTTGCCTTTGGATCTGTAAAAGTAAAAGTAAAGTAACAGCCTGTTACTATGCCTACAGGTGGGCTAAGGCCTCCTCTCTCCGTTTTTGGAGAGAAGGATTGGAGCTAAGACCTACCACGCTGCTCCAATGCAGATTGGTAGGTTACACATATCCCTAGAATTCTCTAGAGATATGCAGGTTTCCTCACGATGTTTTCCTTCACCAAAAAGCGTGTGATAAATTGCAATTATCAATTAGACACATAAGTTTTAATACAAAAACTCATTGGTGCCTGTCCGGGGTTTGAACCTATGTCGTCTCTAGAGAGTCGCACGGTCTCACCGCTAGGCTATCACAGCTTGGATCTGTGGTATACTCAAATTCAAATTATTCTTTATTAAACTTGTAAACAAGCGCTTTTGAATCGTCAACTCTACTGCTGGTTCAGAAGCTGTTCCTACTGAGAATAGCCACCACGAAACTCAGCGGTTGCTCTTTTCAAATATAATTCGTATAACTAGTTACATTTGGCCATTACTATCTTGTTCAAGGTAGAGGAGTAGCTATATCTATGCATTTTTATCATCTATGTAATCCTCAATAGTATAATAGGCTTTTTGTACTGTTGTAGTGGAAAAAGTGTTGAGTAGTAGTAAGTTCGCTAGTAATAAGTAAGTAAGTGTTTAAAGTAAGTCAAGTAAACTAAGTAAAGTCTCTCTTTAAGTCTTTGAAAAAGTATTGACTAAAGTCAAGTAAACTAAGTAAAGTCTCTCTTTAAGTCTGTGGGAAAAGTATTGACTAAAGTAAGTCAAGTAAACTAAGTAAAGTCTCTCTTTAAGTCTGTGGGAAAAGTATTGACTAAAGTCAAGTAAACTAAGTAAAGTCTCTCTTTAAGTCTGTGGGAAAAGTATTGATTAAAGTCAAGTAAACTAAGTAAAGTCTCTCTTTAAGTCTGTGGGAAAAGAATTGACTAAAGTCAAGTACACTAAGTAAAGTCTCTCTTTAAGTCTGGGAAAAATATTGACTAAAGTAAGTCAAGTAATCTAAGTAAAGTTCCCCTTTTTTTGAGAGAAAAGTTCGAGCTTAGTCACCAGTCTTATGCCGATAGGTGTCGATTGGTATAATATGAGTAAATTTTGCCCCAGATTTAAGATCTAATAAAAGAAAGGCAACCATCAACATATGTCAGATGAAAAGTCTTAGATTTCGATCAAAGACCGAACCTTAAAGCAAATAGTTTATGAATATTATTTCGTAGATAAAGTAAAGGGATTTTTGTCATAAATAGGAATATAAAAACAGATAGAGCCAAAGTAATAATAAAAATTATTTTGCTATAATCTGCGATAAATAAAAAATATATATAGTGCTAAATGTATTGTGGCCTATCCGAATTTTAATACCCGATGTATGCAGGATTCGTACAAACATATGTTCAAACTACCACCACAATACACCAGCACTACACACGTTCACTATCACAAATTCAACAATTGTTTCGTCCCGCAACCGAAGCATCATCAGGAGATAGACTCCACGACAAAATCGCAAAGCGATAAAATCCACTATAAAATCGTTAAATAAAAATCGCTTTATTATTACTTTTGTGCATTTTAGCAAAATATTTTTTTATTATTACTTTTGTATAATGGATCTCCGCAAAGAAACGCCTAATTCTATAAATTATTCAGATACAGCAAGTTTTTGGCACAAAATATTAAAACCTGAGTGTGTTGGTGCTCTCAAAAACCTAATAATTATAAAATGGTGTCTTTTCTTACTACCTTAAAGCAGTTTGTAATTAACAACCTTTCAGGACTTTCTGGTTTTTTAGTTGTCTCTTTTTCCTTTACTTCTACAACCGGTTTGGGTACTTCACGAACACCGAGCCTCTCACGGACTGGTCTTTTGGGAAGATTCAATTCTATTTGTGGTAGGGTTTCTAATACTTTTTCTTTTTGTGGCTCATTAATCTGTGAGACTTGAGGTGGAGTAGGTGATTTTTGGGGACACAATGGAGGTGTGACTGGCGGAGCTTGTGGTATTTCCTGAAACAATTTAACCATAACAGTGATGCTTAACATAAAAAAATTTCTAAACAACCAAACTCTTAGTAAAAGCTTGTTAAATCACGAATACATCATTATGTCAAGTCATTGTGAACAAGTCTGCATATACAGGTTGGTACCAACCATATGACATTAATTTTAATTTTAGATACATTTTTTAACATTTCAAAAAGGTTAAATATATATATATATTCAAAACTTCAATACTAGCACTAAAAAAACTAATAAGGTTTGTCGCTAATGCTGTTCACCTCTTGTTTGAAATTACATAGATAACAAAAAAACAAATTATATATAATAAATAAAAATTAATAAAAAAGAAGTAAACATTACAAAAATAAAATCTGTTTACATTCATGTTCTAGGAACTAACTGTACGTATACTACACACCTTAACATCCCACATAAAAAAATCAGTTAATTCAGTAAAGTATTTTAGCTACAGCAATTATTTCACGTATTTCAAAAAATAACATGATTTACAGATATCAATGACCGTAGTGACGAACCTTGACCTAAAAACGGTACACCAGGTACTAGGGAGACAAACCTATAACGTTATTGTTTTCTTATGTTTTTTGAATAAGCGCGACGTGCCAGGTCAATCATTTATTACTAACATAGTCAAATGTCATTTAAATTATAATTATTTTCTTTGAAAAAAACTTTTTTTGAAAATTATATTTAGGAAGATTGAATTATGCCAAAGCTATCATATATGTTTAAGCGATCACTAAATTATTTTAATGTCGTACTGTCCGTACCACTCTGTATATTACGAATTTTTAGAATGTGTAACAAAGTGATTTACACTTGTTGAGCTTAGTTACTCCACCCTCTACATCTTTCTATAAAAAGAAAGATCTTATCTCATTATCAAGATATTATCAAATACACTAATTCCTTTGCATACTGTATACTTAAGCATAAAAGAATAAATTGTAATCGAATACCGACCGGTATTACATCTTCAGCAAAATCATTCATTAGCTCTTCTGCCTCTGTTCGTATAGTCAAAAAGTCATCATCATCAGACATGGAGTCTAAGTGCTCAATCAACTTCTGTTTAAGTTCATGAATTTTTGTTTCATCATCTTTAGCTTCTTTTACTTGAGGCGTGGTTATATTAAAATTATTATTACTATATTCTTCATTTTCCAGTTCCACATCAGGCTGTGATATAGTAGAAGGATCGATAATTGGTATAATTGGCCTTTTTGATTCTTTGAAAACAGGCTTTTCAATAACTTCTTTTGTTTCACTTTTGTCTTTATATGTTTCTAGTAAAACCCCATGGTTTTTCAAAATCTGTCCTGCAAATACATCTGTTATCGATGGTTCCGATTCCTTCTCCATATTCATTAAAAAAGGTGGTACATTTGGGCGAATCATGTCGTGGTGTTTACTTTTCTTCTTACTCTTATGAGATCTTTTCTCATCTTTTTTACGAGTCTTGTCTTTATCTTTCTTTTTTGATTTTTTTGAAGTGTCACTCTTTTTTGATTTGTCTTTCTTGTCTTTGACTTTTCTATCTTTTGAAGAAGACAGCTCATTCTGTTGTTCAAGATCTGCTTTTGATACAAGAAAACATTAAATAACTTTAGTTTCAAATGAAATAAAATGTTGATTACATGGATTTTAGTATTCTATAAATGGTTAAATATTTTATGAAAAACTAATTATTTATGAGACTTTTTTGTTCTAGAATTAAAAGGGTTAGAAGAAAATTAAAACAAGGATGTTAGTAAGATTGAAAGTTTTTCAGAGCCATATGTGGACTGAAGATAAATCAAATCATATCAAAATAATCTTTATTCAAGTAGGCTTTTTACAAGCACTTTTGAATCGTCAAGGATCAATAATTAGATTCCATAAGCTACAGATAAATTTACAACTACTAAATATTTATAAATATTAAATTTCTATTTAATTCAAGCAATCTTATTCCTCACTAAATGTTGAGTGAATGCAAAAAGTGTACAAAAGTTTGGTTAACTTGATCGCAACAACAAAAAAAATTACAGTTAGTGTTAACAGATCAACAAATAAACAACTGAAATTTTTTAACAGTTTATTTTATCATTACACAACCAGTGGTGTAATGATGAATACGTGTTTAAACTTACTTAAAGGGGCAGTCACAGTGACCTCCTGAAGTTTTTTTAACACCTGATGTAGCCAGTTCACAAATAGCTCTGTGTTATCACCAAGAAACAATTGCAAGTCATCTTCCATTTGCGCTCTAGTACGCTTATTGGCAACCATCACCATCACATAGTCAGGTAGCTCATCATCTGCACAATTGTATTAAATAAATATATGTTAGATATTGTCAGATATCATACGGTGACTCGGTATAACATGTATAATTGTTAGACATAATTATAATTATCAGATATAAATTATATATTATAAATAAATACATTAATTATTATATTATTATTAATAATATTATATTATTATAAATAAATACATTAATATGCATAGAATAATAATGAGGAAGTATTTTGTCTACAATATTATGTTATCTGTCATTTGGTGGGTAGAGGAATAAAACCGAATGAATGAGGGTAAAATATTGTGACCCGAGTCTTGTTCGCGAGCGACATTCAACAGTTTAGTCAGTCCAATACCACCTCTCAAGGTGTCCATACGTTTTAAAGTGCTGTGACATTGTGTGTTGATTTGGTTACCGATATTGAGTATTTCGTGTTGTTAGAATCTAACGTCAAATAGTTAATATTCGTGATAAGAGCAACCATTGGGTTTCTTGCCAGGTCTTCTCAGTGGATGACAGCGTTCCGAACTGGTGGTAGAATCATCCTGGCTTAATGATTCCAAATTATTATTAACTTAACCGGTCAATACTTGTTTAGCATGTTCCATATGTTATAGTTATACGGTTATCTCTTGTTGACATATTATTTTTAACATTTATATATTATTTGGTAACATTTTCTATGAGAGAATGTTAGAATTATGAGTCGAATTCCGGCCGTAGCCAACATATATTACTATTTCATGTACTGGAGATAGTAAGATGCCTTAAATAAAAGTAATATGACATGATGACATGTAATTTGAGCAGTTTTTTATCCTATAAATTGATTTTATCCATAGATCTGTATTGTTTTACCCTTACACTATACCTGTTTTTCTATAGACATATATAAGTACTTTAAAAAACTGTGTGATATGAATTGACATCAACAATTTATCTTTATTGTGAGTTCAACCTTTTGTTACAAATATGAATGTAAAAAATGCTAGAATGTAAAAAACTACAAATTAGGTTTTCATTATTTAATAATATTGTCTGTTTATCACTATGTATAATAAAGTTATCTTAAATAAAAAAGTTAGATATTGCTATATTGTTGGAGATTAATAATTTTCATAGGTACATTAATAGATCAGACCTAAACAGTTTATTATAATACCAGTAGCAATAGTGTAAGGCTGTCATTAGTAATTAATGCAAACAACTGATAGTTGTAAACTTATTTTAATTACTTTTTTGGTATTTTTATTATAGTATTATACAAAAGTGTATCAATGAATCATAATGTTGTAAATTTTATTCAATTTAATATTATTGTTGTTTGAAAAAAATCTGATATAAAAGTTAACTGTATTTAGGCTTCTGTTAAGAAGTGGTATATAAAATACATAATATTCCTATATTGTCTACTTGCTTTTATAAATAAAATATATAACTTACCAACATAGCATCCTAATTCAGTCAGCTTGGCCTTGATAGCAGACTGTAAATCATATTAATAGTAAATAATAGATCAGTATGCAACTTGTGTCACATTGTAATTTACGCCGTTTCTTTAAAGGGATAATACTTAGCTTCAACAGATATCAGTATAAGCTAAGTTATTGCAACGAAAGATACTAAAATAAAGATATTATTTTACAATGAATGTACACTCAAAATTTTAATAGGAAATTACTTATCGTATAATTGTCTATCTAAATATGCAATATTCACCCGCATCTTCTGGCCTATTTCACTGCCGGCAACATCCATTATAGAAAAAATATCACACTAAACTTAAACTAGAAATAATCAGAATTAACTTGGTGTTTCACACAACTAAATCACTTCATATTAATTATTTGTACAGTAAAACAAACTTTCAACGAAGGAAATCATTTTAAATTGTATTAAATGTTATTTATACGGCAATTTTTAAATGCACACCGTAATGGAATCAAATACTTTACTTGACACATAGACAAATTATAGAATATGATTTAATTAGTTGACATATGAGATAATACAGACACAAAATGATATATGACCATAGGCAAATAAGTAAAACACTACCTAGGGTTCAAAACCTGAATGAATTGTGTAGTATGTTTCATATGTTCTAGTGTTAACCAGAAACAAAGAACCAACATTTAGAAAAGCTTGGCCTTCGACGGATATCGAACCCGCGACCCGTGGAACTGAAGGCAGGGTTATTATCACCTGGGCCAACTGGTTATATTTTTTATCCTTATCATGTTTTTACCAGGTCAGTTCCGATTCAACAAAGATAAATGCAACAACTAGTCAAATAATCAGATCACAATTTAATTACAACTTTCAATTATACTTAGCTCCTAATCGACAATAATTAAGAAGAAACGGTAGTTGCAATCCGGCATTTCTTACTCTTTTTATGTTCATCTCCTCAACATAGCAACAGACTAGTTTAAATTATTATTTATAGCACTGTTTCAGGTGTTACACCAATTCACTCTTATTGTCTAGCCACATACATTATTGATGGATATAAAATATTCTTTTTAGGAGTAATGAGAAGGAGAAAGATGGTTCATTACTAAGAAATAAAAACATATTTATTTTATATTTCATATTTATTGCATACTAACAATTTTTATTCAAATGTAACGCTAGACAAACAATACAAATAAATAACATTAAAAACTAATTTATCAATACTTTATCAGATACATTAAATTCGATTTATTAAAAATAATATGGCATTACAATGTATTTGAACATAAATAATGAATCACTGATAAACATAAGTAGATCTTGATTGTAGTAACGAAGCGGAACACATCAACAAAAATTCTGCGCACGCATTATGGGGAATTTATAGTGAATTTGAAAATTCTTACGACAATAGGTATTATTTACAATTCGAGCTGGCAACATTACAAACATTAAACGACGTTTACACACAAAAATCTTTGGTCGTTACTTTATACATAATTTTACAAAGCTATACAATAAATTGGAATGTGTAAAAAATATGAACTATATTTTGGAATGTATTCTTAGGTGGTTAAAACGATGGTAACTGTCTTTATGATTTCTTACTACTTATGTTACTTATGTATACGCATTCTAATTTTTTGCTATTTTATTTCTATGGCATGTATAAAAACTGTTTTTAAATTGTAACTGTTACTGTTTCAGTGTAAATACACGATGCGATAAAAGTAATAAGAGTAAAATCTATAAGTTATCAAATATTTGAGATTAAAATTATTTTAAAATGTATAAATAATATTATCACTATATGTATATTATTTTGTATATTTTAAATTCTAATATGACCGTGTTCGGTTTATGGTCGCCATTGCAAAACATCTTCCATTATTGCCATTCCAAAAGGGAAACCATTCCAATGGAATTAAGGTTCCTACATCGATTGGTAACCGCTCTCCATTTCAGCTTTTATGCCTTCGATTCCGATTCTCTCAATTATAGGAAACTGTATAAGGGGCGTTCGTTTAGAACTATGAATATATTTCAAGATATTTACTATATAAAAATATTATAATTGTAAGTCATATCGTTATTATCTTAAATCTAATAATTTCCTTACAATATTATTTTACAAAGGTGTTTAAATATACTAAACTTTAATAAAGCTTTAAATTGCATGTCGCTTTTTAGCTGGACGGATCTGTATTTGTAATTAATGGATAAAAAGGCTTTTTTTTATTAAAGGCAAACGGTTTCTTCTTTGACGGCGTTTCTGTTATGGTCTCGCTAAAAACTCGCTATGGTCGATCATCTTAAGCTAGATTTGTATTAATAGATAGTCCAACTCAAAATATTTGGCTTATGAGTCCAGTAAATATCTACAATACCTTTGTCATAATGTATTTTTTAACAATGAATAAATTCAACGTACTAAAGGAATGAAGCTTGACTATAAGTTTGGTTAAAGCCATTGGTAAACTAATTATATGTTGTCTACAAATTTAAAAAATCTAGTTTGAGGTCCAACTTATCCTTGGCATAAATTGTTTATTTAGATAGATGTTTGCACTAATATAGCAATACTAGGTGAAATGCTAACTTTTGGATATCATTTAAACTAGTATTTTTCTTATTTACAAGACAAAGTTAAATTATAATCGTTATTTTATCCGTCTAAACATTATCAAATTCATTCATCAACAGATGTATGAGCAACTAATTACTTTTTATATTTTATTTGCTGTAAGCCCTATTAGTCTTATAATCCTAGCATAAAAATAACTCAGTATGTAAAAGCATAAGTTAATGAAGGATATGCATATTTGAACTGTTTCAGCATTCCAATCATATAAAAGATAAGCGTTAACTAAGCGTACCAGTAGGTACGGTATTCGGTAAAATCCATGGCTTCAGATAAAACAAAAGAAACCAGATTTCGTCTATGACCAGGTATCCATTGACAATCTTAATTTTTGCCTAATCTTAGGTTTATTAATTATTCTCGCTATGAAAATGTTAACTGCGGTAACAAAAACTATTTTTCTACACTAAATTAATATGTATGGTATGGTGGCAGATAAAAACAATAAAATAAAATTAAAAATGCAAATTCAGTAATGTCTTTGGTTCCTCTAGCTAAAAAGCGACAAACTAAGTGCGATTTTGTTCCAATTCAAATTTCGTAATTTTGATCAAGTTTCCTCTAGATCCCAATCCACTGAGAACAGTCTCGTTTCTCGGCCCAAAGCTGGAACTTCCCCTTGACCCGGGGTAAGGGTCTACCTTGGAGAAGGTAGGGATGCCCGAGGGTCTGCCCTGGAGTCCGCCAGCGACACTTGGCTTAACACCGTCCGTGTGTTGCTGAAGCTGTATCCGTGACGCTCGTTCCATTTCTCTAAAAGAATGGATGACTAGTTATTCAAAGTTTTGTGATTTTTATAATGCATAGGTCTAGTCGATATTAAAAACCAAACAAATTTTGGCATATTCACATAAAATTGTGTTCCAGACAATTTGTCAAAATATAAAGGGCTAGTTAAAATTATTAGAATGCATATTTATCTACTTTATGAAGTTATAAGTAACAATAAATAAAATGTTTTACGGTAATATTGTTGTCTATGGTTAACCCTGGTATGGTTAACATTACATTTGTCTATGTAGGTACCGCTGTCCGCTTCCTTCTTGTTCCTACTTTTTTAAGTAATAGTCAAGTTTACCATTATGAATGATTTTAATATTAAAATACAGAGGTTAAAGCACAAAGAAGTTTTATTTCCAAACATAATTGCTATTGATTATTGATTTTATTTTTGATAATAGATGAATTTTTTGTACAAAGTTTGTTTTTCTAGAAATAGAGTGCTAAATAGCGAGAACAAAGTTTTCAGATTATATTTAGATTGGTTAATGGAATGACGGTTAAACGAAAAAGGTTAACGTTTTAAACGCTTATGTGAGTATTAAAGCAAAAGTAAAGGCCAATGAATGAAATATGAGAAATTATAAGCGCTTAAGTGAGGCTTTGGCAAGTATTAATGAGGGAGGCAATGAAGTGGGTGTCAAAATTACAAAATTGGTTCCACTACTACGTTGATTCCTTTGCAAAGCGTACTGCGGGTAGCTATGGTTGTCTATTTGGGGAAAATACGATTTACGATTTAGGAAATAAGATTTACCCATACACTCTTAAAAGGGAGAGTTAAGTAAAAAAATTATAATCCGAACAACCTTGTACACTAATGCACATTCATTTGCCCAAGGAGAGGAATGGTGGCGCAAGAAGATCACCCCACAATTATAGCCCTCAGTAATGAGAATAATGACACGAGGAGGAGGAAACTGATGTAGCAATATAATACACCACGTCGCATAACAAGAATGGAACAAACTGAATTATGGGCAAAAAGTAAAAGTAACAAGCGCGACACCAAGCGATGATACCTTCATGTTCTGATATAGGAGGCGAACGCAGACGTACGTTCCGGTTTCTTGATGTGGCATGCGGGCGATGATGGATACGCACCGCTGGTGAGGCCCGCCAGCCGGGAGAGCGGGCAGCAGAGGGCGGCTGCGTATGCGGCACGATATTGCGCGTTCATTATGACGTAGATGATTGGATTGACGCAAGCACTCGCGTACAGCAGCAGGTAGCCGGCTATGTGGAACACTGGAAAACCATTACAGAACGATAAGAACATTTGCCAAAAAAGAGAATGTATGAGGGAATCGGAAACACCATCTAACGTCATGCTACATTGCACGGAGGTAGCGAAACATCGAGCGAATATCCTTGACTTACCGAGGACATTGTAAGAAGCCGTGGGGGCTCCGTTTAGGGTCCTTGGCTTCTGGAAGGAGCTTGACTGGTTGGAGTAACCAGCCCGCTTTCACCCTCACGCACAATGGTCGCCTAAATGCGGAACTAAGTGCGGAAAATCCAAATTCCAATTCCAATCCTTCCAAATTCCAAATTCTTCTTTGATGCAGAAACGCAACATATAGACCAGGGATGGCGAACCAATGGTAAATGGGCCATTACTAACTACTAAGCCATAGCCATAAGAGCACTGCGTGCTAAACAGTAACTGTTATAAATGACAATAAGAAAGATTCAGCACGCCCAGAGTCTGGTAGAAAAACAACTCTTTACATTACGGTCGGTGCCCTATATACTGGTTGGTAAGATGGAAGATACTAAGTTAGGACGAAATTGAAGTTGAGGACCTAGTAAACATCTTTTTAGGGATAGTTTTACATTGCCGGGACAAAGTGAAATCTATTTTCCAAGGTGTGGAAATAGGTTGAATAGACCGAAATAAGAGCTAACCACCCGTGAAAAGTCGTCAAGCCGTGCCGGGCTGCGAAACTTGGTTAAGATTACAACTACCTTATCTTATTTATTTATAGTCATTCAGTTCCGAGGAGGTTGTCTTCATTTAACTTTTAAAATAATGATTTATAAAATACTTACTGGGATAATGCACGTGACTGTCAGCAACTTTTGCAATAGTAATAGGTAAGTAGCAAACAAGGAATGAGAGGAAGATAGCGAGCACCATCTTTGTAATCCTCCACTCGTTACGTCGTGCTTTTGTTTCTCTTGTGTCTTTGATCGTTGACCGTTTGTCGGTACCGTTGTTCAGCGTACTAGGAATGTTGTGCTGCGAGCGTTGATGTTCACGCATTCTTTGCTCTGAACTGTAGAAAAAATTACCATAAAAATAATCTTGTAAAATCTACTTTTGAAAGTACTTTTGCATCAAATATCAGTCACATTTTAATTAAGTCAATATTTAAATTATTCCAGAGCCGAAAACTATTACCATTCTAGGGATATTAAAAATTTAGTACCCATAAAGATTGTTCTATTACTATTCTCATATCTATGCTAATATAGAAATACATGTGAAAGTGAGCTTGTGATAATTAGAGTCTATGGACATTAGATAATTAGAGTAACATAAGTAACTTTTATACCTCGATACTGAAGTCCACGTAGTATTTTACACAGCTCTATAGTACTGTTTAATACATAAATAGTAATTGAGGCTATTTTAGAACTAAACTTGACGCGAATGAAGTCGTTATGTTTATTTTTTACATGAAAACTTTTTTCCCAACCTTTACTATTTGTTCAAATAAACAATTGCCGTTTGCCCCTATAAATACAAGTATGAAGGTATAGAATTTTATGATCCCGTAAAACCAAATATAGAATAATAAAAACGTCAACCCCCTATTTGTTCTTGCCATAAAGATAAGAAACGCCCTTTAGAACATAAAACATATAATGTTACCTACCTTTGAAACAAATATTGGACTACGCTAATGTATCATTAAATTGGGACATCACCTCTTGCTCATGCAATCTTCAAGTTCTTTTTCATTATTTTAGCGTGCTTTATTTAAAGTACATATTGTCTACTTGTATATCACTACTCAGTAGCATTCAAAATCAACAAAATTTCATCGACAAAATCGCAAAGCCGTCAAGCAAGTTGTTGTCGTGGAGTCTATCTTCTGATGATGTTTCGGTTGCGGGGCGAAACGATTGTTGAGTTTGTGATAGTGAACGTGTGTTGTGGTGAAGGTTTGTGCATGTGTATTTACGAATGCTGCATCTTTATATATTTCCTATATGACTTTGGCTCTGCGGGTCGCGGGTTCGATTACCGCCGAGAGTCAACATTTTCTATAAAAAAATTCGTAAGTTCTTCGAGCCTAGGTATTTAAGTATTTGTATTTAAGTATGCATTTAAAATTACATATAAAGTATATGTACCAGTTTTCCGTCACCCATAACGCAAGTATTAAGTTACTTATTTTGGGGACGGACGACCGTGCGTGTAAGTGTCCCCTATATATTTATATATTTACTTTATCGCGGATTTTAGCAAAATAAACTATTACTTTTGTCTTTAACGAGTGCTTGAAATGGAAAATTACCTGTGTACAACCCAGAATATTCTCGCATAGCAAATGAAGATTAGCAGCGCTGGAACAATGAATGCAATGACGAATAGTGCGGTCTTCGCCGAGCGACCGTATTCATCTGGCACTATGGAACACGTCCCAAGTTCTTGATCGTAGTCGAATGTACCTAAAGAATGAAATATTTTTTTAAACCTCTAATATAATATAATACAGAATTAGGCGTTACTACTATACTGATCCAATGAATCCGATTCATATTGGCAGGTTACAAAAATTCGGGTATTTTCTAAAAATATACAGCTTCCGTAATTGTTTTCTTTTAAGCTGTGTATCTGGCTGAGTAGAATAGACCAACCTCATTTCTTACCGAGGTGTCGTAAAAGGCGACTAAGGTAAGTTGACGTCAGGCAGGCGGCCGGTTGTAAAATACGTAGCCAAATCATGTGACAACATGTTTGTAACATGTTGTGCCGACCCCACTTACAGTGGGATCAGAACAGCAGTATGGGTATGATTATAGAATTAGTTGCTTTGCGGAGGTCCACATTACAAAAGTACTAAAAATATTATAACCTACGATAACAGAAATTATATGTGATGCTAGATGTAGAGTTTACTATCCGTACGTCATCCGTACTCATACCTGATACATGAATTCGTAAAAAGTCATGCACTACCCGCCACTAATAACACAACTACAAATATACTCCACCCGCCACGCCTACATTCACTACCACATTCTCAACAATCGTTACGCCCCGTACACAAAGCATCGGCAATACTTTGCGATTTTAGTTTTTGGTGGTGGGTAGTGCATGAATTTTTACAAATTGTGCATGTTTGAAAACAGATAGCACTTGTATCGCGGATATAGCACAATAATATTTCGAATACTTGTCGAGCACATTATTTACATTCTATTTGAAATAAAGTATATTAAATTTGCGATCACTATACAAATCACGCTCAATATAGAATAGTTTCAAGAAAGTTACTAATTTTCCGCCTTAAGTCGTTAATTATTTGTGCGAGCAGTTAACTAAATACGGTTAAAATGGTCTTTTCGGAATATTTTTCTACCTTTTATTCATAATCAACGATAGATTCAAAGGTTGGTTGAAGAAAAGCAAATATGAGAACTATAACTAATAACAATAATAGTTTCAATATATCATAAAATCATAGCTGAATTCGCTCATCTTAAAGTTGAAACAGATGGGTTTCGAATGAAATGTAAATTTATATGTCTCTGAGGAATACAAAGGTAATTTCAGTAGTTTAATAGCCTACTTAATAGGCTTCGGTCTACAATCTAGGGTAGCCTAACTAATTGGACAGATGAAGTTCTAAACTTGTATCATTATGTTGTGGAAATACTGTAAGCCTGGGACGTCCTGTTATCGTCAAAACTTTTATTTCAGAAATACCTTCTTACTCTATCTTCCTATAGTAAGTCGTGTTTCAAAAAAGCTATCGTAGTTTCGAATTTGCTTGACAGTATTTTTTTTTAATTAATGAAAATAAGACTATCAATTGTCATTTTGTTGCACTTTATTGTTTAAATTTAGAACTTTTGTAGAAGTAAATTTATTGACTGGCCCGTTGGCGCTATTGGCAGTGACCCTGCTACTAGTTCCGCGAATCGCGGGTTCGATTTCCGTCGAGGCCCAACAATTTCTATAAACAATTTGCTGGTTCTTCGAGTCGGGGTGTATATTTGTATTGAAGTATGTATTTAAAATTATGTATGTATTTATTACAAGCTGTGATAGCCCAATGGTGAGACCGTGCGACTCTCTAGAGACGAACATAGGTTCAAACCCGGGCAGGCACCAATGAGTTTTTCTATTAAAACTCATGTGTCTAATTCATAATTGCAATTTATCACACGCTTTTCGGTGAAGGAAAACATCGTGAGGAAACCTGCATATCTAGAGAATTCTGTTGATATGTGTAACCTACCAATCCGCATTGGAGCAGCGTGGTAGGTCTTAGCTCCAACCCTTCTCTCCAGAAACGGAGAGAGGAGGCCTATTCCCAGCAGTGGGATATTAACAGGCCGCTACTTTATGTATTTATTTACCATTTGTCCGTTACCCGTAACACAAGTATTAAATTACTTTGTAAATGTGCCATACATTTATAATATTAATATATAATCTATGAGCCTTCCACTGGGCAAAGATTTGGACGAAAATGAAGCTCAGTTGAATCCGAGAGCTTGGATTTTGACGCAATAAAAAGTATTTCTGTTTTTAATTTTATATGTTTCAAGCAAAATTTCGTTCATCTCCATTAAGTCGTTATCCATTAAGTCGAGTGTTAAAGCCGTACAAACAAAAACAAAAACTTACAAATACTTATTATAAGGCAAAGGCCTTAATAATAGTTGAATTTAATAATCGTCATTTAAATTTGTTTTTTTGATCGCTTTTCAAAACTCTGATATAACTGATATCATCGGCAAATCATAGATTAAATACTCGAAAGCTCTTTTGCGGTTGGCCAGCATTACGAAAACTACATAGGATTTACTTAAAACGAAGATATCAAGCGATCCCACATGGATCAAACTGCCTGATGTACTAAGTTTGATCCATTTGGGATTGCAGAGTTATCTCGTTTACTTAGGAAATCTCGAACCAAGTAGAAGTCTGGCAACTGTAACATCATTCGTCTGCGAAGTTTTATTTATACCTATGCAAGTAAAATTAAAATTATTCAGAGAAATTTACTGAATTGTAAATATTTGTTACTAGCTTTTACCCGCAACTTCTTTCGCGGGGACTATAGTCTTGTCAGTAGCTTCTGTCACTATTTAACCCTGTAAATATCTCCATTACAAAAATTAGATCGATCCGGGTAGACCGAGAGAGACTTATGATTTTCTCGATGGCATAGTTTAATTACCTGCAGTTATTGACCCGCATGACTTACATGAAATATATATTAAAATAGCTCAGTTACATTTATCCAAACAAAAACCGAAATACATGAAAGCTTTCTTAAAATAACTTTTTTGACGAAAGGACAATTGTGTAATATAGAAAATATTTCTTTAATTTACAGACTTGACTTTGACACATAATGAAATAAAAAACTAGAAAGCGTTTCCCTTACCTTCCGCTTTTCCCGTAGAAAAAACAGGATTTCTATAGCTTATATGTTACCCCGGTGTATAATGAGTAATTGAGTCAAGTTTCATCGATATTGGTTCATTGGATTCGCCGTAAAAACATAACAGGCAATATTTCGCATTTATAATATTAGTAAGGATTACACCCGTTCCATATAATGCTATTATTATCTCGCTTAGAGTTGAAAATGACATGGACATCTATAATCTTAAGTTAATGTGAAACGGTGTTTCATAAAATTAACTGCATACTAAACGATTAGAGTTTAGTTTAATTATACATATTTAAGTTTAATCTTGTCTCTTTTATGTTCTCGGATAAATGTTTATAGATGTTAAAGGTATTTGCGATAAAATTAAATTGAAGTATTTAATCTACAGAATTAGATTATAAAATTGAACATTTTGAACTCTAATGATAAATTTGTTAATAAAGATTTTATGAGTTCTTTGAGAGACAAAATAAATAAAAGTAATCATAAAATTATTTTACTAAAAATTCGCGATAAAGTAAATCGCCCCGCAACCGAAGCATCATCTGGACATAGATTCCACGACAAAATTGCGATTTTGTCGGTTGCGGGAATAATATTATGGGTGACGACTGTTGGGTACACAAAACTCACTATCCAAATGAATCTATTTTTTTACAGTTAATTAATTATAATTTTTCTTATACTATGTACTATGCTATAACCTTAAATACTAATGGCGTCCGATCCCACCGAATTTAGATAGGGAAAGGCGAGGTTGCGCGAAGTTTCTTTCCCAGGCATGGAACATGACACCTCAGGTGTCGAGTAGAGTCTGGGAAAGCAGCAAACGCTGCGTAGACGTAACACGGGGCGAAACGGTTGTTGAGTTAGTAATAAGTAATTACGATTTTATTCAGCATCATTCTTCTGCCCTTATCGCATCTAAGTGAGACCAGCACAACATGTTACAAACATGTTCTCACATGATTCTGCTACGTGTTTTACGACCGGCCGCCAGCCTAACGTCAACTTACCTGAGTCGTATTTTACGACCCCTTGGTAAGAAAGAGGGTGGTCTATTCTACTCAGTCGGATGCTACACGGTATACGATCATGAATTTTTTTTTTTATTTAATATCAGTTCGCGCCGCAACAATTCGTATAAAGAGCTCATCAATAAGACCTCGTATGGGCTTGAAATTTATGGGCTTGAGGCCCGACTAGTTAGTTGGGCACACCCGATAGAATAAGGAGTGAGTGCCGGTTTCTATACATTAGCTGTATTGTATGTATATTTAGATAAGCATTACTATAAAGTTGCTTGACCATCCCTAAAATGGCGAATGCTTAAGAAGAATGTTCAGTATTCTTACCCCAAATTCCTATGAGGGTAGGTATTTGCATCCCGTAAGAGAACATCCACGAGAACACGATCATAAGTGCTATGTTGTGTTTCCGGTACACCCTCGCGTACCAGCTGTGATGGGCTATCATAATGTATCTGAAAATATAATCATTAAGGCATTTACTAACACTTATAGATAACCAGTCAGTGTAACAAAGTGAAAATAATTCTACCATTTTGCTATATTCATCGACAAAAAATGACAGTGGTAGTGGCTGCTGGATGCATCGAGTAATATTTAAATCAAACAAAAAACAAGGCATCATTTTGCTCACATATCATCATCCTCAAAAAACATGTCACATGATTTGGCTACATATTTAACGACCGGCTGCCTGCCTGACGACTTATCTTAGTCACGTTTACAACACCTCGGTAAGAAATGTGCCGGATATCACACGGCATTTTTCTCACATATCAATAACAGAAAATCTATAATTGATATGTGAGCAAAATGCCGTGTGGTATCCGACTGAGTAGAATATTTTTTTTACCATTTTTTACCAATTGCATAAAATCTATATAATGATAGATGCCCGTTTTAATACTTTATACATGCATGAATTCGTAAAACATATGAACTACAAAACAAAACAAAAGCCTATCTCCTGATGATACTTTGTTTACGGGGTGAAACGATTGTTGACATTGTGATATCGAATGTGTGCATTGCTAGTGTATGTGTTTACGAAGCCTACATGAGTATTAAAATGTATAGTACAATCTACTTTTAGTCCGACGTGTGATATCCAGCGGAGTAGAATAGACCACCCTCATATCTTACCGAGGTGTCGTAGACGTCCCGTCGTAAATTATCTAGGCTAATTATATAACAAAATGTCTGAAATTTGCTGTGCCGAACCCACTTAGAGTGGCATAAGAGCAGGGGAATGATGAGCACAATCTATTTTAAGTATTACACAGATATTTCCCAATTGCGGATAATAGTGAAATGATAATAATAGAACTCCGCAAAATAACGCTTACAGTAATACCTCTTGCCTTTTACTAATCGTTGACTTAACCTGACCAAAAATTATTGATCTATCTCAGCGTGGGCAAAGTTGATGTGGCCATAATCGGGTCACATAATAACAAGAATTTATAGATATTGGAACCCTAAAGTATTGGAATAGTGACCTTGCACAGGAAAACGCGAGATAAATCTCCTATGACGTGGAAAGATGTCACGGGTAGAGATCATCAAAGCGGCGCAAGTTCGTGTAGTGTTTAATCCATAGAGTAGGGGGCCATAGGCAGGTTTGTGAGTGCGAGTGTCCAATAAATGAGAAAGGGAAGGTCCATATCTATCTTTGTCTAATTACACATAAAAAAGAGAGACAGATATGTCATTTGCTTTCCCTTTTTTTCAGGACACTGGACAGTTGGCTTCCTTACTCCAGTATAATATTTCTATGGTTTAATCCCTTGAAGAGATCAAGTAAACTAATGAAGAAGTCAATTGAAAAATAAACATAAGAAACCTAAATTAATAATTAGAAAAATATAACAAAGAAAAAATACTTGTGATCTGTGTTTCTTATACGAAATGCTATTGTATTAAATACCACCTTTATTGTTTCATTTATTTTGTCACCAATTTTAGCAAAATAAATATCCATTGTTCTATTTTTGGATATAATAAACAATCGCCTACGCCAAAATAAAAGGTAAGAAAAGTATTCAGTAAGCTTCTATAAAGCTTACTGAATACTTTTCTTACCTTTTATTTTTTATAATCAAAATAACATATTGTATCAGCATAAATGTTTTCAGTTTATGTATAGAGACCGGCTATACTCACGTCACTATAGGGTTAGCCCGGCTAGTTTTAGTTCGCGCCGCGTTAATGTCGTGTAAAGAGCTCATTAAGGCGCTGAACAGAGCCAAATAGGCTGACTTTAAACACGTTTTTAACAAAAGCTATAGGGATGACGATTACAAGAAAAATATATGTTAATATACATCATATCTCAGAGAGAATGTAAGATTTCAAAACATGATTACGATACTTTTTTTCGATAAAAAAAATTGGTAAATAGATCTCTGATTTTTACTTTTATCGTAAATATCTCTAATATTTATCAACAAAAATTTATAAAATTAATAAGACTAATAAATCATTATAATATAAAGAGAATGTAAGATTTAAATTTTGAATTAATTAAGATATTTTATTCAAATTAAATATTTTTTAGAAAACAGCAAAACTGAAACGAGTCATCGTCTCGCTTCTCTTTTACATCTACGAATATAGACAGTGATCGCTGAGGCGCGCTGCTATACGGACGTGTGTCGCTAGCTGCCGCCTTTTGTGACTATTCCTTGTTGATAATATGTCTTTTTTTAGGTGTTTAGTTATAGTTTCAGCATACTTAGCTTTATAAGATTAATTAGACATAAGTTTTTTAAATAAATTGTACAAAAAAAGTTTGGATAAAATAGTGTACACCTACAATGGGTGTTAAAAAATTAAGTGTGTCGCTACGCCGTCGCAGACATTGTGGGCGTGGCTTATATGCCGAAATCTGAATTTACGCCAGCTCTGTTCAGCGCCTTAATAAGTGCCACGGATGGGCTCGAAACTAGTCGGGCTAACCCGATATAGTAAGACCGTATACCCGGAGTATAGCCGGTTTCTATACATAAACTATAAATACTGCTCACAATTAAATTAAAAAATAAACGTTTTTTTTTCAAAGCTTTGGTGCTGCACGGCATATTCAAATCAAATTCATATAAACAACAGACAGTAGAGACAACGTTAAACGTTAAAAAAGTTATATAGTAGATACAAACTTTTGCGTGTTTACATTGTTTTCATTATCCAACATTATATAACATTGCAATAACAAGATTGCAAGTTTACGAGCGATGTTTGTTAACTAAGCAAATTGATGTTGAATTGCTGCTTTGGGTTTTAATTGAATATTACGTTTTATGACCGAGCACCAGTTTGCTCGACCATTATGCAATCGAATTTTTCTCAATGTGTAAACGACTAATTACAAATAATTACAAAAACCATCTATACTTATAGTATCTATATATACTTATAATAAAACAAAGTCCCCAATAGGTATCGCGAATTATAGCAAAATAATTATATTATTACTTTTGTATTATGGATCTCCGCAAAGTAACGCCTAATTCTATAAATTATTCCCCAATAGGTGTCTGTATGCGATCGATTGTCTCAAAATCCACCGAACGAATTTTTGTACGGTTTTTACTAAAATATAGTACAATACTTTCGGATGATTTGAGTCAATAATACAATAAGGGTATTATTTAAATTATGTTGAAAAGGTCGTACGGTTCTAAATAAACTTGCCTGCTGGGAGCTTCACTTGCGTACGCCGCAAGAATCACCAGAGATATAGTACGCAATAAATAATGCACATCGAGACGTACAGAGAGAAATCGGCTAGATTCTGTTTCATAGAGCATTGTCTCTGTCGCACAGACTGACGAACCCGTGTGTGACAGTAACAGCGCTCTACCAAACCGAACTAGCCAGCTGTTTAGTTCTAAACATCGATGTGCATTATTTAATGCCGGGTACTATACATTAAAGTAATATACCAGAGAAAAAGGCCGCGACAGCATATCTCTATATGTTATGGTTAACTCACAATAACTACTTTTATTTAAATTCGGGAAAAAAATTGTGATACATTGATTTCCACGCGAGCGAAAGCACATCTACTGCAGGCTAATATTCTAAGGCGATTGTAATAATCACCTGAAAAATATAAGCTGTAACTGTTTAATTCATCACAATCTTTATTAAAAATGCAATACACGAACTTTCACTTGTATACTCTTAGCTCAAATTACACAGCCCTATAACTAATAGCTTAATACCTATATTTTGAAACTTGAAACTCAATTTCAAGATTTGTGTCAGAATATTCACTGCCCTGACAATACTAGACTACTAACTTACTTTGATCATAAGCTAATTAATTGAATTAATGCATACTGTAAATTACTATGCAAGTTTCTAAAATTGAACCACACTTAAGGATTTCATTGGTAGAACTGCAGGGAACACTTGTTGGTAGGACTGCTCCCTGCAGTTGAATAAGGATCATTCACATAGAAAAGAGATGTTCTAGAAGTTACAGTACACTAATAGCTTGAATGGCCATTACAGCGTTACCGAGAGTATCAAATCAGTAAGAAAAAACTTGCAAGCAAACAGCATGTCAATAAGAAAAGGGATTACGCTATTAGGCTATTGAAGACTACGTAAATGATAAGAAAGCTTGGATTTAAGTTGCAACCGGCTCCGCACTAGATAAGACGCATTATAAATATTCGATAAACTCCAACCAATATTTGTTTTATAACATGCTAAAAAATACTGCATAAATAAAATAAAAATATAATTGTAATTGCATAAGTTGATAAAAAATGCTATGCAATAGCTTTACCGCGGCAGTTCCGAGTGCCACACGTATTTTGTTTCTTTTCTAGTTGTACCCGCGACTATGATAGCTGTGATAACCCAGCGGTGAGACCGTGCGACTCTTTCGAGGGGAACACGAGTTCAAACCCGGGCAGGCACCAATAAGTTTTTTTATTAAAACTCATGTGTCTAATTGATAATTGCAATTTACACGTTTTTCGGTGAAGGAAAACATCGTGAGGAAACCTGCATATCTCTAGAGAATTCTGGTGATATGTGGAACCTACCAATCCGCATTGGAGCAGCGTGGTAGGTCTTAGCTCCAACCCCTTTTCTCCAGAAAATGACACAGGAGGCCTATTTTCAGCAGTGGGATTGTTACAGGCCGCTACTTTACTTTTATGCTAAAATCGTGTTTTTAAATCTTTTTGTTGATTGTAATGGACATCCGTTTAGGGCGTGCGCATTTTGCGTTAACAATTAAAACTATGGTTTGACGTGTAAGTAAGAGTTATAATTTAAAAAAAAATGCATTTGTCTTCTATAAATTGTTAGAACTTCTATAAAGAGGCAAACCCTTTCCTATCGCACGTTTAGTATTAAAGTGAACTAATTCAATATAGTTGTTTTTTGGCAAATTGCAATAAAGTGTGGCGTAGCGGCTGCAAAACTCGTGATTGTTAAAAAGTCTCATAACTTGGAAGAACTGAAACTGAAAGATTTTTATTATATAATATTTAAATAAATATTTTTGAAAAGAGTGACCTCCGATTTGCTTGCTGGTTCTTCTCGGGAAGAGCACCTTTCCTAACGAGCAATAGTTTTATTAAAATTTGACGATTCGAAAGACCTTGTATAAGTCAACTTGCATAAACTATAATTTGAATTTAAATTTGTATTTACTTTGCGTCCAATATAACTAACGGATAATTTAAGGATCCCAAAATAAGAGAACAAAGAAAAAGTTCAAAGTAGATACAGGCCAGATAGCTGTATTTTTGAAAATAATTTCATTTGCAATTTGCAATGCTCAACACCTGCCTCTTGAATAAATTGATTTTGGATATTTTTCACCTGCGGTTGATCGAACTGGTGTGATATTCTACAGAATATCCTTTCATATTTCTATAAGAATAAAGCATATTTTCAAAAAAAAAGATATAGAAGGTAAAATATCTGAAAATAAGATTACTTGAATTGAAATATGATACTGTTGAGTCTTTTCTGGTGCTGAAATTTTTCAATTTCTATATCGAAATCATCTACGTCAAACGTAGATTTGAAATGAAAACTTTTTGAAATTTATTAGTATAGATAGATACTAGATATTTTGTAAATTGTACTTTATTTTGTGTAGTATATTAAATATAAAATAAAATATATCATATATTACATAAACAATAAACATTTATGAATTCAAGATAATAGAAATCAACACCAAAGACAAATAAGATGTTTTTTTTAATGACTCGATTGAGCCTTTTTTTTCATTATAAAACTTTATACGTTTTACTTTTGTACATAGAAAATCCTTCTCGATATAAGCGATTTAGTTTGGGCCAAATATTGACTCGAAATATTGTTTAATTTTTATTCCTTACACTTCATCTTACTTTTCTTTAATCTTGAATTATCTTAGACATAATAAATAAGGAGGCAATCAAGTATAATGACTGATCGGCCTCTAGACAAAGTATTTCCTCACGCATGGCAGTCAAAGACAATTCATCATTATTCTTGACCTAATACAACGTCGAACTTCTATTACTATTCGATATGTGTGCATAAAGGACTTGGTATGTAACACAAAGGTCACGCATGTTTAGATTTGTTAACGTTGTTATGTTATATATAAAACAAAAGTAATAATAAAAGTAATTTTACTATAATCCGCGATACAGTAATTAGAATATAGTATATATATATATATAGTGCTGAATGTATAGTGGACTATCCGTTTTTCATACCCGATACGTGCTCCATGATAAAATCGCAAAGACTTTGATATTTTGTCGTGGAGTCTATCTCCTGATGATGCTTCAGTTGCGGGGCGAAACGATTGTTGAGTTTGTGATAGTGAACGTGTGTAGTGCTTGTGCATTGTGGTGGCAGTGGTGGAGGTTTCTGCATTTGTTTTTACGAATCCTGCATGTATCGGGTATGAAAAAACGAATAGTCCACTATACATTTAGCCCTATATATATTTTCTATTTATTGTATCGCGGATTATAGCTAAATTATTTTTATTATTACTTTTGTATTATGGATCTCCGCAAAGTAACGCCTATTACTATAAATTATTATATATAAAAGCAAAAGAACTTATATATGTTCCTTATAGAGTCAGATTTTCAGGCATTCTTTAGGAAGACTCATTCTTTAAAGTTGAGCGGTGACCGGAGCCTTTTGAATCGTCAAAGACAGTTTTATTTCGAGGGGAAGTTATGGCTGAGCCACAGCATCATTTGGGCGCTAGTTGTAATAAAAAAGGTCTAGCTGATTTTAACTTCGCTTTTCAGTGGATTCTATTTCTATTAAATATTACATAAATATCTACCTCTGAAGTATGACTTACTATAACCACACTAACTTAACAAAAAAATCAGCTTGAAAAAGTTGCCCGGTATCATCGCTGGTCTATCGCAGACATAGAGAAGTTTAAATTAAAGAAAAAATATTTTTACGACAAAAACATTTTTTCTAGAAATTTCCATTTCTTTTCAATTGACTCACCTGTTCAAGGTAATGAGTGCTATGCTCAATAGTGAAACTCCAACATTCCCGTATCGTAGAAACGGAACCAACTTGCACAGTGCACCCCCGTGGGACCAAGTCCGTGTCCAGAATCCGGATATTGCGAATGGGAGTACCACAGCGCAGAATAGAAAATCAGCTATGCACAAACTGGAAAGGAATAAAATAATTTATAGGAGAAAGCTTATTGTACGGATCAAAACGTAGGGCAACGATAAAGACGGATATAAAAAAAAGAGTGCATCCAAGTGAGATGAGAATAAGGTGGTTGTGTATCGTGACAAGGCCGGATAAAATATAAGGGGATGTCTAAAAGTTGCGCTCATTATTAAAAAGACGAGAAGTGCAAGAATTAACAAATATCTAGACAAATGATTTGCTACTTCTGCTACAACAAGGAATCAAAACTTATTATATTTTATATTTTGGCCTCGCTTATATCTATGATCATACATCACATTTTGTTTCGTACATAGATTTTTTTTACAAAAACAAGCATTTCATAAAAACTTAAAACAAATTAAAACTAAATTATAACAAACAAAATATACATATTTACCATTCTACTGGCCCGTGGGCGCAGTTGGCAGTGACCCTGTCTTCAGCTCCGCGTGTCGTGGGTTCGATCCCGCCGAGGACCAACATTTTTTATTTAGATTTGTTGGTTCTTCGAGTCAGGGTGTAAATGTGTATTTAAGTATGCATTTAAAACTATATATGTATATATTTACCAGTTGTCTCTCACCCATAACACAAGTAAGTAGTAGTACCCGGCATTAAATAATGCACATCGATGTGTAGAACGAAACAGCCGGCCAGCTCGGTTTCGTAGAGTGCTGTCACTGTCACATACGGGTTCGTCAGTCTGTGCGATAGAGACAAAGCTCTATGAAGCAGAATCTTGCCGATTTTCTCTCTCTAAGCCTCGATGTGCATTATTTATTGCCATGTAGTATATTAAGTTACTTACTTTGGGGAAGGATGACCGTGTGTGTATCTCATATATTTATTTATTATTACTATTTATTGATTTATTCCATTGCAATGGGGTAAGGTTCCCAAAATACTGGCAGCGTATTGGCCATTTGAATGCCCAAACTTATTCGTTAGCCAAGGTAGCTTTCAGCTTTTGAGTTCACGGTGCGCTATACGAGACTATTAGATAGCTCATTGAAGAAGGTATGAGCGTCCGGGTCCCATGGACCTTAGATCTCTACACCAAAAGGCACAAAGATGAAACTTTTATCTATGTCTTTATATTTGCGCATATTTGGCATGTTCTGTTCCGTCATAGTAGAGGTCCCTTGAATGCTGATAACGTGTCTACGCATGTAGCATCCCAAATAAGTGACCTCCCCAGTTTCCAAGGTGTGAGTAGATATTTTTCCTTACGAATATACAATATGAATTTAGTATCAGTATCAGCATCAAATATTGTTCGGTATATTATGATTTATTACACATGTAGTTTTCCTCTCCCATCCTTATATCGTATTGCTTACCTTATTATGAAAGCTGCGGCCACATTCCGCACTTTAGGGCACTTGAGGAGGGCAACCACCGTAAGTAGATTACCGAAGAGCCCTACCACCATGATGACACCGGTCACGATTGCCGCGAATGTGAGGAGCGTCGGTGAGAACCTTTGAAAAGAAAATTATTGATAAAAACATTAGGCAAAGTTATGTTAAAATACCGTGATAGCAAATTGCAACGGCGAACGTTTGACCGAACCCCCCATACCAGGGGGTTACGGGTTCAAACCCCGGAAAGGCACCAATGTGTTTTTCTATTAAAACTTATAAGTCTAATTTATATTTACAATATTACGTATATAGTAAATATAAATTATCCTTTTTCGGTGAAGGTGCTGGAATAATTTAAAAAAAACTATTTAGTAACCATAACCTTAAAAATTTAGGCGGTAACTAATGACTTCACGTGAACTTCAAAATGATAATATAATTATTTAATGAATATATATATATATATATTTTTTATTACCAGTTGTCTGTCACCACAAGTATCAAATTTAAAGTAAATAATTAAGGGGCGGATGACCGTGTATGCAACTGTTTCATATATTTACTTTATAACTGGTTGTGTATATTTTCTATGAATTTTCACATATTGATGCGATATATTATAATTGTGTTATGTAATTAATTAAATCACAAACTAATTGCTTTACTAATGCACGGAATGCTATCAGGAATGGAAAGTGATATGATAATGAAGCGAGATTTTATATTGCTTAAGGCAACTTTAATTAATAACTAACACTAATAAAAAAGAAACATTACTATTATACTGGAACAGGTGATATGAAATAATAAGTATTTAGTTAATTACTTAGTAATTAACGTATAAATCCTCTCTTATGCCTTTAGAAACTCGATTAACATAAGTAGTATATAATTACGGCAAAGTAATGTTAAATCTTAAATTTTTTTATAGTTTTATTGCATTGCATGTGTAAAATAACTTTTATTCATTACTTTATTCTTTATTAGTAACTCATCTTTAGATACAAAACAAAGGTAATGTCAAATTAATTGTGCCACACAGGCAAAAAAAGACAAGTTTTATGTATTTTTATATTTTCTAGAGTAAAATATTCTAGACAACCCTTTTATTAGAATAGCGTGGTGATGGAACAATTTTAAAAACAAGCGAAGTAACATGATCTTTAAAATTTAACGGTAACCATTTACGTAACGGGATCTTCACAACGTAAATTTTACTTAATACCATAATAAGTGTTGAAGTAATTGTTTAAAATTATTTATGTATATATTTACCATTAGTACTATATTTTTGAATTTTAACTATCGTGAGTGGTATTCATCATTAGTGTTGGGAGAGCGGCTATACTCACGTCTTTTTTTATCGGATGAGCCCGACTAGTTTCAAGCACATACGGGGCTCTTATTCATGAGCTCTTTACGCGGCGTTATCGCGGCGGGAACTGAAACTAGTCGGGTTCATCCGATAAAATAAGACGTGAGTATAGCCGGTCTCTCAACATTTATAATGAGTACTATATTTCTAATTTTAATAATTTATAGAATAAGGCTTTACTTTGCGGTGATCCATGATACAAATGATAAAATTATTGTGCCATAATCCACGATAAATCGTAAATAAATGAGGCAAATAAAATAAAGTTTGATGTATTTTTCTATTTACTATAGTAACATGTTGTAAACATTGGTAAAACAATATTACGAAGGTTTATGTCCGAGCAATAAAGGCAGTAATAAGCTTTGTTTTTACTTCTGTTCTTTCACTATTTTTGTCCCCGCAGCGAGCAGATTGCATCTCGGATCATAAGACTTGAATTAAAGCGCAATACAGGAAACCTTTTTATACCGCGGGGTATTTTTATGAATTCACTATACACAGAAATCTATGGAATCGTAATTTAATACTTTCACAATTTAGATAAAAGGTCTATACAAATATTTGTTTTAGCCGCTTATTAAGAAAATAATTAACCGGATGCGGCTGACGTATTTAGGCGTTACTGGGAAAGCCGGCATTGTAGATTAATTTGATCTTGTTGGAGCGGAAAGCGTAAACTATTTTCGAACTTCATCCGCTCACAATGAACCCAGCAGGCATACTGAGGAGATTTTGGTGACTGATGGTGTTATAGCTGACTGAAATTGACAGTTTACGAATTATAAAGTTATTGGTGCGATATAGGCAACGTAATGACCAACCGCAAGCGTCCCAAATGTGCCGTATATGAAAACCTGTCTCTTTTTTCCTTCTTTCTTTTGATTTCTTTTCATTACGTTCTTGCCATTCTATTTACTAGGGTGTTATGACGAATCATTATCATAGTAACAGCTCTAAAATAAATGTCAAATTAAGACGTGGTTTTACATCTTTAGAACGATGTTCGCCAACACTCTTCGAACCATCAACAATGCTTCTGCGCTCGCCCGCTCTACTGATACTTATTGCCACTATGGCCAACAGAACATTATTAGTTCAAAAATCCAGTCACTATTTAAGCTCGGTGATCATAAATAATGGATTAATTCGAAGAATTAATCCTCTTAAGTCGCATTAGCAAACCAAAGCGATTTTAATATACCTAATACCCAATTAATTTATTCAAAATATTAAGACCAAGCCTGGTCCCTATTTGAATTAATATAGTATGTTATATTTGAATAAAGAGGTAGAATACCTTTTGTACTCGAATTTTATAGTCTCCTTCAATAAAATATGTAAGACTACTAAAAAAAAGGTAATACTAATAATTTCAGAATATCAAAAAAAGGGCATGGAACTAAAAAAAAATGATTCTACTTATTTTATGCACACTAAATCGGTTCACACAATATTATTTTAAAAGCGATATTGTAAATTTTCTAATAAATAAACTATTAAAAAATTAATTTAGTAATTAATAATTGTTGATAAATTAATTATTTAATTAATGAATAATTATAAATTATCCCTAACACTGAGATATTAGTAATTAATAATTGTTGATAAATAAATTATTTAATTAATGTATAATTATAAATTATCCCTAACATTAAGATATGTAAAAATGTTATTAAGTACTTACAATTAATGCTTCAGCAATTGTTCGGCAATACTTTTGTTGTATCTTAGTGCACAAGTGACATAAAGAACTATTGTAGATTTGTTCAAAAGAATTGAAGGGATATGGTGGCACATTGAACTAAAGGAATAATATAATACATTTTGTTAAACTTACGAGTACCTTGTTAAAATAAAGGAAATGTGTGAGAAAGATTTTAATTTTGTTTTTTCGCATTTATTAGCCTTAACCGTTTTTGTAGCCGGTAACCTAGCACAGAAGCATCATTGAGGGTGCAAAATGCGGAGACCGAAACGCAGAAGCTATACTAACGTCGGTGATGTAGTAAATAAATAACTTAATCAAAAATGTATGGTAAGATAAAAAATACCATATATATCATCACTCTCCACCTCTTCAATTATTTCCAAAACAAAAATGATACAATCCGTTGTTACATTCGGACATGAAAAAAGGACAACCAAAGGTTCAAACCCGCGAACTAGGTAAGGCTTCTTATTTAAGGATGTGATTCGTAGATACGGTTTTCAGAGTTGTATGGATCACTATATAATATATGTTGACAGACAAAGTGAATCAAAGTTAGATTTTCAAGGTGAAAAAATGTTTTTAACAAACGGGGTGAGCTAAATAAAACCGTTTAAAAAGAGGCCAAAGGGTAGCGTTATTATCGTTCAGCCAACACGGCTGTACTTAAAATATTAAAATAAATAATAAATATTTGTGATTATACATAGGTCGTCCGTCCGTCGTAAGTAAATCAACACTTGTGGTAGAAAGACTACTGGTATTTATATACATAGATAATTTTAAATAAATATCCAGACTTTATGCACCAACAAATTCTTTACAGAAAATGTTGGCCCTCGGTGGCAATCGAACTCGTGACCCTCAGTGCTGAGAGCAGGGCAATAACCACCTGCGCCAATAGGCCAGACAAAAATAAATTATGATAAAAAATTTACTCACTTCGATAGTTCACTCTGTTGCACATTTGCATTATCTTCTGTGATATTGAAAAAATCCGAGTCTGCCATTTTCTGTCTGAAACAACGATATAAACATTGTTAATTAATGTTAGTTATGTGGAATTGATGATTTTTATTTACATAGTTTAGTAATACTGGTTAGCCGTGTGGTATCCGGCAGAATAGAATAGACCACCCTACTTTCTTACCGAGGTGTCGTAAAAAGTGACTAAGGAAATGCCGTGTGGTATCCGGCTGCATAGAATAGACCACCCTCATTTCTTATCGAGGTGTCGTAAAAGGCAACTAAGGTAAGTTGACGGCAGGCAGGCGGCCGGTCGTAAAATACGTAGCCGAATCATATGACAACATGTTCGCAACATGTTGTGTCGACCCCATGAGTGGGATAAGGGCAGGAAATGATGAGTTTAGTAGTACTGGTTATCTTTAGATATCCTTTGTTTTAGTGTTAAGATTATGCAATATCACCACACTATCAAATTTTATATCCGAAACATACATAAAAAATAATTTTCTCGGTATTCAAAAAAGTGTATTTTATTTATTAATTCGGTGATTTAATAGGTATTTATAAGCCGTATTTATGTTGAATAGACAAATTCATCATCACGTAAGTAAGTAAGTATAAGTATAACAGTGTTTCCCAACCTTTTTTGTGCCATGCCCTACTTAAAAAATTCTTGCGGCCCCTAATGTAATATACATAACTTTTAATATAACAAAATTTAATAGTTCACTCAATAAACTTAATTGATAGGTTTTATGAAGAACAATTTGCTTTTTTCGTTAAATTTGGCACCGAAATCAAGTATTGTATTTAAAAGACCCGGAAAGAAAGACTTAAACTCGTGCGGAGTCGTGAGTCATAATCATCCTCCTGCCCTTATCCCACTCTAAGTGGGGTCGGCGCAAATGTTACAAACATGTTGTCACATGATTTGGCTGCGTATTTTACGACCGGCCGCCTGCCTGGAGTCAACTTACCTTAGTCGTATTTTACGACCCCTCGGTAAGAAAGAGGGTGGTCTATTCTGCTTAACCGGATACCACAAGGTGGGTCAACTTACCTTAGTCGCCTTTTATGACATCGCGGTAAGAAATGAGGGTGGTCTATTCTACTCAGCCGGATGCCACACAGCGGGTCGACTTTCCTTAGTTGCCTTTTACGACACCTCGGTAAGAAATGAGGGTGGTGTATTCTACTCAGCCGGATACCACACGGTGAGTACGGAGTCGTGAGTATAAATTGTAAATATTGAAAAAAAACTCCATCGTTATCAATTTCCGACCAATGCTGTGGACTTATTCGGTTGAATGATAAGAAAGGATAACTCAAGTGGTTTTAATTGATACTTAAAATGTAATATAATTAAAAATTACACTAAGACTACATCTGCCGCTTACATCATCTCGAGGTTACGGGGACAATTTGTTTTAACCTACACAATTGGGATTGACTCAAAGTGCACTTATAATATAAGAGGACTTTATAATGTCACATCTCTTTAGTTAGAATTATGCGTATTTTATAAATGTGTTATTGTTGAGTTTAAACTATTGTGAGTTATGTATAGAAACCGGCTATACGGCCTCTCTTCATACGCTTATTCATAAACTCTTTATATGGGTTTATAGCGGCGGGAACTGTGGGATTGGCTCGAAACTAATCGAGTTAACCCGATAGAATGAGACATGAGTATAGCAGGTTTCTGTACATATACTATGTGCTATTGTAGAGAATATATGATGTAAAGTACCAATGTAAAAAAAACTTCCCGAAGTTAGCATCAAGTAAAACCGTACTCACGTAACAAACTGAAATAAATTATAGTAACATCCCGTTACTATCCCATTGCTGGGCTTCTCCATTATATTATACTAAGTACTATACTAAGTATAAGTCACTCCTACAACGCGGTTTGGTTGGTTAGATACATTCTAACTATTCTCAGTATGTAACTATAATTCAGAATTTAATAGTACCGAGAAAAGAAATATATGTCGATGGAATTCTTAAAAAAAAGCACAAAGCGATTATTCAAATGAAGGTTGTGGTCACATAGGTCTTCCTAAAATGACCTCAAAATCCAATACTATAATGGCGTTCTACGATCTATAATGATTATAACTGTATGAAAGTAGACATTAAGGCCATCTGGTACAATTTGTTCCTAACATAGGCATTTATATTCCGTTTAAATTAGCCTATTATACAAAATAGAAAATCTAGTTTGAATTGAGTTTCGTATGCGTTTTCAAGTTAAGTTAAGCAAACCTGATTCCTTAAACGATAAACGAACCAGCTTTCTTATCAGTTGAAGCGGCAATTAACTAAGTTCTTATCATGTTTTTCTTTTAAACAGTACTTTTCCTTTTTAACGTAGTATAAGTGTATAGACTGTTAATTAAAACAGACCCATTTCAATTATTCATTAATTTGTTGAACCTAAAATATAACTCAAGATATCTGAATCATTCGTGTAAGGTAAGAAAATAATATTGATAATATTGAATGACATTCATTTTGTATGACTTGGGTGATTTGGGGTTGTGACAAGGAAGGAAATGACATTTATAAAAAGTCTAGTATTTGCAGATTCTAAGTAAATGTGGATTTTCGATTGTGAAACGCACACTTGCAATAATGTAAATTATATTAATAGAAATTATTTCCTTATCGGAGTTTATGAAATTTGTAACTATTATTTCAAACAAAGAGCGCTACAAACTGTTCTCAAGTCTCAGTCAAGCGTGATATGCGTGATGTCACAAAGCTGTTGATCAATCTATCTCAAAAACCCGTCCATTATATAATCTGGTCAATGAGTTTAAATTACAATTCAGGCGCTGCCCTTATTCTCTGGGCCATTGACATGCATTGTGTGGGCAGCACGGTTCAGTGGAATCAAGGAGTGACTAGTAATATAAATTTACATACATAGGTAGCACATATTTATTGAAATACTTCACGCTTACCCTATTTTAGTTATGATAGCCCAGCGGTGAGACCGTGGGATTCGTTCTAAGGGCTCACGAATTCAAGCCACGGGCAGACACCGATGAGTTTTTCTGTTAAAGCTTATGTGTCTTTTTAATTTTGTAATTTATCACGCGGTTTTCGGTGAAGGAAACATCGTGAGAAAACATGCTTGTCTAGAAAATTCTGGGGATATGTGCTAGCTACAAAAGCGTATTGGAGCAGCGTGGTGGGTGTTTGCTCTAAACCCCTCTCTGCAAAAACGGAGAAAGGATGCCTATGACAAGCAGTGGGATAGTAACAGGCCGTTATTTTACTACCCTACTTTAAATATATTTATTTTTAGATGCCGAACTGTATCACCATGTAACTCTTTTTGAGGGGTTACGGGTTTAAAACGGTTAGGCACCAATAAGCTTTTTTGTTAAAACTTGTGTGCTCATATTTGACATTAATAAGACGCTTTTCGGTGATGTAAAACATTGTAAACAAACTCGCATATTTCTAGGAAATTTTAGGGATATGTGTCTCTCTCCTGAGGCCTATGGCCAGCAGCATGCGGGATAATAGCAGGTCGTTACGGATATATTCTGTAATTTTACCTGACGTTATAGAAACAGTGAGAATAGCTTTGAAATAGACCCTCGTTCTACGTCTCTTCTGCTTTATCAATCGATAGACTAAGTACTATGTCCACTTCTTGACATTGGTCTCTTAAAAATTTTCAATTTTCCACGATCCTCTGCTTCCTGTCAAGTGGGTTTGTGACTTTTTAGATCGTCTTTACATCAGTACAACTTTATGTATTACTCATATGACATATAAGTGGTTTCTCTGAATTGAAACGAAGATTTGGCAAGGTTTGCTCGCTCTGACCATTTGGGCCATTTGGCTACTTTGAATATTGAGTGTTAGAGAAGATAAAGAATACCCTCAATAGTTCCTGTTCCTTGTACGATAACATTTTATCAATTCAATTAAATTTCCTTTATCAAAGGCTCTAATTTATTGTCCTTGATTCTTTATTTTGTATAAATGCAAATCGCGTTCTTTGTCACGCTTGGTATTATTTCCACTGTAAATATACGTAAGTTTTCAGTTTCTTTTCAAGAAAAATAATATTACTTATTTTTATTCCAGCTTATATAAAGAATTATTTTTCACTTTTTATTCGAACTGGTACAAATCATTTCTAGAAGTCTTTTGAATATACTACTTTGTGGAATTTAATAATACAAAACATATGATGCATACACAATTAGCATTACATAGATTTAACAAACGCTGATTATGAAAAAATAATTCTATATTTATACCAGATTCTATAACTATATTTATTTTCCATAATTTAGTGCGATTATTGTTAAAAAATCCAGTTATTCTAAACTTTTTTTTCAATATAAATATTTTTTAAAAATAACTCAAATTTTACAATTATTGTACTGTAACCGGTTTTTGATAAGTGTAAAAAAAAAATAAAGTAAAGTAAAGTAGGCCTGTTACAATCCCACTGCTGGGAATAGGCCTCCTCTGAAGAGAAGGGTTGGAGCTAAGACCTACCACGCTGCTCCAATGCGGATTGGTAGGTTACACATATCTCCAGAATTCTCTAGAGATATGCAGGTTTCCTCACGATGTTTTCCTTCACCGAAAAGCGTGTGATAAATTGCAATTATCAATCAGACACATGAGTTTTTAATAGAAAAACTTATTGGTGCCTACCGGGTTTGAACTCGTGTTCCCCTCGAAAGAGTCGCACGATCACACCGCTGGGCTATCAAAGCTCTCTATTGATAAGTGTATAAAATTTAAACTAAGTTAATTTGTTTAAAGTGGTTCAAAAATTTAGTTCAAAGGCATATTGATAATATATTATTGATAATTGAGCTTTGAAATCATCGTTAGTTATTCGCAAATTTTTAATCATACAGAAAATAAATGATACATCTAAATGTATTATTATTTTTAAGTTGGGTATTGTTGTTGTTGGTGTGCATATACCTGTGTATTTCGCCTATTGCCATCATGGAGTTATTATATTAGAATAGGGAAGCCTGCCTTAAATGTGCCATATTACAATAAAGAAAAAGCAAATAAGGATGATCTATTTGTCTCTTTTTTATGTGTGATTAAAAGAAGATGAGGTATACGCGTTTCATCTTCCCTTTCATTATTTATTGTGTCACTATCAGTTATAGACCTGCTTATGGCTACCCTTTTCTAGTATTAATAACTATATGATTGCCATGCGTTTGTTGCTTCATCTTACTTTGTATTTTCGAAAGAAGAAAATAACTATGTTTCACCGAGACAATATAATACATTTCTTAGTATAGTCTTAGTATGTATCTTGGATTTGGCAGAGTACTCAGACTCATTATTTGAGAGACAGTTTTGTTTATTGTAATGACCACAGTATGCATATTAGATATCTCGAGGACAAAATTTAAACGTTCTTATCTACGTTATATTTATGCATATTACTAAATACATTGCTGGTCTAGTTGGCTCCGTCTCGCAGTCTACATACTAACTTACAACTAAGCAAAATGGTTAAAAATAACAAATGTAAAATGAAATTTCGTCCGCCACTCCGCTCCTTACATATTAATTGTTCGAAATTTACTTAAATATTCATGAAAGGCTAATTCAAAAACATTGAATGCTATATTACTTTTAGTAGTTTAAGCTTACACGTGAAATTATATAAAAGTTGGCAGGCTTAAAATAATTAACAGAATTATTTATCTATTGTCGTATAATAACAGAGTTGCAGAATTATATATAAGTGTTTCCTAACCTTTTTCGTGCAACGCCCTAAAGAAATCATTTTACCTCCCCCCTTTCCAAACAAAAATTTTAATATTGAAAAATTTTTATGGTTCACTTAAGAAACTGAAAAGATAGATTGATAAATCGAGCATTGCATTTAAATGGCCTAGAGCGAAAGATTGACATCGCGTCGAGTCTGTTTTCGAATTGCCGCCATTGACAAATTGACTAAGCCCTCTGTGGGACATTGGTTTCACATTGGGAAACACTGGTATAAACTATTACGATGTCATCAAGAAGATGAGAAAGTGGGCTTGTTTGTTTGTCCGTTTTTCATTTCTGAATGAAGTAATATACCGTTTTTGTGATTGTGAACTTATTGACTTCTTGTCTAATTTTTACAGCATAAATACATAATACAAAACTATTTATTTAATTTCCATAATTTATTAGAAGAAGTACAGACAGCATTTTAAACATATACTATATTCTTAATAGCTTTTAAATAACAACTTATGTGTGTGTGTGTATGTGTTGCGTGTGCATACAAAAGTACCGGCCTGTTAATATCCCACTGCTGGGAATAGGCCTCCTCTCACTATATTTTGGAGAGAAGGATTGGAGTTAAGACCTACAACGCTGCTCCAATGCGGATTGGTAGGTTACACATATCCCCAGAATTCTCTAGAGATATGCAGGTTTCTTCACGATGTTTTCCTTCACCGAAAAGCATGTGATAAATTGCGAATATCAATTAGACAAATAAGTTTTATTAGAAAAACTCATTGATGCTTGCCCGGATTTGAACCCATATTCGTCTCTAGAGAGTCGCACGGTCTCAACACTGGGCTATCAGAGCTTTGTGCATACAAATACCTGGTCAATTTTCTAATAGGATATTTCAGATCAGTGAAAAAAGTAGATAAGTATAAGAACTCTACATTATTTGGTCACAATTTTTTTCCATTAAAGCCAAATAATTCTATCATTAAGTTCGCAATTTCATCAATTTCATTTTTACAGTAGATCTGAGAATCGACTACTATCTTTTTTTCATACCCATAAGTGATAAGGGTTTACCATCCCTAAAATTTTTATTTTATTTATTCGGCAAAACAACGTTTGCCCGGTGAACTAATATTATATAAATTCCTATAAATATAAACTTTAGACCACGAGTTTGGAATGTCGCTTTCACTAAAGAGGGACTGATATTATCGTTGTATATGCTCTTTTGTTTTGGTACACGATTTAGTAAAAACTCGAGTGAAAATCGAAAGGTAATTAGGTGAGTGTACACGCAACTGTATAACAATTAGAATGCTTAGCGCCATTTTTAACTATGGTACGAGACTATGGAGGAAATTGTTTGAATTACGATGAATCACTTTCGAATCATCAAGTACGGGCATATAATATATACTCATATAAAGATTTAACTCCAGATTTGACATCGTAAAATTAATTTCATTTACAATAAATATAAAGATAAGCACGGTTTTCTAATACAGAAAGTAAATAATTATATGAACCACAATGTTTTTGCATTTAAATTTACTAAAGAATTTACACGTTGCATTCCTAAAAAATAGGAACTACTAACGTTGCTGTGGTTCATTCTGGTTACAATGTACCCTCAAAACAAAACTTAATAAGTTTAAAATGTTTAAACAAACGGCAAAATTATCCGTAGGATCAATCTTTAGATTGTCTAAAATTTTCATTAAGATCGACTAGCCCTTTCGGAGTCCATAAGCACTTACATAGACTATCAAAGACTTTTTTTTCTTTATTTAATTTAAGGATCAAAAACATTGTTTCCCTTTATTTGCTTGTATCTAATAATAAAAAAAGGATGATTTTAACTATTTGTGGTTAAATAAGTAAAACTATTATAATTGTACTCGTATAATCCATATATTACAGCAACAGGCACAAATATAATATAATATTAAAAACGTGAGGTATTCAGTATAAATAATAAAGTAATTCAATAATATCGAGGGTGATTCATTTGTAAAGAATTTTGTGTAAACGTATTGTGTTTAACAAAAGATATTTAATGATTGGTGAAAACAATGGTAAATGAAACCGAGCCTCGATATGAGAATTCTAAGGCGCAATAGTTTTAATACGTTATAAGTTATGAGTTTGACAAAATACAGAAATTAATAATAACTTCCAAATATAAAGCAAAGTTTTTGAATACTAGACTAATATAGACATGAATATAAGTATGGGAAAGATGATAAGCAATTCCAGATATTTGTGCACATCCCCTGCAGAGGCTATTTCCAGACGCAGCCGACAGGATGTAATAGCAATTTCAGAACAGCACGTCTAACATTTTTTATGTTTTTTGATGACTGGATGCGAGCAAATTCGTGACACATTAATATATTTATCCTCGTATTGTTAAAAAGGCTCAATATTTTGATATGTTTTAAATTTATTTTAAACATTATCTAAGTACTTTTATAGACTAAAATGATGTTTATTGTATAATTATAATATAAATAACTTAATACTTGTGTTATGGGTCACAGGCAAAATAAATACATAATTGCACCCAGACTCGAAGGATCAACAAACTGTTTTTAGAAAATGTTGGCGCTCGGTGGTAATTCAATCCGCAACCCCTGAAGCTGAGGGCAGCGTCATTACTACCTACGTTACCTACCTAAAGGGCCATATTAATTAAACAATTATTAATCCTTGGAACTAATAACATATCATATATGTATCACTTACCTATATATCACTAATATTATCAAGAAAAATGTAAAACGTTTGAATGTGTGAACGCTTCTTAGCGTAAGGTATACTAAGCTTTTTAAATCTATAATCGAGCAATGGACTCATTCGGATATTATGATTGAGATCAGTTTAGAAATCTAAGGCAATCTCCAACATACTATTATAAACATTGTTTTATTAGTGCAGAGAGATAACCCGCGTAGAATATATCAAATAAAATGCTTTATTCTATAGTTTCTCAAAATTAATAATAAAATTATTGTGCTATAATCCGATTATAGCAAAATAATTTTATTATTACTTTTGTATTATGGATCTCCGTAAAGTAACGCCTAAGACTATATTATCTATAGAATAATAGATATAATAGAATATATTATCTATAGTTTCTCTCAATCAATTTTCTTTTTTATTAAAACTTGCACACAAAAACAAAATTATAGACATGCTTAGTGAAAAGATTAACAACTATACCCTTATAATGTTACATATTTATTAAGTTCTCCTACTGAGACTTTTTCCAGATGTACGAGACATTGTAAACGATCTCAGCATCTCACGTATTCAACGTGATTTTATGAAAAATGCTTTACTTAAAAATACAGACGAAGCTAGACATGTATGGTTAGTTGATGTTCATAAAATATTTTTTGTGTTAAACTTATTCGTTATAATACTATTAACCTATTTAAGAAATTTAAGTATTATGTATATTTTTTTAGTTAGTGTTGAAGGACTGAGACAGTAAGTTGTAACACTGAATTACTTAGAATTACTTTCTATATTTTTTGGGACAAGCTTTATATATTTTTTTCATTAATTAATAAATAAATCTATAAAAAATCAAAAGTGAGGTATGATATGCGACAATAGTGAATTTTAGAGAGCTCTTTTCCATATGGTCTTAAAACCAATACCCAGTAAAAAAGTGTAGTTAGGTTTTAGGTTTATAATTTTTAATGGAACTAATTTCATTTTGCTTAAGAAACTGAATACTGATATTTTTTTTTTTTTTATGGCCAATAATTGTAATAAATATATATTTATTTGATCCATTTTTTGTACGTACTATGTTATCTCATTAGTAACTTATTAAGGAGATTTCTGTATTTTGTTTTTTAACTCTTGTTAGGTGACTATTTGACTACAATAGAACTGGTATGGTAAGCCGGTAAGAAAAAAGTTACGGCTAAGATCTCCCACTACAAAAGGTTCTAACTCTATTAATAAAAGAGTAATTTAAAAATCATGTAAATTATTAATTGCAAAAAAAAACTATGCTTACGATAAGTGTGAGGAGCGAGGAGGAAGACGGAAGTTTGAATGATATGAAGCATTCAATCTAGAGCAGTTCTCACTGCAGAAATACGTAACGGGTTTATGAATGAGAACGTAGGGTTTCATATAAGAACACATTCAAGAGTCTTACAACGTGAGTATAAGAATGTACCTACATGTTAGTACACATTAATCTTTGCTTCGTGTGGGTGGTTATGACAAAATGACAATTGAAGTTGTCTGAATCATATCCCACGACGTTGGGAGCAATGCACCGACAATTAACTAATTTAACGCGACCAATGTTAAGTGGATAAAACTGACTTTAATAGAGGAAACTCCTACGTCGTATGTTTACCATAGTCTTTATTTATGTATTGAATGAAACTATATTTGGTTTTTGTATGTTCTTAAATTACATGCCGTGTGGTATCCGGCTCAGTAGAATAGACTACCCTCATTTCTTACCGAAGTGTCGTAAGAGGCGACTAAGGTAAGCCGACCCACCGTGTGGCATCCGGTTGAGTAGAATAGATACCCTCTTTCTTACCGAGGAGTCGTACAATACGAATAAGGTAAGTTGACCCACCTTGTGGTATCCGGTTAAGCAGAATAGACCACACTCTTTCTTACCGAGGGGTCGGGGGGAAGGGGGGGGGTAAGTTGACGTCAGGCAGGCAACCGGTCGTAAAATGCGTAGCCAAATCATGTGACAACTTGTTTTTTAACATTTTGTGCCGATCCCACTTAGAGTGGGATAAGGGCAGGAGAATGATGATGTATGTTCTTAAATTACGAGGACAACTTAATTTCTAGCGATGCACTGTACCGAATTATTTAAACATGGAACGGAGTAATAGATATCATCATAAATATTTTAAAGTTAATCTTTTTGTAAGAAACCAGTGGCTATTGTCATAGTTTAAGGCAGTATTTGCCAACGTGGGGCCGCGCCCCACGGGGGGGAAATTGAAATGTCAATGGAAATTCGAAAATGGTCTCGACACGAATTTCTTTCACCCTTTTCCTATACCTAACCTATAATTTAAGTTTCTTAAGTGAATAGTAAATTTTTTGAATTTTAACAGTTATGTACGTTATATAGGCGGGGCATCAGACTTTTGGAAAAGCTAAGGTGGGGCGTGGCACAAAAAAGTTTGGGAAACACTGGTTTAGGGTATCCTATTATAAACATACAAAGGATAATATTTTTTATTAAGTTTTTTATCACTACTCATTCATATTTATGATGACTGGTACGTTATGATGGCTATGCAAAATTCTAGTGTTTTTTAATTGAATCATGTTGTTGTGAAATTAGGTAGAATAGGAAAACTCGTCAAAGTCCGTTTTTCCAATCGCGAATTATCGTACCGGATAGGGAACTTAATTCAGTCGCCTATTTCTTACGTAGTTATTATAGTATTTCAATATTTAACTACACAAGATAAGGTATGGGTCGCCGTGTGGTATCCGGCAGAATAGAATAGACCACCCTCCTTTCTTAAGGTAAGTTGACGTCAGGCAGGCGGCCGGTCATAAAATACATAGCCAAATCATGTGACAACATGTTTGTAACATGTTGTGCCGACCCCACTGAGAGTGGGATAAGGGCAGGAGAATGATGACAAGATAAGGTATGGGCTATCTTATATATAAAATTCTTGTTCACAATGTTAGATACTCCTCCTCGACCGATTTTTATGAAATTAAACATAGTATATGCATATTCAGTAGATCTGAGAATAGGGTACTATATATATTTCATACCTCTAAGTGATAAGGGTTGTCCACCCTAATTTTTTTTTTTGGACAAAATTCCCTTAGAACATACATTAAAAATTCCCTAGAAATAATTTATATGGCAAAAAAACTTTTGCCGGGTCCAACCATGACCATGATATTAAATCTATATGTAGGCTATGTGCTGGATAAACATATTACATTTTTAGGTGCACTTGATTCTTATTTTATTTTACGATTCATGTATAGCGATCGCTACGAAGCTATATGCTTGGAAATAAATTGGTTTCGAGATACTAAAAGAGAGAGGATTTTCATTTTCATTATCTCTACAACACAGGTGACGTGGGAAAAATAGCAACGGTATCGTATGATGTACATACTAGTATATTTTTTTTACTTATTTAGTCTTTCTGTGTATTTATAAATGATTAATATTAATAATCACTTATAAGACACTTTAATTTACAGACTTACACACCCTTTTTACTAACTAGGCAAACCCTGCTTTGCATGGGGGCAGTTTTCCATGATTATAATTAATTTGCGTTAGTGTCTGTTTGTATGCAAGGCAATCTGTAATGTGTGAAGTTGTTTGTTCGTATATGTATGTATGTATAGATATGTGTATATATCACACACATATATATATATATGGCGAATAAGTATAAAATTGAAAACCAACAATTAAAGTTATTTTAAATGCCAATTCCTTTTTATATCAATTTCAATATTTACATGACAAGATTTATCTAATTTCGAACAAAGCTGTCAAATAATATCTTAAAGAAAGTATATTCTTTGCGTATGTGTGTATATTATATAGGTATAAATTTGAGGATTTGATTGCTATTTTCAAGATTTTTGGCATGTTTAATTATTAAAAAAAAAATAAGATTAAATTTTTTTTAATTAACCTATTTGTAAATAAAATTTTCCAGCTTATATTTTATTGGTGTTAACAAAAACATGCTCTGAAAATGATTAAAAAACTTCTTAACTTTGAAAGCAAATCAAAATGTTTACGTGTATTTTATCACATATTTTACGTGTAAAAGGTTCGCAGCATCCATTTTGCTATACCGATGTATTAAAGTGGGTAGTAAGATTGATTGACTGTGAAATGAAGTTTTTTGAAATTCTTACATTATCCACCAACTTTACTGCTAATAAAATTACCGTGTAAAAAATTTGGTGCAATGACGACACCAGACTGCCATTTTTATATCGCTCATGAGCTGCAATAGTGGCACAACTCAAAAAACACGTTTTTTCAAACTAAGAACAGGTTAAAATACAATGTTAAAATACACATCCTTTCAGCAGGATTACCAATACAACTCATAATTCAATATAAGACGCCACACAATTCGCATTTTTCTTTAAACCCATTTATTACAAAACATAACTTTTTGAGTTGTACCACTTTTGAAACCCATGAGAGATATAGTCACATTATATCAGCGATATCAATTTAATATTATATTCTCTGACGATCTTTATATTTTATAACGTCGTAAACGTAAAATTCATTACCTTTTCAATCTTTTGTAATCTGTTTCAATTTAATTAAATCACTTATTAAAACGCCTCAGTCGTCAAAAGTTTATAGTCAGTATTATTTAGGGCTGGAACGACTGACGGGATCGTATTAAATGTAGTAATAACTAAATTTCAGTTCTACAATAGATTAAATCTTTTAGAAAATGCTTTTCAGTAAAAAATATTTGCATATAGAAACTAATTACATTAAGTTGATTAATTATATTTATTCCGAGGGTTTTCAGGTCAAACTGACTGACTTGACTAGCCAGTTGGCGCAGTAGGCAGCTGCCTACCCTGTTTTCAGCTCCGCGGCTCGCAGGTTCAATTCCTGCCTATGGCCAAAATTTGTTGGTTCTTCGGGCCTGGTTGAACAAATGTTTTTAAGTATTTATGTATAATTATATCTCTATATCGCACGCTCAGTATTAAGGTATGTCACCTAATCAAAATTAGACTAAAGCACTATGAACTATTAAAAAACTAGTGTTTTCTTGCTATGGCCAAGTTATGAGTTTCTTTCTTTAATATTCACGAGTTTTGTAGGAGCTACGCTACGCTTTATTGCAATTTGGCATAAAAGAACTTTTTTGAATTAGGTCACTTTAATATTAAGCGTGCGAAATATCTACAAGTTGTCTCACACCCATAACACAAGAGAATGAATAGTTAAGAAAATTTAAAGTTGCATATCCAGTGCTCTGAGATACAAAACTTTGATAAGTTGATTCGTTATCCATTTAACATCATGATTTTTACTTGAATTGATGTCGCACCTATAAATCCATAGATTTATCAGCCAATTCCAAGGTTCGTGACAGATCGAATTGATCGGATAAGGTGTCAAACCGGCGACGTAGCTATAAATCCTTAGACATTTGAAATAGTTCTATAACTTGTAACGAAATATTAGACACTTACTTTAAATTAAAATTGTGTATATAAGCTTAGTTTATATTTGTAAAAAAAAAGTAAAGTAACAGCCTGTTACTATGCCCACTGCTGGGCTAAGGTCTCCTCTCTCCGTTTTTGGAGAGAAGGATTGGAGCTAAGACCTACCACGCTGCTCCAATGCGGATTGGTAGGTTACACATATCCCTAGAGAATTTTCTAGAGATATGCAGGTTTCCTCACGATGTTTTCCTTCACCGAAAAGCGTGTGATAAATTGCAATTATCAATTAGACACATAAGTTTTAATAGAAAAACTCATTGGTGCCTGCCCGGGGTTTGAACCTATGTCGTCTCTAGAGAGTCGCACGGTCTCACCACTAAGCTATCACAGCTTTATATTTGTATTATTGGGCTATTGTATTTTCTAAATGCATAGTATGGTAATAAAATCGTATTTGAAATTTTCTTTTTAAAAATAAATAAATATATGGGACAATTATCACACGGTCGTAACTTAATACTTGTGTAGTAGACATCTCATAAATATATACACAAATATTTTAAAAATGAATACTTATATTGTTCTGATAACGGGCTATAACAAATTCAAATTCAAAACATTCTTTATTCAAGTAAACTTGTAAACAAGTGCTTTAGAATCGTCAACATCTCCTGCTGGTTCGGAAAGCTGTTCCTTGCTTTGCTTTAACAGCTTGTTAAAGCACAGCGGTGAGACCGTGAGACTTTTTTTAGGGGTCACGGGTTCAAACCCCGGGCAGGCACCAATGAGTTTTTCTAGTAAAACTTTTCAGTGAAGAAAAACATCGTGAGGAAACCTGGTATTTTTAGAATTCTTGGGATATATGTAACCTACCAATCTGCATTAGAGCAGCGTGTAGGTTGTAGCTTAAAACCTTCTCTCCAAAAACGGAGAAAGGAGGCCCAGTAGTGGAATAGTAACAGGCCTTAGTATACTTTTTTAATACTTAAATCCATATTTACACTTAGATTCGAAGAATCAATGAAAAAATCTGAATTTTTATGAAAAAATCTGCCCTCGGCGGTTTCACACCTCGGATATAAAGCCAAGGTCACCCGCGTCACCGTACCAGCCTGCCTTCATAATAATGAAAACACATGTGTAATCATATATAAAGTTTCGTTGGTTAAATTACGCAAACCTAATGCGCAAACGTTTAGTTAAAGATTTTATGAAACAGCTTTGATGAATCAGAATTCTTAAATAATAGTGAAACTGTTATTAAAGTGACAGGTGTTACGGATTATTCTCAGAAGTTGCTGCATTAACTAATTGTTGGACATTTTGCATTAATATGACTTTTAATCAAGATCAAAATAAATTAAGGCTAGAGCTGGGATACGAGTAGCCTAGTGGTGAGACCGTGCGAGTCAATGAGTTTTCCTGTTAAAAATTGATGTGTCTAATAGATAATTGCAATTTATCACACGCTTTTCGGCGAAGGAAATCGTGGGGAAACCTGTATATCTGTAGGGAATTCAGGGGATATATATACATAACCTACCAATCTACATTGGGGCTACGTGATTTTATTTCCAACATTTCTCTCTAAAACGGAAGTCTATGCCCAGTAATGGGATACTAAAACGCTGTTACTTTGATACTTCTGTTAGCGTAACGGTTAATGCGCATGAACCTTACCAATGGCAAAATATTGTGTCGACGTTATTTTGTGGAATGTCATGCAAAAGTAGTCTTAGAAATTTTTTAAAAATTGGGGCACATAGTACGGAAAACTGATAGGGGTTGTGGTCTTAAGATATTGGGATGGCGACCACGCACCGGAAATGTTTAAACTAGAGGGGGTCCCTATATATCCAAGCGGCATAGGATTGTGTGGTGTGGAGATCGTGAAGAAAATTATGTGCAGCTGGGGACATCATCGTTTGAAGAAGAAGAATCAGTTAAAAGACTAGTACTGTTATTCTAGAAATATTTGCGAACCAGTACATTGTAAACAAATGTATAAGAGTCACTTAAAAGTAAGTACGTTAGAATAAAGTAAATATCTGAGTATGGTTAATAAAGCGTGCAAAATAGAATCTGCGGTGTAGAAGTGGTAAATTTTTTTGCAAAAGCGAAAAAATATAAAAATAGCGGTTGTCGTAAGAGAGGCAGCTAAATTATCATGATATACGAACATTTGGAAAAACCTTTATGTTGTCGTGTACCACTTTCAAACATGACTATGAGTCATGCACACGATGACGACTGAGTCAACACTATAGGTGATTCACGTTGATTAGTACTTATATACACTTCTTGAACGTTAATCGGTAGTTAAGTAACGTGTTATTAGCATAAAGGCTTACTAAACGAAGTTTATAATTTAATATTATCTTAAACTTATGGATGGTTGTTTCGAATGCTCGGGTACAGACTAATATGCAATTTTGCCACAAATCGCGAGTGGTGCTTCCTAACCACCTTTTGCGTTCGCTATTTGCACCCAGTAAGCCATGGATAATCAATATTTATACCACTCTTAGTGGTTAGATTTGGCTAAGTTTTTAATGACTAGCTGCCTGCCTGACGTCAACTTACCTCGATAAGAAATGAGGGTGGTCTATTCTACTCAACCGAATACCACACGGCGGGTTAACTTACATGGTAGCCTTTTACGACATCTCGGAGAGAAATGAGGTTGGTCTATTCTACTCTGCTGGATATCACATGGCGATACCAGTGAACCACGACCTTAAGATATAATCATAACAATAACATAAGCTAGTAAGCTTAAAGTATTTTAATTCCAAAAGACTTTTTCATTCTATTGGAATTTTCGAAAGCTCTACATTAGGAATTTTATAAATTAGGTACTGGGTTAAGTTATTCGTTATTATTCACCTTCTCTTTTTTTTCGCCGTGGGCAAAACCATGTGTGTGTCGCGAAGCTATAGGGAATGGTGTTCCCCAGAACAGAAAAAGGTTCTTAGAATTACACTTGCTATCCAATCCGTCAAATAAGATGAAGAATCTATTCATCACAGAATGGAAACGACGTTCGTGTTAGTGTTTCTAGTGGTGGTTTTGTTTAGCCGTTAAAGTATAACAGAGAGAAAGACATAATAAAATTTCGTATTTACTTAAGTTTACGCAAACATATACATGGGTACAGCATGTATAAAAACTCGAATATATAAAAACGTAATAGTAAAAAATCACACGGTTTCATATTTTAAAAATATGAAAGTTCCAAATACTCCTTCATACTACGTATTTTTGGTATGGAATTCTGAATAGATTGAATCATATAAGTTATATAATTTAAGTATGACTCCTATATCGACAATCGGATCGTTTTAAGGTGATTCATAATCAATGATTTTTTTCTTGTCCTCCTCTCTTTCCTTTATGGTAATATATTTCTGAAAATAATATTAGGACTATAGATTTGTTATGCAATTTTTGTATTATTATAAAAGGTGATCATAATTTTATATATATTTAAACGTGAAGCTAAAACTTTGTATCCCTTTTTTAAACAATGACGCTCACTTATGATGATGATTCAATATAGATAGATAGTAAAGTTGGCTTTGATTGGAAGTGCAGTAAAATAAAAGATGTGATATAAGTTAAATGAAGTAATACAAAATTTTAATTGTTAACGTTTGTCATGTTAATATAATAGCAAAATAATCATTTATACATAAAATATTGAAGCGTCGGACAAAAAACAAAGGGATATTATTTCCCCAAACTAATGCAAAATGATAAAATTGTCTTAATGTATCCCATTAGTCATTCTAAAAAAAATGGAAGCTGAAGTCACTTTAGGTAAAAGGAGTTCATCCAGTCATTTTATAAGTCTGGACGATCTCTATTATTTAGGAAGTTATTTAATTTTAAATCTATTATTTACGAACTTATTTTTCATCTACTATTTATGGATTTATTTCTGTAGCTATTTAGACGAATATAACATTCTTAACCATTTTCGTGATCAGCATGCTAGTTTGTTGCTATTTAAAATCTCTAGCCAATGAACGTCCACCAAAAATCTGTCAATGTTTTTAGAAAACTATCTTCTTAGTGCGACGCATAATATAATATTTTTTTATACAGCGCCATCTATATATTCAAAAAAGGGTATAGTAATCAGATAAAATCGATTTTAGAAAAATGTGTTTATAGAAATCTGATTTAGCGTTTACGACAGATCAGATCGTTCCCTTTAGATGTTATCCTCGGCTGTGCAAAAAATATACAAAAACTGCCTTATATTATCTTACCACTAGGTAAATAACTCCTATATTTTTTGGAAAAGTATTTGCACTTAGTACCCACCTCATTACTAATGCACATATTTCAGGAATTTTCCAGACACATGGAGGTTTTTTAACGATTTCTTCCTACATCTTAAAGCGCATATTAATTAATCGCGGTAATATTAATTAATCTTTTATTTGACTGGCTTAATTAATTTAATATTAATTTGACTGGCCCGTTGGCGCAGTGGGTAGTGACACTGCCTTCAGCTCCGCGGGTCGCGGGTTCGATTCCCGCCGAGGACCAACATTTTCTATAAAACAATTTGTTGGTTCTTCGAGCCTGGGTGTGTATTTGTATTTAAGTATGTATTTAAAATTATATACGTAGTATATTACCAGTTGTCTGTGACCTATAACACAAGTATTAAATTACTTACTTTGGGGACGGATGACCGTGTGTGTAAGTGTTCCATATATTTATTTATTTTATTAATAACAAATTTAATAAAAATCATAAAACTCAAGTCTATCTAAGGCATGTTTATAGCCCACATATTTGGTTTCTGCTTCGATGAAATGAAATTAGAGAACTATCGATTACAGTTCGTGACAAAGCTCATCTTTCTTAATTAAAAAGATAATAAACATAGAGCTATTGAATTACCGAAATAGATTACGCGATAGATAGATATTGAAAATCTGAGAACGGCAATTTATCGGTATGTTGCATAGCAGTAGATTTAACGGAGAACGTGTGATCATATTTTCGTGAAGTACTCGTAACACTTGCAGATTTGGACATTATCCCTAACATAACAATTGAATAACAATCTATATACTAATGTCTAACTACTATATACCTAAAATCCTGTTCTCTAAATATACTTCAAAACTCAAATAAAGGTGACGTATTTATTTCATCATCATTATCCCACTCTAAATGGGGTCGGCACAACATGTTATAAACATGCTGTTACATGTTTGGCAAGGTATTTTAAGACCGGCAGCCTACCGGACGTCAACTTTTCTTGGTCGCCTTTTAAGACACCTCGGTAAGAGATGAGGGTGGTCTATTCTACTCAGCCGGATACCACAGGGCGTAACGTAACGTATTTATTTATTAAGTAAAATTTAAGAACGAATTCTAAAAATGTATACAATGGATAACTCTAAACAATATTTTATAAGATATCTCAGCAGCGCTTGGATATAAGAGCATTTATTAGAACGCAAAAATGTTCTTTTTTTAAGTACACAATTTTTTTTAAATTAAGTGTTTACAATCTTTGCTAAGTTACCATTATTTATAAGTTATTAATTCTATAAATAACCAAAGTCCAAAAACAGTGAAGGACGACTGAATAATTTCGATTTTGCGATTTTGTCGTGGAGTCTATCTCCTGATGATGCTTCGGTTGCGGGGCGAAACGATCGTTGAATTTTTGATAGTGAACGTGTGTAGAGCTTGTGTATTGTGGTGCTAGTGGTGGAGGTTTGTGCGTGTGTTTTTACGAATCCTGCATGTAACGGGTATGAAAAAACGGATAGTCTACTATACATCAGCACTATATATATTTTCTATTTACTGTATAGCGGATTATAGCAAAATAATTTTATTATTCCTTTTGAAGACAGAATACTGAGCATCCGGCACACGTAGGTAATATAACGTATTCATCGACCGAACTGATCGACCGGAATTAAGCAATGTCGGGCGCGGTTAATTGTCGCATGATCTACGCCGAAACTGCTCTCTAAATTTCGTACTAGCATAACGCTCGTTAATGCTTTATAATTATATTATAATCGTAAGGGTTAACAACATATTGGCAGTTCTAAAAGCACAGCCCATATCTGCGAGATATAAAGCGAGACTGTATTTCAATCGTCAAGCCTATAGGTATTTAGTGCCTTATTATTAATCGCCACGATCACCGTTATAATGAGCAACCGATCGCTTATGCTAATAGGCTTTCGATACAAAGCCATAGCAGTCGGCCGCTATCCGTGGTGTGTCATTTAAGTATTATAATTGTCTTTGTTGTTGTAACCACAACGTTAAACGTGAATATTTTCTAACCGCTATTAACGATAACGCATCGACACTGCCAATATTGACGCCAATTACGTCGGAATTGGAAATAGTCAAATTGCATTCGTTGTTTCTAAGTCGTTTAAAGTGTCGGTAATATTTAATATTCTATATATTACTGAACCGACTCACTCACGTCTTATTCTATCGGGTCAGCCCAGCTTGTTTCAAGTTCACCCGGAACCCTTATTCATGAGTTCTTTGTACGGCGTTATCGCGGCAGGAAATTTGGTAATGGGGCACCAATATTGTAATTTGCTTTTAAAGTACAAATGGAAGAGTTGTGTAAATGGAATTTATTTCCGTTCTGAAAGCAGAGTGAAATTAACATACCTTTATTTAAATTTCAAATATTTATTATTATTATTTTTTTTTTTAGTTAAATAACGTGTAGAGCTTGGTGAAAGTTGTGGTGTCATTTTAGTTTACCAATAAGCAACCTGGAGCAAGTAAAGTTTGCGACTTTAGTGGATTGGTCGTGCTGCAACAAACATCGTCCACGTCTTTAATAATAATTTTGAATTTTTGAAAGTATAGTTTTAGTTTATCTTAAACCATCGGCATCGTTACTCGTTATTATTAACTGCAGAGCATATTTCTTCTTGACTGAAAATCCTTTACTTTTAGTAAAATGAATAAATATTTGATCTTTCAAATAAATTTTTTATTTGTTTCGTTTATTAATATTTAATTGTTAACAAACTGTACGCTTATAAAAATATCTCTGTTATTGCATCTTAGTATAAAACTAAATTTAGTATAGTAATTGGCAAGTTGATCGATGTTTTGTATAAAATGTCTCAATACTGGAATACGAAACCAATGTTTCATTGTTATGTGAGTGAATGTCATCGTTAGCGTGGGTGGTCATATTTTTAAATCTTATGGTGAGTAACATTGATTCAATTTAAGGCATCGCCTTAACAAGGTATTATAGGCACAAATATTAACGTCATATCATCCATTTACATGTAATATTAACGTGTCTCCACTCTACACAGGAAGATAGTACGGCGATAAAATGACGGGTGTCATTGACAAACAATGTATAAGAAATCGCCTTTCGTCCGCTGCGATACGCAGCGAGTCTGTCGTGGAGCACGATGGCTACGCCTGTTACGTTTACGTTTACGGGGTTCCGTTGCGACTCACACCGATTCGTAATTCAAACAATTTTCAATTACGCTATCGTGATACTACTATCACAGAATAATCGTCATATCATGATTATTACCCATTACCCGACTAAATAACAGCGGACTCGTTGCATGTCGACACGCGTAGAGATCCCGTAGAGGTGATGATCATAGAAAAATATAAAAGAAAAATATAATAAATATATTGGACACTTACACACACGGTCGTCCATCCCCGAAGTAAGTAACTTAATACTTGTGTTATGGGTGACGGACAACTGGTGAAATATATACAAATAATATAGTTTTAAATATATACTTAAATACAAATACACACCCCAGGCTCGAAGAAACAACAAATTGTTTATAGAAAATGTTGGCCCTCGGCGGGAATCGAACCCGCGACCCGCGGAGCTGAAGGTAGGGTCACTACCTACTGCGCCAACGGGTTAGTCAAATATAAATCTGCCCAAGGTATGTGAGAAGGTTGGGTGTATAATAGGTTGGGTATATACTTCCTAATACATATAATATGACAGCCAATTCTAATAATCAGAAAATAAATCTCAGAATATGTTCATGTGGATTAAATAGCTGTCAATATTGAGCATATGAAGACCATTTTAGTGCTCTTTCTTTGGGTATTTAGGCTAACACTCAAGAAATTACACACTTATACAACCCGAAATTTTTTAATAAATATTTTGTGAGCAGAACAAAATAACAAAGTAATATCTCAGGTAAATTAAGTTGTCAACTTCCATAAAAAATAGTTTCCGATACAAATTGCTCGACCTTCCTACTTCCTTTGCGAAATATATAAGATGGAATTATATGGCACTCTGAATACGTGAGTGAAATTCTAAGGTAATTCTGTGACAGTCAAAAACAGGAAGTAAAAGTAATAAATTAAATAACAGTAATGTTTGGTATGATGAACAAAAATTTTAAGTTTAAGTTAACTTTTAGTTTAAGGTTAAGTAATTTCATTATAGTGTTTAAGTAAAAAAAAAAGCTAAGTGACATTGACGTGTGCTAATGTATAAATTTTGCTTGAATTTAAAATTAACTAATATTTCGTATTTTTAGTGTTTCTATTTTGGATTTCATGAATTTCGCAGCGTAATTTCACTCGGCAGCTGATCTCACTAGTCTCCTTGCTTCCAGCACTAATAAGATGGATCCTATCTTTGAGCTTAAACAAAATATGGATGAGTTGGCCAAAATATTTTCTACGAAAATGTCCGCGTTCGAAGAATCTATTTCGGCTCCTAAAATAGATTTGAATACCTTGGTAAATGAATATAATGCGTTTAAATCTCTAATCTGGAAAACCGTCTCGAATTTTAAATGTCAAATTGACCTTATATTCAAATGTTTGGATAAGTACGAAATGAAAACGAGATCCAATATTCTTCTTTTGCATGGTGAACCGGAAAAAACCAACGAAAATCTCTCCGATCGTGCCGTAATGATTTGTCAAGATATGCTCAGCATTTCTAATATCACAGCTCAATCATTTGTCTCTTGCGTTCGACTAGGAATAAACAAGATTGTAAGTAAACCGCGACCTATTTTGCTGCGATTTTCTAATTTATTTTGTCGAAAAGAAGTATGGTCCAATAAGAGTAAACTGAAAAATAGTGGTTTGACAATATCTGAATTTCTAACGAGTCAAAGGCACTCCGTTTTTATTGAAGCTCGGAAGATGTTTGGGATGAAAAATTCTTGGACTAATGATGGAAAAATTATAATAATCTGCCCTGATGGCTCTCGCCACACAATAACTTCCATGGATGAACTTCATCTGCTTCGTCCGGAAAACTCCAAGATGCCTCCTGTACCAAGTACATCTTCTATCTCGGCACCCAAGGATATGGCGACGGCCAGTGTCAAGTTACGTGGTCCAAAAGCTCGATCTGATCGTTTGCGATCCAAAGCTAGGCAGTGAGCCACATGTAACCTGATAATGTTTCCTTTTTTATCTTTATTTTTCTTTCTTTTTATCTCCTTTTTTTTTTGTTTTGTCATCAATATACCATACTTTTCCTTCAAAGTCAAAATAATACTATGCTCTTTTTTTTTCGTGTATGGGAAACCTAACTAGTGAAATGTCTATTTTGATCTTTATTATAATTTTTCTTTCTTTTCTTATTTATTAATTAAATTATTATATTTTGTTTTTTTTTTGATGGCAAAATTATTTTTTTTGTTCACATTTTGCTTGCTTAGTTCATGTCAATATGACTATTTATATTATACCTAAATCATTTTATTTTTCAATTGTATATTAAAATTTGTGTAACTTTTTCTAATTATTTTTGACGTGTTATCTTAATATTAGTGTTTGACGATCTTGTTTATTTCTCACATTTGTTTCCGTTTTCTAATCTTTCCACTTATGTTTATTTTAAGATGTTGTATTGTATTCGTTTTTGCTTCGCAGGATTAATACTGTATCGATCTTATAGTGTTGATTCAATTTATTTTTAATTTATAAAGGGATCAGCTGGCGAGTAATAGAAAGTTAAAGTCGACCTCTTTGTTATAAGCATCTTTTATATTACTTATATTTATATCCGTAAGTTTCTTTAAATTTTACTTCTCATTTTTAGCATACCATAATATATTATTAAAACTTAAGTATATATAACATACTAATAATCTTTATATATTTATATATCTATTCCATCTGTTATTTTATTTTATTTTTTTCTTTTTATTTATAATTAAAATATTTTTCGCTCAATGTCTCTTACAAATCTCGACGCTGATACTGTATTTTCTAGTCTTTGCTTATCGACCGACAGTCTTTGCAGCACTGAAAGCTATAATGACAATGATAATGTGCCTTCTTTAGAAAATATTATTTGTGACACTTTTGCTTCCTTCCCAAAAAATTTTAACGTTGTGCACATTAATGCGCAAAGTATTGCTGCGCACTTCTCAGATATGTTGGCGACATTTACTTCTAAAAATATTCATGCAATACTCATCTCCGAATCATTCTTAAAACCTACTCTTCCTTCAACTCTTTTTCCTTTACCAGGTTTCAGACTTATAAGAAACGATAGAACTTATGCTAAAATTTTAGGATGCGGCCAGAAAAAAGCAGTGGGTTGCGGTGGCGTGGCCATATACCTACGAAGTGATATTCCATGTAGTGTTGTCTCTCAGTCTGTCTCCGCTATTAATACCCCGGAATATCTTTTTCTAGAGGTGTCCTTAAATCATAAAAATATCTTAGTCGGAGTGTTCTATAGCCCTCACTCAAATATTAATTATTTTGACAATTTTGAGTCTTTATTATCGAACTTGCGCTCCCAGTACGAACATATTCTTATAATGGGAGACTTTAATACGTGCCTTATTAAAAATGATTCTCGATCACAAAAGCTCCTCACTTCTCTTGATTCTTTAGATCTTCATTGTCTACCTCTCCAGGCCACTCACTTTCCACACAACGGTTCGCCTTCACTTTTAGACCTGATTATAACAGCTCAGCCACAAACTGTCGTTAAATACGGTCAATATAAAGCTTGTGCTTTTTCTAGGCATGATTTAATTTATGCCTCCTATAGAATCAGGCCTCCTAAAAGGAGACACAAGATACTTCTTATACGAGATTATCGTAATATTAACCTCGATGAGCTAAAGGAGGACGTCTGTAAAAGTGACTGGAACTCTATGATTGCTGCAACTGATGTAAATAGCAAAGTACAAATATTTAATGCTATAATATTATCGCTCTATGACAAACATGCTCCATTAAAATCAGTTCGAGTTAAACACTATCCTGCCCCTTGGCTAACTGTATCGCTTAAACAGCTAATGGAAAAGCGGAATAAAGCTAATTTAAAATTTCGACGCTGTCCCTCGTCTGAAAACTATGAAGTTTATAAATTATTACAGTCTAAATGTAATAAGTTGTGCCGAGCTGCTAAACGCACCTACGTTCACTCTAGAATTGCTGACTCTTCTCCGGATAATATTTGGAATTTTTTGAAATCACTTGGAATAGGTAAAGAAAACAAACATAATCAGTCAAGGATTGATCTTAATGAGCTCAATAAACACTTTACTACGAGTCCTTTAGTTCTGAGTACTAGTGTCAAACAACTTACGTTAGACAGTTTACTTAGCACCCAACGACCTGATATTCCAATTTTTGAATTTACCGAAATTACAGCCTCAGAAGTGTTAAAAATACTCAAGTCTATCAAAACCAAAGCCATCGGTAATGATGGTATTGGAATTCAAATGATTACCCCTATTGCCAATGTTATTTCTCCTTTCATTGCTCATATTTTAAATTCGTCCCTTCAAACTGGTGTTTATCCCTCTGATTGGAAAAATGCACTTGTTGTTCCTTATTCTAAAACTTCTAATCCTTCTAGAGTCTCTGATTTTCGTCCTATCTCTATACTTCCGTTTCTCTCGAAACTCCTTGAACGCTGTATTCATATCAGACTTGCTAACCACCTTTGTTGCCATAATCTTCTTAGCCCTTTTCAGTCGGGATTTCGATCGGGCCACAGCACTACTACCGCACTCGTGAAAATCACTGATGATATCCGCTGGAATATTAATAGTAAAAAACTAACTGTACTAGTTCTATTAGATTTTAGCAGTGCTTTTAACACTGTTGATCATGATATTTTAATTGGACTCCTAAGACAGTTTAACCTATCTCCCAGATCAATTGAATGGTTTACGTCTTACCTTTCAAATCGTCAACAGTTAGTCATTATTGATGAACAACGCTCAGAATTGTGTAATATCAACGCTGGAGTCCCACAGGGTGGAATTCTGTCTCCTTTGCTATTTTCTATATTTGTGAACAGTGTTACTCAGCTTTTAAAATCATCCTTTCATCTTTATGCAGATGACCTGCAAATTTATACGGCTGCCTCTTTATCTGATTTAGACGAAGCCATATCAAAAGTTAATAGAGATCTAGAGGTCCTTAATAACTGGACTAAAAATTTTGGTTTACTAGTTAATCCACAAAAGTCTCAGGCTATTATTATAGGTAGTTCCTATAACATTTCTAAACTTAAGAATACTGTTGTGCAGCACATTAGTTTTAATGGAGCCATCATACCTTACTCTAATTCAGTAAAAAATTTAGGTATTATTTTTGATGAAACACTTAGCTGGGCACCTCATATCACTAATTTGAGCCATAGATTCTTTGCATCACTTCACTCTCTTAAGCGCTTACAGAAATTCCTTCCCCTTGAAACTAAAATTATGCTTGCTAGATCTTTATTGCTACCTATATTGGATTATGGAGATACTGTTTTTTTGGATCTTTCAGAAAAGCTATTGGCTAAGCTCGAACGGCTTCAGAATGTAGCTATTAGATATATTTATGGACTGCGTAAGTTTGACCACATCACTGAGTTCCGTCATAAGTTAAATTGGCTTCCTATACGATCCAGAAGAAATTTACATATTCTATCACTTCTTTATAAAGTACTCTTTAATCCTTTAATTCCAATATATCTTAAGGAACGTTTCAACTTCTTGTCGGATGTTGGATGTGGCCGCCTAAGATCTTTAAATACATTAGATCTTGCCTTCCCTAAATGCTCCTCACTGACTTACTCGAGATCATTTAGCTTTCAAGGTGTAAAGCTGTGGAATGATTTACCTGTATCAATCCGCAAATCTCCTTCCCTATCAGCATTTAAGTCACAGACTAAAAAATATTTGTCTCAAGTCTGTTAAATTAAATTTAGCTTATTATCAATATTAAATTACATTTTAATCAATTCAAATAATCACTATTATCTATTATTTTATTCATTTATTTTCAACTTTAATCTATGTATAGTGTTTCGTTATTTTTATTTTTCTTCCTTCCTTTTTTTCCATCATTAATTTTGTTTTCTTTTCATTTTCTTTCTGTTACTCATAGGTTGGCTGGTAGAGATCCCTTTTAGGGATAAGTCCGCCTTTTGTTTATACAATAAAGATAAATAAATAAATAAAAAAAATAAATAAATAAGTATAATCCATTTTTTCAAGAGTCAGTAGTCAGGTCAATAAACTTAAATACTGTAAATAGCAAATTATGCAAAGTAACTAAATTATAATTTTAATTTTGTTTTAAATTAATCATGTTAGTTTTCTTATAACAAAAATTATAAAACGTTAGGACACGTTACTGTCTTATAAATATTTATAGGTATAAGTTAGATAATTAATAAAATTGATAATTCAATTCGTCTACATAAAATTGTTATGAAATAAAATGTTATTATTGCTTGCAGAAAAAAAATTGTCTCATATAAAATGTAACAAGATCCAAACCGCTAGAGCTCCTTGGATTCTTCGTAATCGTTGATTTATTATTAACCAGTGATGCGATTGATTTCAACAAACGCAGAGAAGTCTATCTCTTAAGTACTACAAACTTTATTTTACAACTAAGCACCAACACTAGCGCTGCATACATTCGCTAAGACAACGTAAAACAGAAATTATAACACAACTACTTTGCTATAATCCGCGTTGGTTAAGCGAATGCATGCAATGGTAAGTGTATGAAGCAGGCTAAATTCACGCACTTTACACATTTAGGACAAGTCACCACACGTATCCCAAGACGGCTCCACAATGCACACAAGCAATACACACAACCACCAATCGTAATGCACATTACGATTTTGTCGTGGAGCCTATCCTCCTGATGATGGTTAGATTTCGGGACGAAACGATTGTAGATATGTTGGTGTAAAATTATCTAATTCAGGCGTAAAACGATGCTAAAGTGCTCATCAACTTACAAGTGGTCCACGTAATCGTCGCGGCCCGCATCGAGTGGACTATGGCCCCCAGTGCTGCCCAATTAGTCCTAATTGTCAGCTAACCCACCACAAAATATGTACTGAGTAATGTATCGCGCACTCTTGAACTCCTTGGGTTTGTTTAACTAGTGTGATATAATTTATGAATTAAAATTATGGTAAATTGTATCCATAGTTTATGTATTGAAACCGGCTATACTCAAGTCTTACTATATCGGATGAGCCCGACTAATTTTTAACCCATTCAGAGCCCTTATTCGTGAGTTCTTACACGGCGTTATAGCGGTGGGATGTAGTGTGATAATACTCCAACTTCAAAGCTTTAGATAAATGCATATATAATTATTAACGTGTAAGTCTATCTATCTGCCTATTACAGGTAAACTGCTGGACCAATATTTATGTGATTTGACATAATCAAAGCTTAAAGACCTAGCTAACATATAAGATACAAAAATTTCCGTTTTTCTTTCGGGAAACTAAAAAAAAACATATGGTACATAATTCAGGGTATTCAAACACCAAAGTAGACACGAACGAAGTCGATCATAAGAAAAGAGCCTTTCATATTACTATACCCCTTGTACACACGAGAGTTTTTTTACCGTGCGTTAAAAATACGTCGAAATGGTTATCCAGGTATCTATTCAGACGACAGCGATTTTAAAACGCGACTTTTTATCGAGCAGTGTTCCATTTTATGCGATAGGCGTTGGCCGTTAAGCAGAATAGACCATACGAAACTTGTTATTACGCATATGCGGAGTTTCAACTCCTCGAATTACGTTAACATGAAAATAACGTACTTTATTTTTATTAATAAGTAAATATGCGATTTGATAAAAATAGGTTTACTAAATAATAATATTTTAAAATTATTTTAAGTTTGGTCATGATCAAACGACTGTTGAACATGAATGTGGATGAATATATGATAGAGAGAGGCCTAAAAGAGATGTGGTTGGTTTCTGTGAAGTATGACATGCATATAAAAAGACTAACGTTAGAGTTGACGAATGATTGGAGAGATTGGAAGATGGAACATGTTGTGCCGACAACACTTAAAGTGGGATAAGGGCAGGAGAATAAAAAAATTATAACATTGATATTATACCTTTATATTTATTCAATAAATAAGAATTGATTTCTCAAGAGTCAATCAATTTATTCTTTTTTAACAACTTATCAACTCTGCGCACAAATCTCGAATAACGTTAAATAGCGCTACCAATCTCCTCTCGGCAAATTTCCTCGCTACACCACTCCTCTCCGCACCGCACCTCACCCCGCCACAGCTATTCACCTCCCTATGCTACAACATCCGGTCTCCTCCTTTTCCTTCCGTTACATAATATAATTCGGTCATGATTCTATTTTAATGTTCTAGACTCCTAGAGTGTGTCATTTTATGTTAAATCTGACCATCCTTTCCCTGTCACAAAATATTTTAAGTTTGGGCATGATTCTTACTTTAATGTTCTAGAATGTGTCTTTTTATGCTAAATCTGACAAAGTATTTTAAACGATATATCAAAGAATTTACATATTACATTCGTGACGCAAATCGTAGTAAATTGCTTTGACTCATCGAGCACATACTTCATCTTATATACCTTGACTTATTAGCGATATTTATCTTTTAAATTCAACTTGTGTCACTCAAGTATTTTGTTATGAACTTTTATATACCCGACTATTTTTAATAGAGAGTTCAAAAATTTGAGAACCCTTTTCAACACTGCGGGTTTAAATAAAGTTTATTACTTAGATTTACGCGTAAAAAATACTTTTATTATTATGATATTTACTGTTCAAACATTTGACTAGTAAATTATTTGCCTAGAAATAAAGACAACTTGCATGTCTTGTTGAGTATTTCATCTCTCATAATTAAACCTTTACGAACAGTTGTGGGTTGTAGATTTTGTAGTGGTTAGTGGCGCGCGATATTATCAATGAAACCACACGCACTAGTTTCACTACGTTTATTTTAATATATATAGAATTAAATTGAACGAATAACTTAAGACAATATTTATGGGAATATTAATAAAGATACAGAAGTGTTTGCGAGGGACAAACCCAGAGCTGACTGTCTGGACATCTGCTGATCGGTAACAGCCTGCGTGTCATACTAAGAGTTCGCAGGAGCAGTTTTCTATAAAGTTATGTATAAGAGTTTATGTGGTCAATTTATATTTACAATTTATTAAAGGCTTTTCGGTGGAGATTGAAGAAGGAAAACATTGTTAATATATAGATACCGGCTATACTCACGTCTAATTTTGTCGTATTAGCCCGACTAGTTTCGAACCCGTCCGGGGCACTTATTCATGAGCTCTTTAGACGACGTTATCGCGGTGGGTTGTTATTATAACGTGACGAAACTAGTCGAGCAAATCCGATAAAATTAGACGTGAGTATAGCCGGTATCTATATATTAACTATGAATACTACTCACGATAGTTTAAATTAAAAAAAGGAAAACATTGTAATGAAACGTGTATATCTCAGGAGAATTCTTGAATTATATATGTAAATCTAGTGTAGACCTGTACCCAGCAGTGGGATATTACAGCTTGTTACTTAGCTCTATGAACATTAAGTTGTAATTAGCGAATATTTAAACGAATTTAACGGTATTAACATATTATATGTTTAAATTGCAATTTAAATTATCTTTATTTTAAACCTCACACGACGTTGATAAACAAGGGTTACACAGAAACTTATACAAATGTCTTTTAATGGTGAAATGACAGTGAATTATTATCATAATATCTTCGACTGATGCTTTCATATCGCTGTACGGTGGTCAGCACAAGTATACTGATAAAGTATATAATATTAAAACCTTTTATACCAACGGTAAATATATCTGTATATTTTTTGGAACGTTTACGCCAAGGCGCTAAAGTGATCGTTAGAGGGCTTTGCTTTGCTATTGGTACTAAAGTGACCTAATTAAAAAAAATATTTTGTGGTCAATTGCAATAAAGCGTAGCGCAGCGCCTGCAAAACCCTTGAGTGTTATAGAGTCTCACCACCAGGGAGAGCAAGAAAACACTAGTTGTTTTAATAGTTCAAAGCGTCTGTCAAAGAAAGCAACAAAATTATTATTAAAATAAATAATTCAATGAGCTATGATAGACAACGGTGAGACGGTGCGACTCTTTCGAGGGGAACACAAGTTCGAACCCGGGCAGGCACCAATGAGTTTTCCTATTAAAACTCATGTGTCTAATTGATAATTGCAATTTATCACACGCTTTTCGGGGAAGGATAACATCGTGAGGAAACCTGCATATCTCTAGAGAATTTTGGAGATATGTGTAACCTGCCAATACGCATTGGAGCAGCGTGGTAGGCTTTAGCTCGAACCCTTCTCTCCAGAAACGGAGAGAAGAGGCCTATGTCCCAGCAGTGGGATTGTAACAGGCCGCTTTACTTTTATACTTTACTTTACTTTAGATTTTATACTTTACTTTACTATAAAATCAGACAGAGTTAAGGCTCTCAAATTATTTAACCACGACCATAACCAAACAACCAATACTTTTCATAATAATTTATTTTTATTCCTAGTTACTAAGTATTTATTATACACGAGGCATAAGAGCGTGGTTTACTTACATGAATTAATTTACGCAGTAAGAATGTTACAATTTAATTTATATTTTGTTCACAACTTAATAATACCTGAATCAACTAAACATTGTATATGTTGCTTTTAACAGGGTGAAGAGAACACTCCGAGTGTATAAGTGCTATGATTAGTATGGCCATCTATATTTATTATAAAACAAAGTCCCCAAAAGCTGGTTGTCGGTATGTGATTGATTTTCTCCAAATCTACTGAACGGATTTTTTTAGTATTACTAAATGGTAGTACAATTTACCGAAGGGCTTAGCATAATAGTATATTACCGTCTTATTTCTATTGTATTAACGAGGTCGCGCGGCTGTAAAAAATTCTTCTGTTGGGAACTTTACTCAAGTGCGCTCCGTTAACTAGTAAACATACGCTAAATTAATGTACTAAATAATTGTAGATCTTCAAAAATCCTACAAATAAGTCCGTGAGAGCATGTTTGTATCTCTTATGGTTAATTCATAATAACTACTTTTATGTTTAAAATTGAGGGAAAAATTTTGTGACACACTGATTTCTACTCGAGAAAAGCCGCTTGCACAGCTAGTAAGTTATAAAGCATATGCATACTAATATATTAAATACAAAAGTCTGTCTGTTATGCTTTCACAGCTAATCCGCTGGGCCTTCATGATGTAATGCTAAAGCACGGTTCCATGTTTGGCTAGGCGAGAAAAGGGAAGGTTGTTTAGTCCGTGCAAGTCGGACACTCCTCACCAGTACGCGCTGGTGAGCGTCCGTAAGGGATTTTTCCTCCCCAACGAAAAAAACAGCTAATCTGCTGAACCAATATTGATGAAATTTGGTATCAGTCAATCTTATATACCGGGGGCAAAAGGTAGTACAAAAAAAAACATTTGTTTTTCGAGAATACCGAAAACATATTGTTATAATTGAGGGTATTAAACGCTTACTGTTTAAACAGAAACATTACAGTAATTATGTTAACATCTATATGTACATATCTGTGGCAATGTAACTTCATGGTATAATCCAGAGATTGCCTTCAAAAGATCGCTGCCTTGTGAAAAGGACCTCTAAATATGTCTTTACTTTTTTCGGTGCCAATATTTTTTTCTAATATAATAAAGGCCTTTTTAAAAGCAAGAATTTCACGAAGCTATTATTTATGAAATTTCGATATTATAACCAGAAATGTATTAGTACATGCGGTAAATCAATCTATTAGCATATAGAAAAAACATTAATTTGCTATAATTTGCGATAACCAGAAAATTTTTATGACACTGCACGGGCTTTTTAAGTATGTGAAAGAAGAAACATTTGAAAAATCTGAGTCATAAAGGCAAATAAGCCTTAGAAAAAACCGTCAATATTCAAAATTTGAATTTAGAATAAAAGCTATTTTTTAACATTATTCATGGACATACTAGTTATTTACCCATTGGATATTTTCTTTCAATATAGACATCTATTTCATTTACGCAAATGAGATTGCGAAATATTTCATAAGTTTGTACTAAATTAATATAAAGGTACTGTTCAAACCTAGTGGTCAAACAGTTAAGGTTCCACGGATCTTTCGAATTCTTGTAAAAATAATTCATAAAAAAAATTTAATTCATAAAAAACTTAGTTACAAGTGCGATTACGGTGAAAAATTAAATAGTAATGTAATTTTCATGTACTGAGAAGATGACTGGAATGTGTGTAACGATGTGTGATCGTAAACCTTAGGAGTATAATAATTCTGTTTATGTGTCACGTTCATTAATAACAGAAGCACGACTTAAACTGATAGCACGTCATACATAGATTAAAATTATAATATTAAGAAAATAATAAAGAAGACAAAATAGCGGTATATGTATATTACGTCGAAGAAGAAGGATGTTCTCACAAAAATAGGTTCAAATCCGTTTATAACTTTCATCATCATTCTCCTACTCTTATCTGTAGGCCTACCATGAACTTTTAGAAAACGATTCAATTCAAAGTCAGTACCTAAATTCAACCGCTATATCTTTTCGTATCATGGATTGCATTTGGGTAGAAATGTTTGAAAAACTCTGTCTCTTTTAATCAAATGTTTTAGGAGGCATTCCGAACGGTTATTCGGTAACGACTTAAAGTGTGCGTCTTTAAGACGTCATGGTATGAAAAGCAAAACAATTTAGTTTATGTCTTCAATTGAGTCGCAATAAGAGTTCATGGTAGGCCTGCTGAGCTCTGAGGTTGGAACTATACTTTTTAATCTTCTATTGTCTTTTAATATTGGACAACTCTGGCGATACTCATGTTGTATCCATATAATACTTCATATCCATTAATTATCCATCCACATACGTATTTAAAACTCTTTAAGTCACAGGATTTTCATTCTATACCTACATAACTCTCTATATATATACATTTATAATTTTATATATAAATTGTTCTTATTAATTATTATGTGGATGCAATCAGCGGTAAAGTAATAACATAGAGTTTTATTACTACAGTATGGAGTCAGCCTTACTTTCTGTCTCTCTTTTTTATATGTGATTAGACAAAGATAAGTATACGAGTTTGAACCTCGAACCCGTATACTTATGTTGTGAACCTCGCATTTACCATGCTGTCTATGACTCCCTTACTCTAGTATGATAAATAGCTCTATGGGTATTAATTGATTTTTACTTTCTTTATTTAACTTAAATTTAAGATCATTTTCTATGCTGCTTATATGAAATACACTGTTTTCAAATTCCATTCACTTCACGATGCTATCGACTCGTGAAGAACGACCTAAATTCTCATTTTCGCAAACATTTCGCTACTATTGGCGTGTGTGACATCGATTCCGCCACTTTAGGTTTATGTTATATAATGAACGGTTATTTTGTTATCGCGATATATTATCAGTTGACCTAAAGTGAATTTGTATTTTTTTGGTCATCGCTTGAGTTTGTTTTATCTACTTAATTATTGAAATTTTAAACTGTTTGTTAGAAGGACCTTGCGTGGTTGGTTTTATTTTTCCGATTCAAAATTTATCTAAACAGAAGTAACAATAGAATTATTTGAAACAATACTTCAGTACTTTCATATCAATGAAAACAATATTTCAGTAAAAACCGTACGGATTTTTGTTCAGTAAATTTTGAGAAAATCGATCACATACGGACAAACTTTAGTTTGTCTGTATGTGATCGAAAGAAGATTTTCTCAAAAGAAGACTGTTTCATAATATATATACATATATATATATATATATATATATATATATATATATATATATATATATATATATAGATACAAATATTAGAATATAAATTTTATAACATCAGTAGAAATTCCATTTACCTAATTATACATAGGAATTCATTATATGACACATGAAGTGAAATATGCACAACATTGATTGTAAACATATGACGTAAATAACGCACAAGTAAGCAAGCAATGAGTTATTTATAAAAATTAAAATTATGCAGGATTTTTTAATATTGAGCGTCCTCTTTCTCTAGGGCCATAGTTTTCACTATCTATCGTAAGTACGTAAACGACGACCGCGAACCGCTTTCTGTTCGTACCATGAAGTGCGAATTGCATTGGAGTCGTAATGTTTGAAAAGGATAACGTTATATGAACTATAGATAATTCTGTCTCTTTTACTCATATGTTCTTAGGACGAATTCCGAACGCTCATTCGGCAACGACTTAAAGTGTGCGTCTTTATGACGTCATGGTATAAAAAAGCAAAACAATTGACTGGCCCGTTGGCGCAGTGGGGATGACCCCTGCCTAAAGCTCCGCGGGTCGCGGGTTCGATTCCCGCCGAGAGCCAACATTTTCTATAAACAATTTGTTGGTTCTTCGAGCCTGAGTGTGTATTTGTATTTAAGTATGTATTTAAACTAATATATGTAGTATATCTACCAGTTGTCCGTCACCCATAACACAAGTATTAAGTTACTTACTTTGGGGACGGACGACCGTGTGTGTAAATGTCCCATATATATTTATTTGTTATTTTATTTATTTATTGTTTATGTGATTATGTGTTTAATTGCGAATTATGTTGTATTTGTTATGTAAAATAATTAATAATATTTACAAATATTATTTAACTAGCTTATACCCGCGACTTCGTTCGCGTGGACTGTAGTCCTGGAATAAACAGTAGCTTCTGTCGCGTTCCAACCCTTCCAATATCTCTGTCACAAAAATCAGATCGATCCGGGGGTTTCAATTGCATTTCATTTTGCAATTAATCCGCTACTCGAAACTTCCACATTAAATTTGGTTTCCTTCATTGTATTTCTGCTAATTATCAAAGATATTTCATTTGCTCTGAAAAACATTTTAACAAAGCCATAAAAACATTGAAAAACCTCTCTTAATGAGCAGCAGCATCTTTCGGTGTATCTATTAATATGAGACTCCATGTGATCTCCTGATTCAATAAGAAAACATGACCATTTCAAAAATCAAAACGTTCATTTAATAACTTTTTAGTATAATCATCACTTTTTATATAAAATAATTCTCTTGAACTAATTCGATCGAATTTCGATTCGAACTAATCGATGAAATTTGGCACAATTAATACTTATACGACGGCATAACATATAGGTTTTAGAATGACATTATAAAACGCCATCGTTATCAACATAAAAATTTTTATTCACAATGCGTCAAAGTTTAATAAGACAGAGAGAGGACCTATGTCCCGTAGGATAGTAACAGGCCGTTTAGTGATCGTCTAAGTCTGCCTTGTAGGAGAACATAACCCCCATAGAAAGACGCCGAGTTGAGAAGTTAAAGTCTCTATGAACAAGATTTGATGGATTTGATTCGGTTGGAATGGTTCATATTACAAGCTAATCGTAGTTATAATGGCGGGGCTAGAGGTAACAAATTCTGACAAATCGTAACTGACCATTTGTGGTTAGTTATGATCATAGAACTCACTTAATTTCATATCAACTCAATAGCCCGGAATTCGCTTACGATTAATATTTTCTGCAATAGAATGCAATCGATAAAGTCCTTATTTTTTTATTTTTTTTTATAAAACTTTATTGCACATGCTAACAATAACACAGATACACCAGACGAGATAAACATAATAGAGAAATTTTACATTTTACATTTTAATGTAAAATTTAGCCTTATTGCTATGAGCAATCTCTTACAGGCAACCTTTTTAAAGCACCTATTTGCAGGAGTGTGGGATGGCGCATAAACAATATTAGTATACTTACATATACTAAATACGAATATACTTAAATAATCATAAAAATAAAAGCAAATAAATCGAGCAATAAAAATATTACAAGCAATACAATACCCTCCCCGGAGGGTATTGGTGGGGGTTATTGGAGGGTATTGGTGGGGGTGCATGTGGTGACTGGTCCTGCATGTATAAGGTGCGTAGATTTTGCCTGCTTCATACACATTGGCTTTGCATGCATTCACTTAACCCGTGCGGATTATAGCAAAGTAGTTAGTTCTGTTGTATTGCTTGTAATATGGAATTCCGCAAAGTAACGCCTGCTTCTATAAATCAATAAAAATATACTACTTATACATAAATAAGATAAATATTATAAATATACATGCATACACTACTAGATTAATATAAGTTGTAATGACAAATAATGATTATATAAGCGAGTTTTAAAAATCGACAGTGACTTCGAATGACGAATATCACGGGGAAGGTTATTCCACAGTTTAAGAGATGTAGCCGTAAAAGAGTTAGCGAAAAATCGCGTACCACAAGTAGGAGTTTTAAGCCTATTATCAGTACGTGATCGAAGGCTAAGAAGATGATCTGCGTTAGAGCCAAAGAAAGAGAAACGTTGTTTGCGATAAGACGGAGTTAGAGGATTATACAGGATGGAGTATAGAAGGGAAAGCATGTGCAAGTTACGGCGTTATCTAATAGGGAGCGAAGAGTCCTTAATGCCTAACGGTAAATTTACCATATCTGTATAATATAACACGATAACTTGTCGATCGTTTCTAACTGTAAACATTTAACCATAATAATATCATATGAAGGTGTTTTTAATAATTATTATAAGTAATTTATTAATAGTTGACGTTAATGACAGTTTTGAGTCGAGTTTGAGATAGTGAGTCAGGGAAACCTTTGAATGCGTAGAAGTTGTTTGTTCTTACAATTCTCAATGGAATTTTACGTCACTGAAATCAGTTTTCTTTGAATTTCAAGTACTAAATGGATATTTATTTATTTATTTATTCATTACATGTACACTTACAGCTAAAACCAAAACGCATACATGATAGATATACATGATATGTAAATTGATAATTATTATAAATTATCTAAATTTAACTTGAATCAGTTTTGGATGGATAAATGTGCATTTGCACTTCCACAGCTAGTTAGTATATAATTGGACATTAATTTCGGTGAAATACCATTAATATGAAAAAACCCCAACTAGTATATATTTAAGCTGTCCAGCCACGCGTTGCTGTGGTGGCTCAGTCTGGTTTCGAATTCCCCTTGAAACAAATCTTAACAGTTTTAAAAAAATGTTCTGATTGCCACCAAATACACTACAGAATCATCCGCTGGGTTCTTCTACCTCAAGATTATCATCTGAAAACTTCATTAAAATCGGTCCAGCCGTTTCGGAGTCTATAAAGGATATAAAGACAAACATTCATTTTCATATATTGGATCATATAATTTTGTAATGATTTTTTATTTATTTAGTGTATTCATAAAATATTTTATAATAAATAGGATACTAAAAACTAATTTTATTATATTAATACACATTCAGAATGTTTATGGTTCAGCTTGGAATACCGCAGTTTAGGTTTATGCCTTGCGGAAGTCTGGCGTAGAACAAATGATCCATAAAGTAAATTTAAGTTAGAAAAATATCTTTGGGTGGTCTAACACCGCAGAACACTGCACTGAGTTTAAAAGAAATCCGTGAATGTTAGTTTTAGGGAGCTTTATCTGTATTTATACCTACACGGAGGATAAAATAAATTCCAAACGTAAACCATGCGTACCAACAATTTATGTCGTCGCCGACAAAATAAAGCTCGAAATAAAATTCGAACCAAAGCAAAGTGGTAACCCATTTTGACGTCACAACACGAAATTTTTATTTTCTTTTATGTAGTCATTATTCAATAACTAAGTGGTTAACGTCATGAATAAATGGTTTTCTTCCCTTCTTTTAAGCTTCATGTCCCTATTGTTAACCTTTAAAGGGTTCCTCATCAGTAGCTAATCCTGGCAGTCATCAGGTTACACTTATCATAAACATGTTTTGTCGGATATCCGGAAGTGGTAATTTAACTTGCAAGATTCCATCACAGACAAACATACATACAAAGCAAGTTAAATAAGAGCTTTAAAGACTCAGATGACTCCAATTTAACGACATTAACGCTATACGCTTTTTCTAATACAAATTCAAGCGAAACTTGTAACCGAATCATCATGAGGTGTTACATTGAAATCGATGTATTTTAAATCAAAGTTACCATAACAATAATAAGGATACTTCTTGCAACGACAATTCTCAATGAGGGTACAAAATGTGTAACTTGCGTGATGCAAATCAGGTTTGCAGTGTATAGGAGATATAGATCTAAAAATTGTGTAAGTTGTAGAGTTATTAAAATCAGAGTAGCAGAGCCATAGGCAGGCCTGTAAGTGACATGACACTATAAGTAATGAGAGGGAATGTGAAACTCGTATACTTCATCTTTGTCTAATCACACATGAAAAAGAAAGATAGATCACCCTACCTTTCCCTTTATATGGCACATTTTAGGCTCGCTTCTCAGCTGTAGTATATAACTCTATAAAAAAAACTTTTGCTTTAAATTTTTGTTGCATTATCTATGCAAATTTTAAATGACAAATAAATTAATGAAACAATTATGTAATCACTTGGTAGAACTTAATGTGAATTAAATTTTTACTTTGCGGCCCTTAATGAAAATGCTGTTAGAATACTGTTAATTGATAATTGCTTATTAATACACTCTCATCAGATCAAAAAAAGTGCAGAGCAATGTCATATTCGTAGGCACAAAATTGTTATTTCTAAAACAATAGATTTCCGCGTCTTTAATTTCACGCCCATTTCGATCCTTGGGACACTGTGAAGCCATTGATAAGGAAATGTTCAATTCTGGCCTTGTTTTAATAAAAAAAAACACCGTTAAATTGAGGCGAACAATCATTTCTTTCGGTCTCCTTATAATTGTGGAAAAAAAGGTTGACTGCTTTTCAGCTCGCCCTTAATTTGTATCATTCCGTATAATTTATTATTTTTCTTTAGATTTTTGAAACAAAGCGAGATCATTAGCCTCGTATTTTTTATTTAATGAGCAGTCTATCAATTTTCCTTCTATAAACTTCTACAGCTATGGTCATGAGGTTGAAATGTTCATCCTCCTGCCCTTATCCCACCCACTCTAAGTGAGTAATGAGAGTGGGCTATTCTACTCAGCCGGATACCACACGGCGGGTCGACTTACCTTAGTCGCCTTTTAAGATAGCTCGGTAAGAAATGAGGGTGGTTTATTCTACTCAATCCGATACCACACGGCGGGACGACTTACCCTAGTCGCCTTTTACGACACCCCGATAAGAAATGAGGGTGATCTATTCTACTCAGCCGGACACCACACGGCAGATGTTGAAATGTTATTCAAACGAAAATTATAACATGCCTTAATAGCAGCATGGCCGATGATTTTTTATTTGATTTAAACTTAATAGAACAATCCCAAGAATATCTTTATTAATAAAATTAATGATTTCGAAATTAGATTTTCGTTTTTTTATTTCTTGATACACAAAATATAAATTAGATAGTGTATTTCTTTGTGTATCCTAAGTGTGTATACTAAACATGTAGTGAAAATGTGAAATAAACACTGGTATAAAATTATTTTGAACACACGAGAATTTGTATATAAGGTAAATGCAGGTAGTTTAATATAACATTACATAATTGAAAAATTGTATGGATAGATTTATGGATTGTATGGATTTATTTGAAACTTCAGCTTTTATGTTGTAAAATATAATTGAAACTCACAGTAATAAAGCAGGTACTTTATATAAAAGAACATGTGTAGTTCAAAAATTTTTAGTAAACATAAAAATTATTTACTACATACAGTGTTTTCTATGTTAGGGATATCTAAGATGGGATGGTTAGTATTTTTTTGGTTTGGTTTTTTATACCATTGTCTGCTTAGACATGTGTATATACATACTAGGGGATGTATGCCTAAATAATATAAAAAAACTTACCAAATTTCACAGTAAACAATCCAATGTTATTAAACCTCTGTATCAGTTAAAATATAACGTTTGAATTCTTTGAACACACTTATTAATGTATAGTATAAAGCTGTTATTACAATGATACGCAATACATATTTTAATGTCTCAGTCATCACAAGAAATTATTCACTTCCCACTATTTATTTACGAGAAATATTTTCGCGCCAACGTATTATCAGCACGTACGTGCTTCGTCATTGATCGTTGATTGGAGACTGTCATAAAAACTGACAACATCGTGGAACGCGGTACATCAGGCGCACACGCATTGTACGGATCGAGTGAGCGGGACGGATGACTCATTCTTTCAATGCCGGCTGCGTCATTCATAATTATCTTCACAATATAATTTGTATCTTATTTCAGGGGCTTAAAGTTTAAAATTGCATAATGCATTAACTTAGAACGACATTTTTATTTAAACGATTTTAAACTTTATTTAAGACCGCTATGGTTCATTGCTGATAGCAAAGTATACCTGATTTCCAAGTTTGGATCTTACAATGAATGCCGCGAAATGACCACTTGTGCATGCAAATGTTTAAGCTATTGGTAATTGGAAACTTTTTTGGTATTTGTAGGTATAATATTTTAGTGTCATCCTATTACAAATGTATTGTCATCTATATTTTTTATATACTTGGCATTGTTTTTGCAGACGTATAAGGATGTATAAAATGTTCAAGTAGTTGGTATTCAAAAGCATTTTTTTTATATTTTATAAGTCAACAATTTTATTTTTTCACCAGTACTCCACTACACCTCGGCCTAAGCTGTTATCCGGCGATTAGGCACCCTTAGGACGACGTTCCCTGATGCTATTAGAGCTTCTGTGCTCTATGTTTATTTTCGACGATGCATCTGCGCTCGCCCGTCGTATAAAGTAGGGCTGGCCATAGCTATAGACAGTAATAAAAATTTTCATAGTTATAATATACTTTATTCTAATGAGCTGCCTATAAATTAACAGATGTCGGTACGTACATGTGCTATACTTTTGTCTTTTCTAATGAGTTTTGTTAAAACAAGTGTATCCCATTAATTGTCCTTTATTGCCGTTCCAAATTCATAATTTTTATCTATGACGCACTTCCCTTTCCGATGAAATAAGGTATTCTATAATGCATGTGACTTAATTTAATCTCTTGGGAAAATGTGTTTTTACATGTACTCCTAAGAAAAATATTAATTTTGAAATAGAAATATTGACAAAACTAGGTATATTAAGTAATATTTGATAACAGTTATATTATATCATGTTACAGATATTATATTTTTTTCTTCTGATAAAGTATATTTTATTAATACTATAAATTCAGAAAGTAAGTAAGTACATCGTAGGCTTCGTTTGTAGGATTCGGTATACATCAATACATATAATAAAATCGTTGAGATGTCAAATCTGTACATTTAATATTTAAAAAAAAAAATTAGTGTAGTCGTCTCAAAATACGTTCCTAAACATGAAACAATAGTTTTTAAAATTTTTGTCGGTTTATCTGTTTGTCTGTTTGTCGGTTTGTCTGTATGTCTGTGCGTTTGTTCCCGCTAATCTCAGAAACCGCTGATCCGATTCGGACGCGGTTTTCACTAATATATAGTCAGAAGTCTCACTTAACATATAGGATATGTTTTATTTCAATCGGTCAGCAAATAAAAAAGATGTGTCAATTTTAAGGTGAAAGGTCGTATACTTTAATACTGGTACTTGCATTTTTAACGTTTTTCTCTGTTCCTGGAGCAATCTTTCTTACTGAATTTCATATGTTACCATGGCTAGGAGAATCACACATCTTTTTATGAGAATTAGGCTGGTCTGAAGCTGATTGTTTTGAAGAATTTTACATTTTAATTCCAGTTTTTAGGGCATTGTGCGTTTGTTTCCGCTTATATCAGAAACCGCTGATACGATTTGGACGCGGTTTTAACTAATGTGTAGTAGGAAGTTTCACTTAAGATATAGGGTATGTTTTATTTTAATCGGTCAGCGAATAAAAAAGATATGTTTATTTTAAGCTGAAAGATCGTATACTATGATATATAAGCTGTGATAGCCCAGCGGTGAGACCGTGCGACTCTTTCGAGGTGTTCGCCAGTTCCCGGGTTCAAAGTGCCTAATTGATAATTAAAATTTATCACACACCGTTCGGTGAAGGAACACGTCGTGAGGAAACCTGCATATCTCTAAAGAATTGTGGGGATATGTGTAACTTACCAATCCGCATTGGAGCAGCGTGGTAGGTCTTAGCTCCAACACGTCTCCTCAGAAACGGAGAGAGGAGGCCTTATGCCCAGTAGTGGGATTGTAATGGGCTATTACTTTACTACTTTACTTTATACTATTTATACAGGTACTTGCATTTTTTCCGTCTTTCGCCGTTCCTGAAGCAATCTTACCTGATAGATTACGTATATTACCATGGCTAAGAGAAGCATAAATCTTTTTATGACAATTAGGCCGGACTGAAGCTGACGTTATTGAAGAATTTCACATTTTTATTAGTTTTTTTGGCAATGTGTGTTTGTTTCTGCTAATCTCAGAAGTCGCTGAAACGATTTGGACACTTTTTAAACTAATATGTAGTAGAAAGCATCATTTTTTTAGTTCCATTGGTCAGCAAATAAAAAAAATGTCAACTTTAAGTTGGAAGGTCGTTTACAATTATAATGGTACTTGCATTTTTTCCGTTTTCCGTCATTTTTTAAGAGAATTATGAGAACACGGCCGGTCTGGAGCTGTTTTTTTTATAAGAATATCACATTTTATATTCATCGTTAGTAATCATTGTTAATGGACGGTGAATATTTGTATGAAACTTTTTATTTCTTGAAGGCATTTACTTGAAATTCTGGATGATAAGTAACAATATAGGTATTAAGAACGTACAGTAGAAGAACAAAATATAAGATATTTTTTAAGCAATTTCTGCTTCAAGGTGGTGAAATATAGAATGGAATACTAGACGCTTAAATCAAAATAAATGTAAGGGGATCATTTGTATGGAGCTTTAAATTTTAATGTTTTTTTAAAATGTGTTATTATTTCTGTAGGGAAAGAAATGGCCTGATACTATCTCCTATTCTGCGCAAAGTCTCGGAGCTGTCTCCTTTAAAACGGTGACTGAAGCCTATATGCTATACCATGCGGATTGATAGGTTCGACATATTCCAGAAATTGTCCAGGGATATGTAGATATTTATTTCTTCATTTTGTCCATGTTTCACGAAACAGTACATGATGAATTTTAAGTATCAATTAAATAAATCCTTACTAATATTCTGTCTGTCTGTCTGTATGTTACGTTTTCAATCGGCCAATCCGTTGAACCAATATCGATGAAATTTGCCACAATTATTCCTTATATACTGGGGTAATGTTACCCCTATATGTATAGGCTATAGAAATTGTGTTAACTCAACATGTATAGGATGACATTAAAAACGCTATCTATCATCAATATAATAATAAGTTTTTTTTCACAATTTATCAAATTAAGTTTAAATTTAATTATTAATTAAGTTTATAAATATTAACGGCCTGGAATCGAGTCCTTTAAGGCAAAGTCAAATCGGAAAATAAAATAGGTTGTATTTCAGAGGTTAATGATGTTTGGCTTACGTCGAAAGAGTTATTGTAGGAAAGTTTTTAAAATAAAATTTAGAAATCAAAATATTGTTTATTGTTTACTGAATAAAATTAACTTAGCTATTACAAAGAATAATAAATGTAAGTAATACGCGCTATTTCCTAAATTAAATAAACTATGCTTTCGAAAATACGTTCTCTCTGTCATCCCGAAATGTTACAGCCGATTGTGAGTATCATACAGAAATACAAACCTCGAAAAAATTATCTTAATATGAATAGCATTTCAATGTGCTGTCATTATCTGGAGTCTAGATCTTCAAAAAGTTTAACTCAGCATGCATCCGAAGAATACAGCAGATTGTGATCAACACACTCAATGCCAACTTCGGAGATATTCACTCAATATAAAGAGTAATTAACTGTGTGTCATCGTTGTCGTTCAAAGTTTAAAGCTTAAAAACGGCAAAATCGATAAAATTTGGCACAATTAATGATTACACATCGGGGTATAGGCTATAGAAATCCTGTTAATTCAACAGGAATAGGATGACATTTAAAACGCCATCTATTATCATCCTATCAATTTTTTTTATTCACTGTGTTTGATACACACAGGCGAGTCAAATCTGTAATTAAAAGGAGGTTCTTTATCTTTATTGTTTAGTTTACGTCGAAAGAGTTATTTTAGGAAGAGTTTTTATAAATCTTGGTTTTTGTGTGCAGGATAATTTTAAATTATCTCTTACAATGTATAACAAATGTAAGTAATAGGTGCTATTTATTAAAATAAATAAACTATGCTTTGGAAAACACGATAAATTTCTTTGTCCTCCCGAAATGTTACAGTCGATTGTGAGTATCATACAGAAATGCAAATTTCGAAAATATTCTCTCAATATGAATAGCGTTTCATTGCAGATCGCTGTCATTATTTGGAGTCTTAATCTTCCAAAAGATCAGCTCAACCTGCATCCGAAGACTACATCAGATTGTGATCAACACACTCAACTGCGTACCTCGGAGACATTCACTTGATATAACGAGCAATTAAATGCATATCACCGTTGTCATTGAAAGTTTAAAGCTTCAAAAACGGTATAACAGCGTAAAGCAAGACTCATAGCAGTCCGTGATCATCACACCGATATGCAGGGCTTCGGAAACGTTCGTGCAAAATGAGGGGTAGTTAAGTGCGAATCGCATTCACCATTCGCTTTTAAAGACAGTTTTTGCTTACACTAAATTAGCACACGTGTTTTTTTATTTAAAAGGGTCTGTCTACAAAGACAAGATTCAAGCTTAAAGATTGAACAAAAAGTACAATGATTCAAGTAACTTAATTTTACTCACATAGGGAGTGCAATTCCAAAAATGATTCACGACATATCGTATTATTTATGAAAGTAAAGTAATGGTAATGTCATCCTATTTCTGTTGCATTAACATGATTTCTATAGCTTTACCCGGTGTATAAGCATTTATTGTACCAAATTTCATTTTTATTGGCTCAGCTGATTCGGCGTGAAAACGTAACAGACAGGCGGATTTTCGCATTTACTTTTAATTATAACTTACATCAATTTTACATTTAAATAGCTCAGCTTCCTTATTTTATGCTATTACTGTTAAATTAACAGGACTTGTAGAACTTATATAGCCTATAAGTTACCCTGATGTATAAGCATTAATTGTGCCAAATTTTATCGATGTTGGTTTAAGAGAAGTATTTTATATAAAAAGTAAAGATTATACTAAGAAGATATTAAACGAATTTTTAGAATTTTTGTGCAAATTTATATATCATGTTTTTAATTTAATCAGTAGGCCCAATGGAGTCTCACATTGACAGATAAACTGAAAGAACTGCTGCCCAATAAGAAGTTTTACAAATTTCTTATGGTTTTGTTCGAATCTTTCCAGTGCAAATTAATATCTTTGATAAATAACAGTAATGGCATCAGTGAAATTAAATTTAAAATGGAGTAGTAGATAGTAGTAGTATTCGAGTAGCGTAATAATTGTCATAGGAACTGCTATTTAACCCCCGGATCGATTAGATTTTTGTGATGAAGATATTTGCAAAGTTGGATACGGATAAAAGCTATTGAGTATTACAGAACTACGGTCCACGCGGACGAAGTCGCGGGTAAAAGCTAGTTTTTATAATAAAATTCCACAAACTGTTTTGGACTTGTCTTTACACAACTTCAAAAAAGCAATTAAAATACTATTTCATAAAGCTTATTATACTGTTGAGGACTATGTTAATGATAAGAAAGCTTGAAATTAAATTGCGACCAGCTACGTACTTGATTATATTGTAATTTTTTGAGATTTTGTCGTGGAGTGAGTGTCCTGATGATACTTCGGTTGCGGGGCGAAACGATTGTTGAGTTTGGGATAGTGAAAGTGTGGTGCTTGTGCTTGTGTATTGTGGAAGTGGTGGAGGTTTGTGCATGTGTTTTACGAATCCTGCACATATCGGGTATGAAAATACGTATAGTCCACTATACATTTAACACTATATATATTTTCTATTTACTGTATCGCGGATTATAGAAAAATAATGTTATTATTACTTTTGTAATTTTTGTTTGTTAACAATTACAAATACAATATTGTAATATTTATTTTTGAAAAGAGTGACCACCGAGTTTCTTTTTGGTTCTTCTCGGTAAGAGCACCTTTTCAAACCAGTCGTAGCTTCATTTTAATTTTAATTTTACGATTCAAAAGTGCTCGTAAGTGCCTAATTGAATAAAGAATCATTTGAATTTGAATCGAAACCTATTTGGAGAATGCTTACTTTGGGACGTCAAGTTAGTTTTTTTACGCCATAATGTTTTGATGATGTTTTGGCGCACAGAATGTGTCGTAAATTATTAGCCTATTAGATAAATATTGTTAACAACGTACTTGGAAAATTTGTTAACTTCCTAAAGGAAATAGATTTGTTTTAGACTAATGGTACAATAAATTAGTGAGTTTTTAATTACACATAACCATCTTTAATTTAATTCTATAATTTAAAAGGAATGTTAATCTATAAACGTCGCCGTTTGGTATCCGGCTGAGTAGAATAGACTACCCTCATTTCTTACCGAGGTGTCGTAAAAGGCGACTAAGGTAAGTTGGCGTCAGGCAGGCGGCCGGTCGTATAATACGTAACCAAATCATGTTACAACATGTTTAATACATGAGCCGACCCCACTTAGAGTGGGATAAGGGCAGGAGAATGATGAATGATGATGATAAACGCTGTTAAAGTGTATATTATGAAATATTTAGTATCAAGTGAGAGTTTGTACATGTATGAGTTGCAACATGTATGTGTACATAGGGACATGTGTAGCAAAGTACGAAACCGAATGACAACAAAGGTAACGATAACATTCGCCAACGTCATAGCGAATACTTTTTGGATCTATTTATATTTTTATATTTTTATATTTTTACTATAAAATAAATTATTGTTACCTAACATTCTAGTCAATTACCATAAATCGCACAACATAAATAAATATAAATATAAATATATATGGGACACTTACACACACGGTCGTTCATCCCCAAAGTAAGTAATTTAATACTTGTGTATGGGTGACGGACAATTGGTAAATACATATATAGTTTTAAATACATACTTAAAAACAAATACACATCCAGGCTCGAAGAACCAACATTTTTTTTATAGAACATATTGGCCCTAGGCGAGAATCGAACCCGCGACCCGCGGAGCTGAAGGTATGGGTCACTACACACTGCGCCAACAGGCCAGTCAAACATAAGTACTCTAGTATAATTAAGTACTTGGTTTAATGTTTTAATCACAAATACTTAACTGCCTAAAGGTTTAAGCGTTGGACAAAAGCGTATTGCTAGTAGACGTATGGCTAGGATATTTAGTCGCTGGATATGTATATGGCTTTTAACTGATTGTTCAGCAGGAGATTGAAAACCCCTTTTGACATCGGCAATCATGGGATATGTGGGTGAAACAGTGTCACAGAGATAACATGTTGTAAGGCAGTAATTGTCTCAGCATGAGTAATTGCCTCAAATAAGTGATGCCAGTTGGGATCGTATGGTATAGGAATGGTAATTCCACATAGTACCTAGTCGTGGGGAAGATGAACGACGTTTGCTATAAAAAAATCCTTTTTAATATTTATATATTTTCTTTAAATACCGGTTAAAATATATAAAACGACAGAAAAAATAATTATTAAAAACAAATACTAATGTTATTAATGCGAAAGTCTGTCTGTCTATTTCTTTCACAGCTTATACGCTTGATCAATATAAATGAAATTAAGTATAATTGAACCTTATGTAACGGGCTAGCTTATAGGATAAGAAAATTCCCGTTTTTCCTTTGAGAATATCATTCTCCTGCTCTTATACGAACTCTCAGTGAGGTCGGCACAACAAATTTTAAAAGGCAACCTGTTTGTACTTTGAAAACCTAAAAAAAAATGATAAATTGTTAACGGTACTTATAACTAAAGTTAAAGAAAACTAGTGTTTTCATAAATTGGGAGGTGTTTGTTATACATTAACTTAATTTCTTTGCTCAGCCTTCGGTTTCGTAATCTGTAAGTGCTTAATAAGTAAGGCTAGAAATATCTTTTTTCGCACATTACAAGTAACAAAAGCACTTATCCAACTTGCCGGAATTTGTTCGTAGTTTTATCTTACTAACTCCAACCTCTTGGTCATAAATCTACGGCTACATGGCAATTGCGATTTACTTAATCGGAATCGGTATCGTATGCTTCAATTTTTTTTAATTAGAATATGCTGTTAACGTTAGCAATTTATACAGCGTCACGCAAGTCTTATATTTGAAGAGAAGTACGCAGAAGGATTGAGGTATCTACGTCGTCATAAAAGGACTGAGGAGAAGAAGTGATGGAAAAAATATATGTTAAGAATTCTTCGGTTGTTCAATCTTATAAATCAAATCAAATCAAAATAACCTTTATTGACGTAAGCTTTTTGCGAGCACTTTTGAATCATCAAGGATCAATTAGATTTGATGAAACTACAATTGGTTCGGAATATTGCTCTTTCCGAGAAGAACCACGACAAAACTCGGCGGTCAATCTTTTAGACATTTTAAATTTACATTATTTAACTGCCACCTTGTTTGAAGCTGAAAGGTTTTTAAAATCCAAGCTTTTTTATCATTCAAATAATCTTCAATTGTGTAATATGCTTTACTTAAAGCATAGTTCTTATACTTAATTTACTTTAGTACTAGAAGTGTACTCTAACATTTCTATAGTATAAAAATGTATGTATGTCTGTTTATCCTGCATGCATTCCTTAAACATTCAGCTCCTCAGAGAAAATAGCTTAAACTTGCTATAAAAAGAGTAAAGGATTTTTTGGTATATACTGGTTTATTCACGAAGTGAACGTGTTAATTGAAAGGTGTAGCATTTCATACCCAACGTATTGTCCACTTTCACTTCCAAAATAACATTATGCAAGAATAATTTAACCTACGTCCGTTACGGTAATTGCATTTCATATTCATGAAAGTTGCTGAAGCATTTTCTCGTTTCATTTTAATTTACACTCGTCAAATGTTGGACCTAGATCTATTCCAGTGTTTCTCAACGTCGAACCCACTCCTTAAAGTAGCGGCCTGTTACAATCCTACTGGTGGGACTAGGCCTCCTCTCTCTATTTCTGAAGAGAAGGGTTGGAGCTAAGACCTACCACGCTGCCCCAATGCGGATTGGTAGGTTACACATATCTCCAGAATTCTCTAGAGATATGCAGGTTTCCTCGCGATGTTTTCCTTCACCGAAAAGCGTGTGATAAATTGCAATTATCAATTAGACACATGAGTTTTAATAGAAAAACTCATTGGTGCCTGGCCGGGTTTGAACTCGTGTTACCCTCGAAAGAGTCGCACGGTCTCACCGCTGAGCTATCACAGCTCTTGGGCTATCTCAGCAATTTTAGTGTTAAGGGGGTAATTGGAAAATGGATTAGAACTTTTTGGTTTCGCGCAATTTAAATGCAATGCTTGTTGTCGGTGCTAGAGGAAAAAAGCCAATTCTTAAATAATCACGGCAACTAATTATTACCTATAAATTTAATTTAGCTTATCACTCAAGCTTAATAAGTGAACAATTTAATTTTAATATTAAAAGTTATTTATGTTACAGTGGGGTTGTCATCATAAAAAAATTATACGTAATAATAATATTATAAAATTAGATTTTTACTAGTCATACCGCCATTCTCGTTAATATCAAGTTAAGTATTTTAAAGAATTTATCTTATGTGGAAGCTGTGATAGCCCAGCGGTGAGACCGCGCGACTCTTTCGTGGGGAACACGAGTTCAAAAATGGGCAGGCACCAATGAGTTTTTCTATTAAAACTCATGTGTGTAGTTGATAATTACAATTTATCACACGCTTTTCGGTAAAGGAAAACATTGTGAGGAAACCTGCATATCTCTAGAGAATTCTGGAGATATGTGTAACCTACCAATCCGCATTGGAGCAGCGTGGTAGGTCTTAGCTCCAACCCTTCTCTCCAGAAACGGAGAGAGGAGACCTATTCCCAGCTGTGGGATTGTAACAGGCCGCTACTTTACTTTTTTACTTTATCCTATGTGGTAGTCTGCTATATGACCTTCAATTGTACCACCGTGAATGCGTAACAGACAGATATACCTACTTTAAATTATACTACACGTACAAACGACGCGCAAAGTTAAGCATTTAAATCCCCTTCATAATACCATTTGTTATTTACCTGTTCCTGACGGAAAAACATATTTTTTCTTATTAATGTTTCTCCGATGTATGGCTTTAGTTGTACCAAATTTCATCAATATGGTTCCAGCGGATTAGCCGTAAAAGCGTAAGAGATAGACTTTAGCGTTTATAATATTGGTATAAATGAGTATGGATTACTTTTGAATCAAAATTTTAAAACTAGATTTTGTATAAAACGTTAAATATTAAATTACAAGTAACAAAAAGATTTATTTGGCCCATATTCGTAGTGAACGATTCCGATTGATCACCGACAATCGTAACGCCCGTATTGAGGTGAGATGCCACCGTGATACATGGCCGTTGTAGATTGAATAATGCCTTGTTTGCTCACTTCTGACACTTTCCTAACTAGACCAAGAAAGATCAGTAACCTATTGTAGTACAAGGAAACGGTTACAAGGAAAATTTATTATTGTTTGATAATTAAGAAACGTTGTATTTAACTTATAGTAATAAGACAATAGTAGCATATTCAATTTCCCAAAAGGCTCCCATTAAAAACGAGAACGATTCTTTTTCTTTTGATAATTAATAAACTTTAACATTACATTATTATTTAACTTAAGGGTTAAGAGAATGCATGCAAAGCCAATGTGTATGAAGCAGGCAAAGTTCACGTACCTACACATGCAGGACAAGTCACCACACGCATCCCAAGGCGCCTCCACCAGCCACAATGCACACAAGCAGTACACACAACCACCACCAAAATCTCGACGATCGTTTCGCCTCGAAACCGAAGCATCATCAGGAGGATAGCCTCCACGACAAAATCGTAATGCATTACATTTGTTGCTCTGTTGCTTTGAAGTCACCGAATCTATTATCGAATATATGTATGGGTCATATATTTTTATTTCATTGGATTCGATATCAATAGGCTGTCTATAAATAACGTGTTGTTTATGTTTTTCAAGGAATTATGATGTTCGTTTAGTGCAGGCGAATATCAAATGATTCCGTAGTAATAGATTTAAGTCGATATTTGATATATGTTTTGACGGTATCGGAATCTTAAACTATAAGATACTTTTTAGGGATAAACTTTGAAAGTCGTCTTTTAAGTAAAGCCGATTTTATACTCATTTTGAAAATAAATATTTTAATCCCATGCGCAAAAACTTTTACTGTGTTTGATATTGAGAAAGCTCTAAGGATGATCAACTATCTGAGAGAAAAAGAAAAGTTTGTCGGATAAACTGTAGATCACAGAAAGGTGTAAAAGACCTAAAGGCTCACATCATAATGGCTAGTAAAACGACATCTAACTACGAAATCAAACAAAAAAATAATATAAGATGGCGTATAGAAATTTTAAAGTTGAATTTTAGAAATAGGAAACTTTACAGAATATGAAAATTATAATCGTAATTCAATTTTAATAATTTAATTTATTTACTCAAATATTATTAAACCCCGCCGTGTGGTATCCGGCTGAGTAGAATTGACCACCCTCATTTCTTACCGAGATGTCGTAAAAGGCGACTAAGGTAAGTTGACGTCGGTTGGCCGGTCGTAAAATACGTAGCTTTAACTTTAACTTTTGACAACATGTTTGTAACATGTTGTGCCGACCCTGCTTAGAGTGGGATAAGGGCATGACGATGATGACTCAAATATTATTAAGCCGAATACAATGATCATAGGAAAGCTTATTTATATAATTTTTTTTCATGATTTGAATTCTGTTAGAAGGTCCTCATGTGAGGAAATTTTTAAAAGTTTGAATGGAACATTAGAAAATTAAAAAAACTGATTTCTTGTATCCATCCACTTATCCATCTTATTCTTGATGTCTTACTACCTGTTCACAGCAGGTAATATCGTAGAGCACAGCTGGTTTGACATAATTTGAATTTTGTATTCAATAAAATACTATATGTAAGCTGAAGAGTTTGTTTGTTTAATTGATTGATTGTTTGAATGAGGGTGGCCTATTCTACTCAGCCGGATACCACACGGCGGGCGCTAATCTCAGGATCTACTGGAACGATTTGAAAAATTCTTTGAGTGTATTATTTATCGAGAAAGGCTATAGACCATATAACATCACGCTAAAAAGAAAGGAGAGGATAAAAAGCTATAAAAGGAGGAGAGCTATAAAAAATATTTGAAATGAATTGAAATATTATGCGAAAATGGCATAATTTAAAGCTCTCCTTGCGTGCGCTATGTAAACGGTGAAAGTTATTGAAAAATCATGCATTACAAAAATTTTCCCCTCTAAAAGTTCTAAATAAAAGTCCATGACAGCATATGTGTAGCTTTTAAGGTTAACACACTTTAACCATAATTAATATATAACATTGCAGTCCACGCGAACGAAGTTGCGCTTAAAAGCTAGTATTATATAGTCATTTGCATTAAATCGTGATTAGCAAAACAATTCATGCTCTGCCATTTATCCTACGTCGATGAGTTAATATCAATACTACGAACAGCCTGAATTAGGATGCATTGAGGCAATCGAGGTTATTAATTCACGAATATGTTAAAGCATAAATGAGTAGTCGTGAGTCATAATAAATTAGGATGGGAAAGCACATCTAGCTCATTATGTATACCCGTGTTCATAACTTAGAGATGTAGATTTCATAAACCACATGCAGTATAAACCAATACCGCGAAAAACCACACTACACAAAAAAAACCTTTACGATTTTGTCGTGGAGTCTAAATTTGCTGATGTTACAGGCATTGGGCAAAACATTTTTTAGATTGTAGATAGTGAATGTGTGCAGTGCTAGTAGTGTAGTAGAGTGTTATCGGTGCCCGTTTATAGTGTATGCGGTTTTTGAAATTTTATGCATATTTTGCTGCACCATATTTCTAGCACTTCATAAATCTTCTCTAAAAATTTTAGCAAAATAGTCCTCATTTTTTAGAGTACATAAATTCTTAAAGTAACGTCTAATTTTTAAATAACTAGCTGTCCGGTAACGGGTTGTTATGGCTGTCTGTATTACAATTCTCCTTGAAACAGAACTCAACAGTTAAAAAAATGCTCCGATCGCCACCAAACGTTTCAGGACCATCCGTTGGGTCATTTTAAAGAATGCCTGAAAATTTAATTAAAATCTGTCCAGCATTTTGGAGTAAAATAATAATAAAAAAAGGACATACAGACAGATATTCATTTAATATAAGTATAGATTGATATAAAACTAAACAAACAAGAATTTATAGTTTTACTATGCACGCAACCGGACACAATTTTACTTCATATTTTACTTTGTTATGTGCTAGGCATGAGTCTAACACTCCATATAACCAAATAAAATTTTGTTATGACTATCACCATATCTAAGGGGAGATATTGAATCTGAAGTGATACAAATATTATTTATGGGGCCATTGATTTCAATGGAGTGCCAAAGATTGCAAGACAAGATATCGCTTGGTGAGAAGTTTACGGTACACAAATCATTACGACTGTTGTTTCCGAAATAAACACCTAACTTTCCAAGCTAAGCGATTCTAAGTCTTATGTAGTAAACATTAACGTTCAAAAGAAATACTTAGTATTAATAGGTAGCCTAAATAAGTAGTATCCACTTATTCGGATTGCTAACACCGAAAAACATAGAAATAAGGGCATGAAAACGTTAGCTCGTGAGATATTTTGTACCTAAAGAATTAAATGTTCCTGGTAACTTCTAAATCTAAAACAGATTATATTTTTTTTTTTTTAAATATGGTGTTTTATTTACATTATAACACCCCTAGAAAAACATTTTTGTCTAATAAATGCCGCCGCCGTGTAGTGTCCGGCTGAGTCGAAAAGACCACACTCATTTCTTAATATATAATAAAAAGCGACTAAGGTAAGTTGACCTGCCGTGCGGTATCCAACTGAATACAGTAGATAGACACCCTAATTCAAAATTTATAAATATCATTTGTGCCAGAAAGTGGCCTTACGTCATTTATCTTTATTCTATAACAGTATTAATAAAATTTATTGATTACTTTTACGAGTTATTAGTGTTTGTATATATATATCTTTAAAAAAATATTTAAACCTTTATTTTTAAGTTAAAATCTTTTAAATACCACTTAGGTACGTAAAAGTTAAAAAATAAAGTTCATTTTTGTCTAGGATACTTATCAAACGGTAATACAGTTATAGAATTACTTAGGAGTCTTTATCTTACATTAGTAGCGTAAACTTTTTCGGATTAAATTAAAAAGCTTTTACTAAACACCGAACTCAAGAAACTTGATTTTTCTTTTATATAATATTTTATCTCTTGACACTGGTTCACAATACACCCCATAGAAGAGACAACACTCAGTAAGTTTTTTTTTTATTGACAGTCGTACTAATGGTGGCTGTACATTTTCTGCGAGAAACCTCGAGACATGCCGAGTGCGAGGGTGTAGAGGGTGGTTCTCGCTTCGCCTCGGTATGCCTTGGGGTGTCTCGCCTGGTCCCGTGTCAATTTTTGTGTCCGTTGTGTGTTCAAGGGGTCTCGCGCCGCGCCGACTCATACAATCAACGAGCGCGTGTTAAGTCTACTCAGCATTTGCCGCTTTCCCAGACTCTACTCGACACCTGAGGTGTCATGTTCCATGCCTGGGAAAGAGCCGTCGCGCCACCTCGCTTTTGTCCTACCTAACATCGGTGGGACCGGACGCATTAGTTTTTTACATATATTAGTATAGAACATAGTATAAGAGAAATTTTAATTATAATTGACTGGATATAATAAAGACATTTATTTGGATATAGTAAGTTTTGTGTACCCAACAGTCGCCACCCATAATATAATTCGCGTCGCTTATCACGCTTGAGAGTGTACATGGTCACTCCGAGCTTACAAGTGTCAGCCGAGGCATCTCGGACGAGATATAGCGAGTGCTCTCGAGCGAGAGTGTGCAGCCGCCATAAGCCTAGTATTGTTACAGAGACGGTAGCCTCGGACTACGTTGTTAAACGTGTTACGACGTGTTTTAAATACAACCTCCTTCATATAGTTGGTCAGTAAAAAAAAAGAAAAGCATTGTCGCTGTAATTATGTGATGAGTTGTTGAAAGAGATTAAATGGGTTAACTTTTGGAAAATTGCTTCTTATTTATTAATAAGTCTAAAGGAAAAATATTGTAGCCGTTACAAACGCTAATAAAACTTTTGCGCTCTGCCCCCATTTATACACCCATTCAACCATAAACAAATTAAAATATATATATATGACCCATAAAACCTTATATTAAACATAATTAATAAATTCAATAAATTATTGGGTATTTATTTTAAAAAGGTAACACTGCCAACATACATTCAAAGACAGCGTTAACGGTCTTTGACCCGAAAATCATCCAAGTTATCCTCAAGTCGTATCTAAAAGTTTGCTTTAAAAGTAAGTTTCGCAAATTTTCATATATAAAAATATCATATTATATGCGAGGTATTGCTATTATTGTGATACGTATTCCTAGATAGCTATAACAAATTGTAGTTTTATGCATGCTTTATTGCATCAAAAACGAGCAACTTTATGTCCCAGACGTCAAGTTCGACACTGGTGTCTGGGGATACGCGAATCACTGCGTGAATCCTGAGCTGGGAGTTCTTTGAACTATAATCTTCTGCGGTACTGCCTTTGAAAAAGTCGTATTTTATTAAACTTTACCGTTTGATCTGAAAGCAATTTATGTACAATGAGATAAAATCAATTGCTTGAAAAATTTTTATATATCTGTTTAAAGTTACGATGGCCTTGCTTTTGGGGGTTGATTTAAACCAAGAGTTTACAGGTTATCTTAGACAGGTGCCTCCTCGTTTTCTATACTTATAATCCTCTCTTTCCTGTCATGAATAAAAATACATATATCAATGCGACCAACTAGCCAAAACATACACTTACACTTCATAAATACTCACACACACACACGCATACACTCATGCACAGAGACACACACGCGCGCACACACACACAAACACACACAGAGAGAAACGTACAATTTAATTCAGTATACAAAATTCCACATTGCAGAGCAGATTGACTAATATGATAGCAGCATAGGGATTAATATAATTTCATATTGTAAATACAATAGACCCAAAATATCATAAATTTGTATATTTATAGGTTATAAACTTTCTGCTTAGCATCACGTTATCTTATTTCTTATTGCTAGATTATCTTCATAAGAAAAGAGCGCCTTGACGTCACACTTAGCAGTGGTGAAGGGGAATCAATAATTTCTGTATGAAATACCATAATGTAATACAAGAGCGGATAAATGGAAGCGGTCAGCAAATTGATATCATTTTAGCATAAAGTTATCTAGTAACTTTGAAATTTGATACTTTCAATATACATCTGGTTCATAAGTAATATTGAAGTTATCAGTGGAGACTAATTGTTGTGAAAATTACGATAACAACATTTTTTGTGATTAATCTTTGATTGTTAAAAAGTAAAAGATTTGCATAATATAATGTGTCCAGGCAGCTAATTACTTAAACGAATCACCGTACGGGAAAACAAACAGGCGTGTTTGCTAAACACTCTTAAGCCTCGGGTATGGTAATCAGCGAATATGATAGCGACACGAAATAAAAATTCACTTCTTGCGAATATCAGGAAAAATCTTGCGATAATGCGGCTACTTCATACACAGGCTTTACAATGATTTATACACGCCACAATAGTTAATTAATTTAGCCACATATATTTCGTACCACAATACAAATAGTCATACAGTCATACAGTACAGTTATTACTTAATAATAAAAATTATTTTGCTATAATCCGCGATAAAGTAAATAGAAAAAATATATATAGTGCTAAATGTATAGTGGACTATCCGTTTTTTCATACCCGTTACATGCAGGATTCGTAAAAACACATGCACAAACCTCCACCACTGCCACCACAATACACAAGCACTACACACGTTCACTATCACAAACTCAACAATCGTTTCGTCCTGCAACCGAAGCATGATCTTGATCCTGATCTTTATCTTCTTTTCTTTTTTATTTATGATGATGCTTCGGTTGCGGGGCGAAACGATTGTTGAGTTTGTGATAGATATATACGTTTGTAGTACTTGTGTATTGTGGTGGCAGTGGTGGAGGTTTGCGCATGTGTTTACTATACATTTAGCACTATATATATTTTCTATTTACTGTATCGTGGATTATAGCAAAATAATTTTTATTATTACTTTTGTTTACTATTATTTAAAGTAATGTTTGACTAAAATTAAACTTATGTTGCCGTAAATGAATCAAAGATCGCTGGCAATATTTTGCGTACAGTGTAGCTATAAAGTGACGGCCTTTTACTATGCCCACTGCTGGGCTAAGGCCTCCTCTCTCCGTTTTGGAGAGAAGGATTGGAGCTAAGACCTACCACGCTGCTCCAATGCGGATTGGTAGGTTACACATATCCCTAGAATTCTCTAGAGATATGCATTGTTAATCGATGTTTTCCTTCACCGAAAAGCGCGTGATAAATTGCAATTATCAATTAGACACATGAGGTTTAATAGAAACACTCATTGGTGCCTGCCCGGGGTTTGAACCTATGTCGTCTCTAGAGAGTCACACGGTCTCACCGCCAGGTTATCACAGCTTAGTGTAGCTATAATGCCCTTAAATTAAATTTAATAATAATTGTATTAGTAATTGATTATATATCGCGATTTGCGTTGCTAACTAATACATTAACTTTCGTAATCATTTTAAGTCACTTTTAACAACATTTACGGTAGACTTTTGCGGTCATTTTGTAAATTTTAAACTAAGAATTTTGTTAGTAAGACGCTATAGTTAATATGTAAAGAATTTTGTTAGTAAGACGCTATAGTTAATATGTAAATCCGGATTATGTGACTTTTAAATTGTAAGATATTCGGATTAAATATTTCAAATGGAGAGATGGTGTCTTTATATGCTTCAGTTAATATATAAATCACCGATTAAATGCTGATTGTTATATCAGACAGTCGTCGAACTGAATTTTGTGGCATATTTAAATAGATCATAACCGAGAGCAAATATTCAGACATCAGACACTATGATATGATTTTTGAGCATCGTTGTCTGGAAATATGTAGCTGTACGTCACATAGTATACGAAGAATGTGAAATTTCGACAAACACAATATTATGTAACGAAATGTATTCAACATTTTATGAATTTCATTTTATGTAAGCAAATTTGGCATACGAGTCTGCAGTTGAAATCACGTGATATTCTCGATGAAATCTGTATGTGTCTTGATGATTATAGCTACAATTTTTGAACCCAATATGTTGGATTTTTATAAGAATCATTTTTTATCACATCATTGCCGTCATATGCATTCTAATGTATTATTCAACTCTATTTTCAGGGATTTGTAAAATTTATTCACATAACGGTACATTACATTTACAAATACCTTACGGCGCTTACCCTTACTTTTTTCTGTTGAACAGAGGATTTACCAAATATTTCTTGTACTCAGTTTAACGTTAATTTAAAATCGTGTAATTTAATTACATTTTAATAACCCTGCAAAAAATTATTCATGCAAGAATTGACTGTTCTGCATTACTAGCTGCTATAGGTGTTAATATCCGATATCGATGTAGATATACAGTGCTGTTTGCTTTGAATGTCCATCGAAACAACACATATTTCTATAATCCCCTTGTAAGAATGTGTAGTCTATAATGATCTCTCGTCTCAATTTTTGGACATAGACATTTTAGACTCTCGTGAGTTATCATTTAAAAGGATTATAAAATGTTGTGTTGCTTCTAGTAGTGTACTTATTTAGAATTAGTTTTAATTGCAACAAGTTTTTATTTCTCTTTTTAGTACATGAACATACAAGTTTTGGTAAGCAACTTCATTATAAATTTGAAAATTATGTATACATTTTAGTTTATAATATCTGTTCGAACTGTTTTGTGTGTCTAATAAAATAAAATAAAATAAAATAAAATAAAAACATTACTGTGTGATGACTGGCACGTTGATGCAGTGGGTAGTACCCTGCCTTCAGCTCCGCGGATCGTGGATTCGATTTCCGCCGAGAGCCAACATTTTCTATAAACAATATATTGGTAGTTCGAGCCTGGGCGTATATTAGTATTTAAAATTATATATGTAGTATATTTACCAGTTGTCCGTCACCCATAACACAAGTATTAAATTACTTTGGGGATGGACTAGCGTGTGTGTAAGTGTCCCAAATATTTTATCATTCATTCATTTATTTACAAATTCAATAACATTTTTAAATGTTTTCTAAAATATACAGAAAAATATATTAAAAAATTGTCATCCACGAAGAGCGGAGATAGAACCCAAGCTCCCGGTGGTTAGGACTACAGAGTGAGAAATCTCCTCACAATGCGTGCCGTCTCAAGCAACACTGCCTTTTCTATCTTGCCCTTAATCCACCAACTAAGCGAGAGCCTCTTGAGACGTTGGTCGAGGCTCTTCGTTAGTAAACCGTTGACCGATACAACAATAGGAACAATTATCAATCAATATTCCACATTGCGGTAATCTCATGAGCTAGATCCAGATATTTAATTAATTTTTCATTTTCAGCTTTTATGTGATGCATTTCATATGGTACAGTGATATCAACAATTGCCCGACCGATCTACAAAAACCATAGTAGGCCTACCGTGAACTTTTAGATAACGATTCAATTCAAAGTTAGTTAATCTAAACCGAACCACTTTCTTTTCGTACCATGAAGTGTGATTGCATTGAGGTCGTAATGTTTGAAAAGGATAACGTTATATGAACTATAAATCTGTCTCTTTTACATACATGTTTTTAGGACGCATTGCGAACGCTCATTCGCAACAACTTAAAGTGTGCGTCTTTAAAACGTCATGGTATGAAAAGGCAAAACAATTTCATTTACGTCTTCAATTGAATCGCAATAAGAGTTCATGGTAGGCCTGCAGGTCCCAGTAGAGCAGAGCATGATCATTTTCTAGAACCGGAGTAGGACTGTATCTGTAATAAGACACTTCTATATTCATAAGGTTGTATTTAAGAGCAAGTTGCTGATGGATAATTCCATGAATATATATTATTACCTATAACAAAATCAACAGTGCAACTAGTGATATATGTATATCAGAGTACTAGTTAATGTCAGTGGCAGTTATGATGGAGAGCGCGGGAACGTTCAACATCCTTATTACTGAGCAAGGGGACTGATAAACAAATAGCGGGTAACACTTCATTTCAAGGTGATGTGACATTTATATATAGGAGTTGTTGGTACCTAAACTGTGAGGGTTCTTTTTAGTTGATTATAGATTGCATACTATATTCTTACTTATACCATAGAATTTGTTATAACACTATATCATGTTAGTTTCTTATTCATCATACTCCTACTCTTATCCCACTCTAAGTGGGGTCGGCACAACATGTTACAAACATGTAGTCACATGATTTGGGTACGTATTTTACGACGACCGCCTGCCGGACATCAACTTACTTTAGTCGTATTTTATGGCCCCTCGGTAAGAAAGAGGATGGTCTATTCTACTCACCTGGATACCTCACGGCGGGTCGACTTACCTTAGTCGCATAGGTAAGTAATGAGGTTGGTCTATTCTACTCTGCCGGATACCACCTGGTTGGTACAACCTACTTTAGTCGCCTTTTAAGACACCTCGGTAAAATATGAGGTTGGTCTATTCTACTCACCCGGATACCACACGGCATAAACTTAATAAGAGATAAATAACTTTTTACGTCTCGAATCGATTCAACCTATTTATTATATTTCAATCAATTATATTTCGTATCCGAAACGAACGGGTTTCCATTTCGCTAAATGTTCAAGACCCAGAATTGAAACGAATATTTATGTAGTCAAGCATAAACAAGCTTACAACTATAAATTACGTCGCGTATACCTGAGACTTAAATCTAGGCGAAACAAAAAAGAAAGAAGAAAGAAATTTTGTTATCTTGAAGGTGACCTGGCAAGTTTTGTAGTTCAATCTTGATTCGGATTCAAATATGTATAAGATATTCTTCATTCCAAATGCTTTTGAATCGTCAACACTTTTGTTTATTAGGGAAATTGATCTTACCGAGAAGAGTTGGCCAGAAACCATGTAACACTCCTTTCAATACGTGATTATTATACGTAATTATTTTTGCCATTACAATTCTGTGTAAGGTCGGACGGTAAAACCCAAGCAATTTTATGTAATCCTCAATAGTGAGCTTACTTTAACAACCTCCTGTAAACAGTTTTTACGTACATCACTAAGGACACAGCTAAAGTTGATTTTAGATTTTATTATAGAATCTGACCAACAAAAAGAAGTATAGTACCTGGCAATAAATAAAGCACATCGAGGCTTAGAGAGAGATAATAGGCTAGATTGTGCTTCATAGAGCATTGTTTCTGTCGGACAGACTGACGAACCTGTGTGAAACGTCACATAGTAAATTAGTGACAGTGACAGCGTTCTAGGAAACCGAATCGGCTGGCTGTTTCTTTCTAAACTTCGATGTGCATTATTTAATGCCGGCTACTATACTTTTGTACGGTGCAAATCTGAAGTCGCAAGCTTATGTTAGCTTTAAATTTGTATGTTTTTATCGCAGTTTTTTATAATGGTATAAGTATATAGGCGTTGCTTTGTGTAGGTAATACAAAAGTATTTTGGAAAAATAAGTTTTTTTTTTGAAGTAGAATACACTATCTGTGTTACACCGTATGCACACACGACTGATAAGCCGCATGCACTATTAAGCAACGCCACCACCAACTTAATACTAGCACTGCACACATTCACTACCACAATCTCATTGTTTCACCCCGAAACCGAAACATCATCAGAATATTGTAACAAAAACGGTGCATTTTTTGTCTATAGGTATGTTATTAAAAAATTATATGGTACAAATTGTACAATTACGAAAAATATACATAATCCAAAAAGTTCCTCTGGCCTTTTGATTTAGAGCAGTAATAAACTCCGTTTCGAAACAAACCGCGTTAAAATATGTTTTATACAATCCTCGCTGCCACCAGTTTTTGTGTTAACCGTCTACGTTGATGTATAGTTATTTTTATTACGAACGAAATAATTCGCGAACAGCCTTCCAGTTACGAGAGAAATGACAAGAATGTACGCATATTGAAATCTATTATTTATTGTTTTAGATATAGGGTTCTAAAAGAAATGGGATTAACCGCACGCGGTCGATTTGGTCAGTCAAAACCATGGAGTTATACAAAAGTAATAGTAAATTTATTTTGCTATAATTCGCGATAAAATCGCGAATATATATCACGGATTTTACCAATATTTTACTATTACTTTAGTATTATGTATCTCCGCAAAGTAACGCCTAATTCTAGAAATTACCATAGAGATATATTAGAATAGGGGAGCTATAGGCCTGTAAGTGCGAGTCATAGATGATACACTATAATATGAATGCGAGTGTCACAATAAATAATGAAAGGGTTTATAAGTATACCCTTTAATTATTTATTATATACTCATATACTTCATCTTTGTCTTATCTCTAAATATTATACAATAAAATAAAGGCACTGAAAGCTTTTTCTCTATATGTGAACGTTTTTCTCGAATTCTACTGAGAGGATTTATACACGGTTTTTGTAAAAGATTGTGTAATTCTAGAATAAGGTTTATAGGTAATTCTTCGATTTTGATGGGACTTTGACTGAAAGATAGAGAAGTTTGTGGTGCAAAATTAGTCTATTTATTCTAAAATGCTCGCTGGGTCGGGATTTACGCGAGAAATTTTGTGACATTGATAAGTTCCTTTGCACAGATGATTTTTGGCACCGCGGATAGCGACTCTCTTATATCACTGTATGTAGTATGGATTTCACTGGCTTAATGTCAACATCCTCAGCCTCCTGCCTTATCCCAGTCTAACCCGGGGTCGGCACAACATGTTAAAAACATGTTGTCAAATGATTTGGCTACGTATTTTACGGCCAATCGCCTACCTGACGTCAACTTACTTTAGTCGCCTTTTACGACACTTCGGTAAGAAATGAGGTTGGTCTATTCTACTCAGACGGATACCACACGGCGGTCACTGGCTTACTGTCAACATTATTATGAAATATATAGTAAGTAAGAATATATACTCGTAGTAGGTAAGTAGCAAATACTATTTCCTACATAGATATAACAATGAGTTTTATACTAGGTCAATAGTCAGCACATCATCAAATAATGTTATAATAATCTTTTAAGCACTTTTGAGCCGTCAAGGGTCAATATGATTAATGAAGCTACAATTGGCTAGAAATGTTGCTCTTACAGAGAAGAACCAGTAAGAAACTCTGCGGTCAATCTTTAAAACATTTTCAATTTTACATCGATAACTACAGTCTTGTATGAAGTTGAAAGGATTTTTAAATCATGGCTATTTTATCATTAAAATTATAGTCAACTTTGTAATATGCTTTACCTATTAGGATATATCTTACACTTAATTTAAACCTTTTTGTAGACCGATCTAGTATGGATTGCGGAATTTTATTGTAGAAGCGAATACCGAGCCTAGTTGTTAACTCTGCCGAACAGGAATCGCATGCTTTTTGTGACCTCTCATATGTATAGACATCATAGGATTTACATTAAATTTGTCTTATATACAAGTAGTATAGTATATGTAAATTACATAAAAAAGACAAACTGGATTAGCCAAAGTGCCGAGATTTTAATAGATTATATATAGTATAATAGCTGACGATGATATGCGCTGAAAGTAAACCAGTTAAGATTTAATCTAAAATTGGATCTGAATCTAAGCTATTCACTAACTCATTATCAAAAGCGATTAATACTGCGACTGTCGCCATTGGTTTTTCTTCACTGTTTCATTTTACCTTCAGTGTAGAGCTTCCGACCTCAACTATAGCTAAGTAGCTACCATTTTGGAGCATTGCAATGCTATTATCTTTATATTTATATTTATTATAGTTATATAAGTAGAATAGTAGTGCAATTATATAAAAAAAGCGATTTTTATTCTTAACAGGAAAGATTTATTCATCACTTTGAAAGATTTATTCATGATACGATAGCGGATATTTTCTATTATTTTATAGTTAATTGTCTGTTTAGCGACGGACGTTCACAGATGTACAGTTACTTTGAAAAATTTATTCAGCATACGATGCAGCGCATATTTTCTACTATTTTATAGTTATCCGTCCGTTTAGGTCTATCAAGACTATATCCAATGTAGGATATACATTGTTGACCTAAATCTATACATAAGATGAAATCGTCAAAATACAGACAGACAGGCAGTCTGTATGAGATCGATTTTTTGTCGGTATTTACGTATTTTTGTTCGGGTATTACTAAAAGAGCTTTTTTTTTGTGGAAGGTTTAAGTTCCAGAACGGCTTAATCGATTCTGATGGATCTTTATCTGGAAGAAAAAGAAGAGGTTGCAGGGCAACATATAGGTGGGTGGTAATTACTAGAATTACCGCGGGTTCGGGATGCACGCTTAAAAGAAATTGTGACACACTAATTTCCATGCGGATGTAGTCATTGGCACAGCTATCATAGTTATAAAAAACTCAATTTTTTTTTTGTTTTTTCAATTGAATTTCTATACCAATTTCTATTGGGTAGTTAAATTTTAAGGGCCGATGTTGATTTTGAATAAAATACAAATTATTTAGGAAATTACTGTCATTTCTTTTTATTATGATAATATGCTATGGTTCAATTATGTATGAAACAAAATATCGGCCAAATGGCCGCCGCGGCCTCGGCGGCACACCTCCATCCGATGGTCTAAATTTTTGATGACGCTGAGGCATAATTGAGGTGCTATGCCGTTAATGTGCCGAATTATGCAGTACGAGCTGTACGAGCATGCACTGGTGTTTTCACATCTCCTACAGATCCAGTTTGTTCAAATTTTTGCACAATTTTTCCGATTGTACGCACATTTCGACGATTAAATTGAACGGAAAAATAACGAAGTGCACGATATGCATTTTGATTTGTTCCCATTTTCATAATAAGCCTGAATGAAATTTTGTGTATCTTTCCATGATTTTTAAATTGAGTTACTTTGAAATTAGGAAATGTCAAAAGAAATTAAAAAAAAAAACTTGACGTTTAGGTGTGGTTCACATTCAACGTCGGCCCTTATAATTTAACCACCCGTTATAATATACATGATGACTTGCTACAAAAATAACCTCCTTATAATATTGTACATAGTGTATACAGCATAAGCCCATCCAGCGACGACGATTATACTGCCAAGGGTACGAGGTGTGAAACAGCGATTCTTATTACAGTCACTATACCTATAAGCCAAGAAACGAGCCAACTTTTATAATTGTCTTCCAAATTCAAAATTTAAATTCAAAATATTCGATATCCAAGTAAACTTCTAAAGTGCTTTTGAATCGTCAACTCTACCACTGGTTCGGAAAGCTGTTCCTACCCAGAAGAGCCGGCAATAAATATAGCGGTTGCTCTTTTCAAAGCATAATTCTTATAACTAGATACATTTGCTCATTACCGTCTTGTACTGGGTCGAAGAGTAGCTATGTCCAGGCATTCTTATCGTCTACGTAATCCGCAATAGTATAAGTAGTCTTTCTGTATTAGCCCTTTTTTAAATTGCTTTAATGGCAAAGCTAAAATACTTTATATACTAAAATTTATTTATTTTTAAAAACAATATATACTAATATTATATTATAAATGCGAAAGTATATCTATAGTACACACAAACACATATGTGTAGACACACTGTACACACATTAATTACGTCAATCACAACGATGGCTTCGCACCGTAATCGAAGCATCATCAGAAAATAGGTTCCATGATAAAATCGCGAAACTAATACTTTATAAAAGTTGAAGTTATTATTAAATTTATACATACTTAAGCAAAACGTAGCCTATTATAACACCACTAGCTCCAAGTGCTCCAATCATGAACACAGCAATGCCGGTTTCTAGGATAGAACGAATCACCTCCTCCAATATTGTGATAGTCAACCTTACTAACATCACCGTCAGCCTGATAAATCCCTCCATCGTACTGTACAGCAATCATTTGGATGATCTACAATTGATGATAATATCTTTTAATAACTACATAAAGTAAAGGCCTGTGGAAATAAGTATTCTTTGAAAAACCATGTATGCAATCCGAATCATCATAGATTTACGAGTTGAAATTTACCTGTATATGTTATTTTAGTTACATACAAATAATATTTTATTCAAATATGATACACTATAATATGAGATTTTGTTTATAAAAAATAGATAGATTATATTCTGACTGACTTCTTTCTTTATGGCGTGTACAGCGCAAATAAGGCGCAAATCACCCTGCCAGTGTCACGTAAAGTGGAAAACACACGAGAAATGGAATTAAGAATTTGGCTCGATGACAATGCACCAAATAAGCAAACTACCTAAAATATTACAAAAACATATAATTATGAAATGAAATAAAACTAAGAATATACAAACAAAAATAATTACACTTTTTACTTATTATTAACAATAAATTGACACAACTTTTTAACAAATGGTTTAGTAACTAACATCAACAGGCACTTTATATTGTTAGGACGATGAATTTCAAACGGTAGAATATCGTACAAAGAATATTTGTACTTAGGACAGTTAAAAACAATATGACCAGTTGCACCTTCATCAAAATCACATTCACACAACGAATTATGATAGATTATATTTTTGTACACAACTACAACGTCAAAGAACTAAAATGTAGGTTTTGGTCAAAGATACGAGTAGTATTTTTGACACCAAAAAGATTTCATTATTTTTATTAAAACCTTTTATTTAACTTGGATTCTATGTATGTGAAGGTGAAATCTTGGAAGTTAAATTTGATCCACTTTCTAGTATCCGATTAAGCTGAAATTTTTTATACTTGTCCAGTCCCGATGACAATGCATGTTTATGATAAGCTGATTCTGTTGCCAGGATTAACTCCAGAAGAGGGAACTTCTCAACGGTTAACAGTAGGTACATGAATTTTTTGTTAATAGCTTTTTTAAAAGCATTTTTTACTTGACTTGTTTATATATAAAATTATACATTGTGATGTATAGTTATAATAATGTTAAATATGATATTTATTTGCTACGATAACGTAATTTATGGTTATTATATTTAATTTGTCTAGGTATTGATTATTAAACTCAAAGAGTGTTGTTTGACAACCGTAAACATAAGTGTACATTGATGTTTAAATATAAATTTTCCAGATATACGTTCCACAACCTATATTTGGAAAATTATATAGCAAAGCAAATATATGGGTCGCTTATACATACGGTCGTCGATCCCCAAAGTAAGTAACTTAATACTCGTGTTATGGGTGACGGACAACTGGTAGATATACCAGATAGATATGATATTTACGTGGTTTATATATTAAAATAAACAGTTTTAGAATACGGAAAAAGATTATATTTCGTGGCGTATAATGAATATTACAGACATCAAGATGGAGGAGAGGTTACATCCGTTATAGACTAAAAAAGTAACAAAATGCAGAAACATATACAGACAACTGTTACTAAAGATAATGTTGCGTTCTTAATTACCAATATATATTAAATAATTAAATAATTTTACATACATACTTAGATACAAATATACACCCAGGCTCGAAGAACCAACAAATTGTTTATAGAAAATGTTGGCCCTCGGCGGGAATCGAATCCACGACCCGCGGAGCTGAAGGCAGGACCACTAGCTACTGAGCCAACGGGCCAGTCAAGTATTACAATTTATATGTCGATTATTGAGTGGCTACGAGTTCGCCTGTATTGTATGAGTTTAGTACAGGCTCAAACACTAATACAAAAATCCAAAAAAAACCATACAAAAATATTTATTTCATATCAATAAATCGTTTCAAAAAATACAGATTGAGACCTTCTAGTAAGCATAGAAAATACTTGTGTCAGAAGTTCTCGCTCTTCTGTAACACAGGTAAGTATATTATAATTATGAAAAAGGAAACTAAATTTATACCGTAAAGTAACATAACAATATATAATCGCTTTTAAATAACAGCGTATAAGTGTGTGGGTGTGTTGTGTGTGAACTAATAAGTCTTCACTACACGTCCCCTTTTCCCTTACGGCTCTGGTGCTACTGACGTGGTGCGCTTGAGATGATAAGACAGTGTAAAGTTTTCTTTGTACACTTGTATTGGTATCTTTATGTATAAGTATATTATATATACACATCTCAACCCAGATACGCTACATAAGTATACATTTATTTTCACGTTAACCAAGTTACAAGCTCTTAATAATTTATACTCAGTGATCAAAGTCTCTTTAGTTTCAATCAAGTTCCCGGAAGCCTTTTAAGTATTTAATCTTTTGTTACGTTCTGATATTTCATTAAGTTTACTGAAATAGCTGGTAATGAATCAAACTGAAGCCATTAAATATTTTACTTTGATAATATTTGGTTCGAGAAACTTATTATATTATACTTATTGTAAAATGAACGCAATAACCCAATGCTCAATTCCATGCGAATAGTCACCATGTTCGGGATGTGTTTATTACATTACGTTATCAGCCGGTTAAACCAGCAATTGCTTAACGCCGAAGCTTGGCTAATAAACTGAGGAATAATCCTCAAAACCGTCTCTCCGCACTATTGGAGCATGCCAGCCTAATTGAGGCAGTAAAAAACATTAACGCTTAATATGGATAGTACACTAAAAGGCAGACTCAAACCGACTCAACTTTCTATAGGTCTGTTCAACGCAGACGGCCTTTGGGAACAGATTCACGAAGTACGCGAATTTTTGGCTGCGCACCCTATCGACATCCTTTTAGTGCAAGAGACGTTCCTGAAGCCTTGCAATCGCGATCCTAAAATAGCAAACTTCGTCTTAATCAGAAACGACCTACTTACAGGCCCTCTTGGAGGCACAGCAATTTACTACAGGAAGTCTCTTCACTGCACCCCTCTAGATCCCCCTCGACTTACTAACATAGAGGCCTCAGTATGTCAGCTAGGTATGACCGGCCATCAGCCGATTATATTGGCGTCAATCTATCTCAGACCATCTAAATCTCTCCTGGAGAGCGATATTAGGACGCTTTTAGAACTTGGAGATGCCGTCTTACTAGGCGGTGACTTCAATTCAAAGCATAGTCAATGGAACCGATCGTCTCCAAATGCCAATGGCAATCTATTACATAGATTAAACAATTCCCCGTTCCTTAATTTTGAGATTCTAGCTCCAGACGAGCCCACACGGTACTCTCGCCCTACCCACCTCATTCAGACTGCCAGTACAATTGACATGGCACTAATAAAAAACATTACCCTGCAACTTCATAGCATACAAGTTATTCACGACCTAGATTCGGACCACCGCCCGGTCTTACTACAGCTAGGACCCCCTCTAACCGCGTCGGTTCAAAGTAAAACTATTATTGATTGGAAAAAACTTAGTGAGCGTCTCCACTTTGTTGATTCAGATCACCTCAAACAAATTCCTGACCGTATAGATTCAGTGGAAACTGCGAAAGCAGCGACCGCTCATCTCACAGCCCACTTATGTAATACTCTTAAGGACTGCTCTAGGGAAATTCCCGACAACTTCCGCTGTCGAGAACTACCAGATGATCTGCGAGAATTAATAACTAAAAAACGTGCCGCCACTAGGGCACGCGATAGATATCCGACTCGAGAGAATCGTAATACGCTTAATAGATTGCAGAAAGAGGTTAAACAAAAACTAGCTTCATTTCACAATACTTCCTGGGATAGAAAGCTCTCGGAGATTAAGCCGGGACACCAGGCTTACTGGCGCCTGGCGAAATCTCTAAAAGCGGATGGGTACGCAGCCACCCCACCTCTACTTCGTCCGAATCTTCCCCCTGCGTTTGACGACGCTGAAAAGGCAGAATGCTTGGCGGACAGCTTGGAAGAGCAATGTTCCCCCAACCCCAGTAGACCCGAACTCACCCAATTCCACTCCAGAGTGGTAAAGGTAGTAGATGATGTATCTGTGACGACTCCCGAAAGCGAGCCGTTGCTTCCCACTACCGGAGAAGAAGTCCGCACCATTATTAAAAACCTACATTCCAAAAAAGCCCCAGGACCTGATTCCATCTCCAACAGAGCACTAAAATGCCTTCCTAACCAAATCATCCACTTACTGGTACTGATTTTCAATGCCCTCCTTGTCGGATGCTCCTTTCCTGATGATTGGAAAGAAGCTACAGTGATAGGTATCCCTAAACCGGGAAAGCCCCGAAACGTCCCGACTAGCTATCGTCCCATTAGTCTACTAAACAGCTTAGGGAAAATATACGAACGAATTATCCTCGCCAGATTAAAATCCGTAGTTGATACCCAAAATCTTATTCCGAACGAACAGTTCGGATTTCGTCCAAAACACACTTGTGTTCAACAAGTGCACCGCCTCACGGAGCACATTTTGCAAGGTTTACAAACCAAGCAGTTTACAGGTGTCATATTCTTCGATGTCGCCAAAGCCTTCGATAAGGTCTGGCACGCAGGCTTAATTTACAAACTGCTCCAACTAAATATACCAGATCGACTCGTACTCATCTTACGAGAGTACCTGAGTAATCGCACCTTTCGGTATCGCATAGACGGCACTTTATCGTCTCGCCGCACAATTCGTGCTGGTGTCCCTCAAGGATCTGTCCTGGCACCCTTATTGTACTCGCTCTACACGAGTGACATTCCACGGGCGCCTATCAAAGAGTGTACACATCTTGCCCTTTTTGCGGATGACACCGCTGTATTTACCACATCCCGCCGGCCTCATGTAATAACTAGACGTCTCCAGAAAGCGGTAGACAGCCTCGGACGCTGGTTCCGCCAATGGAGAATCGAAATAAACCCGGATAAAAGTGCAGCCATGCACTTTATCGGTAATCGCTTTCGATCTCACATAGACACACCTACGGAAATTTCCCTTTACAATACACCGATTCACTGGCAACAGAAAGTCAAGTACCTAGGTGTCACTTTTCAACCTTCCATGACCTTCCACGAGCACATACACATAGTCTGCAATAAGGCTGCGTATGTCATGGGACGACTTTATCCGATGTTATGCAAGAAAAGTAAGATGTCGCTTCGCAACAAAGTAACACTCTACAAAACTTGCATAAGACCAATAATGTCCTATGCGAGCGTTGCGTTCGCGCACGTTTCAAAGGTCAGATTGCTAAGGCTCCAAAGACTTCATAACCGATTTATTCGGACAGCCACAGGGTGTCCGTGGTTCATGCGAAACGTTGACCTCCATAGAGACCTCGATATCCCTACCATTACTCACCTCTTTAAACGTTTTTCGAAATCTTACTTCGAGAAATCTGAGGTACACCCGAACCCCCTGATTTCAGTTGCTTCTACCTACATCCCAGTTAGGTCCGACCATCGAAAATACAGGCGTCCAAAAAGCGTCCTGTATGACCCCGACGATCAAATAACGATCGCCAACACAGATACACGTAATACACTCACACAGCGTCTTCGCCGGCGAAGACGAGATCCCAGTTTCCTGACGTCGGTCGGTCGTGGCTTCTCGCCACACTTCCGACGCCGCAATGACTAATCTAAGTCATACCATCAACCCTCCACTACACGTCGCCCTAAGCCGTGGTCCGGCCTCACAGGAGGCACCCTTAAGACGACGTTCCCCGACTTAAGTAGAGCTTCTGCGCTCTACTCCCTGCATTTCGCAACTTCGGCGATGCTTCTGCGCTCGCCCGTCCCGCCCGGTGACGCTGTAAAAGCCATTAGGGCTAACAGCATACAGTCAGTTCGAAAAAAAAAAAAAATAATAACGCCGAAGTTTTGTTGGGGTTTTAAAGCTCTTACAGCATCATCAGGCAAGTCCACATTACTCTAATATTTTGTTATACCTTGTTTATAAAGTTTTATTTTAGCAATATTGACTTTGCATTTGCAATACGAAGCACTTGTACGTTTTAGTACATTCGACTTGTACCATACTATCGAATCTCTTTCCGTCTTTAATTTCTATAATATCAATACGAGAATTACCTTAAAAATATAGTGAAGTAACGTTAACCCATTGCTTATAGGACTCCTTTCTCAATTTTTAGAGAGAAAAGGGGTACACATAATTTTTCACAGAATTTTCTAGTAATATACAGGTTACAATTTAAGTTTTTTTTTTTTTTTTATGAAATAGGATGGGAGACGAGCATGCAGTTCAACGTTATCACCGCCGCCCACGACCTCTCGCAGAGCGAGTGTGCTGCCGACCTTTAAAAAGGTGGAAAATACGCTTTTTGAAGGTATTTATGTCGTACCGATCCGGAAACACTGCTAGAGGGAGATTATTCCATAAAATGGTGGTGCGCGGAATAAAATTATTGGAAAACCGAACTGTAGTGGATCGCCACGCATCCAGATGGTAAAGATGATATTGTAACCTGTGACGTACAGTGCGGTTATGGAATTTGGCGGCAGGAATCAGTTCGTGTAGCTCACTGGAACACTCCCCATGAAAGATGCGGTAGAAAACACACAGTGAAGATACGTCTCTACGCATCGCCAAAGAATCCAGCTGTTTGCTGATCACCTGGTCCCCGATAATGCGAGCTGCTCTGCGCTGTATGCGATCGAATGGCTTTAGTTGGTACTGGGGTGCACCAGCCCAGAGATGAGAACAGTACTCCATGTGAGGCCGGACTTGTGCTTTGTACAGCGCTAGTCTGTGGGCCGGCTTAAAGTACTGCCTCGCTCTATTGATGACACCCAATTTTTTGGAGGCCAACTTAGCCTTCCTTTCCAAGTGATCGCGATACTTGCAGCTATTAGAGATGTCTAGACCCAGTATTTCAATACTAGTCGAGCCACTTAACAGAACATTCTCGAAAGACGGAGACACGACAAACGGTGATGTTTTTGTGGTTAACGCACAAACTTGTGTCTTCTGGGGGTTAAATTGTACTAAATTCAATCTACCCCATTCCGAGATCTTCCGTAAGGTAGTTTCAACAGAGGACACAAGATTTTTTCGACACTCATCAACCTTTTCCCAAGAGAGTCCTGCGCAGCCGGTGTATATGGCATCCACTGTACTGTCATCTGCATAGCAATGAATGTTAGGATCATCTAACATGTCATTGATATGCAGAAGAAACAGTGTAGGGGATATCACGCAGCCTTGAGGAACACCAGCATTCACCGGCTTGGGATTCGAACAAAATCCATCGACAACGACACGTATGCTACGGCCAGTGAGAAAGCTGGAGATCCAAAGGCGCAGATTCTCTGGAAGCCCATAGGAAGGTAATTTTGAAAGAAGTGCCCTATGCCACACACGATCGAAGGCTTTCGCCATATCCAGGCCAACTGCAAGGCCTTCTCCCTTGCTTTCTATAGCCGCTGCCCAACGGTGAGTCAGGTAGACCAGAAGATCACCAGCTGATCGACTATGTCGAATGATCGTCTCTAGAGACGATCATTCTCTGTATAGAAAGTAAAGTAAAGTAACGGCCTCTTACTGTCCCACCGCTGAGCATAGGCCAATACATCTCTCCGTTGGAGAGAAGTATTGGAGCTAACACCTACCACGCTGCTCCAATGCGGATTGTTAGGTTACACATATCCCTAGAATTCTCTAGAGATATGCAGGTTTCCTCATGATGTTTTCCTTTACCGAAAAGCGTGCGGTAATTCGCAATTATCAATTAGACACATAAGTTTTAATAGAAAAACTCAGCCTGGGTCCTGAATCCCTGAATCCATTGAAAGAATTGTACGGCCTCGTCGTTGGGCTATAACAAATTGAATTCCCTTTGTTGCAATTAAAAAAAATCTGAACCATATAACTAAAAAGATGATCTTTTTGTATACGCTTAGGAATCCTACTTACAAGCACGTTATATACGAGTCATCTACTACAGGTATAAAATTAACGTCCAAGTTTCTATTCAAATAACCTGTGACCTCGAACATGATACAAATAATATGTTCCATATAATCCTTTTGATATAGATTTATAGGGGACCCTAATCTGTATTGTGAGGGCGAACATCAGCAATTACGTCGCACCAGATCATTCATGTGAGTATACCGCAGTGCCCTGTTATAATAGCCCCATATATCTTGGGGGATTTCGGTAAATGTGATTGATAAATTGTCCGGGTAATTCAATGAGATCGGTTGCTTACTATTTGTGTGAATAAGACAGCGGGGAACGGTATTCAATAACATTTTGAAAGAAAGAAGGAAAGAAACACTAAGTTTTTCAACGAAGAACACAAAGAAAATACGATTAATAAATGCGCTTTATGACGTCATAAAATGAATAACCACTCTGCTTCGGTTCGAATCCGAAACCCGAACACCATCATCATCCTCGTGCCATTATCTCATTCTAAGTGGGGTCGGCACAACATGTTAAAAACATGTCACGTGATTTGGATACGTATTTTACAACTAGCAACTACTCAGCTGGTAGACCCTACTCCGGTGGGTTACCTTAGTCGCCTTTAACGACCCCTCGGTTAATAAATAAGGGTGGTCTATTCTACTCAGCTGGATATCACACGGTGGGTGAAATTACCTTAGTCGCCTTTTAAGACCCCTCGGTAAGAAAGAGGGTGGTCTATTCTACTCAGCCGCATACCTCACGGCGGGTCGACTTACCTTAGTCGCCTTTGCAACGCCTCGGTAAGAAATGAGGGTGGTCTATTCTGCTCAGCCCTATACCACACGGCGGGGTGACTTACCTTAATCGCCTTTTACAACACCTCGGTAAGAAATGCGGGTGGTCTATTCTACTTAGCCGGATACCACACGGCGGGTCGACTTACGTTAGTCGCCTTTTACGACACGTCGGTAAGAAATGAGGGTGGTCTATTCTACTCAGCCGGATACCACACGGGGGGGTGAACTTACCTTAGTCGAACCCCGAACCGATCCGAATCACGGACACCGATTTTCATTTTTCAGTGGCCGCCATTTTGTAACACACGGACGTAACTTAATATAAATGTATTTATACATGATATAAGGTAAGGTAAATGCACGAATAAAAATTTAAAATAATTAATATTTTACACTTATAATTATATACTTATTTATATTTATTGTTACTATTGTATTTAACTTTAATTTTATGTCGTGATTTGATTGACTTATGAAATTTGGCACAATGAAAGCCAGAATAGCAAAAATTCCCGTTTTTCTTTCATAAACATACAGAATAACACATTATAATATTGCGGGTAACATATACGTTAAAGTTGGCGCGAACAAAGATTTGGGTACTATTATTCTTACATATAAGTCCCAAAGTTTTCTATCGTTTCCTAAAGTGCGTAAGTTTTTATGTAACTCAGCTAATACTCAATCTAATCGTTATATTATTCATCAAACAATAATAAATTTTACCGCAAACAACCACGACTTTCCGTAGGATCGGCTGGAATTAAGGTCATTTTACACCAACTAAGTCACAAGTCAGTAAGTTATGGACAAAAATAAAAGAAATGTTAAAAAATCCAATCATATGCCGCGTGGTATCCGGCTGAGTAGAATAAACCACTCTCATTTCTGAACGAGGTGTCATAAGAGGCGACTAAGGTAAGTCGACCCGCCGTGTGGAATCCGGCTGAGTAGAATAGGCCACCCTCATTTCTTACCGAGGTATCGTAAAAGACGACTAAGGTGAGTTGACCCATCTTGTAGTATCAGGTTGAGTAGAATAGACCCCCCCTCCCTCTTACCGACAGTCGTAAGATACGACTAAGGTAAGTTGACGTCAGGCAGGCGGCCAATCGTAAAATACATAGCCGAATCATGTGACAACATGTTTTATAGCATGTTATTTAGAGTGGGATAAGGGAAGGAGGATGATGATGTAATAAAAATCCAATCATGGACTGCGTTTAATAGGTAACAAATATATAATGTATATACATTGTATATTCAGGAATCCAGATCATAAGACATTAAAAAAATCTGTTAAGCAATATTGCTTGTCTAATAACAATTAATATGAATTATTTTTATGTATTAAAACTAATTGTTATGTATTTATTAAATAATATTAATTTAAAGATTTCATAAATATTCTTATTAAATATTATTATGGTGTGTTCATCTTTTGCTTCTGTATTCGTATATATTATTAGTATGTATTTAAGTATAGAATAGTGCATCACCCACATAGTAGTTGCAGTTCTTCTTAACCTAAAGGTCGTGTGGAAGAGATCGCTACTAAGCGATAAGACTGTCTTTTGTACGTCACTATTTGTTTTTTTATTCTCTTCAATTTTTTCCTTGTGGTGTACAATGAAATATAAATAAATAAATAAAGTGTGATGAAATTCGATATCAGCTGTCATAGCCGAACGGTGAGACCGTGCTAGAGAGGGGGTGTTCAAATCTCGGGCAGGCTCCAATGAGTTATTCTGCTAACATTTATTTGTTATCTTTCATACGCTATTCGGAAGAAAAACATCACGAGGAAACTTGCATATGGCGGACTTGTGGGACGTACGTAACCTATCAATCCGTATTCCTATCCCTGCCTCCAAAAAATTAGAAAGGATATCTGTGACCAGTGAGATAGTAAACGGCTGTTTCTTAAAAAAAAACTCTGTGTGTTCTAATGGATTCTAGAAAAAGAAGAAGTCTTTATTGTACACACGGAATCAAAATTACAGGTATTAATTAAATTAAAAATGTAAGTACAACAAGGCGGCCTTATCGCTAAGCAGCGATTTGTTCCAGGCAACCTTTTACATTATGGAGCTTTTGGTAAAATAACTGGTAGAAAAGTGCAAAGATAATTATAAAATTAAACAATATATATTTCTCTACATATCGCCTCTTTACAAGAACAACGTGATATCTGTCAAACCACAACTTTACAGGAGGGCAATTTTAAACATTTGAACGTTGATAAATTTAAAAATATTGATAATTCTACCGTGAAAAAACAATTAAATCGTTGCGGTAATTAATGTGCTTTCTGAAAATAAACAAAAAGATATAAAAAAAGAAATAATAAAAAAGATGTCACGTTTTATAAGTTTTTATAAGATGTCACGTTGTTCTCTCTATCTTTTTCTTTCTATTTGACGAGTTATAATTATAAGCTCCTACGTAAAATCATAACCGAAATCAGATTACTGTGTGTGCAGCTTTATGCTAAGCATAAATCTTAGCAGCTACAATTCAGCCACATAATCTCTGAATTATTAACTGCCATTTGCAGCCACTTTGGGCTCGGAGTTTCTTATAATCTGTAGGTGTAAAATATAATGTTCTTCATGACGTCGCGCATAAAGAGCCTTGAGGCATTTCAAGACGTGTAAAGAAGGATAAAATTTTGACATTAAGTCACCAATATAGGTAATAGTACATATATAAGTAGGTAAATAAATATTAAACTGTCAAAAGGTTGCCGGTTTTTTATTATACGTATATGTACGTGCGTGCTCTTTATTTGTGGAATTTAGGCCCGAGCAGTCGTTAAAAATCACTTGCTCGGAGCTTTAGTCGCGTGTGCTGCGTAAACCAATGGAGGTACACTTAAGTAATGTACTAAAGAATAATATATCTAGAAAAATACTACAAAAAAGTCCATCCCAGCATGTCTCAATCTCTTATGGTTAACTCACAATAACAAGTTTTACGTCCAAAATTTCAATTAATACGCAGATTTCCGCGCGGACGAAGCCGCAAGCATAGGATAGTATATAAAATTGAGTTATGTCCTTTAAGATTTAGTAGGAAATCGGATGCTACAAATTAAGCCCTACAAGATTCAACGGAAAGACTATGCAAATGAAATTTATACAGAGCCAATATACAAATATTATTAATACTGAATATTCATAAGTTAACGACGTTTAAGCTTTCGGAAATTGGTGGTTATTTATGAATTTCCAGTCAACCCCTTTAGAGTAAATAACTTTACATTTACTTAGGTGGATTTAAAAGTCGATCATATAATTATATAACGACGCGCAACCATCTCTTAAAATGTCCAGATATTTCTTTTGTCCTTACCTCACAAATAGAGCTATTTGTGAGGTAAGGTTACATCCCCTTCTGAATGTAAATGTGATATTTCTTTTCTATATTTTATTTATGGGTTAAGGTCTCCATCCCACTTCTGAATGTAACCATGATATTTTTACTCGACACTTATTCAATAAATAAGAAGAAATTTTCCCCAAAGTCAACCCATTTAATCTCGTTCAACAACTCAATGACTTTAACGGCAACAACGTTTTTTATATATTATTGACCAACTATATGAAGGAGATTGTATTTGAAACATGTTGTAACAATTATTTTACTGAAGTTAAGATTATAAAACTCGGGAATTCAGTTTCTATAACACCTAACGATAATATTATATACCTATGAGTTTTCAATATGAACTTACAAACAATTCGATAGATTTCGATAGAGGCGAATTCTGTTAGAAAATATATTGTTTCAAGGGCGTGAAGATCCTTTGACCCATTTAGAAATATTCGGGTAATTTTGTGTTCATATTTGTTATTTCCATGAAGACTTGGGATATTGTATTTAGGTTATAGCCACGTTATTGCAGGTAGACTGACTACTTTCAGCTGTGGAGGTCATGGGTTCGCTTCCTGAGGACCAACATTTTCTAAAAACAATTCATTCGTTCTACATATCGAAGTCTATTTATGTATTTATTTAAAATACTACTTACTTGGATCACAGACTATATTTTTTAACATTAATAATTAGAATGAAAATAAATTTATTTAAACATAGAGATAATATTACAAAAAATTATAATAATTTATTTAAAAAATTATATATATATATTTTGCTCTTTCTCTTCTTTCTCTCTGTCACCCATAACAGGCATAAAGTTACTTACTTTAGAGTCAGACGACCGTTTGTGTAATTGTCCAATATATTTATTATTATTAAACTTTTATTAACACTTTTGAAATTCTTAGAAAATACAAGATATTGATGATTACTGTGCGGCAATAAATGTTGAAAGTCCTTTTAGTATGAAAACAATGGCTTCAGTTGTAATTTAATTTGTATAAGCAAGTGTTTATCTTAACGCCTACCAGAATCTCGGTGTAATGTTGTCAGACTGCTCTTGAATGTTAACTTTTTAACGGCGCATTTATTTCGTATTACATTCCTACCTAATATCTTGAGTTAATACTGTTGAATGTATTATGATTCCCTGCCTGCATAACTATAAGTTTATTGTCTGTAACACTTCCTTTTACTCTGTGACATTAATGGATACGTGTACGCTCAAAGAAATAAAAAGTTGTAAAACACCTAAAACACTTTATTTCTATATAATTCAAGAGGTTATGGGCCCAGAAAAGCCTAAAAGACGGCCATAAATATAGACACTGAAGAAAATATATCTCGTTGAAAATTGTACACGAACGTGGAGCTAACCTCCAAAGTGACGGACATTTTTCATGGAACATTTGTAAAGTTTTTTTTCGTAGAACTCAGAACAATCCGTGAAAATGACATCTAATAATCAAATGACATTAATTGAAAAGTTAACCGGCCGTGAAAATTATGCAACTTGGAGGTTTGCAGTTCAAACATATCTGCAACATGAGGAATTGTGGGATTGCATTGAACCCGACTTTGACACAACGTTTGATACAAAACGAGATACAAAAGCAAAAACAAAAATAATTCTGTTAGTAAATCCCATTAATTAAGTCCATATTCAAGAGGCTCTCACTGCAAAGGATGTATGGGAAAAGTTGTCAATGGCCTTCGATGATTCTGGGCTGACACGTCGAGTTGGTTTACTGCGTGATCTGTGTAACACCTCATTAACAGGATGTCAAAATGTAGAAGAATATGTGAGCAAAATTATGAGTACTGCTCACAAGCTCCGTAACATTGGCTTTAAAGTAGATGATGAGTGGCTAGGAACACTACTACTCTCCGGTCTACCTGAAACATATCAACCGATGATAATAGCCATTGAAAGCTCCGGAATGAAAATCACCTCAGATTCCGTAAAGTCAAAATTATTGCAAGATGTCAGACAAAATGAGTCCTCTAACTCAGCATTTGTGGCAATAAAAAAGAGACAGAATAATTACAATAAGTCAAAAGGACCCCGATGCTACAGCTGCAACAAGTATGGTCATAAAAGTCCGGAATGTAAAAACAAATCAAAAGAAACACAGCATAAGACAAATAATTCATCATATGCTGCCGTGTTTGTTGCATCTACAAGTCAAGATGATGCATGGTATGTAGATTCTGGTGCATCTTCTCACATGACCAGGCACAAAAGTTTGCTCAAAGATATGACAACTCCAGCTATACAAAACATAAGAGTTGCGAACAACAAAATATTATCTGTGCAATGCTCGGGACAAGTGAGCTTAAATGTTTATGATGACCAAGGTGAAGAAAAGAAGTTGTTGTTTACCAATGTTCTATGTATTCCTGAACTTGCTACAAATCTGTTATCAGTTAGTCAGATTACAAGAAATGGTGGCCAAGTAAGATTTGACAAAGCTGGTTGTGTTATTTTGAACCAAAACAGTCAAGTAGTAGCAACAGCTAGCATTATCAACAACATGTATCGATTAAATATGCCTGAAGGAGGCTATACCTGCATGTCTGATGTTGAAGATCAAGATGCTTACCTGTGGCACCAGCGAATGGGACATCTAAATTTCCACAGTCTGAGTAAAATGACAGAAAATACAGACCATGTAAATTTCTCAACAAAATTAGAAAACATGACATGTCTTACATGCAAGGAAGGTAAACAGACACGACTACCTTTCAAAAATGAAGGCTCAAGTGCCAAGAATGTACTTGATCTGGTCCACTCAGATTTATGCGGACCAATGGAAACAGAAACACTAGGAGGTGCTAAATACTTCATGACATTTATTGATGACTATTCAAAGAAGGTATATGTATATTTTCTCCGACACAAGTCTGATGCTATTGAAAAATTTAAAGAATTTAAACATGAAATTGAGAATCAGCAAGACTCTCATATTAAAGTTCTAAGAACTGACAATGGTTTGGAATTTGTCAACAAGAGTTTTTCTGATTTCTTGAAAGACGCTGGTATCATCCACCAAACAACTACACCCTACACACCTGAACAGAATGGTACAGCAGAACGCATGAACAGGACTCTTGTTGAGAGAGCAAAATGTATGCTACTGAATGCTAACTTGTCAAAACGCTATTGGGCTGATGCAATACATACTGCTGCCTATATCATTAATCGTTCCCCAACAAAGTCATTGTCATTTAAAACCCCAGAAGAAATTTGGACAGGACAAAAACCAAAAATAACTCACATGCGCATATTTGGCTGTGAAGCTATGGTTCATCTGCCTAAGGAAAAACGCAAGAAGTGGGACCCCAAGGCACAGAAAATGATATTTATTGGATATTGTGATCACACAAAAGGGTACAGATTTATAATACCTGGAACACGAACAATCGTTAAAAGCAGAGACGCCACATTCCTGGAATGTAATGTGAAGAGAGATTATGTTCCTGTCGAACTTTCGCTGAATCCTACAACAAATAATAACATTACATCAGAAAAAGCAGAAGAAAGCAATACACAAGAAGATTCTACTTCACACAGTGAGTACATACCTGACACCAGTATTGAATCACCTCCATTAAGAAACATCACAATGAGACCTAGAAACAAAAGAAAACAGGATATTAATTTAGACAGTTGCAATGAAAGTACTTACCTGTGTCATGAACAGATTCTCGCAGATGTTCCTGCAACATACAGAGAAGCTATAAATTCAATTAATAAAGAAAAATGGGAAAACTCCATACAAGAAGAACTAGATTCCCATCAGAAAAACAATACCTGGACATTGGTTGAGAAAACCCCAAATATCAAAATAATTGGATGCAAATGGGTGTTCCGAATTAAAAATGAACCAACAGGTCCTCGGTACAAATCAAGACTATGTGCCAAAGGATTTTCACAAACTGCTGGTATTGATTATCAAGAAACCTTTTCACCAACAGTTAGATATGATTCAATTAGGTTACTTTTATCCACGGCTATTCAACATAATCTCAAAATTATACAACTTGATGTTAAGACTGCCTTCTTATATGGTGAACTAGAAGAAACCATATTCATGTCTCCACCAGATGGCCTGCTATGAGAAGAAAATATGGTATGTAAATTAAACAAATCTCTATATGGATTAAAACAGGCACCACGCTGTTGGAATAGTAAATTTGACTCTGTACTTAAAAAGTTTGGCTTTGTTAACAGTAAAGCAGATACATGTGTTTATGTTGGTCAAGTCAATAGTAAGAAATGTTACTTTTGTCTGTATGTTGATGATGGGTTGTTATTCTCAACAGATGAATCAGCATTAAAAGTAATAACTAAAGAGTTGAACACTATATTTGAAATTAAAGTAATGCATACTGTTAGTAACTTTGTGGGATTGCAAATAGAAATATTAAGTAACTGTATATTTATACATCAAACTCAGTATATAGAACAAATAATAAATAAGTTTAACATGAATAATGCCAATACAAATAGTGTTCCAGTTGATCCTCACATGAAGCTGCAAAAAGGAGAAGGAAAACCTGAAATGGAAATTCCCTACAGAGAGGCTGTGGGCTCCCTCATGCACCTGGCTATTGTGAGTCGACCTGATATCATGTTTGCTGTCAGTCTGGTGAGTCGATTTCTAAACTGTTACAACCAGGAGCATTGGAATGCGGTTAAAAGGATTTTGAAATACTTAAAAGCTTCTAAAGATTATGGATTGTGCTATACAAAGACCTCACAACCACCTGAAATCACTGGTTACAGTGATGCTGACTTTGCAAATGATCTGGACACACGTAGATCAGTCACTGGTTATGCTTTCATCAAGAATGGAGCAGCTGTGACATGGTCATGTCAAAAACAGCAAACAGTGGCTCTATCAACAACGGAAGCTGAGTTCATGGCAGCATGCGCTGCCACCAAAGAGGCAATGTGGGTCAAATTATTACTAAGTGATATTGGTGAATACAAACAGGACACACTGTGTCTTCATCTAGACAATCAAAGTGCTATAAGTGTTATCAAAAATCTTAACTTTCATAAAAGATGTAAACATATTGAAATAAAATATCACTTTATTAAGGAGAAGTATCATCATAAGATAATTTCATTAAAATTTGTTAATAGTAAATACCAATATGCTGATATATTCACTAAAGCCTTAGCAAAAGATAGATTTCTGTTTATTAGATCTAAACTTGGAATGTGTCAATATGGTTCTGTACTATAAATTCTTAATTGTTATATAAGAGAGTAATTTGTTTAATGTTATAAGTTTTTTTTTTAAACCAGGCATGAATTCAAGGGGAGTGTTGAATGTATTATGATTCCCTGCCTGCATAACTATAAGTTTATTGTCTGTAACACTTCCTTTTACTCTGTGACATTAATGGATACGTGTACGCTCAAAGAAATAAAAAGTTGTAAAACACCTAAAACACTTTATTTCTATATAATTCAAGAAATACAAATTGTCATGTCGACTCAATAAGATTTTAAAGCTTTAATGGTAATTATTTGGACATTTCTTTTATATTTTTTAATCTAAACTTAAATTTTTATACATTACTTGATCTTATTGCAATAATGGACATAAATCCCTTCAAAAGATTGCTACGCCGTACGAATTGGAGCCGTTTTGATCCATTCTTTCTCAATATCAAGAATTCACAGTTCATTCTGCTAACGCTGCGTTTTCTGATAACCACAATTATTCAAGGCTATTGTTTAACTTGAAGTTTTTGTATGTGAAGGTGGAATCTTGCAAGTTCAATATGAGCGGTGTCCGATTGAGCTGAAATGTTTACATATAAGCCCAGTCCCGATGACAATGCATGTTTATGATAAGTATGACCTGCTTCTGCCAGGATTGGCTTTAAACGAGGGAGCTGCTCACTGGTTAACAAAAGTAACAGCCTGTTACTATGCCCACTACTGGGCTAAGGCCTCCTCTCTCTGTTTTTGGAGAGAATGATTGGAGCTTAGACCTACCACGCTGCTCCAATGCGGATTGGTAGGTTACACATATCCCTAGAATTCTCTAGAGATATGCAGGTTTCCTCACGATGTTTTCCTTCACCGAAAAGCGTGTGATAAATTGAAATTATCAATTAGACCGCTGCCCGGGTTTGATGCTATGCCGTCTCTAGAGAGTCGCACGGTCTCACCGCTAGGCTATCACAATAGGTTAACACAAACTGGTTAACAATAGGGACATGAACTTTTCTAAACTTTTTGTATCTGAAACTAAATTACTTTGCTATTTATAGTAGTCGTTGTTTTTTGTTATTATTATTGTTTAATAGGCGAGCGCTTGACTGAAATCATGCCGGATGGTAAGCGATGATACAGTCTAAGATGGAGCGCGCTTACCTAGTAGATGCCTATTCACTCTTGCTTTGAATGCATAATTTCGTAACTCATAGTCTCCATTTTGCTATTGATCCTCTTTTACTCAATTTTTTTGATAACAATTGTGTGATTTCAAAATAAATGTGAAAGATGTAAGACTTCCTCATTAATAACGTTATATCTTAGACTGCAAAATTTCGCAATGTTGTTGCACTCGCCCGTACTGCCGAGTAACGCTATAACGGAGTAAACCATTACGGGTAACTGGATATTGTAGAATCTACAAAAAATGAGTGCATATTGACGTTATTGATCTATTTTTTACAAAAATTTAAAAATAGCTACTACGTATCTAACAAATTTAAACTTGTGTCATGATGACGTAAATATAAGTTTTCACGGAAAAAAACTTTATTTAAGGCGCAGCTCTATCACTGCAAATTCCGGGTATTTCTATCCAATAATTTAATTAAATTGCTTTGAAATAGAAGTTCTCTTTACAGAAACTCATGGCATCGTAAATCAAAAGCTTACAGAATTCTTAAAACCCACTAAGTAACTAAAAGGAAAGTTAAGGTGAAATTAAATTGTTGCGCTATTTTCTTTCAATACCTTCAAATAGGGCGTACTAAAGTTCTTAGAAACGGGATTTATTAAACTAATTCAAAAGGCATCACACTCAAGAATGTCATCTTACATTTCAAAAATTTTACAGTTTAATAATATTTAACATAAATAATAATAGTATTTAACTAAAATAGACTACTGATACATGACTATTCATTACAAATAAAAAATTTAAATTCAAAATATACTTTATTCAATTTTTGAATTTAAACTATCGTGAGTGGTATTCATAATTAATGTTGAGAGACTATAGTCACGTCTTATTTTATCGGATGAGCCCGACGGTTTCAGCCCATACGGAGCTCTTATTCATGAGCTCTTTACGCGGCGTTATCGCCGCGTATTATAATAACTCCTGAGTATAGCCGGTCTCTCAACATTAATTACTTTATTCAAGTAAACTTTAAAATAAGTGCTTTTGAATCGTCAACTCTACTGCTGGTTTGAAAACTGTTCCTACGGAAATGAGCCAGCAAGAAACTCAGCGAAATTATGGTGAATGGTGGCTTTAAATGGTGAATCATTTAATGATAAGTATTATTGAAAATTACCAAGAATGTAGATGTCAGTTGAAACGAACAAATATATCATTATTTTTCTGCCCTAATCCCATTCTAAGTGGAGTCGGCACAACATGTTACAAACATGTTATCACATGATTCAGCTGGGTATTTTACGACCGGCCGACTGCCTGACGTCAACTTTCTTTGTCGTCTTTTACGACACCTCGGTAAGAAATGAGGATGTCTTTTCTATGCAGCCGGATACCATACGGCACATACCTTAGTCGCCTCTTACGACACCTCGGTAAGAAAGTAGGGTGATCTATTTTATTCTGCCGGATACCACACGGTGTAAACGAACAATTATATATTATTATAAAAAAGAACTAATTACTGGGTCATCGTACTCTATGTAACAATAACAGTTGAATCCTTTCGATATTGGCTGCAGTTCAAAAATGAATTGGATTGTAACATACAAATATCCAAGTATGGCCAACTAGGTCAAATTGCAACTGAAAAGAGAATGCATTTATCCCATGGTTCTATTTTAAGTGAAAGAATGAGCTACGTATTTTATAGCGAATGCGAAAAGTCTTTGTTAAATTGTTTGCCAAAAATCCTTTTAGTTTTGTCCTATATAGTGTAATCAAATCAGTCGTGGCCGAGTGGTATCTGACTGAGTAGAATTGACCACACTCATTTCTTACCGAGGTGTCGTAAAAGGTGACTAAGTTAAGTTGTCCAGCCGTGTGGTATCCGGCTGAATAGAATAGATCACCCTCTTTCTTACCGAGGTGTCGTAAAATACCACTAAGGTAAGTAGCCAAATCATGTGACAACATGTTTATAGCATGTTGTGCGGATCCCACTTAGAATAGGATAAGGGCAGGAGAATAAGAATGATGATGGTGTAATCAAATCAATCACTAGGTTGAGCCATATTTTTGGTACCTTAAAGTAAAGGCCTGTTACTATCTTACAGCTGGGCATAGGCTTCTTCTCCCCGTTTTAAGAGAGAAGGGTTGGAGCTAAGACCAAACACGTTGCTCCATTGGGAATTGGTAGTTTACACATATCCCCACAATTTTTAGAGATATTTCAGGTTTTTTCTAAGATATTTTATGATATTGAAGGTTTCCTCACAATTATCTTACACTGAATAGCGAGTGATAAATTACAAATATCAATTAGGCACATAAGTATTAACAGAAAAACTCATTAGTTCCTGCTCGGGGTTTGAACCAGTGTCTCTCTCGAAAGAGACCCACGATCTGCCGCTGGGCTCTCAAAGGTCGATCTGTCACTTTCTCACTGCTGAACGTAGGCCTCCTCTCTCCTTTTTTTGAGAGAAGGGTTGGAGCTTAGGCCTTCCACGTTGCTCCAACACGATTAGGTAGCTTACATATATCCCTAGTATTCTCTAGAGATACGAAGGATTCCTCATGATCTTTTCTTTCACTAAATAGCGCGTAATAAATTACAAATATCAATTAGGCACATAAGTTTTAACAGAAAACTCATTGGTGCCCGGGGTTTGAACCCATAGAACCCTGGAGGCACACGATCTCAATGTTCAACTACCACAACTTACGAGTAGTCTAAATTACTTAGTGCAGTAGTTAGTGTAGTAGTCTAAATTAACCGATAGGATTCGTTAAACGCTGCCCAACCCCAATATTTTAAAATTCGAGACAAGCCGAATATAAGGAGCATTACACTTTTAGTTACCAAAGGATCGTGACAAAAATTTTTGAACAGTAATCGGACCATCTGCTGCTACTTAAAACACAACTTTTCAGCTTTCCCAGACGTCTCCGTACTTATTGTACATCATTTTTACCGTTACTAGACCGTAATAACAGTATATAATACATTTTAAATTGAGATCAGATGCTATAAAATTTAGCATCCTTATTATATATGCATTACTTTAAGCCATATAACTGCGCATAAAAGTTTCAGTTTGAAATATTATTTACAAACTTCTTCGCCTTATTGAATGCCGATAAAGTTTTTGATTAGCCTATTTATTTTCTCTTTATTATATTTAAAATTCAAATTCAAAATATTATTTTTTCAAGTAAACTTGTAAACAAGTGCTTTTGAATCGTCAACATTTTCTACTGGTTCGGAAAGCCGAGAAGAACCAGCAAGAAACTCGGCGGTTGCTTCTTTCAAAGAATAATTCTTATTACTAGTTAAATATAGTTATTAATGTATTGTACAGGGTAGAAGAGTAGCTATATCCACGCAATCTTAACGCCATAGTTATCCTCAATAGTATAGTAGGCTTTCTGTATTAGCCCTTTTTTTAGTGTTTTTAAACTGCTGTAATGTTATACATATGTCCAATACCGACGTGTGGTTCTGGCTGAGTAGAATAGAGCATCCTTATTTCTTACCGAGGTGTCGTAAAAGGCAACTAACGTAAGTAGACGTCAGGAAGGCGGCCGGTCGTAAAATAACTACTCAAATCATGTCACAACATGTTCAAAACATGTTGTGCCGACTTTACTTAGAGTGGGATAAGGGCAGGAGAATAATAATTGTACATTTGTACAATGAACCTGTACTTTACGAAACTACTAAAACTATACACTGTACTTTATGAAAATTTTAGAAAAGAAAAAAAGCATGTACATAGGTGGACTTATCCCTAAAGTAGATCTTTTCCGGGCAACCTTTGAGTTACAGAAAGATCAAGATAGGAAATGAAATACGGGTAATATTGAAAGAAAAGCAAAATAACGAAAATGCCAAATGCTGCAAAGGAAATAAATTATTTTCGAATTCGAAATTCGTGCCAAAAATCTGCGCCTAGCTATTTATATTGATGCTGTGATTTCAATAAATCAAAAAAAGATATTAAAAATAGTTAAAATGATTTATCTGATTACTTACATCTTTTATGAATGTCTTTATTGCTCCCTTAATGGTTTTATAGCAACAGAACAATTCAGTTAACTCCACTCTCGAGATAACACTTGATACTCATTAAGCGTAAACGTTAATAAAATGAAAATCGTTGTTTGGCCTCTTTGTTTTAATAATAAAAAAATATATATAGGTACAAATGGGTGATAATTGTGATTTTTTGTACTTATAGACTTAACTTTATTATATGCCGTGTGATATCCGGCTGCATAGAATAGACCACCCTCCTTTCTTGCCGAGGTGTCGTAAGAGGCGACTAAGGTATGTGCCGTGTGGTATCCGGCTGCATAGAATAGACCACCCTTATTTCTTACCGACGTGTCGTAAAAGGTGACTAAGGTAAGTTGACGTCAGGCAGCCAAATCATGTGACAACATGTTTGTAACATGTTGTGCCGACCCTACTTAGAGTGGGATAAGGGCAGGAGAATGATGAGACTTAACTTTATTATATGGTTGATCTGATTCATATATCTTTCATTAAAATGTACCCTACTTGCAATATTCCAAAAACAGTTTTGAGCGTCACTACCCCGTACCCTGAGCGGCATTACCCAAAGTCAGGGGCAAAGTCGCTCAAACACGTCTGTTAAAAATGTTTTACAACTATTAATAGGTTAAAGACCATTATTGCTTTTGTTGTTAAATTATTGGTCACTCGATAATTAAAGACTTTATTCTTGTTCTTAGTTTTGGTTTATAATATACTAGCTGTGCCAGCGGCTTCGCCCGCGTGGATATCTACGTGTCACATTTTTTTTTCTAGAATTCAAATTTTAAACATAAAAGTAGTTATTGTGAGTTAACCATAAGAGATAGAGACATGCTATCGCGGACTTTTTTTCTCTAGTATATTACTATAACGTATTCTGCTGGTTTACGCAGCGTACGCGACTAAAGCTCCCAGCAAGCAAGTTTTTTAACAACTGCGCGATCTCTTTAACACAATTTACATAATACCGATATGTACTATTTACCTAAACCATCCGGAAATATTGCACAATCATTTAGTGAAAACCGTACAAAGATCTGTTCTGTAGATTTTCAGAAAATCGATTACATACAGACGGACAGCTTTTCGGGACTTTGTTTTATAATAAGTGTAGATAATTTAAAAAATACACTATATTTTCCATAAGTGAACGCCATTTCCCCTTCTTTACCTATAAATGTGTCAATTTTTAAATTTGTGAATAAATTCGGTACAATTATCTGATCGAGTAAAAACAAAATCAATTTGTCTAATACAACACATAACACCTAAATGCAATTTAACAAGAAACAGGATCAAATCGAAGTAGACTTAACCTTTTCCTTATTGCTTTTTTCTGTTTTCTTCCCTTCCAAACCTTGTTTATGTCCCGTTAAATATATAAATCACATATATAAAAGTTGTGACAAATTGAAAAGTTCCGTGCAAAACACTAATGGGACCATTAGGAGAATGTTCACATAGTACCGTTAGAGTACAATTTGTTTCTCTTTGGCTTTATTTTATGTTCATTGCAATTTATTATAATATTAACAATGCCCCGCGGGTTTACCCGCGTCCATACCATTCTCGTGGTAGTGGAAAGTCTACGAAGTCTGACTATAGATTTATTTGTAGATTATTTAATAACAAAATGAACATCATTAGTATTCTTGCAATAAGAGCTAACTCACCAAATACAGACCCTGCTATAACGGTCGCTACAATTAATTTGTTATGGCATTATTTTCTTTCGATTTGTATTCTTAAATTCGTAATATCTTTTGATTGGGACGACGGATTTTAATAATTTAAAAAGTATTTTACAGATATTGAAATAGTTTTTAATAAAACATCTTACAAACAAGACGTAAACGACGACCGCGAACTGCTTTCTTATCGTACCATGAATTGAAAAGGATAACGTTATATGAACGATAACTCTGTCTCTTCTACTCACATGGTCTTAGGACGAATTCCGAACGCTCATTCGGCAACGACTTAAAGTGTGCGTCTTTAAGACGTCATGGTATGAAAAAGCAAAACAATTTCGTTTACGTTTTCAATTGAGTCGCAATAAGAATTCATGGTAGGCCTGCTGTTACAGTTTCTGTAATATGGAATTCCGCAAAGTAACGCCTGCTTCTATAAATCATTTAAAGGGATAGTTCATTTTGAAGTACAGGATTATTTTATAAAAAAATAAGATTTAGAATGGTAAAAATCATTGAGAGAAATTCGAATAATAACACAGAATATTAATGAAGTTTACAGAGTTCTTAGGTTTCTGAGTTCTCGAAAAAAGGTTAACGTCTTATAACAAGATGACTTGTGCTCAAAATATTGACATAGGCACCCGCTGTCACCCGCAGGTTTCAGAGGCTTGCCTCTAATGGCATTCTGAATAACATTGTTTACCCCTCACTTTGAATTCATCTTAGATGGTCGGGAATATAAAATTAAGTAAACTCGCGTTGATTGAATTTACATTTTTGTGAATATATTTTGCATCAGCATCATTGTTGGTTGTCAAAAATAAATTGATCACGGTCATATTTTTTTGACATCCAACAAGAAACAGAAATAGAATGTTACAGCGAGGACATTTTAACGATCATTGTAGTAATTATTTTATGCTAGTGGTATTGGCGACTTTGTTTGCGTCAACTTTAGTGATACAATACCCCAAATTATGTACTCTGAGGGAAAATAGACGGTATATAAGCTCCAATTGTATCAATATTCATCTATATTGCCCAACAGATGAGCTGTGAAAACGTAACAGACAGACAGACACACAGACAGATAAACGGACAGACCCAAAGATAGATAGAAGAAAGATACCTTTCGCATTTTTAATATTAGCATGAATGTTATACATAAGACTCTTCAAAAGATTAATGCGCCGTTCCATATTTTGCTTGTAACCTAGCGGCTTCTTGCAACCTTTTAAGGCCGTCTTTTAAACCCACAGGGTTGCAGTTGAATAGAAACGACACCTACGACACAATTTTTCATTTATTACCAATAATTTTTATTTTTTATTCGTGGTTTGTTACAGTTACTTTACTATACAAATTACTAACTACAAATATGTTTAAAAGAGCGGCCTTTATACATATTTGTAAAACCAAGTAATAGCGTGCATTTTCTTGATACAGCGCCATTGGGTTTGCGATAATATTATTGGGTTATAAACCATGTATGAAATGCTATCAATATATTTTGGGAATTAAAGAGCCTTCGAAATACATATAGCGTTTGCCTTTCTATGGGCTGCCAATAGCTTAACCCTTAACCCTAAATTAAAACTGGTGACATCAAAAATTTATAAGACTACTATTAAAACGGAGGGTACCGAGATACGGAATCGCGTCAAGCGGGAGGAAGTTGCCAATTCTGAGAATTCACAAATCCGCACAACGCCTGTGAGACTCAATGTCCTAGTTAAAGGTTAATATTACACTGGATTATGTACGATATGCAATTTATAGTATTGGAATTGTGTCTACGTTTGGTCAGTAGGTAATTTCGAATGAAAATAAATTTTCCAAGTTTGTGGTCTTTCATGTTAAAACTAATCTTTACTTACGATCAAATGAGACCACAGTCAAGCAAACCAGTAAACAAAGCATAAGCCGAACCTAATAAACTCACGTACTCGTTTGTTTATACAAGTTCCACAAACTCAAAATCAATTATAATAGTTAAGCCCACAATTTTCTCTTTTATATAAAAACCATTAGAAAATATTTGAGCAAGGATATTGAGGATATTATTCATGTTGTCTTGTTTGTATATCATGTACTATATTTTTTCTTTAATATTTTGGTAAACAGGTGACTTAAATCAAAATAAAATTACGAAGATTAGTTAGCAAAAAGACGTCTCCTAACTCGTTAATTACAAAGTTTGAAGTTGTGCTTCGATAAATAGTGATCAGAACTTTATTTTATTATTTCTTAATACAGTTAAAAGGCTTAAGTTTATCAGAATTTACTGCGTCACCATGAGTATTATGGATTGCATATCGTCGCTAAAAGCGCTAAATGTATTACTATAGCTTAGGTATAGGAGCTAAATAATCTATACTACTTTTGGAAAATATAGTTGTATGCCAGTTTGATAGATTGAGGCATAGTGCGATGTGTTGTAGAGGGCTGGTGATATGAATGTGACTAGTTTTCAAGCCGTCTATATTGAAGCGAAAATCTAGAACAGGATTAGAAGAATGTAATTTTGTTTCCGCAGGCAATTGTGTTTTATGTACTTGTGTTGTCGATCGTGATTTAATGACCAGGGACTTATCACTAATCTCTTTATTCATTTATTTCTTTATGGGACAAATATTTTGTCAGAAAAGTGAAAAAGATAGAAAAAATAGCACATGTTATGAAAGTGCTATTTTTTTATCTAAATGCGGACTTATCCCTCAAAGGGATCTCTTCCAGTCAGCCTTTGAGTGGCAGAAGGAAGAGAACAAGAAGTTAAATACGGTTTGAAAATAGGAAGGAAAAGCAAGAAAAATAACGAAAAACTATATACATTAATATTTGCACACTTTACACAAAAGATAAAAAAGATGCAATATAGATAATAGTATTAATATAAATTTAACTATTTACTTAATAAATTATTTTTTATTAAATAAATAGCCGAATGAAGATGCTATTAATTTATATCTATTATCCTATAGTTTTAAAATTTTATTTGACTATTTGACTAAAAGGATAATTATACGGAATCTTGTTTATACTACTTGAGACTTAAATAAGTAACAACAGTGTATGGAATTAGTTATTCTCAAAACTTGTACAACACAGCAATGATGGAATGTAAATAGTTATTTGTGATATTTTGAGAAGAGAAATCGCTGTGTTCGTTGTTGACTCTTGTCGTTAGGGAAACCTTTCATAACCAGAAGTAGATGACGATAGAAGTACTTGTCTTGATTTGAGAGAAGTCTTGACTTGGTCTAAATCTATTTGAATAAAATAAATTTTGAGTTGGCTTTGAGTTTCGATGTTTTATGAATTCTGATTATGGAGCTCGTTAACTGTAGGTCGTAAATCTCCGTCACGAATAATATGACAACAATGCGGCAAAGCCTCCACAAGTTTGGGCAACTCTTTGAATGTAACTATTCGTCAATCTCGGATCCTTGCATGGCACATCAAAACTTCAGGAAAGTTTCTCTTTGAATCTGATATTGTTGCGTCACATCAAAGAGCATCAACGTTCCGCAATTCTATATACTTTAACCTATTCGCTTGCTTTTGCGCTTAATTAAAACGTTGTATATTGTTTCTACGATATCTTTGTGATATAATCAAAAGAGTATTTGAAATTCCTAACAAGCGTTTTTAAACATTTTAAACTAAAAAGAGGGAAGCTGAGATTCGTGCACTTCATCTTTGTCTAATCATACATGAAAAAGAGATCACCCTCATTTACCGTATATTATAATTGAAAACTCACAACATCCGCGACTTTGTTTGCGCCAACTAAGCATTTAAATATCCTCGATAACGCTGTTTTTAAAAGAAAAACAAAAATTTTATCATTGAATTTGTTACCCCGGTATATAGGCTTTAATTGTTGCAAATTTTATAAATATTGCTCTAACGCTTGTTATAGACAAACAGCCAGACTTTCACATTAATATAAACACTGAGGAAAACTAGCATTACTCAATATAGATGCTCAAGATCTTATCTTAACAAAACTGTATTAAATATATTTCAGATTATTCTTTTCTCCAAGCGAAGCAAGAAGCTCCTAGACGATAGTAGAATTTTTCTTCTTTTCATATAATAATTGTTTATAACAATTTAGCAAAGTTGATTTATAAACTTTTTACAAAGTTAATTTTAAAACTTTTTATTTTTATTTTTATTTATTTATTTATTTATCTTTATTGTATAAACAAAAGGCGGACTTATCCCTAAAAGGGATCTCTACCAGCCAACCTATGAGTAACAGAAAGAAAAAGAAAAAAAAAAAAAACAAAATTGATGATGGAAAAAAAAGGAAGGAAGAAAAATAAAAATAACGAAACACTATACATAGATTAAAGTTGAAAAATAAATGAATAAAATAATAGATAATAGTGATTATTTGAATTGATTAAAATGTAATTTAATATTGATAATAAGCTAAATTTAATTTAACTGACTTGAGACAAATATTTTTTAGTCTGTGACTTAAATGCTGATAGGGAAGGAGATTTGCGGATTGATACAGGTAAATCATTCCACAGCTTTACACCTTGAAAGCTAAATGATCTCGAGTAAGTCAGTGAGGAGCATTTAGGGAAGGCAAGATCTAATGTATTTAAAGATCTTAGCCGGCCACATCCAACATCCGACAAGAAGTTGAAACGTTCTTTAAGATATATTGGAATTAAAGGATTAAAGAGTACTTTATAAAGAAGTGATAGAATATGTAAATTTCTTCTGGATCGTATAGGAAGCCAATTTAACTTATGACGGAAGTCAGTGATGTGGTCAAACTTACGCAGTCCATAAATATATCTAATAGCTACATTCTGAAGCCGTTCGAGCTTAGCCAATAGCTTTTCTGAAAGATCCAAAAAAAACAGCATCTCCATAATCCAATATAGGTAGCAATAAAGATCTAGCAAGCATAATTTTAGTTTCAAGGGGAAGGAATTTCTGTAAGCGCTTAAGAGAGTGAAGTGATGCAAAGAATCTATGGCTCAAATTAGTGATATGAGGTGCCCAGCTAAGTGTTTCATCAAAAATAATACCTAAATTTTTTACTGAATTAGAGTAAGGTATGATGGCTCCATTAAAACTAATGTGCTGCACAACAGTATTCTTAAGTTTAGAAATGTTATAGGAACTACCTATAATAATAGCCTGAGACTTTTGTGGATTAACTAGTAAACCAAAATTTTTAGTCCAGTTATTAAGGACCTCTAGATCTCTATTAACTTTTGATATAGCTTCGTCTAAATCAGATAAAGAGGCAGCCGTATAAATTTGCAGGTCATCTGCATAAAGATGAAAGGATGATTTTAAAAGCTGAGTAACACTGTTCACAAATATAGAAAATAACAAAGGAGACAGAATTCCACCCTGTGGGACTCCAGCGTTGATATTACACAATTCTGAGCGTTGTTTATCAATAATGACTAGCTGTTGACGATTTGAAAGGTAAGACGTAAACCATTCAATAGATCTGGGAGATAGGTTAAACTGTCTTAGGAGTCCAATTAAAATATCATGATCAACAGTGTTAAAAGCACTGCTAAAATCTAAGAGAACCAGTACAGTTAGTTTTTTACTATTAATATTCCAGCGGATATCATCAGTGATTTTCACGAGTGCGGTAGTAGTGCTGTGGCCCGATCGAAATCCCGACTGAAAAGGGCTAAGAAGATTATGGCAACAAAGGTGGTTAGCAAGTCTGATATGAATAAAGCGTTCAAGGAGTTTCGAGAGAAACGGAAGTATAGAGATAGGACGAAAATCAGAGACTCTAGAAGGATTAGAAGTTTTAGAAAAAGGAACAACAAGTGCATTTTTCCAGTCAGTGGGATAAATACCAGTTTGAAGGGACGAATTTAAAATATGAGCAATGAAAGGAGAAATAACATTGGCAATAGGTGTAATCATTTTTCTTTTTACTAGCGTAAGTTAAACCGCTCTTGCACAAAGATAGCTGCATTAGAAGGAGTAGCATAAAAAATAAATTTTAATGTAATTTAAGACGAAAATGCATTAATCACCGTTTCTAATTTAGAATCTCTAGCTTTGCTAGAGAGATCGTTCAATAAGTTATTAAGGTTTCATAAAAGTAAAGATTATATTTTGTTCAAGTTAAACTCATCATTCTCCTGCTCTTATCCCACTAAGTGGGGTCGGCACATCATATTTTCTCTCTATCATTTGTCAACTCTGGCGCTACTCCATTTATATGCATGTCATAATTCATACAATGCAACCATCTCTACTTAGGCCTTCCTCTAGTCACAGATTGTTATCCGTTTTATATGTTCATACAATCTTAACATTGCACTTCTCGTCTTTTCTATAATGGAGGCAATTTTCAGACTTCCCCTTTCATACTCATTTTGTTTTTGTTACTCAGTTACAACAAAAGTAACAACGCTTGTGAACGCTTTCAGAATCTCATGAATTTCACCTCTTTTATATACAAGAGTGTAACATATTCGTGTTCCAAAGTTTGTTTGGGACGATAACACTGACCTAAAAATACTTTTAGTAGTGCCTTTTTTACCTCAATAAAAAGCTTATTCCATCGGGTATACTTTACATTTTCCTCGTTTTGCTAAACATTGTTCACGTGTTCTGTTGTACGCAGACGGCCTATAACGTTCCCAGATATAAGCCCCGGGGGCCTCCTACGTTACTCCTATGTGTCTGTATACTACCATTTTGAGTTACTCAACACTAATGTGCATACAAGCTGCTATAAGACAGTGAGTACCAATATTAAATTCTTCAAATAATTTATAGAATTAGGCGTTACTTTGCGGAGATCCGTAATACAAAAGTAATAATAAAATTAATTTGCTACAATCCACGATCAAGTAAATAGTAATAGAAATATGTCTAAAAATAGAGTGGACTATTCATTTTCATACCCGAAACATGCAGGATCCATAAAAACACATACACAAACCTCCACCACCGTCACCAGAATACACAAGCACTACACACGTTCACTATCACAAACTCAACAATATTTTCGCCCCGCAAACACAGATCATCAGGAGATAGACTCCACGACAAAATCGCACAGCTTGTGGTGTGGCTGTGGTGGAGGTTTGTGCATGTGTTTTAACTAATGCTGCATGTTTCATGTATGCAAACGAATAGTCCACTCACATTTAGCATTATTTATATTTCGTATTTACTTTTCCGCGGATTATAGCAAAATAATTTTGCTATTATTTTTGTATTTTAACTCTTAAGTTAAAGCGAGCGAAGACGCTAGTATGTATAGTTCTAATAAAACGATAAGTTTTAATATTAATACTGAAATATTTTACGAAAATATAACTTACCAATACACCCACTTTGATATTATTCCTATCCTCTATAAGCCTTTCTATAATTTTTTTGTAAATATTGATCGTATTCCCTTTGAAGACTTAAGTTGAAATATCGTTAGGATATTGGTAAAAAGTAGGATAACAGTAAATATTGCTTTACTAAACCGCAAAAAGGATGAGTGGTTTAAGATCCTTATTGTATACTTATGGCCTCTGGACATTTGTCCAACATCCTATTTGAGGTCCACAATTCAGCTTGCTTATAATTAAAACTGTTCATTTCAATTTTAGCGAAAAGCACAATAATTTCTGTAACTGTATTAAATTTATTTATTTATTAATGCACCACCTACAGAATATCCAAAACTGTATTAATGAAATCTGCTTGTCAGGGAGAGATCGCTATGAAGCGATAAGAACGCGAGATTGTATGTACTACTTACTACCTCTTATATTGCCCGCTGGCGCAGTAGGTAGTGACCCCACCTTCAAGCTCTGCGGATCGTGGGTTCGATTCCCGCCGAGGGGCAACATTTTCTATAAACAATTTGTTGGTTCTTCGAGCCTGGGTGTGTATTTGTATTTAAGTATGTATTTAAAATTATATATGTAGTATATCAGTTGTCTGTCACCCATAACACAAGTATTAAGTTATTTACTTTGGGGATGGACGACCGTGTTTATAAGTGTACCATATTTATTTATATATATATTATCTTGTAAGTTTCTTTTTTCTAACCTGTTTTTGGATGTGGTGTACTATACAACAAAAATAAATAAATTTTTGTATTAAAACTTAAAGTATTCTGTTAATCGGAACCAAAATAGCAAGGCAGGAACGCTCTATCATTTTATTAATTTTTTTCTTAGTTTTAGACACATATAATTAAAATAAAAAAGTATTAAAATATGTCAATAAATATATAGCAGTTTATGTACAGACACCGTCTATACTCGTGAGTATATACTATTATTGTATCCTTATTCTATCGGATTAGCCCGATGAGTTTCGATCCCACTCAGGGCCTTTATTCATGAGCTCTTTATACGGCGTTATCGCGGCGGAAACTCTCGGGTGTTCTCCAGTGTAAATTCAGTAATCTTTATCTATTATAAAACTAGGTCCCCGAAAGCTGTCTGTCTGTATGTGGTTTTCTCAAAATCTACTGAACCGATATTTTTACGGTTTACACTAAAAGATAGTGCAATTCTTACGGGTAATATAGGTTTATGTAAATTATGTTTAAGGTCGCGCGATCGTACGGAAACTCGCCTGCTGGTGAGTTTTAGTCGCATGCGTAGCGTAAACTATTAGAGATACACCAATGTAATGTAGGATAGAATTGTAGATCCACAAAAATACTGTAAAAAAGTCCGCTAATTTCAAGCAATATAACAGAACTAACTACTTTGCTATAATCCGCACGGCTTAAGCGAATGCATGCAAAGCTAATGTGTATGAAGCAGGCAAAATCTACGCACCTTACACATGCAGGACAAGCCACCACATGCACCCCAAGGCGCCTCCACCAGCAACAACGCACACAAGCAGCACACACACCCACCACCACAATCTCGACGATCGTTTCGCCCCGAAACCGAAGCATTATCAGGAGGATAGGCTCCACGACAAAAACCGTAATGCGTCATTACGGTTTTTGTCCTAAAATAAATCATTTAACAACTAATTTTATGTTCAAAATTTCAATACGAGGCCGCGGGCACTGCGAAAGTGAAAAATCTCAGAACGAGAATGAAAATAATTAATTATTGAATCACAAAATAAATCAATCTGTATGTTTGGATTATAGGTCGTTATTTTTACAATTTCAATTCTAGTTGTATCGCGAAATTTTCAACATGATGCTTCGGCCGTATCAAAAATGTGCGTTGAAAATGTTATTGAATATTGGCTGAGCTATATTCAGCCATAGCTTCGAATGTATGCTAGTATAGTTTATTGGAACGTGCCATTTCCTAATCCTGCTTGCTTAAGGTACGAGAGCGGATAGCAATTCTAAATTTTTCATATAGCAATCTATGAAACCTATGGACTGCTCATAACCGCGAATTCTAAATACTATTATTTTAAGTTAAGACCGCGAAAGTATACCACGAATTATAAATAATAATATTTTAATAATAAACACTAATATTCTAATTTAGTTAAATTAAGTAGGACTGTCTGTTATGATTTTACGGCAAATCTTTTGTGCTTAAAATTTGGTAAAAAAAAGCATTTACCGGAGTAAACTTATAGTGCATCATCGAGGATATTTTAAGCCTAGCCTAGCGGTGAAAGCACTTGACGCTTACCAAGGATTTGCAGGTTCAAATCTAGAGCAGGACCTTATGAGATTTTCTGTAAAACAAAAGATCAATTTATATTGAAAATTGGTCGAAAACCTATGCGTAACCATTAGGCAATTCTAGAGTAATAGAGTTTGGTAGGTCAAAACTTGGAGTTTAGACTAACTAAAGGAAATAAATTTTGCACCAAATACACCATAAGACAAAATAACTTTACCATTTGTACTAGTCTTCGTGCAATATATGAAGTGACTTCAAAAGGAAAATATTCAAATATAATAAATACTCAGAATCTCTTGACCATAACTTCACTAATTTGAATTAGGGCAAATTATTCATTGTTCAAAGCAAAGTTACAAGGAGTTTCAAATTTCCGACACAAGCGAGGGTTCTATAAAAAATATAATTTAGATCAGATTAAAGCTTAATATAATTTGCTATATAAATTATCCGACTAATTTTAGTAAACTTTTTGATATAGGATTAATGTGGCAAAAAATTTCTTTGTTTTTCGTTCATCGAATCGCTTAGAATCTTTGGATACTTTACAAAAATGTATTCCGAATGTAATACTAAACATTACCTTTATGTGCCTCTAAATAGGTATTTTGTATGTAAATACACGAAAATGAAACGCTTCTCTTATTCTATTGAGTTGTAATAGTCAAATTGTAGGAACACCTTATCAAAGGCTAAGTTTATGTACGCACTAAAAGACCACCAAAACACAATGCCTTTTAAGGTGAAAGTGAATGCGGGAGTCATTAAAGCACCAATTCCGGGTAAAAAAATTGAGCATATATTATTTTTGTATATTCGAATTCATATTCAAATTTAAAATATTCCTTATTCAAGTAAAATTCTAAACAAGTGCTTTTGAATCGTCAACATCTACAGCTGGTTCGAAAAGCTATTCCTACCGAGAAGAACCAGCAAGAAACTCGGCGGTTGCTCTGTTCAAATAATAATTCTTATTACTAGTTACATATAATTATTGATGTCTTGTACAGGGTCGAAGAGTAGCTATATCCACGCATTCTTATCGTGTAAGTATATCCTCAATAGTAGAGTAGGCTTTCTGAATTAGCCTTTTTTTTACAGTGTTTTTTAACTGCTGTAATGCTGTAATGTATATAATAAATCGTATTTCTATAATTTATGTATCCCGGTATACAACCCGCGAACCCTTGGTACGGATAATGACTATCACATCTCAATAGAACGACAACACGAGATAATTGGAAAAAAATACGAAAAACATATGTCCCAGTCATACAAGGCACATCTTCGATAACCATCAATAGGCACTTCGCAACCACTTCGTAGGCAAAGATCTCTGTCAAAGGGAAAAGTTTTTTTAATAATGTTTTTGTAACGTTTTTCATTCAAGCAAACCACCGTAGATATATTAATATCTACGGTGGTTTGCTTTTCAAATTAAATCAAAAACCTTTCATTAACCCTTCAAAATAATAGCTGTACCCATGTCTTTGCCTGCCTTCGAGTAGATTCTATGAATTACTGTTACATAATATTCTTGAACTAATATTTTTATTTGCCAAGCAGTAATATTATCATTCTTTTAGTGTTATTGAATTTCGTCTTATTTTCGCTCAGCAACTTCTATAAATTACTATTTATATGTTACTTTATATGTTTCTTGGCGCAGACATGATATTAATTTACCATGAGAAAGAGTTTTTTTACGTTTATTAGGGACAAGTGATATCGATTTAACGAGCGAAGAAAGTATAAAGCAGTGTTTCCCAACCTTTTTTGTGCCATGCCCAACTTTCGAAATATTTATGTATTATAATAACTTTTAATATTAAGAAATTAAATTGTTTACTTATAAAATTTAAGTAGTAGTACAAGTTTTAGGATGAAGGATTTGCTTTTTTCGTTCATTTTCGAACCCTTAACAATCAAATTGCTCCCCTGTGGGGTGGGGAGCCCACGTTGCGATACACTGGTATAAAGTATTCAAACAAGTAAAGGAAAACTCTTATAATATTAATGTACATCACATTACGTATTTGTTTTCCTGGTTTATACATTAAACATTATTAAATATTCTAGTCTCCTAACAGTGCGTGTTATCCGCGATAATATAAGACTCTCAAAGTTGGTCGCTGATTTAATTCTCTAAGTAAAGTCCATATTCTGCCAGTCGAAACGAGCTATGCTAACGAATAATTAAATGAAAAATGTAGCGTTTTAGTTTATTTATTTCTTTTCTTTATTTATTATTATTTATGAACCATGAAAAACGTTACAAAAACATTATTAAAAAAACTTTTCCCTTTGACAGAGATCTTTGCCTACGAAGTGGTTGCGAAGTGCCTATTGATGGTTATCGAAGATGTGCCTTGTATGACTGGGACATATGTTTTTCGTATTTTTTTCCAATTATCTCGTGTTGTCGTTCTATTGAGATGTGATAGTCATTATCCGTACCAAGGGTTCGCGGGTTGTATACCGGGATACATAAATTATAGAAATACGATTTATTATATACATTACAGCATTACAGCAGTTTAAAAACACTGTAAAAAAAGGCTAATTCAGAAAGCCTACTATACTATTGAGGATATACTTACACGATAAGAATGCGTGGATATAGCTACTCTTCGACCCTGTACAAGACATCAATAATTATATGTAACTAGTAATAAGAATTATTATTTGAACAGAGCAACCGCCGAGTTACTTGCTGGTTCTTCTCGGTAGGAATAGCTTTTCGAACCAGCTGTACAACACACACATTCTACATGTTTGGAAAGAATAAAGTGTACGGTAAATAATGTGCTTAAAATGTAGTACAGAGATATTTTTTAATGTGGATTTTAGAAAAACAATTTTACCATTCAAATTTTATACGAAACATCAATGTGAACTCTACTGAGTGAGATGTCGAATTGTATCAAATACATATCTGAAAGATCCTAAATAAATGATACCGAGTCAAATATAAAATGGACCCGAAAATTATTCTATTCGAGTGTTTCTTATTTCATACTCAGACGATGTATAGTTGAGAAGTGAAGCGTCAATTTATTTACATTTTTTGCACATGACAGGTGCCGGGAAACTTTTTACAAATATTTACCTTCTTTGTTTAATACGACGACAAAATATATGATCCATACTTAATAGATATATTCTTTTAGATAATTTAAACATATTTTACGATAGAATTATTTTGCTATAATCCGCATTTGTTAAGAGAATCTATGTAATTGTATGTATTCGTATGAACGATTAAATCGTAATGCCGTTGAGCTTATCCTTCTGATGATGCTTCGGTTTCGGAGCGAAACGATCGTAGAGATTGTAGTAGTGTGTTAGTGTGTGTGTGTACTGATATATGGAGCGTACTGGTAGCGGAATTTTGTGATACGTTTCGTGACTTGTGTATCTTATAAATATAAGGTATGTGAACGTTGCCTGCTTCATACACTTAGAGCATTATAGACAGAATTAGGTTAGATAGATGCTCTAAACAAACGCGGATTATAGTAAAATAATTCTATTGTATAACTACTGTATGGAATGCCGCAAAGTGCTTCTATAAATCTTAACAAAATTTATCTGAAATTTCTAATAATTGAAAACAGTAACGAAATGAAAAAAATCAAATATCTAGGAATTTGCACAATAACAAAACATGTATAGGCTAAGAAGGCCGCGTAAATGTGAACAGAATTCGTCCCAAAATTCAAGCTTATCTTGTTCCCCAATGTATAGTATTAAAAACTTTGTTACACAAAAACATTTATCACCCAAAATGTAACCTGTCCTAACTTTATACTAACTCCTCTTTCTCTTTGTCTAACGGCAGTTTACTAACAAGCAAGAAATATGTAACCTTCTCAGATAAGCTGGCCTTAGCAAAGTTAGACCTAAGCCACAGAACTATTTAAAACTTCTGTTTACACAATTGCCCTATATCCCTCGGTTTGTTTTATGGAATGTAAACTTATACTAATTCCACTTAAACGTTGAACGTGTTTAATTGAACCGCAAAGTTGAGCTTCAATTCGAAATCCGTGTAATTCAAAGCCAACGAACACCGCTTGAACTCTTTTAAACTCTGACCTTTGGATGAGGATATTTAACACATTTTCAAGTTCGTATCGAAGCTTTAATAAATAAGTATATAACACAAGTAGCTGTCTCTTTTTTATTTATTTATAGAGCGCAGCCAGCGTTTACGTTTTCGTTCTCGTGCTACCTCCAAGCTCTTGTACCCCATAGGCAAGGACTCAGTTAATCTGTTAGCCTATCGTAGTAAAAAGTTTAGTAGGCCTATGGTTTTATGGCGATATAAAGGATTGCGCTTATAGACTGGGTACGGATGTACGCAAAATTTAGGGTTAATATGTTTATCCGTTAGTACACTAAAACTATAAAAAAATCCTAACCCTCTATATATTTATAGTATTAGGAAGATATTTTAAATATTCATAACAATCAAATGGATAGATACTTTACAATTTAGGCGCTTTGTCATAGTCTAAGTTTCAATCCCTTTTAAAACGAAAGAAGAAGAAGTAGAAGAAGTCCTGTAGTTTCATCTTTGTTTTCTGCTTTTCAACTAAAATTCACATCTTAAATAATGCTCAATGTAAGTTTCGTTCTCGGTTCGGTTCTCCCGCTTTTCGTCGTAGTAGTACATTATTTCCTCGTATTCCAAATACGTGTAATAGGAGTGTACGAACTCGGGTTAACCAGGTATATCCAGGTACTTTGCCTTTGCAACGTTTGTCTGTCTGTCAAAGTAATAATCCATATCTTTCTTTTAACTATTTTCTATTTCTATTCTCTCGTTAGAATGGCTTAGGCAAATTACTAACCTATTCAGTTCAATTTTCTGGTAAGATACTGTATAGGTCCGTTGAAGAAGTGAACAAAGAAGTATTCAAGTTTAAGATAACATTATAGTAGAAGCAAGTAAAATTTTGTCACAATATAATTTAAAGAAATTCTTCACCGGTGCCATTTACTTTATGGCTGTTGAGAAACAAAGCAAGATATTATAATGTCTTAGATAACTTAATGTGTCTTTATAAAGTCTCATGCTAAGTATATCAAACTTATGTTTAGGTAAGTATTATAAGAATGACCCATTTGATGTTTTAAATATAAATAACGTTCGTTTTGTGCTGATCATATTTTATCTACTTTGATATCTAATCGTAATACAAAACGTGCAATGAATCCATTTATGTTACCTGCGTTTTTATTGAAACTGATTCTTTGTGCGAAACACGAGTGTATCAAAACTGCTATTAAATCATGGCTTTTACAGTTTCAGTTTTACAGTTTTACAGATTCAGAAAATGGTGTTTTCCGAGATGAGCCTAGATATATAATAAAGCAATGACGGAGTAAAATTTATATTTCGTGATTGCTGCCTTATTTTTATAATAATGTATTTCTAACTAAAAAAATCCTTAAAGAATTTAGTAGAACAACAGTACAATTTAAAATTAATAATTTTATATTATATTCCTATAAACTACAACTTTTCCGAACGGCATTTCATAGTTCAATTTTAAAAAAGAAATTTGTCTAGCTCATAATTTTGCTTAAAAATTACAGCTTTTTCAACTGATGCGGTTAATTTGAAAGATTAAATTTCAATTTCAGTTATAAAGAGAGTCAAATGGAAATTGTATACAGTCTATGAATTGGTCTGCAACAAAAGCAATGACACAAAATAAATGCAATCATGTAGATAAACGTGAAAACCTATTGTTAACATTAAAGACAGTATCCATGACTTCTACAGTACCCGGCATTAAATAATGCAGATCGATGTTTCGACTGAAACAGCCGGTTAGTTTGGTTTCGTAGAGCGCCGTCTCTGTCACTCAGTTAGTATGTGACGTTTCGCTCGGGTTAGGTCAGTCTGTGTGACAGAGACAATGCTCTATGAAGCAGAATCTAGCCGATTTCTCTCTCTAAGCCTCGATGTACATTATCAATCAATACATATAATAAAATCGTTGAGATGTCAAATCTGTACATTTAATATTAAAAGAAAAAAAATAGTGTAGTCGTCTCAAAATACGCTCCTAAACATGAAACAATAGTTTTTAAAATTTTTGTCGGTTTATCTGTTTGTCTGTTTGTCTGTTTGTCGGTTTGTCTGTATGTCTGTGCGTTTGTTCCCGCTAATCTCAGAAACCGCTGATCCGATTCGGACGCGGTTTTCATTAATATATAGTCGGAAGTCTCACTTAACATATAGGGTATGTTTTATTCCAATCGGTCAGCAAATAAAAAAGATATGTCAATTTTAAGGTGAAAGGTCGTATACTTTAATACTGGTACTTGCATTTTTAACGTTTTTCTCTGTTCCTGGAGCAATCTTTCTTACTGAATTTCATATGTTACCATGGCTAGGAGAATCACACATCTTTTTATGAAAACTAGGCTGGTCTGAAGCTGATTTTTTTGAAAAATTTTACATTTTAATTCCAGTTTTATAGGGCATTGTGCGTTTGTTTCCGCTTATATCAGAAACCGCTGATACGATTTGGACGCGGTTTTCACTAATATGTAGTAGGAAGTTTCACTTAACATATAGAGTATGTTTTATTTCAATCGGTCAACAAATAAAAAAGATATGTCAATTTTAAGCTGAAAGATCGTATACTATGATACATAAGCTGTGATAGCCCAGCGGTGAGACCGTGCGACTCTTTCGAGGTGGTCGCCAGTTCCCGGGTTCAAAGTGCCTAATTAATAATTAAAATTTATCACATACTTTTCGGTAAAGGAACACATCGTGAGGAAACCTGCATATCTCTAAAGAATTCTGGGGATATGTGTAACTTGCCAATCCGCATTGGAGCAGCGTGGTAGGTCTTAGCTCCAACACGTCTCCTCAGAAACGGAGAGAAGAGGGCTTATGCCCAGCAGTGGGATTGTAATGGGCTATTACTTTACTACTTTACTTTATACTATTTACACAGGTACTTGCATTTTTTCCGTCTTTCGCCGTTCCTAAAGCAATCTTACCTGCTAGATTACGTATATTACCATGGCCAAGAGAAGCACAAATCTTTTTATGACAATTAGGCCGGACTGAAGCTGACGTTATTGAAGAATTTCACATTTTTATTAGTTTTTTTGGCTTTGTGCGTTTGTTTCTGCTAATCTCAGAAACCGCTGAAACGATTTGGACACTGTTTAAACTAATATGTAGTAGAAAGCCTCATTTTTTTAGTTCCATTGGTCAGCAAATTAAAAAAATTTCAACTTTAAGTTGGAAGGTCGTTTGCAATTATAATGGTACTTGCATTTTTTCCGTTTTCCGTCGTTTTAATGAGAATTATGAGAACAAGGCCGGTCTGGAGACTTTTTTTTATAAGAATATCACATTTTATATTCATCGTTAGTAATCATTGTTAATGGACGGTGAATGTTTGTATGATGAAATGAATCTTTTTATTTCTTGAAGGCATTTACTTGAAATTCTGGATGAAACGTAACAATATAGGTATTAAAACGTATAGCATAAGAACAAAATATAAGATATTTTTTAAGCAATTTCTGCTTCAAGGTGGTGAAATATAGAATGGAATACTAGACGCTTAAATCAAAATAAATGTAAGGGGATCATTTGTATGGAGCTTTAAATTTTAATGATTTTTTAAAATGTGTTATTATTTCTGTAGGGAAAGTAATGGCCTGATACTATCTCCTATTCTGCGCAAAGCCTCGGAGCTGTCTCCTTTAAAACGGTGGCTGAAGCCTATATCTACCATGCGGATTGATAGGTTCGACATATTCCAGAAATTGTCTAGGGATATGTAGATATTTATTTCTTCATTTTGTCCATGTTTTGCTTCACGAAACAGTACGTGATGAATTTTAAGTATCAATTAAATAAATCCTTACTAATATCCGAAAGTCTGTCTGTCTGTATGTTACCTTTTTAATCGGCCAATCCGCTGAACCAATATCGATTAAAATTTGCCACAATTATTCCTTATATACCGGGGTAATGTTACCCCTATATGTATAGGCTATAGAAATTGTATTAATTCAACATGAATAGGATGACATTAAAAACGCTATCTATCATCAACATAATAAGTTTTTTTATTCACAATTTATCAATTTAAGTTTAAATTTAATTAATTAAGTTTATAAATATTAACGGCCTGGAATCGAGTCCTTTAAGGCAAAGTCAAATCGGAAAATAAAATAGGTTGTATTTCAGAGGTTAATGATGTTTGGCTTACGTCGAAGAGTTATTTTAGGAAAGTTTTAAAAATAAAATTTAGAAATCAAAATATTGGTTATTGTTTTCTGAATAAAATTAACTTAGCTATTACAAAGAATCATAAATGTAAGTAGTATTTCTATGTCCTAAATTAAATAAACTATGCTTTCGAAAATACGTTCTCTCTGTCATCCCGAAATGTTACAGCCGATTGTGAGTATCATACAGAAACACAATCCTCGAAAAAATTATCTTAATATGAATAGCGTTTCAATGTGCTGTCATTATTTGGAGTCTAGATCTTCAAAAAGTTTAACTCAGCATGCATCCGAAGAATACAGCAGATTGTGATCAACACACTCAAATGCCAACTTCGGAGATATTCACTCAATATAAAGATTAATCGAATCATGCGTACAGCCACTGGCTGTCCGTGGTTCGTGCGCAACGTGAATCTCCATAGAGATCTCGACCTTCCCACGATAGCCGATCTTTTCAAACGATTCTCGAAGACTTACTTCGAGAAAGCGTCCACACATCCAAACCCCCTTATAGCGGCCGCGTCCAACTATAAGGTGTTTAACCTCCCCAACCGATTTCACAGGCGCCCTAAGAGCGTCCTCAACGACCCCGACGATGCTATTACAGCATCCAACAAGATATACACACAATACACACACAAACAGCGTCTTCGCCGGCGAAGACGAGGTCCCCGCTTGCTTGTGTCAAGCGGCCGCAGCCCTCTGCCGCGGCCGCCGTGATGCAGACTTCTTCAAAGTCAATGTGTTAGATACAGTCCTCCAAAACGCGCCGCTTTAAGCCGAGGTTCGGTCTCGCAGGAGACACCCTTAAGGCGACGCTCCCAATAAGTTACGAGTGCCTAAAAAACACTCGCTTCTTATCAATTTTACCCGGCGAAGCTTCTGCGCTCGCCCATCCCACCGGTGACGCTGTAAAAGCCATTAGGGCTAACAGCATTAGACACATTCGAAAAAAAAAAAAAACAATATAAAGAGTAATTAACTGTATGTTATCGTTGTCGTTTAAAGTTTAAAGCTTAAAAATGGCAAAATCGATAAAATTTGGCATAATTAATGCTTATACATCGGGGTATAGGCTAAAGAAATCCTGTGAATTCATCAGGAATAGGATGACATTTAAAACGCCATCTATTATCATCCTATCAATTTTTTTTAATTATCTGTGTTTGATACACACAGGCGAGTCAAATCTGTAATTAAAAGGAGGTTCTTTATCACGTTGTTTAGCTTACGTAGAAAGAGTTATTTAAAGAAGGGTTTTTATAAATCTTGATTTTTGTGTACAGCATAATTTTAAATTATCTCTTACAATGTATAATAAATGTAAGTAATAGGTGCTATTTATTAAAATAAATAAACTATGCTTTGGAAAACACGATAAATTTCTTTGTCCTCCCGAAATGTTACAGTCGATTGTGAGTATCATACAGAAATGCAAATTTAGAAAATATTCTCTCAATATGAATAGCGTTTCATTGCAGATCGCTGTCATTATTTGGAGTCTTAATCTTCCAAAAGATCAGCTCAACCTGCATCCGAAGACTTCATCAGATTGTGATCAACACACTCAACTGCGAACCTCGGAGACATTCATTTAATATAACGAGCAATTAAATGCATATCAACGTTGTCATTGAAAGTTTAAAGCTTCAAAAGCGGTATAACAGCGTAAAACAAGACTCATAGCAGTCCGTGATCATCACACCGATATGCAGGGCTTCAGAAACGTTCGCGCAAAATGAGGGGTAGTTAAGTGCGAATCGCATTCACCATTCGGTTTTGAAGGCAATTTTTGCTTACACTAAATTAGCACACGTGTTTTTTTATTTAAAAGGGTCTGTCTACAAAGACAAGATTCAAGGTTAAAGATTGGACAAAAAGTACAAAGATTCAAGTAACTTAATTTTACTCACATAGGGAGTGCAATTCCAAAAATGATTCACGACATAACGTATTGTTTATGAAAGGACAGTAATGGTAATGTCATCCTATTCCTGTTGGATTAACAGGATTTCTATAGCTTTACCCAGTGTATAAGCATTTATTGTACCAAAATTCATTTTTATTGGCTCAGCTATTCGGCGTGAAAACGTAACAGACAGGTGGATTGTCGCATTTACTTTTAATTATAACTTACATCAATTTTACATTTAAATAGCTCAGCTTCCTTATGTTATGCTATTACTGTTAAATTAACAGGATTTGTAAAACTTATATATCCTATAAGTTACCCTGATGTATAAGCATTAATTGTGCCAAATTTCATCAATGTTGGTTTAAGAGAAGTATTTTATGTAAAAAGTTAAGATTATACTAAAAAGTTATTAAACGAATGTTTAGAATTTTTGCGCAAATTTTTATATCATGTTTTTAATTTAATCAGTAGGCCCAATGGAGTCTCACATTGACTGATAAACTGAAAGACGCTGCTGTCCACTAAGAGAGGTTTTATAAATTTCTTATGGTTTTGATCGAATCTTTCCAGTGCAAATTAATATCTTTGCTAAATAACAGTAACGGCATGAAGGAAATTAAATTTAAAATGGAGTAGTAGATAGTAGTAGTATTCGAGTAACGTAACAATTGTCATAGGAACTGCTATTTAACCCCCCGGATCGATTTGATTTTTGTGATGGAGATATTTGCAAGGTTGGATACCGATAGAAGCTATTGAGTAATACAGAACTACGGTCCACGCGGACGAAGTCGCGGGTAAAAGCTAGTTTATAATAATTTCGTTTCAATCGATGCTAATATTAAATTTAATAAAGGAAAATTTGTTAAATCTGAATAGCCTTTTATATATTAATGTAAATGGCTGTAAAAATCTTTGGTAAAAATCGTTTTGCTCCGAAACCGACGACAAAAATCGTACTGTCGTGGAGCCTATCCTCTTGATGATGCTTCGGTTTCGGAGCGAAACGATCGTCGAGATTGTGATGGTGGGTGTGTGTGCTGCTTGTGTGCATTGTTGCTGGTGGAGGCGCCTTGGGGTGCGTGTGGTGCTTGTCTTGCATGTATAAGGTGCGTAAATTTTGCCTGCTTCATACACATTAGCTTTGCATGCATTCGCTTAACCCGTGCGGATTATAGCAAGGAAGTTCTGTTATAGTGCTTGTAATATGGAATTCCGCAAAGTAACGCCTGCTTCTATAAATCAAACAATAATATATTAAGTTATTATAAATAACCTATTGAAGTACGATCGATGCTCAGTTAATTCTGCGTAAAATATACCGCAATTATAGAATTTTTATTTCGTTCCATTCGATAGTTATTTAAAGCTGATATTAATATCAATCGTTGAATTTTAGGTCATGTGGGATATATGGCATATGGGAAAACAGTTATTTGAATTGCAAATATGCCAATAAGCTATGCATTGCTTTCAACATCACTGATTTCTGTGGCTGCATAATCCTGTTTTGAATTATCATTATAGTTGGTTCACGTATTAAATAGTAGCATAACTTCATACAAGTGCCGGAAAGTAAGAAATATTCAGTTGTGGATGTTGGAAAACAAAGGATAGATTCCAAGCTCAGTACTATGTACTGAACTCGAATTCTCGCTGGCATAAACCAGCTTTTCATTACAAACTGTTATGTCTGATAACTACGTCTATTACGGCAAACGGTTTGTCATTTTTTTGCTTCACGTAACGAGAGGTTTGCAATTCCTAACGATCCGGTATTTTTAGGATATGCTTATTTAAACAAGCGTAATAAAAAATTATGATTTGTGTGATATTTTAACATACAGATCATTTAATAGCGTATATGGATATAAAAATTGAACACGTTTTACTTATAAACTGTATTTATTCTTATCTATTCATACTAATATTATAAATGCGATAGTCTGTCTGTCTGATACGCTGGATATGTTGATATTATATCGATGAAATTTTCCTCAATTGAAGCTTATATACCGGGCTAGTATATAGTTTAAAAAAAAACATTTTTTCCATCTGGAAAAGAAAACACAATAGATTTTATAATTGAGAGTATATTCCACTAAAGTTAACGAAAAAGAATTCGCAAAAACACGCAAATTAAGATAATATAAGTGTTTTTAGAGGTTATAAATTTTAACATTTTAGGTGCACCAACGTTTATACACGTCGGCAAAACATGTTATTCTTTAAACAACGTGCATAAACGGCTTAAGCTTGTATTAATTCCTTCCAGCTATGTCATTGCGCCGTATCACTTTTTGTTTTACATTCAGCTTTGATATGATTTAAAAAGTGATGTATAAACATCATTTAGGCTCCTACAGGAGAGAAAATCTTAAAAAGTCTGCCAGCTACAGAGGGTGCCTTTGTCAATATTTTTGAGAACCTCCTTATAAGACGTTAACCTTTCTCTTGAACTCCTTAAAAGTTTTTTTTCTATTCACAATTATTTTACGGATATTTTTTCCGTATTCATTAGCCTCTAAAAATATAAATTTAATCTTAGCGTAGGAAGATTATTATTTATTTATTATTATTTGCACACCTTTGTTAAGTACTCTTAAAGGTTTCAGTGAATACAATATTATAGATTTATAAAACAAGTAAGAATTATTCCACGCACAACATTTTTTCGACATACAAGTTCATGTGAGTGAGACATGAACGACTAGATTGCTGGATGGAATGGAACCTATTTATTGAATAATTTAATATGATAAATTTGAAAGTATGGCTATCTGTTACATAATGTCAAGAATAATTTAATGACACTATATTGATGACATTACGCCTCTTTATATTTTCTACTAGCTTTTACCCGCGACTTCGTCCGCGTGGACCGTAGTTCTGTAATACTCAATAGCTTCTATCGGTATCCAACCTTGCAAATATCTCCATCACAAAAATCAAATCGATCCGGGGGGTTAAATAGCAGTTCCTATGACAATTGTTACGTTACTCGAATACTACTACTATCTACTACTCCATTTTAAATTTAATTTCCTTCATGCCGTTACTGTTATTTAGCAAAGATATTAATTTGCACTGGAAAGATTCGATCAAAACCATAAGAAATTTATAAAACCTCTCTTAGTGGACAGCAGCGTCTTTCAGTTTATCAGTCAATGTGAGACTCCATTGGGCCTACTGATTAAATTAAAAACATGATATAAAAATTTGCGCAAAAATTCTAAACATTCGTTTAATAACTTTTTAGTATAATCTTAACTTTTTACATAAAATACTTCTCTTAAACCAACATTGATGAAATTTGGCACAATTAATGCTTATACATCAGGGTAACTTATAGGATATATAAGTTTTACAAATCCTGTTAATTTAACAGTAATAGCATAACATAAGGAAGCTGAGCTATTTAAATGTAAAATTGATGTAAGTTATAATTAAAAGTAAATGCGACAATCCACCTGTCTGTTACGTTTTCACGCCGAATAGCTGAGCCAATAAAAATGAATTTTGGTACAATAAATGCTTATACACTGGGTAAAGCTATAGAAATCCTGTTAATCCAACAGGAATAGGATGACATTACCATTACTGTCCTTTCATAAACAATACGTTATGTCGTGAATCATTTTTGGAATTGCACTCCCTATGTGAGTAAAATTAAGTTACTTGAATCTTTGTACTTTTTGTCCAATCTTTAACCTTGAATCTTGTCTTTGTAGACAGACCCTTTTAAATAAAAAAACACGTGTGCTAATTTAGTGTAAGCAAAAATTGCCTTCAAAACCGAATGGTGAATGCGATTCGCACTTAACTACCCCTCATTTTGCGCGAACGTTTCTGAAGCCCTGCATATCGGTGTGATGATCACGGACTGCTATGAGTCTTGTTTTACGCTGTTATACCGCTTTTGAAGCTTTAAACTTTCAATGACAACGTTGATATGCATTTAATTGCTCGTTATATTAAATGAATGTCTCCGAGGTTCGCAGTTGAGTGTGTTGATCACAATCTGATGAAGTCTTCGGATGCAGGTTGAGCTGATCTTTTGGAAGATTAAGACTCCAAATAATGACAGCGATCTGCAATGAAACGCTATTCATATTGAGAGAATATTTTCTAAATTTGCATTTCTGTATGATACTCACAATCGACTGTAACATTTCGGGAGGACAAAGAAATTTATCGTGTTTTCCAAAGCATAGTTTATTTATTTTAATAAATAGCACCTATTACTTACATTTATTATACATTGTAAGAGATAATTTAAAATTATGCTGTACACAAAAATCAAGATTTATAAAAACCCTTCTTTAAATAACTCTTTCTACGTAAGCTAAACAACGTGATAAAGAACCTCCTTTTAATTACAGATTTGACTCGCCTGTGTGTATCAAACACAGATAATTAAAAAAAATTGATAGGATGATAATAGATGGCGTTTTAAATGTCATCCTATTCCTGATGAATTCACAGGATTTCTTTAGCCTATACCCCGATGTATAAGCATTAATTATGCCAAATTTTATCGATTTTGCCATTTTTAAGCTTTAAACTTTAAACGACAACGATAACATACAGTTAATTACTCTTTATATTGTTTTTTTTTTTTTTCGAATGTGTCTAATGCTGTTAGCCCTAATGGCTTTTACAGCGTCACCGGTGGGATGGGCGAGCGCAGAAGCTTCGCCGGGTAAAATTGATAAGAAGCGAGTGTTTTTTAGGCACTCGTAACTTATTGGGAGCGTCGCCTTAAGGGTGTCTCCTGCGAGACCGAACCTCGGCTTAAAGCGGCGCGTTTTGGAGGACTGTATCTAACACATTGACTTTGAAGAAGTCTGCATCACGGCGGCCGCGGCAGAGGGCTGCGGCCGCTTGACACAAGCAAGCGGGGACCTCGTCTTCGCCGGCGAAGACGCTGTTTGTGTGTGTATTGTGTGTATATCTTGTTGGATGCTGTAATAGCATCGTCGGGGTCGTTGAGGACGCTCTTAGGGCGCCTGTGAAATCGGTTGGGGAGGTTAAACACCTTATAGTTGGACGCGGCCGCTATAAGGGGGTTTGGATGTGTGGACGCTTTCTCGAAGTAAGTCTTCGAGAATCGTTTGAAAAGATCGGCTATCGTGGGAAGGTCGAGATCTCTATGGAGATTCACGTTGCGCACGAACCACGGACAGCCAGTGGCTGTACGCATGATTCGATTAATCTTTATATTGAGTGAATATCTCCGAAGTTGGCATTTGAGTGTGTTGATCACAATCTGCTGTATTCTTCGGATGCATGCTGAGTTAAACTTTTTGAAGATCTAGACTCCAAATAATGACAGCACATTGAAACGCTATTCATATTAAGATAATTTTTTCGAGGATTGTGTTTCTGTATGATACTCACAATCGGCTGTAACATTTCGGGATGACAGAGAGAACGTATTTTCGAAAGCATAGTTTATTTAATTTAGGACATAGAAATACTACTTACATTTATGATTCTTTGTAATAGCTAAGTTAATTTTATTCAGAAAACAATAACCAATATTTTGATTTCTAAATTTTATTTTTAAAACTTTCCTAAAATAACTCTTCGACGTAAGCCAAACATCATTAACCTCTGAAATACAACCTATTTTATTTTCCGATTTGACTTTGCCTTAAAGGACTCGATTCCAGGCCGTTAATATTTATAAACTTAATTAATTAAATTTAAACTTAAATTGATAAATTGTGAATAAAAAAACTTATTATGTTGATGATAGATAGCGTTTTTAATGTCATCCTATTCATGTTGAATTAATACAATTTCTATAGCCTATACATATAGGGGTAACATTACCCCGGTATATAAGGAATAATTGTGGCAAATTTTAATCGATATTGGTTCAGCGGATTGGCCGATTAAAAAGGTAACATACAGACAGACAGACTTTCGGATATTAGTAAGGATTTATTTAATTGATACTTAAAATTCATCACGTACTGTTTCGTGAAGCAAAACATGGACAAAATGAAGAAATAAATATCTACATATCCCTAGACAATTTCTGGAATATGTCGAACCTATCAATCCGCATGGTAGATATAGGCTTCAGCCACCGTTTTAAAGGAGACAGCTCCGAGGCTTTGCGCAGAATAGGAGATAGTATCAGGCCATTACTTTCCCTACAGAAATAATAACACATTTTAAAAAATCATTAAAATTTAAAGCTCCATACAAATGATCCCCTTACATTTATTTTGATTTAAGCGTCTAGTATTCCATTCTATATTTCACCACCTTGAAGCAGAAATTGCTTAAAAAATATCTTATATTTTGTTCTTATGCTATACGTTTTAATACCTATATTGTTACGTTTCATCCAGAATTTCAAGTAAATGCCTTCAAGAAATAAAAAGATTCATTTCATCATACAAACATTCACCGTCCATTAACAATGATTACTAACGATGAATATAAAATGTGATATTCTTATAAAAAAAAGTCTCCAGACCGGCCTTGTTCTCATAATTCTCATTAAAACGACGGAAAACGGAAAAAATGCAAGTACCATTATAATTGCAAACGACCTTCCAACTTAAAGTTGAAATTTTTTTAATTTGCTGACCAATGGAACTAAAAAAATGAGGCTTTCTACTACATATTAGTTTAAACAGTGTCCAAATCGTTTCAGCGGTTTCTGAGATTAGCAGAAACAAACGCACAAAGCCAAAAAAACTAATAAAAATGTGAAATTCTTCAATAACGTCAGCTTCAGTCCGGCCTAATTGTCATAAAAAGATTTGTGCTTCTCTTGGCCATGGTAATATACGTAATCTAGCAGGTAAGATTGCTTTAGGAACGGCGAAAGACGGAAAAAATGCAAGTACCTGTGTAAATAGTATAAAGTAAAGTAGTAAAGTAATAGCCCATTACAATCCCACTGCTGGGCATAAGCCCTCTTCTCTCCGTTTCTGAGGAGACGTGTTGGAGCTAAGACCTACCACGCTGCTCCAATGCGGATTGGCAAGTTACACATATCCCCAGAATTCTTTAGAGATATGCAGGTTTCCTCACGATGTGTTCCTTTACCGAAAAGTATGTGATAAATTTTAATTATTAATTAGGCACTTTGAACCCGGGAACTGGCGACCACCTCGAAAGAGTCGCACGGTCTCACCGCTGGGCTATCACAGCTTATGTATCATAGTATACGATCTTTCAGCTTAAAATTGACATATCTTTTTTATTTGTTGACCGATTGAAATAAAACATACTCTATATGTTAAGTGAAACTTCCTACTACATATTAGTGAAAACCGCGTCCAAATCGTATCAGCGGTTTCTGATATAAGCGGAAACAAACGCACAATGCCCTATAAAACTGGAATTAAAATGTAAAATTTTTCAAAAAAATCAGCTTCAGACCAGCCTAGTTTTCATAAAAAGATGTGTGATTCTCCTAGCCATGGTAACATATGAAATTCAGTAAGAAAGATTGCTCCAGGAACAGAGAAAAACGTTAAAAATGCAAGTACCAGTATTAAAGTATACGACCTTTCACCTTAAAATTGACATATCTTTTTTATTTGCTGACCGATTGGAATAAAACATACCCTATATGTTAAGTGAGACTTCCGACTATATATTAATGAAAACCGCGTCCGAATCGGATCAGCGGTTTCTGAGATTAGCGGGAACAAACGCACAGACATACAGACAAACCGACAAACAGACAAACAGACAAACAGATAAACCGACAAAAATTTTAAAAACTATTGTTTCATGTTTAGGAGCGTATTTTGAGATGACTACACTATTTTTTTTCTTTTAATATTAAATGTACAGATTTGACATCTCAATATATATTATACTCAATATATAATATTGATGATTGATGATGATGATGATGATGATTGATGATGATACTCGACCTACATATTAGAGAATCAAATACCCGCTTTTCCTACGGAACCATCACAAAACTCCATGGTACATAATTTTATATATATGAATACAAAAATACTCAAGAAATCGCGGATAAAACTCGTTGAATTTTTTTCTCATTATCTATCTATTGCAACAAATAGACATCCACTGCACATGTGTTTCTTTAAGGGATTTCCAAATCACATAATCTTGTTCCGCTTGGAGTGGTCCGCTATTTTGTTATGTTTTTGAGGTCTTCTGTCAACTGAGTGGAAGATCTATCGACGTTGCTTTTTCCAGTTCGTCACTCTACAACAATTTTTTTCTTCGAACTGGCTGTATGCTGTTAGTTTTAACAGCTTCAAGTATCACGGCTTAGAGAAATGACCGTTGAAACACACAATACACTCTGGACAAACCGGACAGACTGTATCTGTGGTCCCTGAATCCTCGCTTGAACAATATCTTCGTCGCATGAACAAACCCAACTTGCGAAGAATGTTAAGCATTATCACCAGTCATTGTCTGCTTAATAAATACTTGTTTTACTTAGGTGTGACTGACAGCCCAATTTGCAGAGGATACATGAGGGAACCGGACACACCATCTCACGTCATTCTACATTGCACGGAGGTGGCAGAACATCGGGCGAATATCCTTGGCTCACCAAGGACATTGCACGAAGCCTTGGGGGCTCCGTTCAGGGTCCTTGGTTTCTGGAAAGAGCTTGGCTGGTCGGAGTTAAAAGCCGCATACACCGCGCACAATGGTCGCCAAAATGCGACTAAGTGTAGTAAATAGCCCGCCAAAGAAGAAGAAGAAGAGCTTCAAGTATGAAAAGGGAGTAGAACGTTGAAGTTCGACAATCGTAGGAATGTCACCGTAAGTGTGTTGTGAGACCGTAACGTGGCGTAGTGCGTCGTGTTGTGGAAGACTATGATATATGATTGTGTTTAGACATCACGTCATCGAAAAAGCGTCGTGAACCCAAAACCGACTGACGTGAGAATATTGGTACACCTTCTTCACCAGCAAAGACGCTTTGTTTGTAGTATGTGTGTCTGTGTTTGCCATTATTATTTTATCGTCAGGATTATTTAGAACGATTAAGGGCGTCTATATTTACGATGGTTCGACCTTAATGGGATATAGGTGGAAACCACCGATATTTATTTATTAGGAACAACCAGTGGCAGTTACATCAAAAGATTAAATTAAACAAAGTACACCACAAAAAGGCATTAATGCATTTCCTTTAGGTGCCACAGCATGCACATAATTATATATAAGGACAACAATTAACTGATCTAAAAACTAAGGCTCCCAAAATTTAGAGCTTAGAATTTTTTTTTATTTAATACATGTATTCGCAAATTGCTCTATATTCTCATGATAACATACTTAAAGTAGGAAAATGTCTAAAGTTAGTTCTGGAGCGAGGCGGGTACAAATAAGCCAAGAGGTTTGCTAAGCTACGTGGCTCTGCACACCTATATTCAAGGATTGTAATCAAATTGGACAGTCAATTTTATTGTTAAATTTTTATAAAAGTATGTCAAATTCAAAGTTTTCTACGATCTAGGAGTTCAGTAATGTAAGTGGGTGCAGGAGTACCTCAAAAAAGCTGTTTTATTTTAATCAATGAAGAGATAAATACAAACCGACAAATCCTTTGTGTTCCACAAAGATTGATAGTTAACAATGAACATTGTCACCGTGAAAAAAGTAACACGCATCAAAACTCGATATTACAATTGATATAATCAGTAGATATTTGTTCGAGATGAAATCAAAAATTTTCAGTCAAGCGGAAATTAGCCCCCAATTACTTTATCTAACTACTTTCAAGTTCGTAAAGAACCTTTTTTGCCTCTAGAGTTCCTAAAGAAAGCAATAACTTCCACTGAACTAATTTAAACTAATTTTGCTGAAGTTTTATTGGAGTGTTTTTGAAATCTTTTGATCAAATACATTTGGAAGTCCGAGATCAACTTGCCTAATTTGTAATAGTAAGATATTTGTAATTTTTTATTTGTATGATGGAATTTCAAACATCTATGATTTCTTGCCTACTATATATAGAATAGAATATACTTTATATATAAACTCCTCACTGATGAAATTATTTATTAATTATATGAAATTAGTTTCTACAGTCGCAGTTATATTAGCTAAGTAAATATTACATTTAAACGGTTTCAATTAGTACCGTATAGCTCTCGCAACGGTTCAAAAGGAACAGGAAGAATGAAGGTTGAAAATAATTTGGCTTTAATAGTTATTTCTCTTTGCAATTACCTCACATTTTTGTTATAATTAGTGAATGTTACGTTATTATTACGTTTTAATTGATAGATACTATCCAAATTATCGGTATAAGAGCTGTAAAAATGTTTTTACCAAATTAAAGCTTTTAACAAAATTTTATTGAAATTAAAATTTATTATAATTGAAGAATAACTATTAGGATGTAAAATTCCCATTTTTTTATAACAAAAGAAACAATTTTACTTTACCTTACTATGGTTACGGTTATTTTAACGATAAAGTTGATGCGAAGGAAGTTGCACGTACAACTATCACATCCCTGGCCAAAAGCCTCTCTCCGTTTTTTGAGACAAGGCTTAAGCTAAGGCCTAACACGTAGCTTCAGAGCGGATGGGTAAGGTACATATCTCTAGATTTTTTTATAGATATTCAGATTTCTTCACGATTTTTCCTTCACTGGAAAGTGTGTTATAAATTGTTGACACGTAAGTTTTAACTAAAAAAATCTTTGGTGTCTAGTTAAAGTGCCGTAATCCTTGGAAACCGCTGATGAAGCAAGCTTAAAGACAATGGGCTTCGTGGAATCCTAAGCGGGTTTCGGAATTCAACAATTTTTCAACATAAATTAATTGATATTAAAATTCACTCTATATTCTGTCATCACTTAGGAAAGTCTTGTTCCTCTTTTTCATTTTTTTATATTGTAATATTAATAAAATAATATTTTTAAAAAGACTTTCGCTCGCCGCCATATCATAACAGTCTGCCCAGGGATTCCTTGCTGTCTCTCGAAAGTTACACGATCTCAACGCTGGACTCTGTCTCTCCTTCAGCCGTTGGATATCCACTTCTGGACATTGGTCTCTTCAAGGGATCACACGACCTTGTGCTGCTTGGAGCCAACAGTTTCCCGCAACCTTTTTGAGGTCGTTAGTCCACCATGATCTACTGAAGCTGCGTTTTCCGTTACGGGGTCACCATTCCAACACCTTAGATGCCAACGTCCATCGTTACTCCACACTATGCGCCCCGCCCTTCACCACTTCAGCTTCGCGACGCGCTGAGCTATGTTAATGACTTTGATACTTCTATGGATCTCTTCCTCTCTAATTGGATCACGTAGAGATACTTCAAGCATAGCTTGCTTCATCGCCCGGTGAGTGACTTTGAGCTTTCTTAATGAGCCTATAGTCGGCCACCGCTAGACTATAACAGCTAAATAAAAGGTAAACAGAACAAAATAAATAGACCACTTGGCAGCTTACTTAACCTCTATGAATGATATGTCTCGATGATATTGTTAATATTGACCTCTGCTATACGGAATATTATAAAATAACAGAAAGATTATTTGGAACACATTTCCTTTCTTCTATATTTGTTTTAGTATCACGATTCCTCTTATTTGATCAAGCCTACGTTGTCTTCATACGTTATGATGTGTAACTTTATATGATGTTTCTGGAATTATCCGTTGAAATGTAGAGTTGATTGAATGATTGCTCGAAATCTCTTCATTCTCAACATTGTGCTTTGTGAGTGTTTATACATTTTTACTATACATATCGCACGCTGAGTATTAAAGTGACCTAATTCAAAAAAAATGTTTTATGGCAAATTGAAATAAAGCGAAGCATATCTCTTGAGTATTAAAGAGACCCATAACTTGGAAAAGCAAGAAAACACTAGCTTTTTTAATAGTTCATAGCGTAATGTCATTGATGGCAATGAAATGAGCATTACAATGTAATTTATAGAATTAGGCGTTACTTTGCGGAGATCCATAATACAAAAGTAATAATAAAATTATGTTGCTATAATCCGCGATACAATAAATAAAAAATATATATAGTGTTAAATGTATAGTGGACGATCCGTTTTTTCAGGAATAATAAGCCACAAAATTCACATTTCGCAAAACATTTGTTATAAAGCGGTCATAACAAGTTCCTAATGACCATTGTTTCGAAATCCTGCTGTGAAAAAAGCTTGAAATTAAATATTTTGTAACAATTAGAAATCATTAAGCACAACAATGGCACCCCCATTAACGACCAGATAAACGTTTCAAGTCCAAGCTTGTTGCACGTGTTCACAGGTAAAATAAAATAAATGGTGGGGTTGACCCGATTACTATATAATAATGCTTGTTTGGATAATGCTTCGCTTTGAGATTTTGTCGTGGAGTTTTTCTCCTGATGATGCTTCGGTTGCGGGGCGAAACGATTATTGAGTTTGTGATAGTGAACGTGTGTAGTGCTTGTGTATTGTGGTGGCAGTGGTGGAGGTTTGTGCATATGTTTTTACGAATCCTGCATGTAACGGGTAAGAAAAAACGGATAGTCCACTATACATTTAGCGCTATATATATTTTCTATTTACTGTATCGAGGATTATAGCAAAATAATTTTATTATTACTTTTTGATTAAAATGTATTAAACTCGATTAATTATGTCACTCAATTATATATATATAATTAACAGTTGTCTGTCAGCCATAACACAAGTATTAAGTTACTTACTTTAGGGACGGATAACCGCGTATATAATTGTCCCATATGTTTATTCATTTAATGATCTCGAATCTCTTGGATAGAACGTTGTTCTCATGCGATTGAGCAGGTCACATATATCTTAAGAATTCTCACAGATTTCCGCACTAGGGATGTTACTTCGGTTCCGAAAGGTCAGAACCTCCGATTGAATTCACACCGACTCCGACTCCGGCTCCGATAAATTTTAGTCGGAGGTATAACGAAGGTGAAATTGTCATGCGAATTGTAATTCTTTGCCCGGGGGTATCTCCCCTCTGCACGCTCAACTCTCGTTCATTTGTTTATTTTCAGTATCTATGTTTAGACGCGCTTAAGTATTCAATTATTTAAATCGTGGTGGTAATATTGTCTTAGTTTACGGGTTAATTTTTAAATTAATAATGAAGGAGGCAGAGGTGGAAACCGCCGCCTCCGACTCCGCCTCCGATTCCGACTTCGGCTCCGATAATTCAAATAAGAAATCTCCGGTTCCGATAAACCCACCTCGGTAACATCCCTATTCCGTACGATGTTTTCTTTCACTGCACGCATTGGCACTTAAATATCAATTATTAGGTTCTTATAGGACATGTAGCACCGTATTTGAATCTGCGACCCCACGCACCATAGATTATGTTTGTTGATATACAAAAAAACTCAACTTGTTATTTAAAATAATAACTACAAAATTACCGTCATAAACAATTAATGAGGAACTCAATAGATATTCTTTTAAAAAATCATTTGTTACAATTGAAAGTCTTACTTAAACTTGTATTTGTTGACATCCTTCAAAATTTAAATTATATTGTTATCACGATTTATAGAAGCAGGCGTTACTTTGCGGAATACCATATTACAGCCACTATAACAAAACTACCTCGCTATAATCCCCACGGGTTAAGCGAATGCATGCAAAGGTTAGGTAAGGTTCGTAGATTTTGCCTGCTTCATACACAATAGCTTTGCATGCATTCGCTTAACCCGTGCGGATTATAGCGAGGTAGTATTCTAATCACGTTTTCTCAATCAACCCGCTGATTTCCCAAACGAATTTTTTATCCTGCCCAATTCTTTTCGTAGTTAATTAGGCCACTACAGCGATTAAAAGAAGGTAATAAATAGAGGTAAAATCGGCTTCTATCAGCCTCAACGTCCCCTTTGCACGCTATGAATTAAAGATCAGAAAGTTGGCAACTACCTTCTTAAGGAGTACTTTACTTAATCAACTGTATCTATGCAACTGATCTCATAAATTTATAAGCTTAGATACTCAGATTGAGTTTAGATTAGACGCAAACTAATAGCAAAGTATTTTTAATAAGTATTTATTGTTAATAATTTGGGTCTATCACACTTTTGACTTAAAAATATTCATAGCCTATTTATTTGTAAAATAATTTGGTTGTAAAACTAAAACAATCTTAAAACATACTTTGACTTCTAATTAATGTGACATTACGCTTAACCGATGTAAAGTTTTCTTACATGCGATAAGAAAACTTTACATCGTAACTCGTTACTCACCGCACCGTACTCTTGCGCTTTTTCTAGCATAGTATGCCAGTTATCTTTTGGAAATCTGAAATCCCAAATTATGTCAAAAAATATCACAGGACCACAATTATTTAATAAGTTACTGTCTGATATTACACATGTAAGATTGTTTAACTGTCAAATCACTTACCAAAAATACCGCTAAATAAAAGTCAATTACAACCCTTGAACGAGCAGGATTTGGTGACTTAATACAAAAATAATAATAAAATTATTTTGCTATAATCCGCGATACAGTAAATAGAATATATATATAGTGGTAAATGTATAGTGGACTATCCGTTTTTTTTTATACCCGATACATGCAGCATGCGACAATTTGCGATTTTGTCGTGGAGTCTATCATATGATGATGATTCGGTTGCGGGGCGAAACGATTGTTGAATTTGTGATAGTGAACGTGTGTAGTGCTTGTGTATTGTGGCGGAAGTGGTGGAGGTTTTTACGAATCCTGCATGTATAAAAATAATAGTTTATATCCCATATAAGTGGCCATTGCTTTTTTTTTGAGAATATATTATTTAAACCTAAAAAATCTAGTCCCAACTTTCATATACATAGGCGCTTAAAGAAGGTAATAACATTTTTTTTTTGCAGAATCATAGATTTATTATACTACAGTAGGGAAGCCTACAGTAGAGATTTAATGTCAATAAATTTATGTCTACTCAGAGTTTGCCGCTTTCCCAGATGCCATACGACACCTGAGGTGTAGTGTTCCATGCCTGGGAAAGACACTTCGCGCAACCTCGCCTTTGTCCTACCTAACATCAGTAGGAACGGGCGCCACTAGATATTTAATATTTTAGTATAGTATATAGCAATAAGATAATAATAGCCGTGTGGTATCCGGCAGAATAGAATAGACCACCCTCGGTTCTTACCGAGGTGTCGTAAGAGGCGACTAAGGTAAATGCCGTGTGGTATCCGGCTGCATAGAATAGACCACCCTCATTTCTTACCGAGGTGTCGTAAAAGGCGACTAAGGTAAGTAGACGTCAGACAGGTGGTCGGTCGTAAAATACGTAGCCAAATCATGTGACAAAATGTTTGTAACATGTTGTGCCGACCCCACTTAGAGTAGGATAAGGGCAGGAGAATGATGATGATGAGTATATAGCAATATGAACAATTATAACTAATAATAATAAACTGTAATAAAGACATTTAATTGGACAAAGTAATTTTGTGTACCCGACAGTCGCCCTACATAATATAATTCGCGTGCGTAGTGAGCAAACGTTATTTTAAAGATGAATTAGAATGATTGAAAATGAAAATTGAATCGCCATGAATATTTCTTTGCGCAGAATAGACACAGATAATATATATAACCTTCCAACACATTATTTAATGTGACACTCTCACTTACAGGCTTGCTTATGACTCTCCTACTCTACTATAATAACTTTATGCACAAAACTGACTGATTGGAAAAAGGTTCTATAAAGCAATCACTTATTAGAATGTATATATCTTTCGTAGCCTTTATAAAGCAATTCGACAAAAGCTTTTTAAGTGCACGATAAACAGCAAAACCCGTATCACCGCATCCATTCTAAATAAAACAATGGCTGTCAATACAGTCTGCCAACCTCCTGGACTGACCTACTTTACTAATCTCGTAAAATCCGACACCTACATGAGCATATAAAGGTATAAAAATAATTCCAAATAGCCAAGAAATATATGAATAAATAAAGAAAAGTCAAAGTTTATATTTTGTTCTAAAGAATTTAACGAAAAACGTAGTCATAAAAAGTAAAAGTTACAAATTTGGTTTCAGATAAGTAAGAATGTAAAGTAAGAACGTTTATTTTTTAATTTACAAGCATTATAAATTGAAAACCTTAATTGAAGAAACATAAAATTATTTTATAGAATAGGCGTTACTTTGCGGTGATCCATAATACAAAAGTAATAATAAAATTATTTTGCTATAATGCGCGATACATCCGTGTATGCAGTGTAGCAAAATAATTCTATTATTACTTTTCTTTAAGATTTTTTTTGCTTATAATTCTCCAATACGACAGAGTATAATTTAGCCAAAAAATAAATTCTTGTGATAAATGTTTAAAATTGTAAACCCACCTTATTAAATATCTAGTACAAACGTATTTTACAGATATCGAAATATAAATTAAGATTATTAAGCAAAAAAAATTCATAGCAAAAAAATATTTGTAATTTTTTTTGCTGTGTAGCGTTATTAACATTAAAGTATGGAATTATACCACCAATCCCACGAATTTCTGTCTAAAACAACCTTATTAGAATTTTATGGCTTAAACCTATAAAATTTTGCACATGACGCATTATTATATGAAAGAAAATATGCGATTTTTAAGATGAAAGCAGTATTTATATTTTGCTCTGGCACAATGGTAGAAGTTGATACCATGGAAAAGTATGTACTTTAAACTGAATATAAAAGATAAATTGTCGTTGCATTTTATATTCGACTCAAGTTACCAGTTGAAATAAATCGTTTTAATCTTACTAATTGACAAATAAAAAGGATTTACACGACACCCAATTAATTTAAATAACCGTTGTGGAAAAATGAAATAAAGTTAACGTTATTGTAGCTGGTCATAAGATATTTATTTAGTAGTAATTTTATAAATACAAATCGTCTCTTGAAATTTAGCTAATGATTAATTTAAGCTTAGAAAAGAAGCTTGAAAATGAGTATTCGAATGTACATTTTGAAAGCTAATTTGCCAAAAAATATATTTTATAAATTTACTTAATCATTATGCCTAAATCGATCTTTCATAACGGATGGTCACAAATGAAACTCTATCAGAAAGTCGGCACAACATGTTACAAACATGTAGTCACATAATTTGACTACATATTTAATGACCGGCCGCCTGCCTGACGTAAACTTACCTTAGTCGTATTTAACGATCCTTCTGTAAGAAAGAGAATGGTCTATTCTACTAAACCGGATACCACGCGGTGGGTCAACTTACCTTAGTCGCCTTTTACGACACCTCGGTAAGAAATGAGGGCGATCTATACTACTCAGCCAGATACCACATGACGGGTTATAATTATGTTAATATAATTATAAATATAGAAATAAGTACAACTAAATAAACCGTAAAATGGTAATATGTGCCCTAGATACTCTAGACTTAGATTGAGGGAGACCAATATATATATTTTTTAATTTATTCAAAGGGTCTATGTAAATATCAACCATGGTGCTAATAAATTTTAGTGTTTCTAATATTATAGCAAAATAGTCATGGTATTAGCCAATCTCACATGCAATAAAATTCCGATGCAACAAGCGTGTACATTCAAACTTTTGTACAGATTCGTCATTATTTGAAAGCGCAATTATTAAATCAGTTACATTGACCGTTCAATCAATTGATAGATTGGCCATAATAGACCCAATAGATGTAAACAGTGGTTGCAAATTCACAAGGCACCGTAACACATAAAAGGGCCGTAACAAACTGATCACGTGGTGAATATTAATCAAGCAAGACGAAATTGAGAATCTAAACACGTACTCGGACTTAAAATTTCTATGGCTATTGGCAGAGGAAACGGCGAAACAGTTAGTTTTGCGAGATGTGTTTATGTTGTTATGTATGAGTCAAATCAAATCAAAATATTATTTAATTTAAATAAGCTCTTTCAAACACTTTTGAATCGTAAAGGCTCAATATGATTTATGAAGCTACAATTGGTTCGGAATGTTGCTCTTACCGAGAAGAACCAGCAAGAAACTCGGCGATCAATCAGAATATTGCGGAATATATTAAATAATAATGAAATATTATTAGTATATTAAATTTTAAATAATAATTATAAATAATTAAATATGGCAAATAATGGTGAAAACCAATAAATATAAACCATTATTCCACGCAATATAACAGAACTAACTACTTTGCTATAATCCGCACGGGTTAAGCAAATGCATGCAAAGCCAATGTTTATTATTTTTTGGGGTAAGACTGATTAAGTGTTTCAAATTATTTCGTTGTGACAAGTATTTTTTATGGACTTCTATAGAAGCAAGCTCCCTAGCCTTTATATCCAAAAGATCAAACTCTAGGTTGTGTAATTTAAAGGAAAGTTCTGAATGAAGTATTTTGAGATGAAGTTTTAAGTTGTCCCTAACCGTGAACCAATGACGTGATTCTTCATTCAACCAAGTGATTTGGGCTTTTTTAACGGCAATTTCCGATGACCTACTGTGTGTGTTACATTTAATTTGAATATAACTGGGTATAACGCCTAGGTGTTTGCATTGTTGGTTGAACCAAACATTCTGGACGGCGACGCGGTGCAATTTTGTGAATTTAATGTAAAGTTTAGCCTGAGCGGTCAAGCTCACCGTTTTTAAATGAATACTATTATAGATATGTAGATGATATTATTATATGCTGGACAGGTACTACTGGACAACTTGATAAATTTTTCCATACTTTAAATAAAAAACATCCCAAAATAACATTTAAATTAGAATACGAACAAATTAGCTCACTGAACTTTTTAGACTTGATTATTACTTGCGTGAATAACAAACATTCATTTGAGATCTTTCGTAAACCAACTTACACCGATACGATCATACCGGCTTCGTCTTGCCACCCTTGGCAACATAAACTTGCTGCCTTTCATAGCTACGTCCATAGGTTATTGTCGGTCCCTCTCTCAAGGAACAGCTATGAAAAGGAGTTACAAATAATTTACCAGATAGCACTTTCCAATGGTTACACTACAGACACGGTTAAAAACATAATTAAAAATAAACACAAGTCTCAAGTCGCTAAACTTTTGTATGCGGTACCATCTTTTAATAAAACTAATTATAAAGCCAGTCTGACTTACTTTGGAAAATTAACAGATGTGGCGAGTGGCAAATATATTTAAACCAAAATCAGGTACTAAACTCTCTTTTAAAACTAACCAATCGCTTCGTAATTTGTTGTGTAAAAAAAAAGATATATTAGATAGGGGTAAAAAATCCGGGGTTTATAAAAAAGATTGTCCTGAGTGCAACAGTACATATGTAGGTCAGACTGGCCGAAGTTTTGCGGTTCGATTCCGGGAACTGCGGAAATTCCGGGAATTCCGGGGCTGCGTTTAGGAATAATAAACCATAAAATTCTAATTTTGCAAAACATTTGCTGGAAAGCGGTCATAAAGTGCCTAATGACCATTCATTTCATATTCTCCACACTTGTGATAAGGGACTTCGACTCAATACGTTAGAGCACTTGAGATAATAAAAAATAACAATGGTCACTTAATTAACGAGCAAGTAAATGTATCTAATTCCGTTTTGCTACATGTGTTCGGAGGGGAGTGTATTGGTGGCACTTGAACTATTTAAGACTGCTTGTATGGGTAGCGCGGCGCATTATGATTTTTGTCGTGGAGCCTATCCTCCTGATGATGCTTCGGTTTCGGGGCGAAACGATCGTCGAGTTTGTGGTGGTGGGTGTGTGTGCTGCTTTTGTGTGCGTTGTTGCTAGTGAATTGCGCCTTGGGGTGCATGTGGTGGCTTGTCCTGCATGTATAAGGTGCGTAGATTTTGCCTGCTTCATACACATTGGCTTTGCATGCATTTGCTTAACCCGTGCGGATTATAGCAAAGTAGTTAGTTCTGTTATATTGCTTGTAATATGGAAATCCGCAAAGTAACGCCTGCTTCTATAAATCATTATTCCACCTCAAATCTCGTTAAATTCTTCAATTAAATAAATATAATTGAGAAACATTCGATTTCGCGGTTACTTTTCCGAATGAAAAATAATAAAAAAAATATATGAAAATTAAAATATAAATTAAAGATACATAAAATAAAATTAAAATGAAATAAATCAGTTATATAGAAAGGTAATAATTTCGAATACCTCGCAAACGAAGCAGCAAAATTTTATGAAGAACAAAGGAACACGAAGGAGCGATTAAATATAAACTCTTCAGGATAAATAATTCGACATCATTGAATCGAATCAAGCCTTGTGCGTTAGCCATTTGTCATCCATGGCATTAGCATACCATTTTCGAGCTACTGCCAATTTGTAAAGTTCCTGTTTTAATTTATAATCTACGCACAATTCATCCTGTTTTGCATTGGTTGTCTGTCATAAAGTTGCTTCCCGTACTGTTGCGCAACGAAAATTTAATTATGTCATTTATTTGTACAAAGACGTAAGGATATTATTGGGCTTGTCACATAAATCGTATTTTTATAATAATTATCCGTCTGAGTAGAATATACCACCCTCATTCACTACAGAGGTGTCGTAAAAGGCGACTAAGGTAAGTTGACCCACCGTGTGGTACCCGGTTGAGTAGAATAGAACACCGTCTTTCTTACCGAGGGGTCTTAAAATACGACTAAGGTTAGTTGACGTCAGGCAGGCGGTCGGTCGTAAAATACACAGCCAAATCGTGTGACACATGTTTGTAAATTGTTGTGCCCACCTCACTCTAAGTGGGATAAGGGCAGGAGTATGATGATTGAGTTTTATTTAAATTGGCATTTAGACCGTTTCCTCTGTGTGGTATCCGAGTAGAATAGACCACCCTCCTGTCTTACCAAAGTGTCGTGAAAGGCGACTAAGATAAGTTGACGTCAGGCAGGCGGGTGGTCGTAAAATAACTAGCTAGAACGTGTAACAACATGTTTAAACATGTCGTGCCGACGACACCACTTAGAGTAGGATGAGGGCAGGAGAATGATGGTGGCACTTAGACACTTTAGAACTAAATCCCATCATTTTATTCTCGTATAAAAAAGATCCGATATATTACACGTTACCTTTTACTTCGAAATAATACAATTACTGTGTGTCAATTATTGAGAGACGATACTAATTGATATCGGCTAAAGTAGACTCTAGTACTCTATGAGAATACATTCGCTTTTTCTATTCAGGTAGAGGTCGAATGGCAGGTTAAATGAAAGGTGACATACGATTATTCTTTTCTACATCTATTTATCTAGACAAATATGAAAGCTGTAATGACTATCAGCGATGAGACCGTGCGATTTATTCGAAAACTTTCGAGTTCAAGTTCGGGCAGGCACCAATGAGTTTAAAACTTACATATCTGTCTAATTATTAGTTGCTATTTATCACATGCTTTTCGGTGATGGAAAAATCATGAGGAAATCTGCATATCCCTAGAATTCCTATCAATCCGCCTTGGAGCAGCGTGGTAGATCTTAGCTCCAACCCTTTTCTCCAGAAAGGGAGAGAGGAGGCCTATGCCGGGCAATGAGACAAATATGGTTCAATTACGTGATATTAAAATCTTTACCATCGATACTATTTCAGCTACATATTATTAGAATAAAAGATAATAGAATCAAAGGGTAAGATACAATTTATAGAGGTAGACAATACTGTGTAAATTTTTTTCCTATGATTCGGTGTAAAAGGAAAATACAGTAAATTTGTACGTTGTCTAGATTGTACTACATTGTTTTTCTTTTTCAAGACTTAAAATCTTATATCTTGATTTAATAAAAATATGAAAGTGACTTTCATATTTTTCATCGTCTTTCCTGAGATCGTATGTTCACTTATTCTTTTTTACTTATTCCTTCCCTGCTTTGTTACTAATAAAATCTACTAATTAAATCCTTTCAATTAAATCTAAGTCTTCTTTTGAAACAACAACGACGGCAAATGATGGGTAGTGATGTCTAGATTTGGCACACTTCATTGTTTTTCTTTCCCACAAATTTAGTAACTTCTATCTTTCTATTCTTTCATATTGTTCATCAAAGTGCGACCGGTTCCGTTTACTTGCGTATTTTCATTTATTTGCAAGTCCTTTTTTGAAGCAATATTCAATTCAAATTCAAATTCAAAATATTCTTTATTCAAGTAAACTTGTAAACAAGTGCTTTTGAATCGTCAACATCTACTGCTGGTTAGAAAAGCTGTTCCTACCGAGAAGATCCAGCAAGAAACTCGGCGGTTGCTCTTTTCAAACAATAATTCTTACCACTAGTTACATATAGTTATTAATGTCTTGTACAGGGTCGAAGAGAAGCTATATCCACGCATTCTTATCGTCTAGGTAATCTTCAATAGTATAATAGGCTTTCTGAATTAGCCTTTTTTAAATAGTACTTTTAAACTGCTGTAATGGTAAAGTTACAGTAGATTGTGGAATTTTATTATAGAATCTTATACCCAAATCCAAACGAATTACTAACTTTTGCAAGGCGCAGAGCAGGAACCGCAAGCTTATGTCGGTTCCTACTTTGTCTACTATATACATCGCATCCTTTTATAATTATTTATATTCATATGTACAAAAATTAAATAACTAAAAATATACTGTGAAGCCAGTGTAAATATATAACAATTCTTATTATCGTTTAATTGTTTTATGTTATACAGGCAAAACTTGGTGCCAAAAGCTATGGTGGTTATGTACTAATATGTATCGCTGACAGTAGACAAAAAGATAAATTATAGTGAACTAGAGTGAGTTCTCTCTACACGTTAGAGTAAGAGGTTAGTAGTAGGTTAATGCTAAAAATAGAGTATAAAATAGTAATTGTAGGTTATGTTTTCCAACGATACAGTTATTAGGTCAAGTAGGGTCACTTGGCACTTAAACCAGTCTTTAATATAACGTCGACCCGTCGTAATAATTATGGATGGAGCCAGAGTGTCTGTTACTCTTTCAATGGAATTTGTAATAACTTTATAGTAATTTGATAGATTTTATGTCTTTTGGCTTACATTTCTAATAATTTGTGATCCATACAAAGATTATAAATGCTAAAGTTTTCTGTCCGTCTTTTTATGTAGATCTTTCTATTTCCTATATGTTACGTTTTAATCGTTAATCTGTTTGAGCAATATTTTTTTTTCTAAATTAAAACTTATATACCGGACTAAGAGGATGTATGAATTCCTATTTTTTTTTCAAGAACAGGAAAAAACATAGTGCATAATGTAAAAAATGTCGATTGTTGTTGTATATGGGAAACAATTTTATTTTACCTTTTGGTCTAGAGAAGCTTTGATAGCCCAGCAGTGAGACCGTGCAACTCTTTCGAGGGGGTCACGAGTTCAAAACCCGGGCGGACAGTTTTTATTGGAAAACTCATCAGTGACTTTTTCTGGTGAAAACTTAGTGTCTAATTGATAATTGCAATTTATTACACGCTTTTCGGTGAAGTAAAACATTGCGACGAAACCTGCATATCTCTAAAGGATTCTGGGGATCTGTGTAACCTACCAATCCACATTGGCGCAGCGTGTTCGGTCTTAGCTCCAACCCTTCTCTCCAAAAACGGAGAGAGAAGGCCTGCGTTCAGAAGTGAGACATTAACAGGTCGTTAGTTACACTTTTTTTGTTCTGGAAGAAACCGCAAAATATTGCCTACTTACTTCAATTGAATATTTTTAAACAAGCACACTAGAAGTGGAGAAATTTCAATATAAAGGTTCCAAAGAGTGTCAAGTTATTCTACTGCGGTAATGATTGGATCTACCTTTGATCCAACACTTAAGTGTCTTTTGAGATGTCGGTCGAGCCTCTTTGATATTAAGCCGCTGACTGAAACATCATTTGGTAAATTTATACTACACCAACATTACAAATGACAAACATCTAAAAGCACTTGAATTAATAAAGCAAGCCAGTAATAGCAATAATAGCAAATTGTTGTAACTGTCTGTAAAGCTTTATTTTATTTATTTGTTTCTTTATTGTACATACATATTGGGAGAAATGAAAAAGCACATGTACAAAGGCGGACTTATCTTTAAAAGGGTCTCTTCCGGTCAACCTTTAAGTAACAGAAGAAAAAGCACAAGAAGTGAAATACGGCTAATATAGCAAGAAAAAGAAAAATAATGATAATTGCTTTCACTGTTAATCTATATCTATACTAATATTATAAAGAAGAAAGGTTTGTATGTTTATTTGTATGTGTGTATGTTTGTACTGTTTTCACGCAAAAACTACTAGACTGATTTCAATAATTCATTTACCATTGAAAAGCTGCTTCTTCACTGAGCAAATAGGCTATATTACATGATTTATAGAAGCAGGCGTTACTTTGCGGAATTCCATATTACAAGCAATATAACAGAACTAACTACTTTGCTATAATCCGCACGGGTTAAGTGAATGCATGCAAAGCCAATGTGTATGAAGCAGGCAAAATCTACGTACCTTATACATGCAGGACAAGCCACCACATGCACCCCAAGGCGCAATTCACCAGCAACAACGCACACAAAAGCAGCACACACACCCACCACCACAATCTCGACGATCGTTTTGCCCCGAAACCGAACCCACCCACCGTGGTGGGTGTGTGTGCTGCTTTTGTGTGCGTTGTTGCTGGTGAATTGCGCCTTGGGGTGCATGTGGTGGCTTGTCCTGCATGTATAAGGTACGTAGATTTTGCCTGCTTCATACACATTGGCTTTGCATGCATTCACTTAACCCGTGCGGATTATAGCAAAGTAGTTAGCTCTGTTATATTGCTTAGGCTATATTTCATTTTCCAAAAAATAGGGATCCTATCCTATCCTAGGGGTCATAAAAATCTTTCATCGCGTGCGCTGCAGAAACTATTGATGTTAGAACAAAAAAATGTTCTACAGTATTATAGAACGTATCAATATCCACAAAAAAGTCCGTAATACCATATGTCCAAATATTATAGTTATGCCAATATAACTACTTTTGTACATTGTAAAAGTTGATAAAAGTGTCGACAACAATCAAACCATTTTATTCTTATCTCTGTATTAATCCTTATCCCATTAAATGATATTTTATTAAAAACTGTTTCAATACCTGTAAAATACTATTTAAATTATTAAAATTCGACATCCCAATCAAGAGAATTACGAATTGAAGAATGTAAATCGAAAGCAAATATTGCCATAACAAATTCATTGTAGCGACCGTTATAGCAGGGCCTGTATTTGGTGAGTTAGCTCTCATTCCAAGAATACTAATGATACCCATTTTTTATAATTAAATACATTATTTAATTATAAAAAATAAATCTATAGTCCGACTTCGTAGACTTTCAACTACCGCGAGATCGGTATGGACGCGGGTGAAACCGTAGGGCATTGCTAGTCCGTAATTAACTTATATACTGGACTAATACAAAAAAAATTGGGGTTTCTATTTCATAATAGAAAAAACATATACGTATACGTACATATGAAACCTGTTTACTATTCCACTGCTGGACATAGGTCCCGTCTGTCCTTTTTGGTGAGAAGGGTTAGAGCTCAGACCCACCATGCTGCTTCAATGAGGATTGGTAGGTTACTCATCCCAGGAATTCTCCAGCGATATGCAGGATTTCTGACGATATGTTGACCTGAAAGGGCCTGACGAGTCGTGAATATCAATTATGCAGATAAATTTTAGTAGAGAAAGCCATTGGTGCCTTCCCAGGGTTTGAACCCAAGAACTCTTAATAGGAGTCACATGTCTCACCGTTTGACTATCACAGCTTAGTTCATAAGCGAGTATAGTACGTTAAGATAATAAAACGAATTGACGGTATAACTTATACAATAAAAATACCAAAATAATTATTTGTTTTCAATTGACATATGAAACATATTCCCTATCCAATATTTTAAATTGTTGTATAAATAATTGGATACGCCCAACAAAATTTATTTGATCTTTTTTCCGATACATGTAGACCAATTTGCACATTGGTTTTCAGTTGAATAGGCAATGTTTTCAATTAGTACTGAAATAATTATAGAGGAGTAGTATAAAGCGACCACAATGCCAGCATCCTTACTAATATTATAAATGCAAAAGTCTGTCTGTCTGTCACGTATTCGCGTTATGGTGGGGAACTTGTCGATTTTCCAAAGTGGGCTGCGGGTCAAATTTTGAAAATTCTATAACTTTTTTTGGTTTGAGGTACAAACGAAAATTAAAGTAGTACAAACGGGTACAAACGATGGAAAACCCGATGGAAATTTCAAATTTTTTTTTGTAATTTGCTGCCAAGTTCACAGAGGTGAAACCTGCATATCTCTTCATCAGAATTCTCTATTCTGGAGATATGTGTAACCTACAAATCCGCATCCGCATTGAAGCAGCGTGGTAGATCTTAACTCCAATCCTTATTTCCAAAAACCTAAAGAGGAGGCCTATATCAGAAGTGGGTTTGTTTAAGATCGTAATATTATTTTTAACAGTATATCCGCACTTTAAACCACCGATTCAGTTTTAAAATTCCTGTAATATTTATTTAAGTAGGTAATGTATTTCAAATTGCACCTACAAATTACATGTAAATTTACATTAAAATAGATGTATCTCACGTACCAAAAAGGGTAAAGTCGTTAGTAGGGATTACACAGCTAACATATGTCGTCCAAAACAATATTTTATGTAGTTTATACGAGCAAGGCTTTGCGATATTCAGTACTAAGGAGTTACATGAGGTAATAATAGAAAGATTATCCATTATTCTAGTTTTATCACTTCCAACTTTACAAACTTAGATGTGATAATAACTGCAGATATGAAAAAGATCACATCTAAGGATCACGAGAAAAATTTCGTAATAAGATCAAGTATACTTTCGATCTGAGTCAAGATGATCGTTGATATCAAAAGCTTTTAAGATTAAATCGGGAAAAGGCAAAAAGTATTCGAGAACAACACTTTATGTTCCATATTATGCGCATGTAAGGATGTAATTTGATGTCGCCCGATTTATTTGCTTCTTGTCTATGTGTACGAGTATATTATAGGCTAACCGATTAACTGAGTTCTCGCTTGTCATCTCTTGTGTATCACGCTACGATCGTTCCCATCTCGCACCTCCACTCGGTTCTCTTCCTAACCCACGCCCTTTTACTTCGAGGGCGAAGACTCAGTTAAGCGGTTAGCTTATAGTGATCAATAAAAGTAATGCCCAATCACAGCTTTTTCAAGCACTTCCGAACCGTTACTATTGTTTCACAATGTTGAGCTTAACTACAAGAACCAATAAGAAACTCGGCGGTCAATTTTTGATAGATTTTCAATTGACATAAATCTGCTCCTAACATTTAATTAAAACCTTTCATATCACTTAATATCTTCACTTAATTATATCACTTAAAGTAGAGTAAAGTAGCGGACTGTCCCACTGCTGGGAATAGGCCTCCTCTCTCCGTTTCTGGAGAGAAGGGTTGGAGCTAAGACCTACCACGCTGCTCCAATGCAGATTGGTAGGTTACACATATCTCCAGAATTCTCACAGACACGCAGGTTTCCTCACGATGTTTTCCTTCACCGAAAAGCGTGTGATAAATTGCAATTACTAATTAGACACATGAGTTTTAATGGAAAAACTCATTGGTTGAGAGTTGCACGGTCTCACCGCTGGACTATTACAGCTTATGTTAAACTTAGAGCATACTATCCATTCTCATACCCGATACATGCAGAATTCGTGAAACTCCACCAAGAACACAACAATACAGAAGAACACATTCACTACTACAATTTCAACAATCGTTTCGCCCCATAATGGAATCCTCATATGAAGATACAGTCCGTGAAAAAATCGCAGACTATTTTTTACGAATCCTTTATCTATCGGGTATGAGAACGAGAAGCACCCTCTACATTCCACTCGAAAGAGTCGCACGGTCTCACCGCTAGGCTATCACCGCTCCATATAGCTTATATAAACTTTTATTTTAAACTTTTTTAAGCTTTTATTTTACTTGACTTGTATGATCAAAAGATCTCAAATAACACTGCAATCAAATTTTAGTAAAATTAGTTTAAACTAGTTCAGTGGAAGTATTGCTTTCTTTAGGAACTCAAGAAGCAAAAAAGGTTTTTTACGAATTTGAAAGTACTAAGATAGAGTAATTGGGGGCTAATTTCCGCTTCAGAGCTTTGACTGAATTTTTTTGATTACATCTCGAACAAATAGCTACAGATTATATCAATTGAAATATCGATTTTTGATGTGTGTTGCTCTTTCACGGTGACAATGTTCATTGTTAACCACCAATCTTTATGGAACACAAAGGATTTGTTGGTTTGTATTTAATTGTTTATTGACAAAAATAAAACAGCTTTTTTCCAGGTACACCTGAACCCAATTATTAAAAGCTTTTACTGGTCCAATCCCGATGACAATGCATGTTTATGATAAGCATAACCTGATGCTGCTGCGGACATTGGCTCCAGACGAAGGAACTCCTCAACGATTAATAGTAGGAACATGAAATTATGTTAAAAACTTTTTAACTTGCTGAATAATAGCGTTGTTGTTAAAGAAAACCTATTTCTTACAATAATATATAGAATTAGGCGTTACTTTGCGGAGATCCATAATACAAAAGTAATAGTAAAATTATTTTGCTATAATCCGCTATACAGTAAATAGCAAATATATATATAGTGCTAAATGAATGAAACATAAACCTCCACGACTTTGTGTTTTTTTTTCGTGGAGTCTATCTCGTGATGATGTTTCGGTTGCGGGGTGAAACGATTGTTGAGTTTGTGATAGTGAACGTGTGTAGTGCTTGTGTATTGTGGTGGCAGTGGTGCAGGTTTGTGCATGTTTTTACGAATCCTGCATGTAACGGGTATGAAAAAACGGATAATCCACTATACATTCAGCACTATATATATTTTCTATTTACTGTATAGCGGATTATAGTATAATAATTTTATTATTACTTCTCTATTTCTTACACGTTAAATTTATTATTAGAGACTCTTTAAGAAAAAAGATTAGGACTAATGCGAGTTGGCCTTCAAGACACTTTAAATATTCAAGAAGGGAAAGTACTTTGTTTAATAAAGCTATTCAAAATCATTTAGTTAAATAATGGCTTTAGATTTATCCCAAATTTTTGCACGAAAGTAAGCCGTTATTTTTATAATTTCTCAGATTATCTTAAGATGTTTTGACCATTACGTTAATGAGGGATAATGAGGGATAAAAATTAGGTCTCGCGTCCAATAATTTTATCATAAGTTATTGTTAGTCTTAAAACCATTAATTTTTACAGAGTTTAAGGAAAGGAAGTTAAAGCTCGCATTGAAATTAACTAGACAACAGAAAATAACACTTATTATTATTTATAAAAACTTTGGAATCACTGGAATAGAATATTGGCTTTTTAAAGTATCGCCTTTTAAAAGCTTTCATTTAACTTGCCGTATTATTATTATTCCGAAAATTCCGCCGTATTATTCCGAACGACAACTCAAAATTGTATGAAACATGTCGCCTGTTCATACACCAAATTCTATTAAGCTAGATTTTTCAAAGCAATATATCCTAAGCAAAGTTCAAAGATAAACAAAATGTTATAGATTTTTAAGTTTTTTATGTCATATGTGACACAAAAACATAGCTTATATAATTTTTCATTTCAACATTTCGCTGCTATGAACTGCCATAGCGGTCGCAAAAAGCAATTAAATTCGTAATTCCGCGTGAGAATGTAGCGGGATCTGTCAAAAGGTGAGTGACCCCAAGGCGGCATTTCATACAAACGCCGGGAGGCTGAACCACTGGCGCTAATTTTTCAGCACCCGTAGGCACTAGGCAGGAGTTCTGAAATCAGTCGGCGTCGAGCCATACTTGAAGGTAGACGTGTTATTACGCCACTGAGCTTTCAACTATACGCGTCGCGTAAATAACATCGATTGTATATTAGAAAATTCTCTATTTTCTTTTTACATAAAACCAGCGTTTATAATTGTGAAATTGTTTATCTACATTAAATTATATTTTTGTTTTCTCAAAGTTTTTATTCTATATTAAATTAATGTAACCAGTAATATGTAAAAATTCTTAGTAATTGTACTTGATAAAAACGATATAATAATATTAAGTCATTAAAATTAAAAAAAGCGTAAAGAACGCTATTTATATTTAAAAACATTTTTGTAAAGTAAAAAAAGGTTTCAACGGTGTTTAACCACACTTTAACGTTTTCTCAGAAAAAAGTATTGGTAAAATACAATTGTTTTATATGCTGGTGAGTTAATTCGTGTTTTGCTCGGCCGCTTCCTTTACATCGGCGACATCGGGGCGGAAATCGTCGAATTCGAAACGCATATTATAGCAGTTGGAAATAACTTCCAAGCCGGTGCTCCCAGTGCAGTATAACAGTGAGTTTGCCTTAGTTTGTTTAAACACGTGTTCTGTAACAATTCACTTTTTAAACGATACAGCTTTTCACTTCATACATGTTATAATTTAGAAGTTGTAGACAGATGCTTGATGTTTGAGAACTACGTTACTTTAAGTTTCGTTTATATATAGTACTTTTGGGATCATTTTTAGAACAACCTATTTTTATATAGTCATATACACGCAATTATTTAGGTACTTTGAAACAGGTTTATTTAATATTAGATTTAAAAAATTTGGTTATACAATCAGATATATCTAAATTCCATAAGTAAAGTATATTTCCGATAGTGAAAGTTATTATAACTTTTGTTACATCTTTGACATGATTTTTATTACATGGATTTTCTTATTTAAATGTAAATAGACTTTATGTAGAGTTAGTTGTAAGCTTCATAATATAAACTAGTTTAATTTCGCTGAAGCTAGGAAACTTTGATAGAACTTTACTGTCACAGACATTTTTATTGTACCTAGATTTCTTTGTAATATTTACGTATATTGCTGAACTAGGTAAACAAAATTTTATTACGTTCTCATATTCGATATGTAAAAAAGAATGTTAAATTCTAATTTCCATATAATTGTTACGAATAAAGGCTATAATTGTCTGACCACATTTCTGAATGGTTGATATATTAAAGTGTTAAAGGGAATTGATAACTTTCATACAATTTTCGATCTAAGATGTAAAAAAGATGAAAATGGGACCAATTAATAGCTTTTTTTATAAGTTAACTATTACTCAAAGTAGAATACTATAACTATTACTTTACTGGCCCTTTGGCGCAGTGGGTAGTGACCCTGCCTTCAGCTCCGTGGGTCGCGTGTTGGATTCCCGCCGAGGGAAAACATTTTCTATAAGCAATTTGTTGGTTCTTCGAGCTTGGGCGTGTATTTGTATTTAAGTATGTATTTAAATTTATATATGTATATATTTATCAGTTGTCTGTCACCCATAACACAAGTATTAAGTTACGACCATGTGTGTAAGTGTCCCATATATATGGGACACTTACACATATGGCCGTCAATTTATTTATATTTTATTACTAAAAAAATGGCTTATTTTGTCAATCTAAATGCAGAGTTATAAAAAATTGTAAAAGTAAGGTTATAAACTTCTTATGTGTAATAAATTGATTTTTTAAGTATGATACATTTTTAAACATAGATAAACGTAAACAATGCCGTGTGGTATCCGGCAGAATAGAATAGGCACCACCCTCCTTTCTTACCAAGGTGTCGTAAGAGGCGACTAAGGTAAGTTGACGTTAGGCAGGCGGCCGGTCGTAAAATACGTAGCCAAATCATATGACAACATGATTGTAACATGTTGTGCCGACCCCACTTAGAGTGGGATAAGGGCAGGAGAATGATGATAGATAAACGTAAACACAATAGTGAGAAACAAACAATTAATCGATTTCTGAATGTTTTAGAAGTTAAATTTATTGTTTATTCTTGATAAACAATAAATTTAACTTCTAAAACATTTACACTGTTAAAGATTATTTTATATTACTATTTAATACTATATTAATAATTAGTTTCATTGTAATCGATAACTTATTCTATTTCTGCTTTACGCATTTTTAAAGATTTTTCAATTTCCAAATTGCAAATCTCGCTAATTTTAGTGTATTTTGAGACACAAAAATATACCGCTTTTTAGAAGCCATACTGTAATAGGTTGTTATTTACATTTAGCCTTAAAATTTCCGTTTTCTTTTCGTAACATTTTAATACGCCATCAGTTTTCAATATGCTTATTGAAAACTGATGGCGTAAACTGATGTAAGTAAATTTACAGTTGCTTATACTTTAGGATAAATATATTCATACAGAAATAAATAGAATAAATTTCACTGCATCTGTAGCAAGAGCTTCAGCATTCAAATAAATTTCGCTGAGAAATTACTTGTTTCAAAACGGGAAAGTTTGCAACACAAATATTATTCGCCTGATGTAACCACCAATATAAATAAAAAAATATATATATTGATTTATTATACCTTATTTATATAGGTGATAGAGCCTAGTTCAATTAAATTATATTAAGAGATCTGGTATAAGTTGCCCACAACTTCTTTTACGGCCACGGGTTCAAACCCTGGGCACACACCATTGAGTTTTACTGTCATATCTTATCTAATATCTACGATAAAAATTCCCGTTCGTCTTTTTGTAGCTGGGATGAAATACATATTGCATTGTTGTAGGAACTTAAACTTAAGTTGATCTGAAAGAAGTCGCGAGTACTACTAGTAAGATAGGAAGTAAAAATCTTTAGCAACATTTCATCTTTTTTCATTTATTTCTTTATTGTACATAAAATTACATAATAGTGTAAAAAAGAAAGAAAAAATAGCACATTTACAAAGGCGGACTTACTCCTATCCCCAAAACGGATCCCTTCCAGTCAACTTTTGAGTAGCAGAAACAAAAGAACAAGAAGTGAAATATGGATAATGAAAAAAGGAAAGAAAAATAACTATAAAATAAATAAATAAATGATTGGTTTGAACTCACAAACCATGCTTCATAATCTGTTAATACTTACTGATAGACTCTCATATAAGGAACGCGTTAGAATTATGGGGTCAATCGAGTTTTCCGAATATTAAAAGGTCGAAGTTACCTTAAGATATTAGGCGATAAATCTAATATTAAAACTAAATTTCTGTTATCTTTATTCGTTTCATCAAGGTAACGACAAACACGTTGAGATTGAAAGTTGTTAATAATTTTATTTGCTTCAATCACTTTTTAATTAAATAGAGATATCTCAACGTAGAACCTCCCTAGCTGGATACAAAGGGTGCTTTTTGATTGAAACTACGGATCAATGTAAAGTAAATAACATTGTAACTTTGAGAGTAAAATGAGTACGAATTAAAAAGAAAATTAATTTGCACGTATATACTTAAAAAATGTCTTGACAACCCCGTTGTATTTAACGAGATCTTTAAGAAAGGATTCCAACGTAAAAGGAAATTACACGTAGTTAAATACTTTATTTATCCATGAAACTCTAGTTAATTCAAATTTAGGTAAAGGAAGATATTCTTCAAGGAAAATGACAAATATCTGATATGCTTTTTGACGTCACTTGGTCATAGTCATACCCACAGACCTACAACATATTGACTTAAATTTCGCTGGTTTAGCAGTGAAAGTGTAACAGACAGACATACTTACATATTACTATTTTAAGAATGAATTAATTCACCAGTACAAAATCATTATTCTTCTGCCCTTATCCCACTCTAAGTGGGGTCGGCACAACATATTATAAACATGTCATATGATTTAGCTACAAATTTTACGACCGGCCGCCTGCCTGACGTCAACTTACCTTAGTCGCCTTTTACACCTCGGTAAGAAATGAGATCGGTCTATTCTATGCAGCCAGATACCACACGGCATTTACCTTAGTCGTCCCTTACGACACCTCTCACCAGTACAAAAATAATAATAAAATTATTTTGATAAAATCCGCGATAAAGTAAGTAGAAAATATATATAATGCTAAATGTAGAGCGGGCTATCCGTTCCCTAGAATTCTCTAGAGATATTCAGGTTTCGTCACGATGTTTTCCTTCACCGAAAAGCTTGTGATAAATTGCAAATATCAATTAGACACATAAGTTTTAATAGAAAAACTCATTGGTGCCTGCCCGGGTTTGAACCCATATTCGTCTCACAGAAGTCGCACGGTCTCCATTGGGCTATCACAGCTTATGTTAAACTTAGAGCATACTATCCATTCTCATACCCGATACATGCAGGATTCGTAAAACTCCACCAATAACACAACAATACAGAAGAACTGCTACACATTCACCGCTATAATTTCAACATACGTTTCGCCCCATAAATGAATCCTCATATACAGTACGTGAAAAAAATCGCAGACTATTTCTTACGAATCCTATATCTATCGGGTATGAGAACGAAAAGCACACTCTACATTTAGTATTACATATATTTTCTTTTATTGCGGATTATAATAAAATAATATTTTCATTACTTATGTATTATGATCCTCCGCAAAGTAATTCGCAATTCCATAAATTATATTGATGATCAATATAGTGCTGTATCTATCTATCTCTTCTTATGTAACCACCCAATTTCAGATTCAAGTTCAAAGTCAAAAATATTGTTTATTCAAGTAAACTTGTAAACAAGTGCTTTCGAATCGTCAACTCTACTGCTGGTTCGGAAAGCTGTTACTACCGAGAAGAGCCAGCAAGAAACTCGGCGGTTGCACTTTGCAAAATATAATTCTTATTACTAGTTACATTTAGTCATTACTGTCTTGAACAGTATCATTTTATTCAACTTGCAATGTATGTACATACATATGTAAAGGTGGAATCTCGCAAGTTAAATTTGATCCACTTTCCGGCGTCCGATTGAGAATTTTATAAGTTGGTACAGTCTCGATAACAATGTATGATTATGATAAACATGAGATGATGCTGATGCCAGAATCGACCCCAAACGAGAGGACTGCTTAACGGTTAACAGTAGGGACGTGAAATTTTATTAAAAACTTTGATAACTTGATATAATTATGTATATTCTAATGGACAAAAATTCCGCCGTGTGGTATCCGGCTGAGTAGAATAAACCACCCTCATTTCTTACCGAGGTGTCGTAAAAGGCGACTAAGTTGACGCCAGGCAGGCGGCCGGTCGTAAAATACGTAGCCAAATCATGTGACAACATGTTTGTACCATGTTGTGCCGACCTCACTTAGAGATGAATGATAATTCTAATGGATAAAAATTAAATTGCTCAAAATATACTGTAAAGCCAATGTAAGAATACCTATTTCAATTATCGATGTTTTTATAAAGGCTATAGCTATGAGTATTATTAAAATATACATTCTATTAATTCACGCCTGCCTATGCCTATATACTTAACTCATTAGCAGGCAATACGCAATCATTATCGACAATCATTTCGACTCAACTCATGAGTCGAATTTGCGTGCTATATTTATTATCACTTGCTTAAATTATATTCGACTGACCTTAACGGAAATTTATAGATTTTTTTAGTCCGGCTAGGTTATATTAATAAAATTTGGGAAGAAGAGGAATATGGTTTCTGAAATGACTTGCTACGTCGTAGTTTTAAGCTGTGACATTATACAAGCTGTTATAACTGTTATCCTTCGGTAAGCAATAACTAAGATATGTTAAGTAGAAACTAATGATAGTATTATTTTGCTATTATCCGAAATAAAAGAAAATATATGTTATGCTAAATGTATAGTATACTATCCGTTCTCATATCTGATACATGCAGAATTCCTCCACCAATAACACAACAATAGACAAGCACTGCACACATTAACTGCCACAATGTCAAAAATAGTTTTGACCCGTAACCGAAACATCGTCAGGAGATAGACTCCATATCAAAATCGCAAAGGAAGACTTTATCCAAGCAAGCAGAGTATATTGTCATAGCTTTAACCCCCACCATGTATTTTGTCTTCGAACACATGTAATATGTTAAGAAGCAAAATCTCATCGTCTGTTAAAGGCGCCACGCGTGTGTGTTTTATAAGTTATACTATCTGTGCCAGCAACTGAATTCAGTGATTTACGAAACTTTTCCCGATCTTTTGAAATTTTGAACACAAAATTAGATATTGTGAATTAACCGTGAGAGATAGAGACATGCTGTCGCGGACTTTTGGTGAACCATTCATAAATCCGTTTAGTAGATATAGAGAAAATCGATTACATACAGACAGAAAGCTTTTTGGGACTTTATTTTATAATAAGTATAGAAGAATAGATTAAGAATATTTTTGATATATCAATTTTTGTAAAAGATTATGCTTTTGATACACAAGCAACTCTATTGTTGCTAATTGTGTATGATAGTTTGTCGAATTCTTATTGAATCAGTTTTTGGCAACGGCAATTCTATATTTTTAATAATATACTGTTGTGGAAAAGAGGTTATTTTATAGGTTGTTTAAACCTCCAAGCATCAAGGACAGTCATCGGTTGTAAACCGTAAAGCTGTTTAAATCAAGATAAATTTCGTTCTACCTTCAAAATTGCTTGCTAATTATTTACATTAGATAACAACATTATGAACGTATAGTTTATTCTTTCTTATGATTCCGATCATTTTCAAATAAATGAAATGCCATCATCTATACACAATAATTAATCACAACATAAGCAAAATAATCTCAATAACGCAATAACCTCTTGATGATTGTGTATGTAAACTGTTTTTAATAAACATTCTAAAAAGAATTTCATTTATTCGATTAAAGTATTGGTAATTTATTAGAAATTCCTAACACAACAGATACCAAAGTATTAAGTACATTCAACTATAGCGGATATTGCATCCAGAAATACATTTGCATACAGCAAACATTATAAGCCATAACGCATAGAACATTACGGTGTGTTACTATCGTACAATATTCTATTTTGGCACAGTTCTCTCTATTCCTTGATTTATCATCTGATATCACGCACTAGTTAACGTCAAAAGTCAATTTATCACCGAATGAAATATTTTTATTCAAAGTTATAATTTATACCGCCGTGCAATATTTCGTAAACAGCCCTATAAAAATATTTTTAATTGCAATATTGAAATTAATAGTTTTTAAAAATACTTCGTAACAGAAAGCTCATTCATCAAAATTCGTTGAATAATACGAGACCCTGCTGAGATTTGAAATACGGAAGTCGGACTCCTTTCATGAAAAATATTTTTTTGTTAGACACACGGTCGTCCGACCCCAAAGTAAGTAAATTAATACTTGTGTTATGGGTGACGGACAACTGGTAGATGTAATACATGTATAATTTTAAATACATACTTAAATACAATTGTTTATAGAAACTGCTGGCCCGTGGCGGGAATCGAACCCGCGACCCGCGGAGCTGAAGGCAGGTTCACTACCCATTGCGCCATGATTCTTTGAGTTAGCCGTATGGTATCTGGCATAATAGAATAGACCACCCGAGATGTCGTAAGAGGCGACTGAGGTATGTACCGTGTGGTAACGGCTGCATAAAATAGACGACCCTCCTTTCTTACCGAGATGTCGTTAGAGGTGACTAAGGTAAGTTGACGTCAAGCAGGTGGCCGGTCGTAAAATACGTAGCCAAATCACTTAGAGTGGGATAAGGGCAGGAGAATAGATGATAATAGTTTTATAATACTTATGATAGTTTATCAAGTAAGTCGAGAAATCTTCGAAAACTCAGTACATTTTTAATCATAGTTCAGTATATCATAGATATTTAATTTGAATGACAAATAATACATTTTAACGACTTTAATTATATAGATGAAATATATAAACACGTTCAGCGTAACGTCACAAATCACAAGTATAAAGGCATTTACACAACCACTTAAAACTTCTTAAAGATGAATTCGTGGATTTTGTATAAACGTAATCTGATTATGTACATAACATAATGTTACACAACTCGAGGTAATAAAATTACGTTATTGATATAAAATATTACAACGGTATATTTACCAGGAAACGTGTGATTCAGCTTACTCACATCCTGTATATAATCCACGCACAATGAAGCTATAATTACATATTACTGATTCTATTTTATAACTATGTTTAAGATATACCCGCCGTGTGATATCCGGCTGAGTAGAATAGACCACCCTCATTTCTTACCAAAGTGTCGTAAAAGGCGACTAAGGTATGTCGACCCACCGTATGGTATCCGGCTGAGTAGAATAGACCACCCTCCTTCTTACCGAGGGGTCGTAAAATTTGACTTAGGTAAGTTGACGTCAGGCAGTCGGCCGGTCGTAAAATATGTAGCCAAATTATGTGACAATATGTTTGTAATATGTTGTACCGACCCCACCTAGAGTGGGATAAGGGCAGGAGGCTGATATTATCAACGTGCACGTTTGTAGCGGGCGTGTTCATTACGCGGTAACAGTATAGTTTCATAACAGAATTTGTACGAAATTTTGCGTAGATGTTATTTACTACAAACACTATACTTAAACATTTCCATGTAATTTTTGAAAAATCAGATTCTACAAATCATTATTTTAGTACTAAAATTATTAAATTTGCTTACGAAATCGTTATAAGATATTAGTTATAAACAAATTACATTATATAAAAACTTTTTTTACAAATTGTTATATACGAGTAATATGCAATACACCATTGCCTTATTATATACTAGTTTTTGCCCGCGGCTTCGTTCCCGAGGAATTTAGTCTGCCACGGTATTTAATTTAATTAAATTTATTCACAATTTTGCTCATAGTCATTTTCCACATAAAAAATAAATATATGCTGTCGCGGACTTTTATTTAGAACTATTAAAGACAAACAATAATACGGTACATCATCTTTGTGTAACTCTAATGGTTTAGGCAGCGTACGCCGAGATAGCTCTGAGAGGCCAAATTTTTTCCGGCTTTATTGACATGTATCGTTTACATTACATATAATCATTACAAATTGTAACCTATATGTTATTCCGATGTATAACCTATATAACTGTAAAGTTTCATCCAAATCCGTCCAATAGTTTTTTCGTGAAAGAGTAACAAACATCCATCCATACTCACAAACTATCGCATTTATAATATTATTTAGGATTAGGATTATAATTAATTCTCCTTTTTCATTTTATTTTTAAGCAAACCAATTCAACTGAGCTGCGAAACATAATTTCAAATATTTTCGAACATAATTTTCTATCCCATAAGTAATATTAACTAGACGGCGATGAATGAGTGTTTCAAAGTATTACACAAGTTTAAACTTTAAGTACATTTTATAGTATATGCTATAAAAATTACAAAATGTATCATAAAAAGTTTTAAACTTATTTCAACAGTTACAAAATGTAAATGAGTTGTTAATGTCATCGTTAAACTTAGTTATTTTAGGCAAAGGTAACCTTGAAGCTCTGATACCTTCAGGGTTCACCGTTTTTGGGGGGGTCGCGGATTGGAATATGTGCAGATGCAAATGATTTTTTTGTAAAAATTTATGTGCCTCATCGATATTTACAATTTATTACGCAATTAAGGGTAAAATAATATATATAGAGAAAATCTGCATAGTTCTAAGTAATTCATAGCGTATGTATTTGTAATCTACCCATTGTAGCCTAGCTCCCACCATGGTGGTTCTTAGCTCCAATCCCTTCTTCAAAAACGAAAGAGATAACCTGTCCCCAACAGTGGAATAATAATAGCTTCCTTACTTAAATTTACTAGGCAACCTCGAGCATTGTATTAATATCATAAATATTGTAAAATGATTAGACAATTTTTATTAAACGTTGTGTTTATTTGAGTGGCTTGGGATATTTATCGTTTAACAACCTGTGCTTTATTATTTCTATCCTTCCGTGTGGAATATCTTAAGCGCTCCATTGTCTCCAAAAATTCATTTCCTCGATCTAATGCTGTCTTAGAAGTAACGCTGATTAAATGACAAAGTCGCTAATTAACGATTTTTTGTTGTAATTTCGTCCTGAGCCCATTTTTGCAGATATTATACCTTTGTATAATCAGATTTAAACACATAAAAAAGACTAATCTAATAAAAATATCATATTATTATTACGTTATTAATCGCGTTGGTTTTGTGCATATTTTTAAATAAATAAATATTCACACAATTCATTCGTCACAATTTTTAGAAAAAAAAAGTTTGAAGTCAAACGATATAAATTGCATTCGATGAAAACTGTGTCCCAACGAATAGTGCCCTCCTCCAGGATTGTACATTCATTACACTTATATAATACTAAAATATTTTAATGATATAATACAGATAATTTATAGAATGAGGCGTTACTTTGCGGTTAGATCCATAATAAAAAAGTAATAATCAAATATATTTGTTATAATCCGCGAAAAAATAAATAGAAAATATACATAATGCTATATGTAGAGTAGAGCTTTGCGATTTTGTCGTGGAGTCTATCTCTTCATGATGCTTCGGTTGCGGGGCGAAACGATTGTTGAGTTTGTGATAGTGAACGTGTGTAGTGTATTGTGGTGGAGGTGGTTGCAGTGGTGGAGGTTTGTGCATGTGTTTTTATGAATCCTGCATGTATCGGGTATGAAAACGCATTGTCCACTCTACATAACATATATATTTTCTATTTACTTTAACGTGGATTATAGCAAAATAATTTTATTATTGCTTTTATATAATACAAAATTATGATTTATCATATTTTTAACGATAGTTTAGTTGGGCATACTATGTCCCATGTATTTCATTGTTTGTAAATCGATGGGATATAAAAATATATAAGACTTGTTTATTTCACTGAATTGAGATGAATTGATTAAGTAATAGGTATTTGGCTAACGAAAGCAGCATGCAACTGATAATTTGATAGATTAATTTTTAGTGTTTCATTTCACCTTCAACAAACATCATCTGTTATGTTTAAATTGGTCTTATTCCCCACTTTTACGATGCACTTAGTCAATCGGACATTGACCAAGCTAGAAAGAACTAATTCAGGAATATGGAACTTTGTCTGTTTATACTCTTTTTATATATTTGTTATTGGTATGTTATTTGTTATACGTAAGTAAAGTTACTGTCTGTTATTGTCCCACAGCTGGGCATAGGCATCCTACTTTAGTATTTGGAGAGAAGGATAGGACCTACAACGTTCCACCAATGTGGATTGGTAGGTTACATCATTACATAACATACATTAATTCCGAAACCAATTTTGGCCATGCCAGTTTAAAACAACTGTTAAAAAGAGGCTGATACAGAAAGCCTACTATACTGTTGAAGATTACTTAGATGATAAGGATGTGTGGATATAGGTGCACTTCTACCCTGTACAAGACAGTAATAAATAAATGTAACTAGTTTTAAGATTTATATTTTTAATAGAGCAACCGCCGAGTTTCTTGCTGGCTCTTCTCGGTAGGAACAGCTTTCCGAACCAGCAGTAAAGTTGACGATTCAAAAGCACTTGTTTATAAGTTTACTTGAATAAAGAATATTTTGAATTTGAATTTGAATACACATATCCGTAGAATTCTCCAGAGATATGGAGGTCTCCTCACGATGTTTTCCTTCACCAAAAACCGTCTGAGAAATTGAAATTATCAATTCGACACATAGGTTTTGACATAAAACCTCATTAGTGCCTGCCCGGGGTTTTACCCCGTGACTCCTTGAAAGAGTCACACAGTTTCACCGCTGGGTTATCACAGCTTGTAACCCAAATCTAAAATTACGATTTAATCGTAATTAATTTGTGGTATTTAGATGTTCTCGAAGGACATCGTTTAAAAATTTGAAATAAACCTTTGATAAACATATACGTAATTTCAGAACATCTGTTGATCACATGCATAACATTTTATTTATAGACACGGAACTACGGTTACAGGTGTATAGCTCTTTATAGCTCTTATAAACACGAACATAATGTTTTGCCTCGTAAACATTACTTACGATTTGTGTACAAAGTTAAGCTCCTAATTTCAATACGTTTATCTTTTATACAAAAAAGGATAACAAAAACAATCGATTATTCTGATTTTTAATATGTTTCTAAAACCTCAGCTTAGCTCATGTGAGCATACTTAACAAAACCTGCAGAATACTAGCTCCCAAAAATGTTTTTCATATATACAAGTGTAGGCTAACCGTTTAACTCAGCCCTCGCCTACGGGGTACAAGGGCTCAAGTTAGGACGAGAACGGAGACTGAGGTAGGTGTGAGCGCCGAGCGCTCGTAGCGTGATATACAAGAGATGACCGCCTATGACGAAGTCTGAGTTAAAGATTAGCCTATAGCGATACCTGCAAAATCGTTCGCGCCAACTTAAGAGTTTGAGTGCCCTCAATAAGACAATATGTGTTTCTCTCTGTTGCCAAAAGAAAAACAGGAATTTCATTGTCCTATATGCCGGTATATAAGCCTTAATTGTAGTTATATTTCGTGAATATTGGTCCAGCGGATTAGCTGCAATCGCGTAACAGACAGACATGCGCATTTATAATATTAGTATAGATTGGTGTGGATTATTTACTTAAAGAAATAGGTTTTATTTAGAGACCCAATGAGTCTCCTTTAACATGTATAGGAAAGGTTTTACATTTTTATGTTTTTGTGTCAATTTATTCCAGAGCAAATGATATATCTACTTTTACTTTACTACATGTAGGTAAACCAATTTAATGTTCACGTTTTGAGTAGAGAAGTCATTTTAATAGTAATTGCAATATAACGCCCCGGATCGTTCTAATTTTTATGATGCAGATATTTGTAGAGTTGGTGAGTGATATTTGTTCCACTTCCATGGTCCACATGAATGAAGTCACGGTTAAAAGCTAGTAAAAAATAAATAAAGATCTGTATGGTCTGTAAGGCCGTTCTTACAAAGAACGGCCGCACAAAGTAATACAATCTACTTTAAAACTTAAACTTATATTTATATTTATTACTCACAGTATTAACACTTTACAAAACGTACTGCCCCTATTTCACCTACTACCGTCCCTTTTATAATCTATAATATTAATCAAATGATTTCGGATTTTAGTTTATTTAACAAAAATACAATTATAAATTAAAACGTTTGTCCTAAAAATTGTTCTAAAATTATTGAACCTTACAGTACGAAGTCAGTAATCAACGCCAGACCATTCGTATGAATTTAAATTTTTATACGAATAATGAATACACTCAGGTCCCACCATATCAAAAGTTTGATTTAACTTGTGCCCTTAATTTGAATATCGTAGAAGTTTCAAAACGCAATCCAAACTGTAAATCCGAGTTAAATTGAGAATGGCAAAATTTGAAACTTTCGATTCTACAGTAGAGTACTGGGAGTGACAGCAGAAGTTCTGACGAGTTAAAAACCTGTAGGGATATCTGAACCTTAATTTAATATAGAAAAAACTTCGAATTTGCCTACACGATCTGATATTATATATTTCAAACATCGATAAAGTTGGATTTATTTAATAAAACTTCTTGATCTATTGAATTAGGTCTTACTCGGATAGAACAATCCTTTTATGAACGAAATTTAAAAGTTAACGAGTCCTTTACTATCCTACTGCTGGAGAAAAAGGGTATTTTTACGTCAGGAAGAAAGATTTTGTGATTCTTCTCCAGTTCGTATAAACAGATAAACAACATAACAAATGTTCAGGAATGTGAAAATTATTGAGGCTGTATTCCTTCACCATAAAATACAAGATAATTTGTTAACAATACAAAAATAAATAAGAGCATAAGTTTTTAGTTAGTGAAGTAGCGGCCTGTTACAATCCCTGCTGCTGCATCCCCTGCTGGGAATAGGCCTCCTCTCTCCGTTTCTGGAGAGAAGGGTTGGAGCTAAGACCTACCACGCTACACCAATGCGGATTGGTAGATTACACATATCTCCAGAATTCTCTAGAGATATGCAGGTTTCCACACGATGTTTTCCTTCACCGAAAAGCGTGTGATTTATTGCAATTATCAATTAGACACATGAGTTTTTAATAGAAAATTTCATTGGTGCCTGCCCGGGTTTGAACTCGTGTTCCCCTCGTAAGAGTCGAACAGTCTCACCGCTGGGCTATCACTTTTTTTTTAGTTAGTGTTAAATAGAAACTCATAGATGCCTTCCAGATGTCGAAACCCCCGACACCTTGATGAGTGTCAGTGTTCTTTCAGGCACCATGGTTTATATTAAAAAATACGATTATCTTAATCTAAGAATATATAATCAAAATAAAGTCAACTAATAACGTTACAAATATAATAATAACATGTTAATATTTGGGTATCTTGCAGTACTGAAAAGATTTAGCGCCTACCCAAAGTCTTTTAAGAATTACGCTTTTTTTTTTGCTTAAATGACGATCAAGTACAAGTACGCAATCTTAAGAATTTATTATAGTCGCACAAACTCGGTCAATTTCATTATGTCCGGTAATGTCCTTGTCCTTTTTAATTTTTTTTTTAATTTCTTTTTATATTTTGAGTATAACCGGTTTCTATACATAAACTATGTATACTCACGACAGATTTAATTTAAAAAATACCTGATTACGATAACGCACTATAATAAACAAAACATAAAACATTCGTATTACTAATCAGATAGAGTAGAGTAGTATATAAAGTATATACTAGTATATAGTATGTAGTATACAGTAGTTACAGTCGAGTTGATGATTCAAATCACTTATTTATTTATTGTATATTTATCGCTCTTAATAAGCCCCTGTAAAGATAAAGTCTTAAAATTATTTTTTTTTTAGTAAGTAGTTTTAATGAAATAAACATCGGGATCAGCTCTATAACGCTTTATAAGTGCTTATTAAAAAGTATATTTCTTGCTCTTCTACTTTATTTAAGTTATCCTTGTATAAAGCTTGTAAATAATCTCTCTTATAAAAAACTCTTTGCGTAATGAGATAATTAAATCACGAGTGGCGTTTGTGATAATAATTGCACGAACAAAGAAACTGCAAATATATTTTTTGAAAATAGTTATATTTTCTGCTTGTCATTCGTATTTATTCATCAAAAAATCTTTTACATTCTTAAATAGTTTTTTTATCCAGTTGAGTAGAATAGACCATCCCCTTTCTTACCGATGGATCGTAAAATACGACTATAGTAAGTCGACGTCAGGCAGGCGTCCGGTCGTAAAATATGTAGCCAAATCAAGTAACACCATGTTTGTAACATGTTGTGCCGACCCCACTTAGAGTGGGATAAGGGCAGGAGAAGGAAAATGTTTTTTGAAACCTGAACTTTTCACTTAGAAAAGGTTAGATCTTTCCTAAGACCGCTAATTTTAAACGCGAACTTCATAGAAGTTAAAACAAACAATCATTGTACTTTAGATTTTTTTTCAGTAGATCAGTGAATTACGTCTCGTCAATCTCTTTCTCCTGCCCTTATCCCACATTAAGTGCATAAACATGTTTTTCTCTTCCATTCTGTCGTATCATGTATTATGCGTTCTAGTATGACATTCATATAAAAGGAGAACTCCTTTTATATGAATGTCATACTTCACACAATCCAACCATCTCTTTTTGGTCTTTCTCTAGTCACATATCCATTCATCAAGGGGCAGGGAGCGATCTCGGGCAGCAATGGCCTCCTTCTGCTCTGCGGATGGAGGCGGCGTAGCGGTTCCGGAAACGTTTGTTCTGGATCCAATCTGCCACTGGCGAGTCCAGGTGGTAGCGACTTGCCGCTGCCTGTCCCCGTCGGGCGGCGGTACACATAAGCTGTTTTTTCCTGTATAAAAAAATATATATATCCATCCCTAGTCATATATAATATTCGTCATTAACAAAACAATTATGATTTATCTAATTTAATTCGATCTATTCACTTTTAAAAATCAAGAGGCGAAATATCTTATAGCCATATTGCGTGCACATTCAGAAGGGAACCGACTTTGATCACAAAACCCTACTTATTCTTAAACCTTATCTATCATCATCAACAGTGTTGTAGATCTAAATTGTTTTATCTCTTATTAATTCCAGTCTAGTTACTTTGAGCCTTATAGGATTGGACAGACATCTACAGAACGAATTAACCTAAAACACCTCACGTAAAAAATTACGCTGTTGAAATTGTAATATGAATAGCCCATAGCCGAACCAATTTTTAAAATATATTTGTAAGCCATCACGAAGTTAATTACCACGAAAATACTGTGATTATAAGATCGGAGCGATCTATTACAGGCTGTCACGACCATAAATCTTTTTACCACATTTTTGCATACCAATTAATCAAAATAAATTGGAATTGAATTTTGGCCATTACGTTGGTTGGTTCCCCGAGCAAAATGAGAACGGACAAAAATCTCTAGACCAAAAGTATGGGACTGAATAAAAATGAATCGGGGTGTATTTGCATGATTTTCGGAGCATGTCGAAGTTTGTTAATTTATTTGTATTATCGAGTTTTTTACGTATTATGCTCGTCCGAAGAGTGCTTATTGTTTATTACGAAGATTGTTAATTGTGCCGTGTGGTATTCGGCTGCATAGAATAGACCACCCTCATTTCTTACCGGATGTTGCAAAAGGCGACTAAGGTAAGTTGACGTCAGGCAGACGGCCGGTTGTAAAATACGTAGCCAAATCATGCGACAATGTTTGTAACATGTTGTGCCGACCCCACTTAGAGTGGGATGATGATGAAGATGATACGAAGGAGAATGATGATACGAAGATTGTTAATTATTATTAGAGATAGTTTGCACACTTTAAACCATTATCAAACATTTTCTATGTGAAAATAAGGTGGCTTTTAAATTTATGAAAATAGCAAAAATTATCGAACTACTAAACGTCCAAATAACAATTTTTTTGAACACAGTTTTACCCACATATTTGACTAAATTAATGTAGCCTAGATACGGGCAAAGTTTTAATAACACCTATATTAAAATCATAAAAAAACGTCAATTTTTTTCTATGTACCTTTTTAAAGTTTTCCCATGCATACCTTATGAAAGAAAACCCTCAGGGTATTGATGCTGCATTTCTCGTCACTGTAAATTGTTAACAAGCAGTTTGTAATGCCCCTTATCTTTAGCGTAGCAGTATCACAAAACCTTAAGACAAAGTCCACTCACAACCACCAAATATTAACTGAAGATGCTTTATCATTCTTACCTCATATTATTGTACATCAAAAATACATTTCGTCGGTGAAAGGGTACACCTTTCAATCAGATTGTTTATACTGTGTAGACTCCTGAAGTTAATAATCTCTTTTAAATTAGATTTATTAAATTTTTAATTAAATATTATTAAAAAAATAATAATAATATATTTATAAAAGCGTTTACATAGACATAGCATATATAATACATAGCATAATTTTAAAACTTGTAATCACATCTGGCAGACGCATTCAGAATGTTTGTAACTCAAATTACTTGCACAGACTGTGTGCCATACATAAATGACCTAATTCCAAAATATTTTTTCGTAATGATCTGTTAAATAAACAAAAGTTTAGTTTATTTATTTCACAGTATAAAAAATATCTAATAGTAGCATTTAGAGTATACGCCGCTTCTGATAACAGGATAATAATTACCATTAATTATATAATTAACATAATTAAATAGTTTGAAACGTAGACCCAATATCCTGCTCCAATACAAATTGGTAGGAAACACATCAATAAATCATATATGAAAATTTATTGAATGAATTCGTAATGAAAACGTCATGCATCTTCAGTATAGTATATAGTTATTAATATAAAAAAATATTTGTCATAGTCAGACTGCTGGCTGAAGCTGTGATAGCCCAGCGGTGAGACCGTGCGACTCTTACGAGGGGTACACGTGTTCAAATCCGGGCAGGCACCAATGAGCTTTTCTATTAAAAGCTCGTATGTCTAATTGATAATTGCAATTTATCACACGCTTTTCGGTGAAGGAAAACGTCGTGAGGAAACCTGCATATCTGTAGAAAATTCTGGAGATATGTGTAACCTACCAATCCGCATTGGAGCAGCGTGGTAGGTCTTAGCTCCAACCCTTCTCTCCAGAAACGGAGAGAGGAGGCCTATTCCCAGCAGTGGGATTGTAACAGGCCGCTACTTACTTTACTTTTTACTAGTCAGACTCATATAAGTGATATAAATTAGAACGCGAATGTTAAAAAAATTTTTTTTTTGGGTTATAATATCTCCTATAAAATTACTCTCTCTCTCTATTTCTCTCTCTCTCTCTCTCTCTTTCGTCAACCAATCACTTGATTGATCACAAGAGATACATTTTGAAATCGGACATACCACTTAATTATTGGTATTAAAACTGACTCGTGTATTGTGATGATTGACGGTTAACAATTATTTTTAATTCATTGTATTTTTTAACGTGTTTCGATTTTTAATCTTATTAATAATCATTTCTTTTAGTTTCTTTAAAAAACATCCATAAAATAAAATGTAATGAAAATTATTTTGCTATCAACGACACAATCGCAAATACAACGTGGAGTCTATCTCCTAATACTTCGGTTGCAGGGCAATACCATTGTTAAGATTGTGGTAGCGAATGTGTGGAATGCTTGGTTTATTGTTGTGTTATTGGTTGCGGGTAGGGCATATATAGAGATAGAGTTTTTTATGAATTCTACGTGTATCAGGTATGAGAAAGGATAGTACCCTCTACATTTAGCATTACATATATTTTCTTTTATCGCGGACTATAGCAAAATAATATTTTCATTACTTTTTGTTTAAATTGAATAAACTAAACAGATCTTTCTAGCATTCTATAAACAATCAATTATTTTTAAAATTGGATGTATTACATTCGTCGCCTATTAAAAAAAACGATATTACTATTAAATGTAACGTTACGATAACAAGCCAATCCTGGTTACACATCGGGAACATATTATTTAGTGCAAATTGTAATATCCGATCGGTTCATATAACGAGAACATCTCCTTTGAATATCAACGGTGGAATTGACAAGAAACATATTATTAAAGGGATAAAGCTAAATTGGATAGTGAAATTGATTATCACTGTTATTTTGGATTCATTATTAGTTTATATGATACAATATGATACTTATTATAAAACAAAGTCCCCAAAAGCTATATGTGATCGATTTTCTCAAAATCTAAAAACTATTTTACAATTTTAAATTATTTAGTAAAAGGAAGTGCAATTGTTCCGGATGGTGCAATTATACCGGTTCCTTAAGGAGTCGCGTAAACCAAAAAAAATACACTAAAGTAATGTACTCCAAAAAAATCCGCGATAGCTTATGTCTCTATCTCTATGATTAATGAAACTTTAATATTGAAAACTTCAATTAAAAACATTGATTTCGATGCGCAAATACCGCTAGTTTATTATACATAAAACAGAGTGGAAACATTTCAAATTCCACATCCTGTGAAGAGTTGATCATTAGACCTTTGAGCTTGATATTTAAAAAAGTTTAAAAACTATATAAATCAATAAATAAATATCGAAACTTATGCAGCGCTCAAGGACACAAATCTGCTTCATCTAGTTATGGGCTACTGCCTTAATTTTACCACTTAACGCCGACAAGTTTCAGCATCAAATGTATAGATTTATTGATATTACTAAATTGAGTGTAAGAACGCTTTTTTTCAGCAAGGTTGCATTCAGTATTGATGCTTTATTGGTCTTGAAATTTTAATATGAATTTAAATGTTAATTCTTTATGCTAATTAGGAAATAACAGCAAGAGCAGAAGCATGTAATGGTCATCGAAACATTGGAAATCTTACAATTTACTCCCTTAAGGTATTTATACTGCGGAATGAATTGAGTGGCGCAAAGTATTAAAAAAACTTGAATGTGTGAAAAATCTGAGAAGATTGGCAAGAACGTCTACTTTTTGTTTTACCTAGATACTTCATATATGTATAAATACTCGTATATACTTTGGTTATAAAAAGTAGTGCAGTGGTTTGAAATTTTACAAACTAGAGAATACAGGTGTATTCACGCTCGGGGCTCTAGAATAATAGTCTACACCGCTCGACTAATTTATAAAGGCGTTGAAATACGACGCCGTTTTGACGACCTCTATAGGACAGTAGTTTCATTTCCCGTAACAGTGCCCGATTCGAATTCCAGTTTGGTGAATTGAAAATATTTATAGTGAATATGTGTAATGTTAGTGTATTGCATGTGATCTTGGGACCCTGCATGTATCAGAAAATGGATATTCCACTATACATTTAGCTTTATACATATTTTCTATTTACTTTATCCGGGATTATAGTTTAATTATTAAAATAAATTAATTTTATTATTACTTTGGTTTTATAGATCCTCGCAAAGTAACGCCTCATTGTATAAATTATTTCAAAAATATACTTAAGATATTTTAAATTAAATATAAATATGATCAAATATTTACTCAACTACTCTTAACAGAAATTGTATATGAGAAACATCACGTCCTGAATTCAAACAGGTTGACGAGATATTTGTAAATACTCGTATGCATTTATGTTGAAAGATGTTTATTTACAATTTAAATATCTACATAGTTTATATGTAGTTATTTCAGCCACCTATACTCACGTCTTATTCTATCGGGTCAGCCCGAAGATCATTAAGTCCTAATATTTAGATGAATGTAAAAAAGATACATCATCCTCCTGCCCTTATCTCACTCTAAGTGGTGTCGGAACAACATGCTACACGCATGATTTGGCTACGTATTTTACGACCGGCCGCCTGCCTGACGTGAACTTCCTTAGTCGTATTTTACAACCCCTCGGTAAGAAAGAGGGTGGTCTTTTCTACTCAACTGGATACCACACGGCGGGTCGACTTACCTTAGTCGCTTTTTATGAAACCTCGGTAAGACAATGAGGGTGGTCCTATTCTACCCAGTAGGATACCACACGGCATATGTTCAAAAGATACAAACGTATAATAGTAACATTTGTTAATCCGATTACTCAGGACATCATGCTGTGTTCTGCAGTCATCGTAGAATAGATTAAACACCTAATTCTGTTTAATTTGTATACGAAACATCTGTTCGTAATATCATCAAGTACATATGTAGCACTTAAAACGATTTACTTGGCTTTTATTCGGTACTTTATCTATAAAATTGTTTTCATTTTAATATAGTAACGAAATCCCTTGTAATTACTTGCAAATTTGTTCACATATTTGAAATAAGTATTATCTCTCTAATAATGTCTGTCTACGTAATAAATGTTATTTGCTTTAACAAATACAGTGATTCCATTCGTGGTTTGTAGTTTTTTAATGCATTCATTTTACTTGACATGTATGTTTGTATATAAACGTGCAAGTTAAATTCTTGCCAGTTAAATCTGATCCACTTCACGAAGTTCGATGAAACGGGAATTTCACATGCTGGTCCAGTTCTGATGACAATGCATGTTTATGATAAGCATGACCTGCAGGAGTACCATGAACTCTTATTGCGACTCAATTGAAGACGTAAACGAAATTCTTTTGCTTTTTCATACCATAACGTCTTAAACACTTTGAGTCGTTGGAATTAGTCCTAAGAACATGTGAGTAAAAGAGACAGACATTACGACCCCAATGCAATTCACACTTCATAGTACGAATAGAAAGCGGTGCGTGGTCGTCGTTTACGTCTTCAATTGAGTCGCAATAAGAGTTCATGGTAAGCTGATGCTGCTGCGATGATCGGCTCCATACGAGAGATTCGATATCCATATAGATTCTTTGTTCACAAACAGCTATTTTTGGCGGCATTTACTAGAAATGGCGCATATAATTTAGGATATAAAAATTATTTACCTTTCAATAGAAAACTAGAAGAAAGAAGAAGAAAGAAAAATATTTATTAGAAGACTACTGTCATTTGAACAGTTCAACTAGCAAGGTTGCAATTGCAGAGCGATAAATTCTTTTATTAACGATTATTACCAGATGCTAACAAATAAATGGCTTATACCTGATTTTAATCTACAAAGTATGAACGTAACGTAAAGTTTATTATGAAATCTCCACTTAATATCGTAATTCATTACAGCATATTTACGCGGAACCCTTATTATAAATTATAAATAAAAATATTTTATTTAATCAACAGAATTACAAACGTCGAAGTAAGGTTGGGGCCTACTTTTAAGCATGGATATACTTATGCCAGAAGACTATTATACTTTTTATATGTCCCTTGAATTTAATAAGCGAACCACATGTAATATTTTATTGTAAGACATTAAATTAAAGTAACGAACTGTTACTAATCCACTGCTGGGTATAGGTCTTGTCTCTGTCCATATTTTTTTGCATTTGGGTTGGAGCTAAGACCTACCACGCTGCTCCAATGCGGATTGGTAGGTTACAAATATCCCCAGAAGTCTCTAGAGATATGCAGGAATCCTCACGGTTATATTTCTTCACCGAATAGCGTGTGATAAATTGCAATTATTAATACGAAACAAGTTTTAATTTATAAAAACGCATTGGTGCACGCCCGGGGTTTGAACTTGTGACCCTCTCGAAAGAGCCGCACGTCCTCACCACTGGGCTATCACAGCATTCTTAAGCTTAAGACACTGTCATTATTTAAAACAGCTATCAATTAGCTTAACAAAACATCTCTTGAACAACTTCACCAAAAAAGCATTCGGCCTAAATTCGTATGTTTATCTTTTTAGTCTAGTAATCGTCACTTTGGCATAGTTTTTCGTCGAGGTCATGTCCTAGTTCGGCAAAGATATATCTGATTATTTACCAGTCGCGACGTCGACTTTCGTGACAAAGTGACATTCTTTTTCTTTAAGAAATTAAGTAAGAGTGTAAGTTACAAAAAGTTCGAAATTAGCGTCAATGAGATAAGACTGTTTAAGTACAGCTTTCTTTATAAGTCTGATTCGTTAGATTTTATTTAATTGTTAACTCAAAACTTTTACTAAAATTTAAAATATTATAATTTATAGAATTAGGCGTTACTTTGCGGAGATCCATAATACAAACGTAATGATAAAATTATTTTGCTATAATCCGCGATACAGTAAATAGAAAATATATATAGTGTTAAATGTATAGAGGACTATCCGTATTTTCATACTCGATACGTGCAGGATTCGTAAAGACACATGCACAAACCTCCACCACTTCCACCACAATACACAAGTACTACACACGTTTACTATCACAAACTCAACAATCGTTTCGCCCCGCAACCGAAGCATCATCAGGAGATAGACTCCACGATAAAATCGCAAAGCAAGCTTTGTACTGCCTTACTTTAAGGCATGTACTTTACACTGCCTTCGATCTTGCAATGGCATACACAGTTTTTACCTTTGTAGAAGAAACACCACACTCCATGGGAAGAGGTCTATAATCTCCCTCTTTAAAACTAATTAACCAATGTACGAAACTAAGATTGTCTAGTTTTTTATAAAGTAGCAGCCTAATATCCTTCTTCATATATTTAATAAATAATTATTAATTAAACGCCATTTTTTAATTAGATTGATTATTAGATATATTTTAATGGACGTATAAATTATTAATCCTTATGTAACTCAACGATTAAAAATATAAGAGTTTAACTACATATCCAATGTTCTAATCACTCTTGTCATGAAAAATATTATTACCGCGTGGGCAACGATTCTCTGTAACTCCCGCTCCTGCATTATGCAAAAAAATTATTTCTATAAACAAAAGTAGCGGCCTGTTACAATCCCACTGCTGGGAATAGGCTTCCTCTCTCCCTTTCTGGAGAGAAGGGATGGAGCTAAGACCTACTACGTTGCTCCAATGCGGATTGGTAGATTACACATATCTCCAGAATTCTCTAGAGATATGCAGGTTTCCTCACGATGTTTTCCTTCACCGAAAAGCGTGTGATAAATTGCAATTATCATTGTGAATACAGCTTCAAAAAAGAAATATTTTTTAATATATTAAATTTATTTTAGCTATACTATGAATATTCTAATTAAACTAATTCTTACCTCGAGTAATCATACGAAAATATTAAATTTAAGTTGGTCAAATTACTCATTACCAAGTAAACATTGTGCGAACTATTATATTAACTATCGCTCTGCAAATGAAAACTTAAATTCGGGTTTATGCTCGGCAGACTCGATTACTTTAATAGACTTATTGATATAAACGCTACAAATATTGACTTTAAAGGATTTAAATATTTATATAAATTAAAATTAATATAAATATTGCAAGTTTATTAATTCTCATTTTAATTAAAAATTATTTAAGTGTCTGGAATACATTTAAACTATCGTAAGTATTCATACTTAATTATACATTAACTATTTACCGGTTATACTCACGTCTATGTGGGCTTGATTAGTTTCAAGCCCAACTGGGGCACTTATTATTTAACTTTATGTACGGCGTTTCCGCCGTGGTAACGACATTTAAAAAGCTCACAAAACGACATAGTTGGACACATGATATAAATTGTAAAAATCGTTGTTCGGCCATTTTTTTTAAATACTTGAATATCCATACGTCAATTCATCAAAATTATTTCAACCCCGCGTACCCACACCACATACTTGCCTCAGAAGAGGCGTATTATAATTAATATAAGTCCTATTACGTTTTCATTTTCTATTATTAATTATCTCGTATAATATGTATTATGTATTTTTTTAATTTAGGTGCTATGATACTATCCCACTGCTGGACAAAAATTTCCTATCCTTAAATGATCTAAAGAAGAGCGAAATGGGAATTTAGACTTATCATGGCGCTTCTCGTTGCTGAAATTCTCCAAAGATATCAAATATTTCCCACCTTAGTAATTACCTTTAGCATAAAAACTATAATGGCTAAATAAGAATTAAGTAAAAAAAACTTTTCATTAATCTCTTAGGCGCTTGCCCGGGCTTAAATCTACTTTTTTTTTTACCCAATTTTTATTCTTTTTAAGTGATAACAATATACATTGGGTAAAAGGAAATGCTGTGGTAGCCGAACGCTGAGACCGTGTGTCTCTCTCTAAGGCGTCGTAGGTTCAAGCCCCCGGCATGTACCAATGAGTGTTTTTGTTAAGACTCATGTGCCTAATTGATATATGGAATTCACCAGACGCTTTTTATAAAGTACTGGCAGATATTGCAAAGTTTAGAGATATCTTAGTTTGGCCATTCTACTCTTTAATTTATTTGTTACTTTAATTAGCTTTTAGGATATTTTAGCATCAACTTTGTATTTGTAAGCTGCGTTGATTTACATTTGCATCTCTAAAGAATCTAAAACACACGATAAAATTCTGTTGCGAGTGGTTCGGAAATAACCATTTTCTAGACATACCACAATTTCTCATTTATAATAAGACTTCATCGTACTATAAAATATAAAATGCATAAACGACTAGCGACATTACGACTATGTTTTAATCATGTCGGAAATTCTAAGATAGGGAGGAATAATATTTCAAAGGAAACAACTTCCCTCTGACCTCACAAGGAAAATATTGCGGTTTCATTTTCTAGTTACCTATATTTATTTTTGTAAACTCCGTTCTAATAATAGTTTTTGAAATATTAAAAAATATTATAAAGTCTGTAAATAAATAAATTATTGAAATAAATCAACTAAATCCATTATTTAGTTGATTTATTTCAATTGGGTTTTGTTACTGTCAACTAATTATTATTTATTTTAATTCTTCTACGCGTCTACAAATATCTGTGATATATTTATATGTTTCCAAAGAAAACTCGTAAAATTGATAATGATAAATGACAGAAACAATCCACTTAAGTTATAGCAGTCAATTAAAAGATTATTATGTATTTCCAATATACAGGAACCTTTATGACATAATATTAAAAAAATGTACAATGTCAGCTGATATCCTTTTGTGATTGTAACCTTTTTTACCGAATAAAATAGCAAATGTGTTACTGAATCGTAAATAGTGCGAATCTTTGACTACAGCATTGGGAAATTTAAGCCGGTACTCGGAAACTATGTAACTAAAGATAAACCTTTTTTTTACTCAAAGACGATAGTATTATTAGGTCTTATTAGGTACCTTGGTCGTCTGATAACTTACTATAAGAGCTCATTAAATGCTGATTTAGAAAGCATTTTTCCTCATCGTTCACTAGTTTACACTGTTTTTTGGAAAAATTCTTCATACTATAAGAATTTCATTTGACAATTACTAAAATGTTACAAATGTTTAAACATATGTATAATTAATTTAATTATTCATTTATTTATTTCATTTATTTCAATGATAAATGAAAACGATGCTGGATATGAAATAATCATTTATGTGCTTGAAAATTGAAAGCTACTGATATGAAGACCGTTGCATATTCCGATTTTAATAATGTCTCTGTTAAAAATAAATTGTATATAATTAGTTTATTAAGAAGATAAAAATATAAGAACATAAGATTATTGTTTATTAAATATAAAGATTATTATTTTTAAAATAAATATTTCATTTCCTATAAATACTCATCTTATATTTTTTATTTAGACAGTGAGTAATATTATACAATATACAAGAGCGTTACAAGGGCATGAATAATGATTGCTCTGGGCTGAAAGACATCGCCCTACATCTTGATAAGTGTCATGGTTTCTATCCGGAGACAAATCTTCATAAATCCAAAGATATGTATCGTTTTTGTTTTATATTATAACACTAATCGGGGAGTTTTGCGCCAGTCGCCTATCAGAAATATTGCTTTATAGATATAAAAAAAAAATGCTATGCGCCTTGCGGTACGTAAGTCGTTTGTGGGCTTGAGTATAAGAGTCTTTATTAAAAATTTCCGCAATAAATTTTGTCATTGCCTTTACAGCAGTTTAAATGAGGCTGATACAGAAAGCTGATACTGTTGAGGATTACTAAGACGATAAGAATGCGTGGATATAGCTACTGTTCGGCCATGTATAAGATTCATCATCATCATCAACCTGTTATCGTCCACTGTTGGACATAGGTCTCTCCTCTAGCACGCCACTGAGCTCGATCTCCATCTCTTCGCTTCCAACCGACGCCAGCCATACTGCGGATATCGTCACTCCACCTAGCTGGAGGGCTTCCTACACTGCGTTTGCCAAGGCGCGGTCTCCACTCCAGAACACGTCTACTCCAGCGGTTGTCGGTTCTGCGACAAATGTAACCAGCCCACTGCCACTTCAGCTTGCTATTTGGGCTATGTCGATTACTTTGGTTCTCTGCCGGATCACTTCACTTGTATAAGATTGTAACGACTAAATGTTACTAGTTATGAGTATTATTTTGATCAGAGCAACCGCCGAGTTTCTTGCTAACCCTTCTCGGTAGGTACAACTTTTCGAACCAGCAGTTGAGTTGATGATTCAAAGGCATATAGAATATTTTAAATTGAATTTAAAAAAACCCATCTATGGAAGATGTTTGAATTTCTTTATAGTACCTAAATGAGACCGTGGGGTTCTCTCAAGAGGGGCATGGGTTCGAACCGCGGGCACATGCAAAATGAGTTTTTCTGTCAAAACTTATGTATCTTATTAATAATTGCAATTTATCAGCCGCTTTTCGGTGAACGAAAATATCGTGAGGGAAACTGCATATTTCTAGAATCCTCAAAATGGATCAAATTCACTAGTTTGCATTGTCAGCTCTTCAAGCTCTTTCTAGCAGTTGAAGACTTATGTTTTATCTAAATTAGTTAGGAAGATACAGAGTTGCAGAAGGTCGTAGGCACTGTTTTTCTCATATAAAGTAAATAGAAATATATATAATGCTAAATGTAGAGTTGATTATCCCGATATATGCAGAAAAATAACGTAAAAATACATGCACAAACTTTCACCACCGCCACTACAATACTACACTACACACATTGACTATCACAAACGCAATAATCGTTTCGCCCCACAGCCGAAGCATTATCAGAAGATAGACTTCACGACAAAATCGCAAAGCGCTTTGAGATTCTGTAATGGATCTCCGCAAAGTAACGCCTAATTCTATAAATTATTCAATATTCCTTTTAATAAAAAAATAGTCAACTAAGTCTCGATATATAAATTTATCGCGCCCTTTATAACAATATACGCTGAATTCGAAAACTGTATACCAGCTTTCCATTGATATATTGTTTACCTAAATAATGCTTACCCTTGTAAAACTTCCCAAAGGTTCTTAATATGCATATAAATATGAACCAAAATAGCTTTTATATCGAACAACATAATGGTTATTGAGTTATGGGAAAATTCACTTTACGGGAATGATATTATACGCTTACCGCACCAACGCTCTACTCCGTTCCATATAAATAATCTTGACTTATAAACAAATTAAATTTGAAATAACTAATATAAACATTTAAGATACCTAATTTTTATGATGACGATAAAATACTTAATAGATAATTATTTTTATTAGCGCTGGGCAAATGTTTAAGGCGCTGAACAGAGCCAAATAGGCTGACTTTAAACACGTTTTTAACAAAAGCTATAGGGATGACGATTAAAAGAAAAATATATGTTAATATACATCATATCTCAGAGAGAATGTAAGATTTCAAAACATGATTACGATACTTTTTTTCGATAAAAAAAATTGGTAAATAGACCTCTGATTTTTACTTTTATCGTAAATATCTCTAATATTTATCAACAAAAATTGGTAAAATTAATAAGAATAATAAATCATTATAATATAAAGAGAATGTAAGATTTAAATTTTGAATTAATTAAGATATTTCATTCAAATTAAATATTTTTTAGAAAATAGCAAAACTGAAACGAGTCATCGTCTCGCTTCTCTTTTACATCTACGAATATAGACAGTGATCGCTGAGGCGCGCTGCTATACGGACGTGTGTCGCTAGCTGCCGCCTTTTGTGACTATTCCTTGTTGATAATATGTCTTTTTTTAGGTGTTTAGTTATAGTTTCAGCATACTTAGTTTTATAAGATTAATTAGACATAAGTTTTTTAAATAAATTGTACAAAAAAAGTTTGGATAAAATAGTGTACACCTACAATGGGTGTTAAAAAATTAATTTTGTCGCTACGCCGTCGCAGAAATTGTGGGCGTGGCTTATATTCCGAAATCTGAATTTGCGCCAGCTCTGTTCAGCGCCTTAAATAACCAACCCCTTACAGAGTATACAAACTTAAATTCTTCACTTGAGGTTTTTATTAAGACTATGTCTTTTACGAAAACATTAGTAAAATATTGAATACCCTTCTTTTGCAGTATAAGAATTCGCAAGCACATATATAATTGATACATTGCTTCCTTGTTTGCGATATAAATAGATAATAGATAGTTGTAAAATCAGTGGCATAAACGCACGCGAAAAGTAGAATAAGAAATATAGTGAGTGTCACTTTCTGATAAACATTATTTATTTTACTATAATCCATTGAGAAAATCCATGTAATGCTAAGTGTATGCGGATGCTTATGGATCTAAACCGTTTAAATACCTTATAGATGCAGGATTAAGTACCACACGTATTACAAAACGTGGCGGCCGCCATCAACACAAGCACTGCACACGTTCACTACGACAATCATATATTATCGTTTCGTCTCGTAACCGAAGCATCAACAGGAGATAGGCTCCTGGACAAAATCGTAATGCCCATTACGATATTATGTTTAAGGTGTGTAACGGTTTCCGTTTCCTACACTTGGCATTACATAGATTTTCTTAAAAAACGCTGACTATAGCAAAATATTTTTTTAAACTTTAGTATGTACGCTTACAGTAAAATAAAAATGGGGGTATTACACTAAATTGGGGTCAGTGCCCATAGAGTGTATTCTTGGGAGTTCTGATACCCAAAATAAAATAGAGTGAACTGTATGGAAGAGTTTATGGTTGAGTTTGAGTTGAGGAGTTTATGAGGAACTTAACTTTATTTCGCTTTCAAATAAAAAATGTGCAAGTAGCTGCGCTTTATAAAAACTAATATAAAAATAGAAAATAATGCTTTCACGATATTAAATCTTCACAACAATATTTCATTTGTGAAAGTCGTTGAAACTAATTCGTATCCTTTGTCAACAACTGCATAGTAAAAGTAAAGACATTATGGGAAGTTGATTTTATAAATCTGATATATCTGTGCACTGTAATAATATTCATGAGTTATGTATTTATGATTATTTGATAACGTATTGATCACAAAGTAGAATAACATTTCCATGCGCAAGTCTTTCTTGGGAATCTACAGTGAAAGACAATATTTGATTATATTACCATATGGTAATACGTACTAGATATCTAGTACGTAATACATTAAAGTCTCTGTGTCTTGTATATATTTTCCATATCCCTACACAAAATATTGTCGAACAAAAACAAACAAACTGTACCTGTTGTAAAAAAAAAATAAACACTAAAAAGTGAAAGTCACATTGCTATGTGGTTCATTGGATTGTCAAGAAGTACGTAAGTCGTTTGTTGATTTGGGTATAACAATCTAATAAAGTAACAGCCTGTTAATATCCCATTGCTGGGAATAGGCCTCCTCTCACCGTTTTTTGAAGAGAAGGATTGGAGCTAAGACCTACCTCACTGCTCCAATGCGGATTGGTAGGTTAAACATATCCCTAGAATTCTCTAGAGATATGCAGGTTTCCTCGCGATGTTTTCCTCCACCGAAAAGCGTATGATAAATTGCAAATATCAATTAGACATATAAGTTTTAATAGAAAAACTCATTGGTGCCTGCTCTAGAGACGAACCCATTTTCGTCTCTAGAGAGTCGCACGGTCTCACCACTGGGCTATCACAGCTTTTACTCTCCAACAACAATCTAATAATATTCCACAATTAATTTTACCTTTTCCATTACAGCATTTAAAATAAACTATTAAAAAGAAGCTAATCCAGAAAGCGGATTACTTGATGATGAGAGTGCGTGGATGTAAGTACTCTTCGACCCTGTTCAAGACAGTAATGAGTAAATGTAACCAGTAATAATTATTATACTTTGAAAAGAGCAACCGCCACATTTTTTGCTGGCCGTCCTCGTTATGAATAGCTTCCTGAACCAGCAGTAGAGTTGATGATTCAAAAGCACTTGTTTACAAGTTTATTTGAATGAAGAACATTTTGAAATTTTATTTTTTAATTTATGTACTTTCCACGCTATAATTTGTACAAAATATCTGGTCGCCGGGGATATAGTATTTTATTTGACGTTATTATTTTTCGTCTTCACTATGGGAATAATAGAGTTCGGGAATTTTAACCTTGCTAAGCCATATTTATAGGTGAGAAATACGTCCAGAGAAATATGTTTAGGAAAAACAGTACTAAAATCCGTCTAGTAGATCTTGATAACATCAATCACATTTTGTTTTTGTACTTTGTTTCATAATATTTATAGCTTATACAAAAGTAATACATATATAATTATATAATAGCTCATAGTTTTTAATCTCTAATGTATTCGATATTAGTCGCGCCAATCCAATGTGTTTAAATTGGAGATATCATACATTTTAATTATTCTCGCTTTACGTAATGATTAATCAGTTCATCCATTAATATTAATTTAATCCAATCATCATCTTCCTGCCCTTATCCCACTCTAAGTGGGGTTGGCACAACATGTTATAAATTATATTGTCACATGATTTGGCTACGTATTTTACGACCGGCCGCCTGCCTGACATACCTTAACTTACCTTAGTCGTATTTTACGGCATCTCGGTAAGAAACAGGGTGGTCTATTCTACTTAGCCGGATACCACACGTTTAATCCAATATTTTCAATTTCGCAATTTAGTTTTTTTAGTATACCAACAAACTATTTGATGCTATAGATAGCAAAAACGTGATCTTAACTTTCTAAATTTAGCGCTTCTTTTTAATCTCCTACCTAAACAGATTATGGTGTTAAATTAATCTACGGCTACAATAAAACGAATGTTGATTAAGACCGTTTTTATATAGACCGGTTTCTTGTGATAAATATTATTTTTATTTAGCAATTGACTATGATTCTACAGAAGTAGAACAGTGTTCTCACTGTTCTCTAATGGTGAATTAATGTTAGTACCTGAATTACACATTTTAATCTGCAAATTCTTTCCAAAAAAGTTCCGCTGTAGCACTAAAGAAGCGACGGCAGAAACCTTTCCAGTCAATATGAATGCCCACCGAACGCAAGAGTTTTGGGCGATCTCCCACGGAGCCTAACCGATAAGCCAATTAAAGGTATAAAAATAAAACCGGACACAAATAAACGGACGGGCACGTGTATACGAGCGTGCATTGTACTACTAAGCGGTAAGTTTTACTGCTTAGGAACGATTATAAAAGATACCTACCCGACTTGCATAATAAGTCTTAATAATCGTCACAGAATTTCTTTATAGCTTCCTTACCTCAAGCAATAATTTAAACATGAATAATATTCAAACAAAAATTCAGTTTAATCTGATTTAACATTTTAAATATTCGTCGGCCATATGCGGAGTGCTCAAGCGGTTGTGACCAACGTATAGTACCCGGCATTAAATAATGCACATCGAGGCTTAGAGAGAGAAAATCGGCTAGTTCTTCTTCGTATAGCATTGTCTCTGCCGCACAGACTGACGAACACGTGCGATGCGTCACATACTAACTGAGTGACAGTGACAGCGTTCTACGAAGCCGAACTGACCAGCTGTTTCGTTCTAAACAATCGACGTGCATTATTTAATGCCGGGTACTATACACGGACTCAGTATTTGTATTCAGAGTCAAGAGCTTCAAGCTGCTATTGATAACTGCCCGAGCAATTGGCTTAACTGCTCAAGCAGTTAGAATTAGAAAAAAAGCGTAAGGGTGGAAAATGTACGCGACGTGGAATGAAGAGCGCTAGTGGAAGTAACTGCGCGAAAGCACCCGACAGCTCGAATAATCAATATGTGCTCGGCGACTGCTTGACTACATGGTGATATTTCATCGTGCTTCCACCGCCTGAAGCAGTTGCATCTGCTTGAGCAGTTCGGGTTATGTACATAAGTACAAATCTGTATTTCACTGCTGGTATAAGCCAATTTACGACGGCATAAGCCATCTTAATTTATTCTCTCTCCCTGTGTAAGCAATGATCTTTCATTATTACACATAGATCAACTAAAAATTTCTCCACGCCATAAAATTTGCTATTATCAAGTAGCACAAGTTATGATCATGGCCAGCGTGTGATCTTTTTGAGGGGAATACGAGTTCAAAATCGGGCACGCTTTTCGGTGAAGGAAACATCGTGAGGAAACCTGAATCTTTCTAGAGAATTCTGGAGATATGTGTAACCTACCAATCCGCATTGGAGCAGCGTGGTAGATCTCAGCTCAAACCCTTCTCTTCTAAAACGGAGAGAGGAGGCCTATTCCCAGCTTTGAGATTGTAAAAGGTCGCTACTTTACTTTTTACTTCTATGCTCTTATCAGATCTAACGGTGACAAGCCATAGATTTCTTGTTATTTAGTCTAATATTATTTAACACCATCGCGGATAGTAATCATTTGTAAAATCATAAATATTCTTAATTTTGTCCATCATAACTCTTTCGTAGATATAATAAATTCCTAATCACAAGTGGTAGTAAAAAAAATCTGTACTCTTCTCCTTCTCTTCTAATAATAATCAATGCAAATAATCATATTTGGCATATGACTTGTTACAACTACAGCGTGTTTTATGGAGATCATGTGAAGAGACCTAGCTCCAGCAGTAGATGCAGAACGGTTGAAAAGAAGAAGACAGTGATATTACAAAAGCTTTAATACTAATGGGTATTATTCACTCCCTTTTAGCGGTGACTATCCGATAAAATCTCGTCGGTAAGCAGAGTGCAGAAAGAGTAGGAGTGGAAATTAAAAGGGAGCAGAATGGTCCCCCTTACAATCCTTCCTTCTATATACTATATAAACTAGTTTACATGAAAATAACTTATATTACTTGCAAATGTGCGATATTCTCTGAATACCACAATAAAGTCTCAAACTCCGTCAAATTGAAATCCGTGTCTGGTGTATTTGTTATCAACTTATTTGTATGCCGCTCGTAGATTCAGAGCTCCGGGTGATATACAATATCGGACATTTATTTCTTGGCTCGTAGCCCGAGTGTCACCAAGTGTTATTATTTTACTACTTTCCTTTACACAATCTGGATTAAATTTTTATAGAAAACCGCTTTTTAAGAAATTACAGCTTGAGTATTTTTTTATGTTTAGTAGGATTTTTTTTAATCAACATGCCCCAACCCAGAGGTAGCGCATTCTAGGATTCAGAGTTGCTTCAGCAGCGTGGTGGAGCATTCAGGTCGTTTCAGTCAGAGTCAATAAGGGGTTTATTCACAATTAAAAAGAAAACACATAAGCTATATCTACTGTTCTTTTAAAAGCAAGTTTTACAAAATAATACAAAGCGTCATCGAATTTCACGAAGTATTATCATTTTATTACATTCCCTATTCTATAGTAACTTTCAAACATGCTTTCGTTTAAAGCTTTTGCAGCCAAACATAAATCATACTTGCCTAATGTGACATTTCACTTCTTACTACAAGTGTTAATAAGTACCATTATTTTGTTAACGTTCCCTCATTCTATTCACTATATTTTATGTTTTTCGCAATACGCACTCCCGTGTGAAAAATAACCCGTGGTTTTTAAAAATATCAAACATGTTTTGCAATATAGATTCCAAATAACTAAAACATCAGAAACAACAGCCGCAATAAAGTATTGAAAACTGAGAAAATTTTGTTACTGAAATTTAATATGAGAGACAAGTAGATAGTATATGAAAAATACAAAAGGTTTAGTTAAATAAATACAATTTATTCTGCGAACACTTCATTGTTATTTCTCAACTAATATTCATAGACACAACAACCCGCTATATCACTATATATAAACATCTAAATATAAACATTTATCTATATAAATAATTAATAAAGTTCAAGCTTTCAGAGTGTGATTGTTGTGACGTGTTCAGCAGGTAAAATAAGGGGTGGGGATGAACCAAGTACTATATATGCTTGTCTGGATATTGCTTCGCTTTGCGATTTTGTCGTGGAGTCTATCTCCTGATGATGCTGCGGTTACGGGGCGAAACGATTGTTGAATTTGTGATAGTGAACGTGTGTAGTGCTTGTGTATTGTGGTGGAAGTGGTGGAGGTTTGTGCATGTCTTTTTACGAATTCTGCACGTATCGGGTATGAAAATACGGATAGTCCACTATACCTTTAACGCTATATATATTTTCTATTCTGTATCGCGGATTATAGTAAAATAATTTTATTATTACTTTTGTATTATGGATGTCCGCAAAGTAACGCCTAATTCTATAAATTACTCATAGTAACCATTATTACGAATATCTAATCATTTGAAGGTTTTTTTTCAAAGCGAGATTTCACTTTAATTATTTTAACACATTAGTATCGCTATCAGTCCCTTGATAGCTAAATAATGACGTGCCTCATTATTATAATTCCCCTAATTCTATATTTTGTACTTAACGATCGTTTGATGTTTATGTATGTATTGTGTGAATTCTTTGGCCTATAAAGCTCACTTTAGAGGATAACAGAAAACACCTACACACGAACCTTCTTAACCTCACCTTTGTGTAACCTAATTTTTATGACCCAAAACAAAATTGGACAGATTTAAGATCTAGGTAAAGATAACTATGTTCATACATCACGAAGTAAAAGGTAAAAAAAAACATCAATCTCGTTCACGGCACCAAATTAATATTGATAGCACAACGATGTTATTACTCAATTCAGTAAAGCTTTTTAAACTAGCCTGAGGTACACCCGAACCCCTTTATTTCAATTGCTTCTACCTACATCCCAGTTAGGTCTGACCACCGAAAATATATGCGTCCAAAAAGCATCAAAAAGCACGTCCAATGACTAATCAAGGTCATACATCAGCCCTCCACTACGCGTTGCCCTAAGCCGTGGTCCGGCCTCACAGGAGGCACCCTTAGGACGACGTTCCCCGACGCTAGTAGAGCTTCTGCGTTCTACTCTCTGCATTTCGCAACCTCGACGATGCTTCTGCGCTCGCCCCTCCCGCCCGGTGACGCTGTAAAAGCCATTAGCGTTAACAGCATACAGTCAGTTTGTGACGGTTCCAACCTTACATACATTTTGGCAGAGTTATGTACTGAAGCGGTAGTATTGTAACAGTCCAGCCCTACAGTCTTGTCAAAAATAAATAATTTTTAAAATTTCGAGATTTCAGCAAATAAGCGTTTGTTTGTCACGCAATTACATTTTTTCGCATCTGTAATTGATGCTCTAACCATAAAGCATAAAAAAAAAAGAAAAGGTCAAATTTTCATCATTTTGACCGAAAGTCGCGACATCCGCCGTTTTCTAGTAAGAGAGCGGGCGGAACGCGGAGCGCATAAGTGACCTATACGGACACTTATAAAGTATTGAACTAATATTGTTGTAGATGTGTACTGGGGCGATACACAATAATAGTTGAGGTTTTACCACGACTATTTCAAATATAAAAATTAATAACAAATACACATCTAAGTGCCCGCTCTCGTATAATGGCTCAAGATGCAAGATCGTGCCGATCTTTGGAGAGGCTGTGATTGTGACCTGGCCATTAGAGTGTAAGCGATGGTTACATCGCTTACCTCACCTCGAACGATTATAGTGTCTGAATGTTACTCGGCGGAGGAAACTTTGCTGAGTAGTGATTGGCACTGTACCGAATCATGCTCTGGCGGGTACTGGTGGAAGATTTGAGGTTTAGGCCGGCAGTGATTTCGGTCATTGCTGTGTGCCTGGCCCAAAAGTCTACGCCAGGCTGCATCTTATTGAGGCTGGGTCTAGGCCCGTGGTTGACTTTGGTTGCTGCGGTGTGCCTTTATTCGGTTTTGATTTGACACAGCCAGAGTTACGTAGGGCGTGTGCCTTTGTGATACGGATTGAGTTAGGCCGGTGGTGATTTCGGTCGTTGCCGTGTGCCTTACTCGACTTTTGGACGCTTAGGCCGCCTGAAGTAGTGCCGGTACAATGTGGTAGCTGAAATGTTACTGTTTGATGAATGGACATCGGAAACGTTGTTCTTAGTCTCTCAGTAGTGACGGAACCACGACCGAATGTTGCTGGGCGTTGCGGAAGCTAGCCTTTACGTCTGAAATGGCGACAATGGGTAACCTAGCTAGTCAACGTATTGTGCTACGATGCTGAAGTGATACGCCGCGGCAGTGATGGATCGCTATGGACTTTGTTCATAGTAGCGCATGGAACGTGTGATGTATCCATGGCTGCACAAGAGCTGTGACACTCACATGGGAAATGTTGCTTGTTGCCAAATGACTCGTCCTTTTTGGGACGCCCCCTTAGCTTAGTTAATGATACCACGAATGACCATTATAGCATGGCCATTAGTTTTAGAGCCGCTGGTCGGGTCTTTATTAACAAGGCTGCGGACTAGCTTTAGACAGTGTGGCCTGCATAACTCATACTTTACGTGGCTTGCCACGTAACATTTTTTTACATTGCTTGTTCTTGTATTGGTGGAGCGTTGAGCTTGGTGCGCATCTCGCAATCGAGTGCCTCTGTGTGTGAATCCACTATATGGTTTTGGGTATTTATAAGTTTTATGGCATACATGTAATGCTTTATACACGACATTATTATTGAATATTATTCCGCTGCGGTGGAACACAATTACTATATTACATCTAAACGCGGAACACACCGCTAAAGTTGCCTTGCAACATGTGCTATTTAGTTTTAAGATGATTTCCACTATGTGGAATTTATACGTTTTATACGTATTATACTGTATGTGGTATTTACCATGGAACGCACCGTTGCAATGTGTGCTGGCGACATACGCCCTACTGTATATGAGAATTGGTAATTTATTATCAATATTACCAGGCTTTGTGCCTTTGGCTTATGCCTTATTTTATAGCTCCGGCTATTTATTATTTGGGCTTCGGTCCTCGATTATATACCAGGCACTCGTGCCTATTATGTCAACGGTGGTTTTGTTGACACTCCGACAATAATGGGTTTAACCCATCATCTAACGCCGCAGGCGCACTATAAACAGGGACCCCACCTATGGGGGGGGAGCTCATATGTATGGGCGGAGCTCACCGTTGGTAGCGGGTGAGGAGCTACTGACCACCTATCCCTTTTTATGTTTTTCTTAATGAAAGACTTAAATATCGGGAATGGTGCCATTATTCCAAGCTAATCTTCGGAAAGGCTTAATATTTCATGGGGTTTATATTATCACAATCTTCAGTCCCTTCTGATGGCTAAACGATCCAATATTCATATTAATATTACATAAACTGATTATTTCACACTGATGACAAACAATCGTTTTATGCTATTACATTGATATTCGATACTTAAAGTTCTCTGACGAGCAAGCTGATATAAACTAAGAATGTAGAGCCTGACGGCTTGTTATAAGTTAGAGAATATGATATATCTTAATATTATTATTATAAAAGTATAATGTGACATTATTTTATTTTATCTAAGATTTTATTTGACTCCTTTAATTGATGGACACTCGACCTCTGACGCTCTAAAAGAATTTGAGTTATTACAAATCACAACGTAGTACGGGTCCTAGCCACTTAGACGAATCACGAGCCAATATATGTTTAAAGTGCTAGCGCCTGCGGGCGTGTTTTACGCATTTCGACGCTTGAGCGCGAGCGCTCTAGCGATATTTAAGAAGGTTAAATATTATTAAGTCGAACGAAGGAGGATATAGTTACAAGTTCAGTTCGAAAAAAAACTAGCCTTAGCTTTTTAACCTAGCTTTTTAATATAGCCATTTGAAAATGATTAATTGTAAATTAATACAATTTTTATTCTGTTTAGCTTAAGTCGTTACTAGCTGTCCTATATAAAAAGGCACCCTAAATGTCTTTCAATCATACTAATATGATGATTGTAAGTATGTCGGTCTATCTTTCTGTCTGTGAGGTTTTATCAACTAATCCGCTAGAATAATTTTGATAAAATTTTATTATTTACCAAATTTATTAGATTTTACCAGGAAAAAATACATAGTATACGGAAGGTACTCAAATGTTAAAGTTGACGCGAAAAAAGTCACGGTTATAAGTTGTTTACATATAAGTGTATATATGTATTAACTAAAAATCACTTATATGGCATGGTTATGTCGCACCAATCCTTTCTTGTATTCAAAACCGTACTACAAGTTAGGTTGTGAGCCTTTGTAGGCTCCTTTTTTATGTATTGTCATGTACAAATATTTTTTATTTTTGGGAAAAGAATTAATTAATAAATACATCGCGAAAGTAGGAAAACCTAAAAAGTTTTACTTACTATTAAATTCCGCTAAGCTATTCAACACCTACACCCGCCGTTGCCTAGAATGTTGTTTTTTTTAAATCATTTTATATTATATTAATGAAAATTTCTGTAATAAAGAGATTACAAACAAAAAACCTGCTATTTATATAAATGTTGGATGATAAAAATATCATATCATAACCTTTTATTGACTTTTTATGTAACCGGCCCGTTTGCACGGTTGGCAGTGATCCTGCCTTCAACTCCTCGGGTTGTGGACTCAATTCCCACCGACCGACCGACATTTTCTAAATTCAATTTGTTTGTTCTGTAATTGTTCCATTTATTTACTATTTATTTATTCACATATAAAATAACATTAAATAATCAAGTCCTTATATCATGGTTAACATACCAAAATGTTCCAACCTTAAAATCACACACAATTTGCTTAATTTTCCACGGAATATGTCTTCGTAGATTAAATTAAGGTCTAAGCTCCTGCGAAATCTCCTTTATGTAAAACCTATTAAATGAATTTATAATCCCGATCTGACAGTAAGAAATCTTATGTTATTTAAATAAGAATATAACAAGATTATATCTTAAAACGTAACAATTCAGACGACTTACAAATCGCTATATGTGGCTGGGAACCAACCAAACCAAACCAACCCAATTGCTATTGTCTAAGACGCCTTCCTTACCATCATCCGAGCTTGGAGGTGGAAATATTGGTTGTAGAAGCCAATGAAATAGAACCTTCCTCTGTGAAATATTAAGGTTGAAATGATTTTTTTTTATTAATACTGGAACTATACAAATGCATTTATACAATGGCAACGAAGACACTGCAAAAGTAAAAACTGCGCTGCAGATTTCAACGCTCGCCTCCTTAAAATTTAATGACAGTGTTCCAAACTAAATTAATGTTAAGTAATATTTTCATGTTTATTCTGCCTTATTTAATTTACGGTGTATTAAGTGTGTGTGTGTGCGTATTTTGGTGAGTGTTTGACTATTCGTTTGTTATGTATGTGTGTTGAGTCATTGAGAGGGTAAGTAATTAGTATAGTTTAAGTAATTAAGTAATTCGGTCGCTTCATAAGATGCAGCCATGCTAGGTTTATAGATTTACATAGCTGTATCCAGAGCCAAAGGATAAATATTAAGAATTTTATTTATTCTTTTATAAAGAAGGCAACTCAAGCGCAGGTGAGTGACGATTTCCCATCGTACTCTGAGATGACTGAAGAGTACGTACAGTGTGATGTCTACGTTTTGTGTTTATTACCATGATTATAAAGTAATTCAGAGTGCTTACGAAGAATGGTTTGCAAGATAAACAACTGCCGGACATTACACATTGAGTATAGCCTAATGGTAGAGAAGTAAATAGATTTTTAGTCGAAAAAATCGTAGTCTTTGTCCTTGAGGTGAGGTTCTGTCAATTGCATCTAACTGCTGGTGAAAGTTATGAAAAGTAAATAGAAGTCAACGAGTACGCGGTAAAACTTTCATTTGGTTAATTCTTACTAGTTTCATCTACATCGGATTGGAAAATAATAGTAGGAAATAATAAATATTCGAAATAATGATGATTCCATTAGATGACATTGGATTCAAATTTCTTGAAATAAATATTACTCTGTAAAATAGGAATGACATTTTATACGACATGTTCTACATATATCGCTAACCGCGTGTACATTAATGAAATTTTAGTTATTGGATTAGGTATAATTCAGATGTTATGTTTGCTAGACCAATTAATACCATCGTGTTTTCATGAATAATTCAATTAGGTACTAATTGGGTATTTGTCACGTTTAGGCATAACACAGTCGATTATTTTAGGTAATAAATGGTTTTTGTGGACAATGAACGAGCTGAATATAGAATTGTAGTGCTTTATGTGATTTTAATAAATCATGTTGTTGATGAATGAATGATGAATGAGTCATGATGTTATTATAAAGATTCCACATTCAAATAATTTATAGAATTAGGCGTTACTTTGCGAAGATCCATAATACAAAAGTAATAATAATAGTTTTTTGCTATAATCCGCGATACAGTAAATAGAAAATATATATAGTGTTAAATGTATAGTGGACTATCCGTATTTTCATACCCGACACGTGCAGGATTCGTAAATTTTATTATTACTTTTGTATTCCACATTCAATTTAATCAGAGTACATTTCATGAAGAATAGTGTTAATTAGAATTTGCATCAGTATATTAAATTGACTGGCCCGTTGGCGCAGTTTGTAGTAACCCTTCGGCTCCGCGGGTCGCGGGTTCGATTCCCCTAAGGGCCAATAATTTCTATAAACAATTTGTTGGTTTTTCGAGCCTGGGTGTATATTTGTATATAATTATGTATTTAAAATTTTATATGTATATATTTTATTAGCTGTGATAGCCCAACGGTGAGACCGTGCGACGATGCGTTGACCATGTGCGATGAGTTTTTCTATTAAAACTCATCTGTGTAATTGATAATTGCAATTTATCACACGCTTTTCGGTGAAGGAAAACATCATGAGGAAACCTGCATATCTCTAGAGTATATATATATATATATATATATATATATATTAACTTTGACGGATTCTTTAAGGCAAATTTTTGAGAGAAAACCTAGATATATATTCAACATTATTATAATTATATTTTTCAATACTAAAGCTATTTAAAGAATATTGGTAAACCAATTTATTTCAGGTCAATCAAAAAGGTTAAGGAAACAAGGACACGCTTAAATTAGTTTACGAAGCCTAAAACGTTACTTCAACTCCCTTAATTGTATTATATAGGCAGCTTGTAATTGTAAAAGGTATTACATTGTTCTTCGACCTGACGTAGAATTTCGCAACTGAAAGCTTCGTTATCAAGTTTGGAAAGTTTGGTTAAATATGTTAGCGAATTCATAGTTCAAATTGTTAAATACATGGCTACCTGTCTTACCTCTACCCTTCGTCACTTCTAAAACATGCTATAATCTATTTGAGATTTTATACATATATTAAGCTTTTAAGCATAACTTCGTTCGCGAGAACTGCAGTCTTGATATTTAGTAACCAAGTAAACCGTAATATTTATATTAATTATGGTTTAAGCTAGACATATGTTTTCGTGTCACTTTTATTTAAAACTTTTAGAGGGGAACAATTTTATAATACGTGATTTTTAACAACTTTGACCGTTTACTTAGCGCACGCAAGGAAAGCATTAAATTTTGCCGTTTCGCAATATTTTTTGTTGTTGCTCCTCGCCTATTCATCTAAGCGCAATATTATATAGTCTATAGCCTTCCTTGATAAATAAATATCTTACACTCAAAAAAATTTTCAAATCGGTCGGGTAGTTCCTGAGATTAGCGCGTTCAAACAAACAAACAAACAAACAAACAAACAAACAAACAAACAAACAAACAAACAAACAAACAAACAAACAAACAAACAAACAAACAAACAAACAAACAAACAAACAAACAAACAAACAAACTCGTCAGCTTTATATATTAGACAAACACATAGTTACTTTTTTTTAGGAGAGACAATAGTCGAAATAAAAAATAACAATAACATAATTATAATAAACTGAGCCAATTGCCCAGACGGCAGTGACGTTATTTTCAGCTCTGCGAGTCATGGGTTCGAATCTCGCCGAGGGTTAAAGTTTCTTAATACATCTATTGGTTTTTCGATTCTGGGTATAAATTTTTGTGTATGTATTCCAAATTATATCTATATGTGTGTATTTAACAGTTGTCTGTCACCTATCCTATATATTATATTAAAATTATTTCATTAAAATTAGTGTATCTTTGAACTTCGTTGTCTACAGGTGAAATTAGAAAACTAGCCATCTAAAAGCATGTGTTGCTTCAAGTTTATGTTTTTTAAGATATGAAGATTCTTCAAAGTCAACGAGCCATCTCTTCAACCAACATTTTGCTTTCTGCTACAGATTACAAACGTTTTGAAAATAAACAAATAATGTCGCTTTTCTCAATGATAAATTTCGTACAAAAACTTCGTATCGCTGACATCACAAATGATTATACTCATTAGCGATGTATATTTGGTTTCAAAAAATGGTACAGTCTATAAAATAAGAGCTTAAATGAGTTGGATAAGATAAAACGAGAGCTTAATGCTTTCAAAATTTAAGACGTAAAAGTTTGGAATTTAAAATTGTCATAGCTAATGCTGTAAATGAAAATGCCGTGTAGTATCCGGCTGAGTACAATATACCACCCTCATTTCAAACCGAGGTGTCGTAAAATACGACTGAGGTAAGTTTACTCGCCGTGTGGTATCCGGCTAAGTATAGAATAGACCACCCTCATTTCTTACCGAGGCGTCTTAAAGGCGACAAAAGTGAGTTGACCTGCTGTGTCGTATCCGGTGGCGTAGAATAGACCACCCTCTTTCTTACCGAGGGGTCGTAAAATACGACTAAGGTAAGTTAACGTCAGGCAGGCGGCCGGTCGTAAAATACGTAGCCAAATCATGTGACAGTTCATGTGACAGTTCATGTGACAGTTCATGTGACAGTTCATGTGACAAATCTATTTGTAACATGTTGTGCCGACGCCACTTAGAGTGTGATAAGGGCAGGAGGATGCTGTAAATGAGAAAGTATGTTTGTTTGTCCTTCTTATGTTAGAATGAACATAGTGAACATCCTGAAAGTATATATAAGTATAGTGCGCTGAAACTAGTTGTTATATAATTATCAAATGTACATGGATTCTCTCACAGAAAACGAACTTTCATTTTGAAAATAAAAGACATTTTGAGTCACATATAAAAAGAAATATAAAAAAGTTTATTTATTTATAGATCACAAATAAAATACAAATTAAGATTATACACTCTAAAATTTATAGTACTTTAATTCAAATTCAAAACATTCTTTATTTAAGTAAACTTGTAAACAAGTGCTTTTGAATCACCAACTCTACTGCTGGTTCGGAAAGCTGTTCCTACAGAGAAGAGCCTGTAAGAAACTCGGCGATTGCTCTTCTAAAATAAGTATTTTTATCACTAGTCATTGCTGTCTTGTACAGGGTTGGAGGGTAGCTATAACCACCCATTCTTATCATCTAAGTAATCCTCAACGGTATAGAAGGCGTTCTGTATCAGCCTCTTTTTAACAGTGTTTTTAAACTGCTGTAATGAAAAAGTTAAAATCGATTGCAGAATTTTGACGTAATTTTATACCCAAACCCACAAACGACTTACGTACTTTTGCAAAACGCAAAGAAGCAGCCGCAATCTTATTGATTGTCCCGTTGGCGCTGTGGGTAGTGACCCTGCCTTCAGCTTCGTGGTTCGCGGGTTCGATTCCCGCCGAGGACCAACATTTTCTATAAACAAATTGTTGGTTCTTCGAACCTGGGTGTGTGTTTGTATTTAAGTATGTATTTAAACTTATATATGTAGTATATCTACCAGTTGTCCGTCATCCATAACACAAGTATTAAGTTACTTTGGGATCGGACAACCGTGTGTGTAAATGTTCCATATATTTATTTATTAAGCCAAAAAATAACTTATTATGCGATAAGTTGAATTCTAACGATATTCCTATATTATCTGCTGTCTTTGGTTATACTCGTAGAGATTACATCGAAATGTATTAACCAAGCTACTCTCACTCAATTGTCAGTTTAGAGAGGAATCAATATTATCTTCTATCGCGGTATTGCATGCAACATCACGTATAGTGTCGACACTAAACCTAATTTATAGAATTAGGCGTAACTTTGCGGAGATCCATAATACAAAAGTAATAATAAAATTAATTTGCTATAATCCGCGATTCAGTAAATAGAAAATATATATAGTGTTAAATGTATAGTGGGGTATCCGTATTTTCATACCCGATACGTGCAGGATTCGTAAAAACACATGTACAAACCTCCAGCACTTCCACCACAATGCACGACGCACTACACACGTTCACTATCACAAACTCAACAATCGTTTCGCCCCGCAACCGAAGCAGCATCAGTAAATGCTTTGCGATTTTGTCGTGGAGTCTATCTCCTTTTAAACCTTACTTACTTGTGATTATGGATGATTTTATATATAAATGTATTTTGAACTGAATTGTATTTCTTTACTAGCTGACGAGCCAAATGTTCTGACATATAAAATATTCCTAGGAAATATCTAGGGTACATTATAAAAAAAAAATTAATGAAAAATCCTTATCACTTAGGGGTATGAAAAATAGATAGTAACCGATTCTCAGATGTTATATGCACATGCAGTATATGCATATAAAATTTCATAAAAATCGGAGAATACGAGAATTTCATATAATACTAGTTTTTGCCCGCGGCTTCGCTCGCGTAAAATATTGGTCTTTTGAATTTAAAAAAAAAATTGTCACAGTTTTGGTTATATTGGCGTCCACATAAAAAGTAGATATATGCTGTCGTGGACTTTTGTTTAGAACTATTCAAGACAAACAATACGGTACGTCATCATTGTGTAACTCCAATGTTATAGGCAGCGTCCGCCAAGACAGCTTTCAGAGGCCATATTTTTTTCGACTTCATTGACATATATCGTTATATTACATAAAATCATTACAAATTGTAGCCTATATGTTATTCTGATGTGTAAACTATATTACTGTAAAGTTTCAGCTAAATCCGTCCAATAGTTTTTTCGTGAAAGAGTAACAAACATGATGGATGTTTGTTACATACTCACAAACTTTCGCATTTATAATATTATATTAGTAAGAAGGTAGGATACAATTTAACCTCTTTCCCTTAACATCATGCTTGAACGGATGAAACAAATTCGCTAATTCTTTTTTTGTTGTGTTAATTACCGTCAGAAGAAGGTTCTTATGAAAGGAAAATTTTATAAGTTTAGCGGGACATTAAGATAATTGAAAAAGTAGATTTTAGTCTCCATCTATATATCCATCTTAATCTTAATGCTTATTAACTACGAGTACAATAGGATTGTATTATGGTTAACTGCAATGTAACGCCTAATGCTTTAGCTTATTAACTATCTTTTCACCGCGATTAGTACCACAAGGTGCAATTAGTATACAATAATGTATTAAAAAATATTTTGTACCAAAAAAATCTGTGACATAATATTGAAATAAAAATAATTAAAAAAGATATTTATCATTAGCATTTTACAAAAAAATTGCAAAGCGAACATCGTTCTCTATCGAACGACTAATAAAGTATTAATCTAGCGCGCCCATGTCTGTCTGCCTCAATACTATGCAAAAACAAATAAACATGCTAAGTCACCACTAAAAACACTAAATTCAAATTAATAATTTAAAATGTAATGAATTATCTATATCATTATATCAAATTACACAGTGGGGAGTTGTATAAACTAATTTAGTATTTTAATTAAGTCTGATAGTGGAAAATTTAATAGGCAGCAAATTATTCGGCGTCTTACATAAATGTTAAATTTTTTATGAAGATCAAATTCAATAAAATAAGATTTTAAAACAATTAAAATTGAACTCATTTTTATCTTTCAACTCTTAAAAGATTTATCATAATTCCAGTGGCGTAGCTAGAGGGCTATACCCCGAGGCCCCCGAGCTCAGGGGCCCCTCGGACTTAAACTATAAATTGAATATAGTGTTAATTTCTCTCAAATTTCAATTATAAAAAATTAGGAATCTGAAGTACGATGAATCGTGATTGCGTCAAATCTGGAGTATAAATTCGGTACAAACGATTTTAAATAGTTTAGTTGGGGCCCTAGATTATTTTTGCCGCAGAGCCTTTGGTTACCTAGCTAAACAACTGATTATTTGTCAGAAAAAAATTATTTAAATAAATTTTTCAGGTATCCATTTAGCAAAAATTTCTTTAATAACTATAATAAAGATTTCCTTGTTATATATCTATCTATTGTTTAAACTTTTTCTCTTAGCTCTATTTTCTGTCATGACTAGATTTTCGTCTTGTCTACTTTCCCTATTTATGAAATAAGATAAAAATATATGCAAGTTTATATTCAATAAATAATTATATTAAATATAGCATTATTCAAAATACTCTGTATTTATTAATTTCGTATACTTTGGGAAATCTAAAAATACCGAAATCCTAACCAACTTTCGGGTTTCTAGGTCTAGCGGCGTGGGCGTAGATTGATCAAGAAGATGTTATTACATTTTATATAAATAGAATTTATAAGTTTGATCGTTTGTGAAATTGGACATAATTTGTACATGAGAAAATAAATTTAGCAACTTGCGAAAGTTTTATTTAATCAGATTCACGACTCGCCTCCTTGTTACTTTGTTCTGTATCAATTCTACATATATATGTATATACATAGAATTGGTACAGTCCTGCAAACAATTTGGCGTCTTATTAACACGTAATTGCATTTAATCTGGCGTCCCCGCACTTTTGACGTCCGAATATCGGACGCCAAAAGTGAAAAAGGGATATATATATATATATATATATATATATATATGTAGAATTGATACAGAACACTTTCCTGTAAACAAAGTTTAAAAAAAGGTTTAGAAATATTTAAATCAATTTAAAGATATTACGGAGATGGGTTTACCGAAACCAATTCAGGAACCTCGATTTCCATGACACCGTTTACGATGGTATAATCATTATATAATATTACATTATATTCATAACTCTCAAACTGGCAATTTATAAAGTACAATACAAGAAAAATATTTTTTTTTTATTTAAACTCTTGAGTACTCATAGTATTTGTAGTTTATGTAAAGAAACCGGCTGTATTCACGTCTTATTCTATCGGGTTAGCCCTACTAGTTTCGATGTCAAGTCCCATGATAACGCCGTGTAAAGAGCTCATGAATAAGCAGCGGATGGACTCGAAACTAGTCGGGCTAACCCGATTGAATGAGACGTGAGTGTAGCCGGTTTATATACGTAATTAATAAAAAAATTAGTAAGTAATTATGAGAGAACAATCTAACAAAGTACAGTATAATTAAAATATAACAATTCATTAAGTTAAAAGTTTTTGTTAACATCAATTTACGTATGAGGTCGCGATAATGTCATACAAATTGTTTTAATTAGTGGAAAACGTTTTAAAAATATTGCAATATTTGTAACAAAATGTTGGGCAAAATGTTTTGAACGTAATTTTACATATTTATAATCTGTAAAAGTCGTAATGGTGTGGTGCTTAATCCCTTTGATTTTCCTAATAAGGGTTTCATACCAGGCTTATCGGATTTATCTTGAAAATTGTTAAAAATTTTAATGATTTATCCAATTACAATTCTATATCAGATTTCAAAGGGCAATACTTTTGTAAAGTATTGCCATTAGATTAAATCCTAAGAGATCCAAGGTCCATATAACATTTAAATATAAAAATCTATATTCAAGACTTCCGCAGAAAAACATTTCAATAAAATAAATAAATATATGGGACACTTACAAAAACGGTCAGACCACAAAGTAAGTAACTTAATATTTGTGTTATGGGTGACGGACAACTGCTAGATATACTACATATATAATTTTAAATACACAGTTAAATAAATATATACACCCAGGCTCGAAGAATCAACAAATTGTTTATAGAAAATAATGGCCCTCGGCGGGAAGCGACCCCGCGACCCGCGAAGCTGCGCCGGCGAGCCGGTAAAATTTTTAGTATTCCACTTCTATACCCCGTGTGCAAAAAGCCACTAATAATTTTTAGCGTTTTCCATAAAAGATCCATAGTGGCTTAAAGTTTTACGAAATTTTCAATAAATATCACATTAGTCAACTAATTTACACAAAACTTTGGCAATTTGGACATTTTCGTTAATAAGTCTGTATATTATAAGTAAAAACTACATGAAATTCCATACAATAGTTATTCAGTTCATCGCAGACAAACGCGCTAGGAGGTTTTGTTTTAAAATATGTGTTACACATTTTTAATATGAAGTTCCAAAATGTTTTCTCCAAAAATTTATTTATTTCTTGATATCAAAACCTGGAAATGACGATATTTGCATTTAACATCCATGTTACACTTTACTAAGTGAAAGCTATCACATCTTTTATTATACAACTTATATTCAACAAGCGACACCAGTTTGTTCCCACCATTACTAATTGTTCTAATACGACTAAAACCACGTACTATTAAGCTAAACCTTCCGTAAGAATTACACAACCTTTTAGTAAACACCGTAAAAAAATATGTACAGTAAATTTTGAGAAAATCGATCACAGACAGACAGATAGCTTTTTTTTATGCGATAAGGCTAGTGCCTTATCTGGCTGCTATCTCGCCTGATGGTAAGCGAAAGATGCAGCCTAAGATGAACCGCGCTTGCCAAGTAGGTGCCTATTCACTCGTCTTTTGAAACTATGCAAATCGTAAGAATCCGGGAAGATAGATGCAGGAAGGGAATTCCATACTTTGGCTGTACGCATCAGAAAAGATGACCTGAAGCGCTTTGTACGCACTTTTGGTAAATCAATTGTATAGCGGTGGAGCCCTCGCGGCGTCTTGTTGTACGGTTGTAAAACGGTGAGGAAGGGATCAGATCAAATAGACCTGTGACACACTCTCCAAAATATATCCTGTAAAAAAAAGAAAGCGATGCGACTGCGCGTCTATGCTCTAGAGTAGTGAGCTTTCTTTGAGCTAGCTTACTATTGCCTATGATTCTTCTGGCGCGACGATCCACAGAGAGAGCTTTTGCGGAATTTGTTTTATAATAAGTATAGACTTTACACAGAGGTCGTTTCTTTGTTCTTTACTGTGTACATATACACCCGCGATCAATATTAGCTTGCCGCGGTCTGAAAATACTGTTTTATTTTCTGAAATAAATAGGTTCCATTTTAAAAAGTGACAGCCACGAAAAGGGCCAAATTACTTGCAGGCAGTTAAGGTGCCTTTATGTTAATTTTATTGCTCAAGCTCACGCCTACATGGGGAACAATGTTGATCGGATTTCGAGAGATAATGTTTTAAGCGTTAACCCATTTTGTTTGTTGTCTTAACGAATGGATTTTACATAATCTCATATTTATTATCGATTAAGGGCACGTGTGTACTCTCGACGCTCAAATAGGACAAATACAGCTTTAAGTTAAAGATTCAAATAAAGATTTTAATTAGATTTCCTTTGAGATAACCTAGTGAATGAAAAGACTTGGCTGTGAATATATGGAACGTATTGCATAACACGGGCGTGCCATTTCCCTAGACGCCGAACACTTATACCTGCAGGCCTACCATGAACTCTTATTGCAACTCAATAAGGACAGGAGGATGAGGATGATGATGGAATATACAACGTTACGTTCTGATACATTACACCTGTATCCTTATATATCTTCAACATAGTTAATTTACTGTAATCTAATACATACGACTAATTACAGTCATCTGAATGAACGGTCGTAATAAACCGGCACGACCGTAATACCGGCTCACTATGTAGAGACCGTCCTCTACTCTACCTCTTTTAAATACTTATTAATTTTTAAAAATCTAGAAGGGTACTTATTAAGCAAGTATATGCAAATATTCTGTAAGAAACATACACACGGAGAAAATCAGGAAATCCGAACTTTAAGCATAGCGTGTACTGGAGTATCACTTAATTTTAGAAGCACCCGGTCTGACAGGGTGAGAAATGGCCTCGAATCTCGTAGCTGGCGTAATTTTAGTTGTTTATTTCTTTAGTTTAGCAGAATTGTTTATTTTCCTGAAATGGTTTGTATCAAAAACTACTGAATTTAATACAAGCGACTTGTTTGAATTGTATTAAAACTTGCAAACGACTTGGAGGAAGGAACTTGCGGTGTCGTTGCTAAATATTTATTTATTTCTTTATGTACCATAAAAAACGTTAGAAAAACATTATTGATCAAAAAATTGTTCAATGGTAAACTTACCTCTGACAGAGATCCCTGCCAGCTAATCTACGAAGTGAGACAATTTATAATTAGTAAAGCGGTTTTGGTACGCAAATATAAAAAAATAGGAATACCATATTTATTTCTTGCTCTAGAATAGAATCTTTATAATTATTCAAGTAGCCATGGAAAGTTATTTATAATTGTATCGATGTAAAACAATATTTATAAAGTGAGGCAGTGTTTCATTCAATTACAAACCTATTATAAATGAACAAGAAGCTAAGTTGTTATACAAAAGGTTAACATTTTCGACGAATATAATAAATTTGTTGTCCTTTGTCCAACAATTTAATGGATATGGAAATAACACAGACAAAAAATCCAAACAGTCGGAGTATTCTGTTTGTCATACACTTCATTATTCTTTTAGGTAGGTATTGATGTGCCTAATACAGAAAGCCTCTTTGTTGGATTCTGTATTCCTATGGCATTAGATAGATAAAAATATATATCAAAGTAATAAAAATAATATTTTCAAATCACTTGAAAAATGATAAATGATGAAACTTGAAATGAGTTACGAGTTATGATACTATGTGAGAAACAGGTTAAAGCTATACTTAGATTTTAGACGTAATAAAATTCTTAATGGACACATAAGAAAAGGATTGCAACACGAGTGACACACTAAACAACTTATGGGGTAATATAACGTTAATATAGGGTAACCGTGGGACGTAAATGGGAACAGTCTCATCTAGGCCAGCATCTTAAGACTATACAACTTTAATCGTAAGTATTACGACAATAGCTATACACGGATAAACACATTTTTGCAAGTATTTTAGTGTAGGTGGAAACTTCTTCCTATTTTTTGTCGTAAAATTTATTTAGATTTACAAACATTTTGATACATTTGTCGGAATGATAAATTATATCTCACACCTTCTCTTTTGAAGCTTGACGAAATCCCTCAGAATCTCGCTTAGAATCGTCTTGAATTCATCGATAAAATACCAGTATTTTGTCTACATCTTTCCGCATAGATCTTTTTAAGCACAGGTGCAATCCGTCTTTCTGGTAATTTATTTATCAACCGTCAGTTTGAGAATATAAATGTTTGGATGCAGCAAAATATATTCAAATTATTGACAATAAAGTACAGGTGCAACCTTTGTCAATTTCACTGTTAGGGGAGAAAGTGAATTAAAACTTTTTAGACTTTAATAATCCTTTACATTTTATAATAATGAAAACATAATTATTATATTATTCAGTAGTAAGTAATTCTGTCTAATTAATAATAATAATTTAGTGGTACAGATCGTTTTCTGTGTAAATTCGAACGTCCATCTAACCCATTTAGAGCACTTAACAGTTAGCAATCCTGCATCAAGTACCACGATGATGATTTCAATGTTAAAAACTTATGTATCGTAGCGTTCCACAAACTATTCAGGCGTATTGGCATAAAGTAAGTCAAGAACGGGTTCACGTGTTTTATTTCGTTCGATCTCGCGTCAAGTCTTAGTCAAAGAAAGGGTGTCAAGTCATAACCAACAAACTTTTCACAAAAGTCTAATAAGGCAGCTATCAAAATTCTTCACATAAAAATCTTTTGAAAAAAATTCGATGTCTATAATATGAGTTAGTGATTTTAGAAATGAAATTATTATTATACACGAAATTATACACGTATATTATTCACGATATGGGACTCGATTTTTTAATTCAATTTTAGATATCTTTTTCTTCGAATTAACTTATGCTGTTAGCATCTTACCATGTATGTTATAAAAGAAGGTGTTACCATCTCTGTAAGAAATCAGGATGGTCTATTCTGCTCAGTCGGATACCACACGGCGATTTTCATTATATTATACGAAAAAAATGACAATTTCAACATCATGAATTCTAAAAGTCTTTATTGAATCTGTTAAAATATTATCTTTATTGAAGTAATTCTAACGGCCTTTAGGTTATTTATCATGGCTCTAGAGTTCCTTTTATAGCCTCTTCATCACTTTCATACGCATCGCAAATGGATATTTGCGAGCAAAATGCGAAGTGTCATTTTAGAAACACGATAACTTTTATATGTGTATTCCAGACGCAAAATTACATATTAGTGTTAAAAACATTTTCAATGTCTATTACCTATTTATAAAAGGCATTCTTACTTTCCAATACATTAGAAAATTATATGAAACAGCAGTTAAAATAAAGTAGATCTGGTTTCGAAAGCAACATCTTTCTAGTTTCATCTTACAATTGTTATCGGCCATATTATTGGTATCGTAATTATTATATAAACAATATTTTTAAATTACCTAATATTTGTTAATCATATATTTCTCTTAATTTTTAGAGTGGGATAAGAGTAGGAGAAAGAAGAAGATACTTTTTTGATTTGAATATTTCAAAAATAAAAATTTGATATTTTAATGTCTAAAAAAAAGTATATTGTGATATGATATCTTATCTTTATATAATAAAGTATCTGATAAAAATTTGATTTTGTCTAATAGTCTAAGGACTTAATATCCGTGAAGCTAATTATGCTAGATAAATTATTGATAAGTCTTTGTATTTCTTTTATTTGTTCAATTTTAAAATTATTTTTTCCTAACCACTTAATCTTTATAAAATATTTCATCATAAGTTCCAAGTGTCAAATCTTTTAATATTATAACTCAATAATAAGAAGTTAGATAAATGGCTTAGAGTTAAAAACGAAACTATTCATTAACAATGAAGGGTTGTCTGGAAGAGCTCATTGCGTGGGGATAAGGCCGCCTAATTTACATCTAAGTCATGTATATGTCTTTTGTCATTATAAAATTTATGATGTACTTACTAAAAAGTATATTTCTATTCTATTCTATGCAACTATATTTAATACTATTATTTCATGTGAATCTAATAACCAAGCTGTGATAGCCCAGCGGTGAGACCATGCGACTCTTTCGAGGGGAACACGAGTTCACCAATGAGTTTTTCTATTAAAAACTCATATGTCTAATTGATAATCGCAATTTATCACACGCTTTTCGACGAAGGAAAATATCGTAAGGAAACCTGCATATCTCTAGAGAATTCTGGAGATATGTGTAACCTACCAATCCGCATTGGAGCAGCGTGGTAGGTCTTAGCTCCAACCCTTCTTTCTAGAAACGGAGAGAGGAGACCTATTCCCAGCAGTGGGAACAGGCCGCTACTTACTTATTTACTTACTAATAACCAAAGCAGCTTTTTGGAATTCTGACATATTTTGTATAAAAGATACCGAATATAAATATTGCAAAGAAACCTTATCGATTGTAGCTAGTTGAATACATTTGTAATTTCCTTATCAAATCTACTATACACACGAGAAACGTTCCCCGAGTCGATACAAAGGCTTTACAAGTAATTTCCATTTTCATTATCGTGTAGAAATTTGCCTCTACCAATTCGATTCCACCTATCAAAATTCCTCATGTTTAATGTTTCGGAAAGTTTCTTGAACATTTGTAGTGAGAATAACGAAAATCTTTAAGGTAACAAGATAATGGGAAGGGTAAATTAAAAATTAATGAAGCAAAAATTCTCCATCGTCTGAAAATACAATATTTATTTAAATTTAATCTATCCTGAGTAGTATTCATAGGTGATGTATAGAAACCGGCCTAACTCACGTCTTATTTTATCGGGTTAGCCCGAATAGTTTGGAGCCCATCCGGGAAACTTATTCATGATCTCTTTACATGACGTTATCATGGTGGGAACTGTTCGCATTGGCTTGAAACTAGTTGAGCTAACCCGATAAAATAAGACGTGAGTTTAGCCGGCTTCTATACATTAACTATGATATTTATTTAAATAAAGGTGATACATATAAAAATATATATAAACATAAGAGATAAAATATCTACCTATCTACCAAATTGTCGAATTGATTGAATGCTCTGCTCTGGAATAACCCAAATACGGTTTTTTAATACAGCCTACGTTATCTTCGATTTCCGTCCTATTCCATTAGCTTTGGCTTATCATTTGTTATACGTAAAACCAAAATCCTCTTCGCATATATTTTGATGAACGCTTAAAAGTTCAACGATTTTGTAAAAACAGCTTTTTGAAAAAGCAGAATTTTGAACAGCTATTAATGAGAGTATGGCAATCACAGTTTAACGAAGTCTAAATTGATTGCTCCCATGAAGTAAGATCATAACTAGGCACTATCCTTTTTATACTGAAATCTCTACGATTTTTTTGCCTTTTTCATGTAGCTAGTCATAGCATGCTCCAATCCAATACCACTAAATTTTACAGGATCCATCATTCGGGGTCATTCTAAAGATGGTCTGAAAGTTTTACTAAAATCGGTCCCACCCTTTCGAAGTCTTTAAAAGACATAAAGAAAAAAAATAATTTTTAAAAACTTTTATTTAACTTTTGCCGTCTATGTATGAGAAGGTGGAATCTTGCAAATTAAATTTGATCCACTTCCTAGGGGCTGATTGAGCTGAAATTTTACAATCCCGATGTCATTGCTTGGTTATAATAAGCATCACCTGATGCTGCTGCCAGGATTGGATCCAGACGATGGAACTCCTAAACGGGTAACAGAAGTGACATGAAATAAGCTTGAAATTAAATATTTTGGAACAATTAGAAATCATTAAGCACATTAATGGCACCCTCATTAACGAGCAGATAAATGTTTCTAGTTCAAGCTTGTTGCACGTGTTCAGAGGTAAAATAAAGGGTGGGGATGAACCAAGTACTATATAACAATGCTTGTTAGGATATTGCTTCGCTTTGAGATTTTGTCGTGGAGTCTATCTCCTGATGATGCTTCGGTTGCGGGGCGAAACGATTGTTGAGTTTGTTATAGTGAACGTGTGTAGTGTTTGTGTATTGTGGTGGAAGTGGTGGAGGTTTGTGCATGTGTTTTTACGAATCCTGCACATATCGGGTATGAAAATACGGATAGTCCACTATAAATTTAACACTATATATATTTTCTATTTACTGTATCGCGGATTATAGCAAAATAAATTTATTATTACTTTTGTTACATGAAATTTTGTTAAAAGCAGTTTTAACTTAATATGTTGTATATAAAATTTAAATTGATTGATCACTGACACTGTAAGATAATTGTTATATCGTTAAAATATAGGTAAGAAAATAAATAAAAACATCATTTCCATAATCTTGCTATTCGGTTCATTTTAATACGCATACACAAATACGATCAGATATCTCTGTTTTGACAGGAGCTCAAGTTACCTACGTCTCCAAATATATGTAAATGTCATATAATATTTAATACTTCCTTCCTTGCTTTTGATGCATAGTAATATCCTTCAGACATAATAATAACTTACGCATAGAATATCCTACATAATCCTCTGAATATATTTGAGATGAAAGTTTGTATGTGTTTTGTTGATAATGCTGACATACCAACGGCTTTTTTTAACATATTTAATACAGGTTAGTCTGTTTAGTATAGTTTTTATTTGTATTCCATGAACAACTTTTTAATTAGAGAATATCAATGGTTCCAGAGTAACCCATAATATGAACTAAATTACTTTTGAATCGTAGACGAAACCGTGGGACGTAATTAGCATATACTAAATAACTTCATTAACAAATATCATCATCATTCTCCTGCCCTTATCCAACTCTAAGTGGGGTCGGCACAACATGTTACGGCAAACATGTTGTCACATGATTTGGCTACGTATTTTACGACCAGCCGCCTGCCTCACGTCAACTTACCTTAGTCGTCTCTTACGACACCTCGGTAAGAAATGAGGTTGGTTTATTCTATGCAGCCGGAAACCACACGGCACTTACCTTAGTCGCCTTTTACGACACCTCGATAAGAAATGAGGGTGGTCTATTCTATTCTGCCGAATACCACACGGCACCATTCATTAACAAATATATGGCCATTATATTCGCTAGCAGAGGATTTATTTGCAATGGTTTTTAATATTTTTTTCCGCAGCATTTCATTTTGATGTACTCGAAAATGATGAAGTGGCAATAAAACGGACACCAGGGCCATTAAAATGACCCCAGAGGACGGTAGGCTTTCTTTAATATCTTAACGATTCCGATAAAATATCTTCGAACCGCTCTCCGGAAAGAATGTCTGTGCGATTTTCGTCCTGCATAAATGGGGTCACGTAAAAGCTGTTGGCCTAGATGGGGCAACGACAGTTGTCACTCTCGGACTACCCTGTATATTTTCATCGTAGTCAATTTTATGATGGACTTAATGTGTATATTACAACCATTTAAAAAACTATTCAAAAGGAGAGTAATACACAAAGCCTACTATACTGTTGAGGATTATATAGATGATAAGAATGCGTGGATATAGGTACTCTTCGATCCGTACAAGATATTATACGACTAATGTAACTAGTTATATGAATTATATTCTGAAAAAGTAACCGCCCTGTTTCTTGCTGGCTTCTCTCCTTAGGAACAGCTTTCCGAACCAACAGTAGAATTGACGATTCAAAAGCACTTGTTAACAAGTTAGCTTGAATAAAGGATATTTTGAATTTGAATATACATATTGAAATCGTGTTAACATCGAGCATAAGCAACTCTACAAACGAAAAAATAACTTTTCAACTAATTTAAAAATATGTGCTTTCAAAATTCAGAAAAATGTTATAAAAATATGAAAAGATTCGGGTAATTTTTAAGTTTATGAAGCTTAATAATATAAAAAGTTAAAAAACTTATAAAGTATCAAATAAATTTAAGTTAAGGCCTAATATTTTTTCAACACGCTGCACCAATGGCAAACGGTTACAGATATCCCAAGAATTTTTTAAGTATATGCAGGTTGCTTAGCGCTTTTTTCACTGCAATATGAATTGAAAATATCAGTTTTTTAACTTGACTTTAAAGCTTGTTGAGCAAACCACTTGCTTTTTTGCCAACGCGCTTTATATTTGTTCAGCCACAAAATATTAATAGCCCGGTATATTTCTGCTTGACCCTTACTTAGTAATGCCAAAAACGTACACATATGTGAGATGAGAAAGATAAATTTGTATGTAGTCTCATATTTTAAGTAGGATTAACATTAAAGTTTAGTAGCAATATAGTACAGAAAACTCTATTTGCCAAGCTTAATCCTGTACATACTCTGTCATAGTGACATCTGTGCTAGGGACGTTAAAGTGACTTACCGATACAATTTGTCAAAACTTCTGTGTTTTAATATACTCGATGTAACCAATATTGCTGATAATTTATATTAAAAAATCTTATTAATATTAATTTATTTATTATTAATAATAAAATTATTAAATTCGCTCTTAATTAAAATTATTAATTTCAAATTCGCTTCCATATACATTTTCCATTGCTCAAATTTTAATAATGCTTTCAGAAAACCTACTATACTATTGATGATTACGGAAATGATAATAATTCGTGGACAATAGCTACTCTTCGACTCTGTAAAAAACAGTAATGACTAAATATAACTAGTAAAAAGAATATTTTAAAAAGAGTAACCTTCGGTTTCTTGTTGGCTCTTCTCGGTAGGAATAGCTTTCCGAACCAGCAGTAGAGTTGACGATTTAATAGCATTTGTTTACAAGCCTACTTGAATAAAAAACGGTATGAATTTTGAATGAAGGCTGGTTAGGAAAAGGTCTCTGATGGAGAAGAATCTGCAAGCAATCGGCGGTTTAAAAAACTATTAATGTATATATATACAATTTACTTCGCATTTAGGTAACGAAAATTAAATAAAATTTAAATCGGTACCTTGAAAATAAAATAGAAGAAGAAAAAGAAGATCTTTATTCCCCTTTCACAATCCAACAAATTATTAAGTATACTTAAAAATATTTTCTATAAAACAAAATACTTAAAATGAAAAACACCATGTACAGCTGTGTGAAAGGATGAAATGGATGGCCACTCAGACTGATAGGCTAAGCTTCGCTGCTGATTTTCAGTGGTCTCCAGATAACTTGACTTAAATTAATTAATAAATAACGGCAGAATCAGCTTGAACATAATAATAATTTAAAAAAAACGCATAATTTATAATTTATATATGTATTTTCGAATACATAAAGGTGAGAATGAAAAGCCCTTTTTTTGTATGTATTGTATATTAATGAAAATAGTTGACTTGACAAATTCGATCGTAGTAGAAAAAGGTGAGTCTTTTTTTGACAGCTTGTAAAAAGGTTATGTGATATGTTTTTAACGGCCTGGAATCGAGTCCTTTAATATGACCCGTCAGAAGTCTAAACATCCTCCCGGCGGTTGAAAGTGTGCTTTCAATCCTTTAAATCTTCAGCTGTGGGCAGGAGGCAGAGACGCGTCAGAGGTCGACGTATGCAGCCTCTCGTAGTTTTGATATTTGCTACTCTTGAGACTCCGTCGGGTCCCGGGAACAATCGTATTACTCGTCCAAGACGCCAATTCAAAGGAGGTGTGTTATCTTCTGCAAGAATAACCATATCACCAATGTTGAGCTGAGCCGTATTGCTTCGCCATTTTGTTCTTTGCTGCAGCTCAGCGATATATTCTTTCTGCCATCTGTTCCAAAAATGTTGCCGCACCCTTTCAAGTTGTTCATATCGCTTTCGCGGATTTTCACTGCATTTTTCCAATATTGGTGAAGGTAGCGCTGTCAGTGGTCTGCCTATTATAAAGTGTCCGGGAGATAGGGAGAGAAGGTCGTCAGGACTGGATGACAAGGGACACAAAGGACGACTGTTAAGAATCGCCTCTATTTGCGAAAACAAAGTCGAAATCTCTTCAAACGTTAAATGACTATTGCCAATGACACGTCTAATATGGTATTTAGCGGATTTTACACCCGCTTCCCAGATTCCGCCAAAATGAGGAGCGTAAGTAGGTATGAATTTAAATGTAATACCTTCTTGACTTGCAAAATCAGATAGGCCAAATTGATTTTGTTTAATAAAATTTCCTATTTCTTTAGCGGCGGCTACGAAATTGCGTCCGTTGTCACTAAATATTTCCGTTGGCTTACCCCTGCGCGCTATGAATCTCCTAAGAGTCATTATAAATGCATCCTTTGTCAGATCACTGACTGCTTCTAGATGAATGCACTTGTATCTCATACATACGAAAAGACATAAATAGCATTTTATTAAGCGACTTCCACGTCCCTTACGATTTATGATTAAGAAAGGTCCCGCAAAATCTATTCCAACTGTTATAAATGGAAAATCTGAAGTTATGCGTTGATGAGGTAAGTCACCCATCTTAGGACATAGTGTTTTGGCACGTAGTCGCCTACACCGCACACAGTTGTTAACTGTGCGTCTCGCTAATCGCTTCCCGTTTATAGGCCAGATTACTTCCCTCACAGTTGCTAATAACAATTGTGGGCCTGAATGGAAACTGACTAAATGTTCCTTTTCAAAGTAAAGGACAGTTAATCTATGTTTTGCATCTAGTAGTATAGGATGTTTCTTTTCAAATGAATAATTAGACGCGCCAATGCGCCCACCTACACGAATCAAGTTATTTTTATCTATAAACGGAGAAAGGGACAATATTTTGCTTTTGTTTGGTAATGGTCTCCCTCTCATCAATAGATCATATTCGGTTGCAAATGACTCGCGTTGTGCAATAACACATAGAGAGTGAAACGATTCTTGCAACTCTGCCACAGATAATATGCCTAACCGTTTGGTTTTACAGTGCTTAATATTATATAAATATCTATGGACATAAGCCACAGCTCTTAGTAATCTATTAAACGAGGAATATTTATTGAATTTAATAATAGATTCATATTCTACCGCCAAATGCGCCTTAATTTCCGGCAAACCTTTTAAGTCATTTGGCTTCAGGATTGGCCATTCCGAATCATTTTTATTTAAGAAATCGGGGCCGTACCACCATATATTCATCGACATAAAATATTTGACATCTACTCCCCTAGATATTAAATCTGCTGGATTTAATGCAGTTGGTACATACCGCCATGAGGACGATTTAGTTAACTCTAGTATTTCACCAGTACGATTAGCTACGAACGTCTTTAATCTAGTAAGATCCCCATGAATCCAACCCAAAACAACACTTGAATCACACCAATATATTACTCGGTCCGGTTTATATCGGAGCGCATCTAGAACAGACTTGCATAAGCGGGCAGAGAGCAAAGCAGCGCACAATTCAAGACGTGGAATTGTTGTTGGTTTTAATGGAGATACCTTTGATTTCGCACACAAAAGCTTTATAGTAACCTTATTCTCACAATCAATAGATTTTATGTAAACGCATGCGCCATATGCGCTTTGAGATGCATCACTAAAAGAATGTAATTCAATGGCTTTAGGTGAATCACATAAAACTAAGCGACAAATTTTTAATTTTGTAAGGCAAATCACATTATCTGCAAATTTAAGCCATTCGTCCTTTATGGCCTGGGTAACTGGTTCATCCCAGCCCATCCCCCTTTGCCATAATTTTTGTATAATAATTTTGGGTTTAATTACCACTGGACTCAATATACCTAACGGATCAAATATTTTGGACGAAGCGGACATTATTAACCGTTTTGTTATTATGGCATCGTTGCTTTGAGTAAGATTTTTAATTGGAAAATTTAACGTGTCACTAGAGGGATTCCACCCGAGGCCAAGGGTATTAGACGACTCACTAATTGTTAAATTATCTTCAGAATTTATATCTATATTTTCAAAAATAGCCGGCATGTTGCTTTTGTACTTCCTTAGTTTGAAGCATCCAGACTCAAGTGCCTTAGAAATTGAGATTTGAATATATTGCAAATCACGCTCCGTATTGGCTCCAGTTATCAGATCATCTACATAAAAATCCCTTTGTATGATGTTTTTGATAAGTTCATCATTTTGCTCTTCGCCTAATTGCCACAAGCATCGCGTGCTTAAATAGCTCGCACTTGCGGTTCCGTAAGTGAGAGTATTCAGCCTCAATATCTGAAGAGCTTGGGACTCATGCTCTCGCCAGAGCATGCGTTGCAAATCGCGATCCTTTTCATTTACTAAAACCTGGCGATACATTTTTTCTATATCTCCGGTCAGTAAGAATTTGTATTGCCTAGCCCTAATTAAAATGGCAAATAAGGAATCTTGCAGATTTGGACCAACCATTAAAATATCATTCAAAGCATACCCTGAAGAAGACGGAGCAGAGCCATCAAAAACAACACGAGGCTTGGTAGATTCACTATCCTGCTTTAAAACAGCATGGTGACATAAGTAATAACATATGCTTGATTTTTCAGTTGCTAGTGAGAGATGACCTAATGAAGCATATTCTTTAATAAAATTAGAATATTCAGTCTTAAGCAATGGCTGTTTTTTGCATCGCCTTTCTAAACAATACAAACGCTTTTTTGCTATACTGAATGTATCCCCCAGGCAATCTCTTAAGTCCTTTAAAGGTAGCCTTACACAAAATCTCCCTGTTGAATCTCTTTTAGTATACTTGATAAAATGATTTTCACAAGCAACATCATTATCACTTATTATATTTTTTGTAGGTATTTCCTCTAAGTCCCAAAATTTGGTTAACAACCTTTCAATGTTACATTCATTTGAAACTTCAGAAATTAAAGAATAATTCATACAAATTACTTTATCTGAAGTGTATGTATTTATAGGACCAGATATTATCCAGCCAAGTTTAGTGTTCTTTAATTTTGGACTATTGGAACCGAGTGAATGTTGTCCATCACACAACAAGTCCCAAAACAAATCTGCCCCTATTATTATATCTATAGGTTGTGGCTGATAAAATGTAGGATCAGCCAATGCAATGTTTTGAGGTAAACTAAGTGTGTCTAGTGTGATGGGGTGCCTAGGAATATTACCCGTCAGTTCATTTAGTACCAGACAAGATAAATCTACACCAAAATCACTATTGAGAGATTTTATATATATATTGCAACTTTCATTCACATTGCCAGCAATATTATTGCCTATTCCTATGACCTTTAGCGAGTCAATGGGATGTGATTTAAGAGAAAGCTTATTTTTTAATGATCTAGAAATAAATGATGATTGGCTACCGCAATCTAGAAGTGCTCGAACTGTGCTCTTTTGCTGAGTCACTGAATTCGACACCTGAATCATAGCAGTTGACAGAAGTATGTAATTTGTATTTTGATTTGAATAATTAATTATTATTTCATCATTGACTTCAACATCCGCAAACTGATTGACAGACTGTGCTGGTTTATGAAGCATGGTATTGTGCCTACCTTTACATTCGCGACAGGGTCCCATGCGACATTTGCTTGTAGGATGACCCTGCCTAAGGCAGTTTGTACATAGCTTGTACTTAGAGACCTCATTTATTCTTTCTTCAACAGACTTCTCCTTAAACATTGGGCAATTGAAAATGTTATGATTGTTATTGCATATAATGCATAAAAGATCTTTTGATTTGGTAGGTTTAGTTATATAAGAAGTAGCAAAAGATTTAGTAAATGAGGAGTCCCCCCTTTTATTATTAGAATTATTGCTATTATCATTATTGCGCATATTAGCCATTGGCGGCTTGTGCATGACAGAATGAGTTTTACTATGTTTTAAAGAATCCAAAACATCTGCACGATCAATCATAAATTTGAAGAATTGTTCCAAAGTTGGAGTATCACTATCAAGACTGTTTCGATATTCTTCCCATTTTATTAATGTATTGCTATCTAATTTTGAAGATATCATAAATATAATTAGCACGTCCCACTTATCTGTCGGTTGCCCTAAGCTGGACAAAGCACGTAAATTCTTTGAGATATGATCAACTAAAAACCTCAATGACCTCTCCGAATCATGTGGAAGTGGCTTAATATTAAATAATGAAGTTAAATGTTGATTAATTAAAATTCTCTTATTGTTATAACGTGAACACAATAATTTCCAGGCTTCTAAATAATTTGCAGATGAGATTTCAAAATTAGATAATACCCTAGCAGCATCACCCTCCAAGTACGATGACAAGTAATGAAATTTCTGAATTTCAGTAATATTTGAATTTTTATGAATTAAATTTTCATAAGTATCCCGGAAGTCAAGCCATCGGAAATATGATCCATCAAATTTAGAAATTTGGATTTGAGGAAGTCTAATGCCTGTTTCTTGATGATCTGAGTGACAAGAATTGTCAAGAAATGATCCACGTGTATGTTCACAATCAACCTTTTTTGTGAATTTCTCAACAAAGTTCTTGGCCGTAGCTATATTAATAATGATATCACGTTCAATATTGTCACGCTCATCTATTTCTGTGCTAATATTTTCAGGATTTAAAACTTCTATTTCATATTAATATACGAAGATACGGGTCACATCGCGACAAAATCGAGTTACCTTTTTATAAGGTTCGACGTTTCGGCAGAGTTGCATCCGCCATGGTCACGAACTGACTGGAGGGCCGCGGCGTCTTCGTTCCCGAGAACTACAGTCATTATTTTCACCAACTACCCTCGCTTGAACCGCACAATCCACATAAGGTCTCTTGCACACCACACTGATATTATCCGCACGCGATATAGCTTGCAACGACTTCTTCCGCGAGTTGTATTTATGAATCACTGGATCCCAAGTCGTTGACAATCTGAAGCCCTCTTCTCTATTGAACGTATTATGCTTACGAATTTCAATGGCTTCACGCGCCACCCTCGCATAATAGTGGGCATCAGTTGACAGGACTTTGGGATCATGAAGCTCAATCCAGTGATTGCTCCCCGAGTTGAGCAGATGGTCTGCAATCGCCGACTTCGTTGACTGGTTGTTTTTAACTGCAGCTATGTGTTCTTTGACCCGCTCAGCAATGGTACGTTTTGTTTGGCCAATGTATGCGCTACCACAACTGCAGTTGATTTTATATACCCCTGGGGTCTGGTAGGGGATGACATCTTTCGGTGTGCGTAGGAGCCTAGCTACCTTATGTAAAGGCGTGAAGACGGTCTTTATAGATAACTTTTTTAACATGGTTCCTATTTTATCTGTGACTCCTTTAACATATGGTAAAAACGCCGGCTGTCTGTTCACCTCAAGATGTCTTTCCTTTCGCGTGCGTGGTCTAATCAGTTTTTTATCAGTGTATCCGTTCTTTTTTAGTATCTCCTGAATATGTTGTAATTCACCATTAAGGTGTTCAGGGTCACATAGATCATAGGCTCTGTTCGCCAACGAGGTTTTGACGGCCTCTAGGTGTCTAGGATGATGGTGCGATGTGGCGTGAAGATATCTATCGGTATGAGTGGGTTTTCTGTACACAGTATGTGCCAAAGATCTGTCTGCCTTTACCTTGATCTTTAAATCCATAAAAGCAAGCGATCGGTCTGATTCCATTTCAAATGTGAATTTAATTTTCGGATGTATGGAATTTAGATGTGCAAGATATTGTTCTGTTTCCTGTTTTCCGCCTCGAATTATACAAAAGATGTCGTCCACGTATCTTTTCCACAGTGAAACAATAGGCGGACCAGTTGACAGTGCTTTCGATTCAACGTCCTCCATCCATATATTAGCAATGACCGGTGCTACAGGGGAGCCCATAGCTACGCCATCTATCTGCAGATAAAAATCACCGCGATATAGGAAATAGTTGCCATCGATGCAGCTTTCTAACAGAACAATAATCTCTTCAGACATTCCGCTTGCTCTTATCTTCTCTCTGACGACATTGAGACACTCCTTCACAGGAATACTGGTGAACAAAGAGTCGACATCGAAACTCACCATTATTTCGTCCTCTTCCAATTTTTTGTTTTTTATGATGTCCACAAGGTGACGAGAGTCTTTCAAAAACGATGAAGATTTACCCACCAACTGTTGGAGAACACAGCCTAAATGTTTGGCCAAGTCATAAGTTGGAGAGTTGACCTGACTAACGATAGGCCTGAGGGGTATGTGACTTTTGTGGATCTTGGGGAGACCATAAAGCTTGGGTGGTTGTACTATCTTAGGCATACTGAGTTTCTTGTATATATCCTCTGTAAAGAAGTCTCGGTGGTCATTTATGCAATGGTGGTCATTATTGCAAGTCATCAACCCTGACTGACAATGCCTCAAACTTTGCAAGCTTTAAGTTTAACTCTGTTAATTGAATATTATTTAACTCTGCTAAATTGGAAATACTGCTTAAATAGTTTTTAAATTTAGTGATCTGACCCTTAGCAGAAGTTCTTTTTATAATCAACTCTTTTAAGCGACCTTTGTCTAACGTTTCAATAGGCATTATGAGTCAAGTTAATAAATAATAAAGAACTACAATAATTGAAAGTTGTTTGAAATAAAAGGAAAAATAAGAAATAGAATGCTCACGCTCCTCGTTTCAGTAGGAACTGCTATTCAGGAACTCGGGTATGGTGCTCAGCAAACCGCCTATTCGCTCGATGCAAATCCGCCTCATTGATATACACAGATGGCAGAGATAACTTCCTTTGTAGGTTGCCCTTCTATAGATGTTCCCGTTTAGCAGAGATAACTTCCTTTTTAGATTGCCCTTCTATAGATGTTCCCGTTTAGCAGAGATAACTTTATTTTTAGATTGCCTTCTATTCTTCCCGGTGCACATGCAATATGGCGCACGACGGACGGCGTGGTCACGTACGGACAGCAAACGCTCCAATCTTCCTTTGCTTGATTACGTTTGTAACTTGCGGATTCTGTATGTTCCCCTCATGGGCCACCAATATGTATTTTCGAATACATAAAGGTGAGAATGAAAAGCCCTTTTTTTGTATGTATTGTATATTAATGAAAATAGTTGACTTGACAAATTCGATCGTAGTAGAAAAAGGTGAGTCTTTTTTTGACAGCTTGTAAAAAGGTTATGTGATATGTTTTTAACGGCCTGGAATCGAGTCCTTTAATATGACCCGTCAGAAGTCTAAACAATATATTTATAAATACGATCTATTATGCTCAAAGTGCGGAGAGAAAGTGACCTTATAATATAATCACTGGTAAGATGGCAGATACAAAGTAAGTTAGTAAACCTCTCTTTTGAAGACATCGTTAGGTCATAAAGGCAAGGCGGCATTGTAAGAAGAGAAAACATTCTTGCTGTAGAATGACCGTCTGATATTAGATAATGGATCTGTCGGAGTCAGGACTCCGACAGATCCGTTATCTAAACACACTACCTACAATACACCTGATAATAATCGTTAACATAAAATATAATTTATTCCTTCAACATGCTACGGGTTCAGCCTTAATGAGTTGTGGAAGTCAGAGAGGAAACGCTCCATATAAAATCTGGTGGCGTTTCACATGTGGATAAGAATAATAATCAGATCCTGGCCAAACTCTAGGAATATGCTAAGTAAAAAAAAACGAATCGTAGATGCATATCTAGGCTCGGTCAATTGTAAATAAAATTGTTTAATTTAGCTAAAATTCTAGCTATTAGTTGTAGTAATAAACGAACACGATTGCTACTTCACAACAGTACTTTATATTGGCCGTTATACCCGTTGGCGCTGTGGGTAGTGACCCTGCCTTCAGCTCCGCGGGTCGCGGGTTCGATTCCCGCCGAGGGCCAACATTTTCTATAAACAAATTGTTGGTTCTTCGAGCCTGGGTGTATATTTGTATTTAAGTATGTATTTAAACTTATATATGTAGTGTATCTACCAGTTGTCCGTCACCCATAACACAAATATTAAGTTACTTACTTTGGGGACGGACGACCGCGTGTGTAAATGTCCCATATATTTATTTATTTATATTTAACTTTGTTTGCAAAATGAATCTGGCATGCGCAATTAACGATATGTACCTTAAAGATAATTCTAGTACAACGCGTTTAAAATACCTCTAAGGCAGCAAATATGTATTCTAAAAGTACATTTCAGTCAAGAAAATTACAGCATCATAATGGTTTACATCTTTGAATTAATCTCTCTAACTAATCTACGTGTACAGTTAAATTTGAATTCTCCACAGTGGTTAAAGATGTTTCATAATTAGAATGCGTGAAAAGCGAAATTTTCTCTAAATGGAAATGGAAGAGAACGTACTGTGAAAACCTAATGTAAACAATTAATCTGAACATAGGATGTAAGAGCTCGGGTCAAAGCTCCATTTAACTTTATCAAAGACAAAAATCTTCGCCGAGTAGTAAGGACATTAAAAGGATGTTACATTGCAAAGATGTAAGATACTTTCAATATAATAACAAGGATAGCATCTATATGATCTTATTGACAAAATGTCTGAGTTACGATGTCTAATCAACGGAAAAATAAATTTAGTAAACAAGGTGAGTTGTCATTGATGCCTATAATAAAAAAATCATGATATTCACTTTAATTATAATAGCTGTGATAAAAAAAAGTACGTTGTTACAGTTACAGTTTATAATTTACAGAAGTTACAGTTCTCTAGTATTAATGTATCTCTACTGGTTTACGCGGTGAACGTGAGCACCGCTCTCATCAGGCGAGACGCGCAATTGTTAAATAACTTAAACCTTCCGGAATTACTCTGTAAAATTTTTACAAAGATCCGTTTCGTATATTTTAAGAAAATTGATCACATACAGACAGACAGTTTTTCGGGTCTTTACTTTATAATACCTATAGATGTATATACAACATAAGAGTAAAAATAAGAACCATTTCAGTATTTAATAAAGATTTCCTTTCTTTACTCGACCTACTTTATCTGCCGAGGATATTTAGACCGAGCCACTTTTACGTATTTACTGCCAGAGGGCTTCAACCGTCATCAAAACGACAAGCTAATTTAGAATACCCGCATAATAGCTCGCTGAAACTTTCGTAAGTTTGAGTTTGAATTTGATATATATATGTTATAGCATACGTTAGAGAAGTTCCGTTATTAATTGCACTTTATTTTAATTTTATTTTGTCTTAGTGCAATCAATAATAAAATTACTTAAAATGTGCGAATATGTATTCGCATATTTTAAGTAATTTAAACTAAACTAAATTATTTTAAATTAATTAAAATGTGAGAATAATTACCCTTTTCTTAATAAAACTAAGAGGTATTTCACAAGAATGCAAGACGTACTGAATAATTCTACTTAAATCAATAATTTATAGAATCGGACGTTACTTTAAGTTCTTTGAATAAGAGATAAAATCATCTTCGTCCGTATGTAATAAGATGAAATCTTCTACAAAATAAAATTGTTGTTAAAAAAAAGATGCACTTAATCACGGTGTTTTCCTTAACTGTAAAGCGCCTTATGGATTGTAAATATTAAGAAAATAAGTTTCAGAAACGCTAGTTTTCTAGGACTGCCAGGCTTTGAAACCTGAAACACTTACTAAGTTTGCGTACCATTGATTTCGTTATTTCATTTCGAGGGGTAATTTAATGAATTAACCTTTGTTAAGAGTCATTTATCAAAAGATAAGAAATAATTTATACACACATATATAGTATAAAGTTTTATTTTATTTATTTATTTATACACTTTATTGTACACCACAATGAGAAAAGGAAAATGGACAGAATAAAACAGCAAAAAAAACATCAATTGTACCGTACAAAAGGCGGTCTTATCGCTTTGTAGCGATCTCTTCCAGACGACCTTAGGGTTAAGGAGAACTGTAGCGATTATATGGGAAAGTTATTATACAAGGGTAGGAAAACCAATCCAAAATGTGCCATATTACTAAAAAGAGAAATAAATGAGGTTTACCATCTATCTCTTTTTGCGCGTGCGTAGTTAGCAAACGTCATTTTGAAGGTGTACTAAAAATGTTATAAGTATTTATAAAAGCTTTTATTTATCTTGCCTTGTACGCCGTGTGGTATCCGGCAGAATAATAAAGCATAATCAAATGCTGCTGCCAGGGTTGGCTCCATATGAGGGAACTCTTCAACTATTACCTTAGTAGGGGCATGTCGTAAAAAGCTTTTTTAACTTGGCTTGATTAATTAAATTAATAACGCAGTATGAATACTTTTCTGCACATGTGTGAATATACAAAGATAAGTATAGGAATCCGTCTCATTATTTATTGCACTTACAGGCCTATCTATGACTCCTTTAGTAGTAGACTACTTTAGTACAATAACTCTATGTATACAGTGTACCGTTGGGATGGTCGACTGCGGGCCGTTTTAAACACAAATTAACACTGCACAGACACTTCTTTATTATCACTTTTTTACAAGGGTCGTGGGATGGATCCGTCACGCGTCCCGGGGTTGCAATAGATGCAACTACGCCGATAGTTAAAATCAAAATCTCTTTTAAAAAGTGGGGCCTATATAAAGCCTGACGTTAAGCGTCACTTGGACATCACGGCGTCCCTTGTCAGCAATATTTAATTGACTGGCCCGTTGGTGCTGTGGGTAGTGCCCTGCCTTCAGCTCCGCGGGTCGTGGGTTCGATTCCCGCCGAGGGCCAACATTTTCTATAAACAAATTGTTGGTTCTTCGAGCCTGGGTACACGTTTGTATCTAAGTATGTATTTAAACTTATATATGTAGTATATCTACCAGTTGACCGTCACCCATAACACAAGTATTAAGTTACTTACTTTGGGGACGGACGACCGTGTGTGTAAATGTCCCATATATTTATTTTATTTATTTATTTTAATATTTGCCTAGGAACTAAGGATATAATAGTACTACACATACAATCTCGATTTAGTACCAGAAAGTTGTAAGAAGCTAAAAATTTTGCGCGCTTTTTCATTATCCTATAAAAAGTATAATATAGGCGTAATAAAGGATAACTTTTCTGAATCTAATTTTTCGCAGTCTAACCCGTGGGGCGAATCTAGAGTAAATAAGATTATTCTATTTGTAACATTGCTTTATAAGACTAGTATGAACTCATAAGGATTCGGAATGGATACGTAAGTTGTTTGTTCAGCGATTTACAAATATTTACATCATTGCTTTGTTTCAAAGAGTTGGCTGTAATATCAAAGACATTGTGATATATTAAATTGAGTAAGCAAAGTTTATAGACAATTGGCCGTGATATAAGTACCTTTTATTTTATTTTACCTAGTATTTTTAATTCGCGTTATAATAATAAGTGGATTTCGACCTTAAGAACTATATGAAGAAAAAAAAAATTACACACTACGATAAAACTTGGACCACCCCTAAAAGTGACTATTGAACTGCTGGGCATAGATTTCCTCTGTCTTTTTATTTTGGAGAGAAAAGTTGGAGCTAAAAACCACACGCTGCTACAATGCGGATTGGTTGATTGCACATATCCCCAGAATTCTCTAGAGATATGAGAGGTTTCCTTTAAATGTTATACCTTCACTGAAAAGCGCATGCTAAACTGTAATAAAATTAAATCTGCATTGTTCCTCTTGCGCAACATGTACTTAAACTATAAGTATCACAACTGGCCTGTCATATTTTAAAACGTTCCTCGCTGTTCTTTGACCAATTATTGTTTTAACCAATTTATTGCTTAAAATGTTTAATTTTCGTTCTGTCAGGTCTTATATTTATATGACTTCATTAGATTAACCCAAAATATATAATCACGAATTACAGAATGCATGTAAAGTTATCGATAATACATACATACGCGTATAACACATTAATAATAATGATTAGATTGAATAAATTGATCACACGCTTTTTGGTGAAGGAAAACATCGTGAGGAGAGCTGCATGTCTCTAGAGAATTCTGGGTATATGTAGATCCTACTAAACTACATTAGAGCAGTGTAGTAGGTCTTAGCTCCAACCCTTCTCTCAAAAAAACGGAGAGAGGAGCCTATGACTGTTACTTACTTGAATAAATCTTTTCATTGTATGCTCTAGTTTTATAGCCCTTATACCTCAGGCTTCATTTTCACAACCGCAAAACAACTGTATCAACCACCCTCGTAAAATCTCTGTTTGTCTTAATTGGGAAAAACAACGGAAACCTCGAAGCTTTTTCCTCAAGCAAAACTTAAGGTTAACGTTTATGTGTAAAGTTTCCTTTCTTAAAGTTTTTAAGGAATATAAGAATTTTATAAAAGTCTATTTATCTTAAATAGGACTAAGTTATAGTAAGATTTTTGCTAAATGTATGCAATTTCATACGGATATATTTTCCAAAATGAGAAAGGAGGCCTTTTTCTTTTTTTTTTTCTTGGCACCACTTTACTACATTAAGTTTGCGTGCCAACCTAGTCTGGTTTGAATAGGACTATGTATATTCATTTATTTAATTACTTGTTACAAGACGTCTATAACTTGTCTAATTTCCTAGATCATCATCATCATCTTCAGCCATTTTGAGTCCAATTTTGGACGTAGGCCTCTTCCATGTCCAGCAGCTCTCAGCATCCAGTCTCGACCTGCGTGTCGCCTTATGTCGTCTACCCATCTCTTGGGAGGACGGCCACGTGATCTGCTGTAAGCACGAGGTCTCCATTCTAGAAGTCGAAATTTCTTAGAAATTTCTTAGATATGGACATTCAAAAACAGAAAACATATACTTTTAATAAAATACAACTGAAAGGATGTATAAGTACCTAAAAATAAATAAATTGTTATACTAGGTTTATTTGTCATTAACTTCTAATACTACTAGTTTAAAGAATAATATACATTAATGCCGCGGTTATTAGCCAGCATTCACAAGTCCTAAGGTAACTAACCGAAAACTCAACTGCAGTCTTATTTTCCTTAAAGTTTGCAACCCTTGTTGCGAATGTTCTAAAGAGCAACTAAATTGGGACAGGATTTGGCTAGATTTAGGTTTAATTCATTCCAATAGGATTTAGCTTTAATTAGACTGTGTATCTACTTCCACCCACACATAACTCACCTATTTACATCCAAACGTCATTAATTATTATTTTCTTGGTTCTTTCTCGTTTTCAATTCTCCTACTAAATATTTGCCTTAATGTCAAGACTTACTTAACCACTTTAAACTTATAAGTCTAAGAACGTAAGGAATTGCTCGGCCTTGTCTTTCCGTGAAATTGATAAGAGGGTCTTAAAAACACCAAAAGTAATAATAAAATTATTTTGATATAATCCGTGATATAGCAAAATAATTTTATTATTTACTTTTGTATTACGTCTAATTCTATAAATTATTTAAAAACACCATCTAAACTACCAAGGCCATCAATTTTTTTTTTCTTTTTTTTTATAATCAAACGCTAGCGCCTGGCTACCATCTCGCCTGATGGAAAGCTAAGGTAACTGCGCCAGCCTAAGGTGACTGCGCTTGCCACTATAGTGCCTATTCACTTTTTTTTTTAATTTCTTTAGATCGTAAGAGTCCGAAAAAATAGATGCGGGAAGGGCGTTCCACATTTTGGCCGTGCGCATGAGAAACGATGAGCGAACGCGTTTAGTGCGTATTTTGGGGATGTTAACTGTTTAATGGTGGAGCCCTTCTAAGTAAAATATTCTTAAAATATTCATCATGTGCTACAAGCTCGGCAAAAAGTAACTTGGGCCACCGTGCTACCTTGAACAGAATACAACATCGCTACCACAATTTCTCAAACAATTATATGTAGACATATTTAGCGATAACATTCTTTATTACTTTTAGACACATTATAATTAAATTTAAAAGAAACAATTAAGTTTACAATATTGCTTACAATATTTTATTTTGTAATATATTTGAATAATGTACGCGTGCCGTGTGGTATCCAGCTGAGTAGAATAGACCGCCCTCATTTTCTTACCGAGGTGTCGTAACAGGCGACTAAGGCAAGTTGAACCACCGTGTTGTATCCGGTTGAGTAGATTAGACCACCCTCTTTCTTACCGAGGGGTCTTAAAATACGACAAAGGTTAATTGACGTCAGGCAGGCGGCCGGGCGATGTATAGTAAGCTTTATGTACCAGCATCGTTCTGAGATAATTTCTTAACTTGTGTAAAGGCAAATCTAGATAATGTTGAGGAATTTTGTTATAAAAACGTTGGATACAGTTATCGTATTTCCATTTCTACTTCACTATCGATTATAAGTTTTCTAATGTGATTTCGGATTAGCTTCCTATACGAATTACTTCAAAAAACATAAAAAGGTCAACATTCAAATGGTTTCAAATCGCGAAGGAATGCGGTCGCCCTACCTGTAGTTGTCATAAATGTATATACGTCTTTCATTTTTAAAATCAATAAACAAACTAGACCTAAGAAAAAAAAAACATAAAAAGGTTATCTTGTTTTCTTTTCCACTGTGGATGTTGACGGAATTGTAGCAAACCAATTACCGCTTTACGAAAGGTCGCAGTGGAATAACAAGCGAGACATGAAGAAAAACAATGTTGCTAACACTAATAATAAAGTCTATATGTAAGAAACAATTAATGTAATTGAGGCCCGGTAATAAACCGGTAAATTATTTAATAGTAATTGCCTTTTTAAATTTAAACTATCGTGAGTAGTATTCATAGTTAATATATAGATACCGGCTATATTCACATCTAATTTTATCGGATTAGCCCGACTAGTTTCGAACCTGTCCGGGGCACTTATTCATGAGCTCTTTACACGACGTTATCGCGGCAGGAACTCTAGTCTAGTCGGGCTAATCCGTTAAAATTAGACGTGAGTATAGCCGGTATCTATATATTAACTAGTCAATGCCTTATTACACCGCATTAACAAAAAAAAATATGAATCGTTAATCCTGTTGGCCTATCAGTGAAATCTGATAACCTTCACTGAGGAAAAACCAGGCACCTATGAGTTTAAAAAAAATGTATTTACTAGACTTAATCTATTTATTTAATAGACGTAAATGAAAACATCTTGAGGCCTGCATAGCTCTAGAGAATTTCCAAGATATATGCAACTTGCCAATCGACAACAGCTCTAAGTTGAAATCCTTGTTTTCTAGATGAGAGGAGGCATTCGTGTAACAGTGGGAAAGTAACTGGTTTCTTATATAATGATATTAATGATATTCGCAAACATATCTAAACACGGACAATAATGTGTGATCTATGGTCTACTAAAAAGTAAAATATTCTTATAGATTTAATGATATACCTAACATTTAATGGATCTTTCACAAAATAATTATTATTTTACCAGTATTATTTTTGTTACAAACACATATTCTTGTTATATTTTATGTTGCCTAGGTTTTGATTGTTCAGTTTTATGTACAATACGGTATCCCTCTGACGCAGGGTAAACATATTACAGAGGTACCCTCTGTAATAAGGTTACGTACATGTCGCCTCTTCCAGGGTACAATAACAGGTTCACAATACGAGCTAAGATTGGAACCAAGATTGAGCTCAGTATAGACATCATTTTATACAATTAATCTTAATTCATCATCATCCTCCTACCCTTATCCTTAAGTAGGGTCGGCACAACATGTTACAAACATGTTGTCATATGATTTGGCTACGTATTTTACAACCGGCCGCCTGTCTGACGTCAACTTACCTTAGTCGCCTTTTACGACACCTCGGTAAGAAAGGAGGGTGGTCTATTCTATTCTGCCGGATACCACACGGCTATAATTAATCTAAATATCATTTAATATTCAGATTTGATATATGTGACTATCCTAATGTTGGCAAAGATGGCCTCTCTCCTTGGAAATCTTTCATTTACAACATTGTTTTCCTTCAACTTAAATCGCACATTGTATTGCAATAATCCAGTGTAATAATAGTTATATTTCCGTTTCCACACCTTGTAAAGGCGGGATTGGTGAAACGCGTGTACTACAAATCGTCACCAAGAGACTACAGCTCATTAAAATGATCTCAACAATTGTTTCGTCCCGTAATCGAAATATCATCGGAGGTAAGTTGCACGACAAAATCACAAACCGACGCATTTCCCTAGCAAGGATAGTTATGTAGTCTAGTACGACTCGAACTAGAGACTATTCGTTTACTGAAGTGCAATTGTTGTGTTTAATTATTTTCAATTGCTCTAAAATCCTTTTTTGAAGTTTTGATCTGTAATATTTTCGTAAAGGTTATGTGCTGTTACCGTCCTCACGGCTTCTTCGGGTACACGCAAAATTATTGAAATTTAAATAATTTATAGAATTAGACGTTACTTTGCGGAGATCCATAATACAAAAGTACTTTTGTACTTACTTTTGTATTAAAATATATTGCGATGGAACCTAGGAGAAAACGCATATTGTAAAGAATATAAAACCTGTCTAGTTTTATGAGAACATCATAGCATAATCATGAAAAAAAAGATGTCGGGAACATCCCAAATTTAGATTGTACAGATCAGGAATAATATGCTAAAGCTATGTACGGATTGGTGATATGCCAATTGAATAACGATGATCCACTTACACCGTTCAACGGTCTGACAGTGACATGATTAAGCAAATATTAAATTAGGTGCTCAGTGCAATTGAATATATTATAGGTGATAGTTAAACTATATAACTAAGCTATTCTATTGTCTTCTTCTTCTTAGCGTTTATCCTAGCCTATGCCAGGGTCCGCTGTCCTACTAAACTGCTTCCACTTTGCACGGTCTAATGCATCCCCTCTTTGTAGACCGTTGGAACGCATGGTTGACTCCGCAATATCAAGCCAACGTTTTTTCGGTCGGCCACGTTGTCTATGGCCGGAAACAGGCATGTTGAGGCACCTGTGACCCACATAGCTCTGGGGGTGTCGTAGCACATGACCAAACCAGCGAAGACGCGCTTCTACGATTTTGTCGGCAATATCTCTCACGCCAAGGCTTCCGCGAATGTACTGGTTACGTATTTTGTCCAAACTATAACTAAGCTATTATTTTGTATTCAATAGAAATATGAGATTGTTATATTTAGTAGTATCGAAGTTGTGTATCATGTTTCAATTCAATCTTGGAAACCGAAGAGTAAAAGGAAATGGAAATCCCTATCGTCATCATCATCATCATCATTATCAATGATTCTTTTTATTTTTGGTTTATGTTAAAATTTTATATTATGTACTTAACGAACAATTATTTATAAAAAAAACACCAATTGTGTAATCATTATATGGCCTTATTTGAAGGTGTTATTTTAATATGTATTGAATAAGAACTTTGTTACGCTGTTGATTTACCTAATAAATTAATAAATAAATAAACAACAACATGTTTCTGTCCACTGTTGGATATAGGTCCAATAGCACGCCACTGAGCTCAGTCTACAGCTCTTCGTTTCCAAGCGTTGTACGATAAATTACCTACCTATAAAGAACGTCAAATATGTATTTATACCATTGCCCGCGAATAGCTATACGGCAACATCATCAATTGTGTGACCAAAATAACAGAAAATTTCAATCCAGTTGTCTCAACTTAATACGTAACACTTGAGTTTCTATACAAAAATAGCAATTATTAATAATCCAAAAGATTTAGTTCGGGCATGCGGCGTCCGAAAACATGAAAAACTTTAAAGATGAGGTGTCGGAACGAAGCGTACCAAGATAAATGTCCGCCCGAGCCGTGTTCGTTTTTTTGCGTTTCCTTTAAAACTTCAGTTCACAAAGGAATGAAATCTCCTTTGATTAATTTTAAAATAATACTTCGTCCGCGTGGACCGTAGTCCTGTAATACTCAGTAGCTTCTATCGCTACCCTGCAAATATCTCCATTTTAAAAATCAGATCGATCCGGGGGGTTAAACAACAGTTCCTATTTCATTTATTACGCTACTCGAAAGTCCATATTAAATAAGATTTCTTTCATGCCATTACTATTATTTAGCAAAGATATAAATTTGCACTGGAAAGATTCGAACAAAACCATAAAATAATTGTAAAACCTCTCTAAGTGGGCAGCAGCATCTTTCAGTTTATCTGTTAATGTGAGACTCTATTGGGCTTTCTGATTAAATTAAAAACATGATATAAATTTTTTCACAAAAATTCTAAGCATTCGTTTGATAACTTTTTAATATAATCTTTACTATTTATATAAAATACTGCTCTCAAACCAACATCAATGAAATTTGGCACAATTAATGTTTATACTCGTTATTAGGGTAACTTATAGGCTTGATATAGGTTCTAAAAATCCTGTTCATTTAACAGGAATGGCATGACATTAGTTAACACCATCTATTATCAACCTCTCAAAGTCACATCTGTAAGTTGAAGAAGGTTATATATATCACTTTATTTGACTTAAATCGAAAGAGTCATTTAAAAAAGTTTTAATATTTCTATTTACTGAATAAATTTGACTGAGCTATTAAAATGTAAAATTAATGTAATAAGTTATACAAAAAAGTAAATGCAAAAATCCGCCTGTCTGTTGCGTTTTCACGCCAAATCAACTGAACCAATATCGATAAAATTCGGCACAATCAACTTTTGTTGGTGTTGTGTATTGTTTTGGTGTATAAGGAATAATTGTGCCAAATTTCATCGATATGGGTTCAGCGGATTGGCCGTGAAAACGACACAGACAGACAGACAGACAGACAGACAGACAGACAGACAGACAGACAGACAGACAGACAGACAGACAGACAGACAGACAGACAGACAGACAGACAGACAGACAGACAGACAGACAGACAGACTTTCGCATTTATAATATTAGTATTTATAATATTAGTAAGGATAAGGATAAGGTAAAGCCAACAGCGTGTACATAAATTTATAGCTTACAAAGAACAACTAGTGTTATTCCTAATACAGTATGACACACTACTTACAGGCCTACACAGCATTTCAACTTTAATAAGCAACATTACGTAATTACAAATGAAAATGGTGGTTACCTTTTTAAGAGACAACCACCTAAACGAAAAACAACTCTTAAATTAGGATATATATATATATATATATATATATATATATATATCCTAATTTAGTTAATTAGGATATATATATATATATATATATATATATATCCTAATTTAAGAGTTGTTTTTCGTTTTTCTTTCTCTTGTGGTACATTATTTATTTACTCATATATATATAATATGAAGGAAATAATTCTTAAATATAGTAAAATGATATTTAAATAGAAACTTGCTGCAAGGTAGCCCCTATGGAATTCTTAAATTGGTCAAATTTTTGGTAAAATATGTCTATGCCTTTGTCTATGATAGCAAGACTGTTATAAACTCTCGATATGCGGTTGAGTGGAGCATGTCTTCCCAGATTGGTCTTAGTACTACGCACGCAAAAAGTTTTACGTAAACGAGCTCTTACCTTTTTTAAAGGAGCAGGTATTAATATATTTTGAACTAATTGAGGAGCATCCTACCCCTTAAGAGTTTATACAGAACCGCCATATCAGTTATGCATCGACGATTCTTTAGGCTACACATGATGAAATGGTTTAATCTTGCATTGTAATCGCAGCGGTATGGTATGGTATAATTAACGAGTATAGAATATCCATCTAGAAAACACATATAACATGACAAACAAATAAATATATACATATATGTATATATATATACTACCGCTTCAGTACATAACTCTACATAACAATATGTATTTAAGGTCGGAACCGTCACACTTAATACTTTCTAATTTTTTCCGCAGAAACAGCACAATATAAATGACGAACTCTTTAGATTTTAACATTGCCAGAACAAAGGTAATATAAAGTAAGGTAAGGTCAAATAAGGGAAAAAGGTAATTTTTTTTTAATTAGATATCTTTTACTAGTCTGCTCTCGTTTTTTGTAAGAATTTAACAATGCTGTTCTTTTCTCACGCTTTTCGTACATATAAAGGTTAAGATACACATAGAATAAATGGACAAAGGTTGGTTACCTCATGAAACCTGATTGAAAGAAATTAATGTATACAACGTGTCTGCACACGAATGCTATCACGAGGCAATCTTAAATTCGAATTTTTGAACATTACAATGTTGCGTTAACAATGCTTAGAGTAAACATATACTAAATTACCTCCCATAATCGATGTTAGCCGAAATTCGGACGTGATTCATTCTTTGGTTTAAAAATAGTGTTGTAATATTTGAACGCATAAACATTCAATTTTAGAACAATAATTGGTAAGATTGTATTTATAGCTTATGATCATCTTTTTCGTAAAGTACGTTTTGGTAATTTACAATATAAGGCATATATATTTCGGTACAATCAAGCTGTTGAAATGAATTCATATAAACATTGTCATCAAAGAGAATGTGTCAGCCATGGTATAATCAACAATAGATTTAACCGGCACAAAATCTAGCTAGTTGAATTCAATTACTTAACACAGAATCCACTTGAACCTCGTTAAGCAATGTCGACAGTTTCAGTTTGAATTCAGGTTTATGTGATACTACGCAATGTTCGAAACTTAGGTCTTTGCACACTTAAAGATTTTGTAAGAAATCATCTTGAGTACGATCGAATACTGTAGAGACATGTGTGGAGTCACGTCGCCTGCATGTTTCTTCTCAGTCGAACATAGCAAGGCACGTTCGTCTACAGATATGCGGCGCCGTGCCGATTGTCGTGACGCTTATGTCTGAACTTATGCACGCCCGCGCCTTTAACCGCTACTATTTTATAAAGCGCGTTAATTAACATTGCTATGAAAATTAGTACACGTTTTAACTGGCACAGTAAATTGACTTTTATGATACTTTATTTAAGGTAGATTTCGTAATGTTGGTAAGAAGTATAAGTGTGAAGTGATTACTATAATTAGCGAACGATTTCTTATTGAAGACAGTACCATTCATATTCAAATTCACAATATTCTTTATTCAAGTAAACTTGTAAACAAGTGCTTTTGAATCGTCAACATCTACTGCTGGTTCAGAAAGCTGTTCCTAATGAGAAGAACCAGTAAGAAATTCGGCGGTTGCTCTTTTCAAACAATAATTTTTATCACTAGTTACATATAGTTATTAATGTCTTGTACAGGGTTGAAGAGAATCTATATCCACGCATTCTTATCGTCTAGGTAATCTTCAATAGTATAATAGGCTTTCTGAATTAGACTTTTTTTAAAAAAGTATTTTTAAACTGCTGTAATGGTAAAGTTACAGTAGATTGTGGAATTTTATTATAGAATCTTATACCCAAACCCACAAACGACTTATGAACTTTTGCAAGGCTCAAAGCAGGAACCGTAAGCTTATATCGGTTCCTACTTTGTCTATTATATACATCGCCGATCTTTTTTATAATTATTTATATTCATATGTACAAAAATTCTAAACGTGGACTCGACGCGACTATTAGGTATGATTCTTGACTACATATAATTACTATTCCCATTAGGTTTATTTAGAACCCTTCCCAGTGTATGACGATGGCAAACTGGTGGTAGAGTCATTCTGGTAGATTTATATAGTTATTTCTAACTAAACTGCTTCCAGATCTCTCAAGAAGTCGCTCTATATTCACTGTGTTATATTCTGTATTCAGCATTATGTTTTAACCTATATTTAAAGCATGGTAGAAGTTAATCTACCTACTTATATTCATTAGAACCTAAGAGAAAAAAAGTGATTTTAGGCCAAAATCTCACAACTACTACTGTAGTAGTTGAGGTGAACTTTCGATTACTGATTATTTATTGCTTACTTATTGTTTATTTATTAAATTGGACATTATCACTTTTGATTACTCCTTAAGTTTTTATAAAGCTATAAAAGTAGCGTGCACTTAATTAAACCAATAAAAAACTTTCTAAATCGAAAAATAAATCGGCCATGAAATCAAGTTTACTTATAAAGTAACCGTAGCAACAAGTTACGAATTAGTTTTATAGTTGGTGCATGGTTCAGTTTGAAAACTTTTGAGACGGTCTCGCTGATAGTAATTTCGCTAAAGCAGTTGTTTAAAGTTAGATAGCGCTATAATCATGTTGGTATTTTGCGTTTATAAAGTCGCGAGAGAAAGTGGGCAAGAGATTGTGGAAGAGACATGTATGTATTTATTTCATATGTTAAGCAATATAGAGTTGTGATAGCCCAGCGGTGAGACCGTGCGACTCTTCCGAAGAGGTCACGGGTTCAAACCCGGGGCGGGCACCAATGAGTTTTTCTACTAAAGCTTATGTGTCTAATTGATAATTGCAATTTATCACATGCTTTTCGGTGAAGGAAAACATCGTTAGGAAACCAGCATTTCTCCAAAGAATTCTGGGGATATGTGTAACCGACCAATTCGTATTGCAGCAGCATGGGAGGTCTTAGCTCCAACCCGTCTCTCCAGAAATGGAGAGAAGGAGGTCTTATGCCCAGCCGTGGAATTGTAAAGGGCCGTTACTTTTTACTACTTCATATCACTCTTAACACAGTGGTTGTGGTTGAGGACAATAATATTTCTTTGGGTAATATAGTCTTTACGATGAACCTCTATTTATTCTCTAGATCTATAATCCTTCTATTTAGCCGTGTGGTATCCTCTTTTCTTACCGAGGTGTCGTAAAAGGCGACTAAGGTAAGTTGACGTCAGGCAGGCGGCCGGTCTTAAAATACGTAGTCAAATCATATGACAACATGTTTGTAACATGTTGTGCCGACCCCACTTAGAGTGGGATAAGGGCAGGAGAATGATGATCTATAACCCTTCTATTCGCAAGTCCTAAAGACTGGTAATCCACTGGCCACCCATTGTACATATAAGATATCAACCTAATAATATTTCATCGAATTTTCAAATGCGACGAACCTTCTGAGTCATTTAATTTTAACTGAAGATTCCATTTTTTAAAGCTATAGTTATCATCAGCATGCTTTTAAAATTATCCCTACGTAAATATAGACTATGTGCTATTGAAGAAGGACCAAATTAACCCCCACAGGACACCTATAAGAAAAAGTTAATCAATATTTATATAAATCAGATATTAACGCTCAGAAGGTCTACTAACCTTCTGAACTTAATTTCTAGATAGCAGTGATTCTACCAGACCCGCTTATTACGTGAGTTCATCTCCTCTATAGTTTTATTTTAACATCACAGAAAGTATCTAATATGTTAATGTTTCACATAGATTTACCATATTTTATTACAATACAATACTTATACAATACTTGATATAAAAGCTGCAGTTGTAAAATGATTGAACGATGAAAACGGTCATTTGGGACTATTTGTGGAGCAGTTACTTAAGTAAGCTTCTAGGATTAGATCTAAAAGTTCTAACCACTAATGTCTTTTCTTAACCTGTTCCGAAAAATTCAACGGAAAAATTTAACAGTTAATAGGGTTTCAGATTGTGAAGGAATTGGGATCTGGTAAGAGAAAATTTTTATTCGTAATTGAGCGGAGAAAAGATAACTGATGCTAAGCAACAAAAAACGAAAATTTAAATTTAATGTTTTACCTAAATATAATACTTTCTTATTAATGTTAGAAGAAAATTAAATGTAGGAAGCTATAAATATAAACTTTTAATTTTAATTTACTTAGTGCGGAAACGACATTTACTTTGAGATATTAATTTTCTTGTTAACTAAGAACAAAAGAATGTTTCCAGGCATCATTCATTGTGTAGAACTGTGCCACTTCCATTTTAAGGCCAATTTCATTATTTATCTCAAAAGTTTGCTAGCTGATAATTTATTTAGTCGTTTTTATACACGTTGAAACTTGGCTTTAATTGCCTTTATTGTTAAAAGTTTGGTGTTCAACGAATAGTAAAATTATAGATTCATGGTGAGTTGAAATATGAGAGTGCGTGACGCTGATAACATGGTCGTGGGTTCGCTTTTTCGGGCCCTAATGTGTTTTCTATATAAACTTAATATTCACATCTTCTCTTATTGGCGTGTGGTATCCGGCTGAGTAGAATAGACCACCCTCATTTCTTACCTAGGTGTCGTAAAAGGCTACTAAGGTAAATTTACGTCAGGCAGGTGGCCGGTCGTAAAATACATAGCCAAATCATGTGACAACATGTTTGTAACATATTATGCGGCCCCCACTTCTCTTACGCTTTGTGGTAAATAAAAACAATCAGAAAGCATATTACTCAAAAATTCCTGGGATATACATATAACCTGTCACTTCGTATTACAGCAACGTGGTGAGAATAAGTTACAATTCTCTTTCTCACGAGAGCAGTTAAAAATAGCTGTAGGAAAGGAATTGGCTGCTTTTTTATATAGAAAATAGTCTTAACCTCTTCATCAAATAATACTCTCTCGTCCTGAAATCCCTTAAAAAGACGATATCTCATGCTCAATTCTAACGTTGGAAGGCATAAAAATCACACTATAAAAAAACGTAACTATAGACAGGAGTGCTGTATTTATTACTTCCAACAAAAATTAATAAATTTTATTTTTATAATACTGGCAACCCTAAATTTATTCTAAAAGCAACGTGTCCAATATTTAGTTCTCTTCGTTCACCGCTGTCCAAAGAAGAAGAATTCATAACCTTCTAAGGTATAATGAAATTTGCATAGAATTTATTTGCTTCGAGCCAAAAGCCACTGAACTAAAGCTATAGGACCTTATCGTAAAAACCTTCTATTAAACCTATGTCCAACAGTTTAGAGCCAACGGTTGAAGTGAGAGATAGAGACAGATAAACAATAAACAAGATTTACTTCATTTAATAAAGAAACAAAGAAGGAATGAGAAAATACGCTCTCATATTACTTTTAATCTTTTCACGGAGATTCTACGTGCCAAGTCAGACTTATATAAGTGAACTGGCAGTCGAGCAAACTTTATTAATTACTGAGAGCGCATTTATATTTCACACTCCTTAATTTGTATTTGTATGAATTTCAAACATATAACTGGATTATTTTAAAAGAAACGACACTCTTGAACTTTCAATGGATGCAATTTATTAATGAAACATAAAAAGGATGCTTAGCATAAAAATATTACATGCACATATCCGTACCAGGCGTGAATATGTTGATAAATCAAGTTACGTCCTTTTATTATATGTTAATTCATATTAAGCATTGGGATTGCCTAATTTATATTGTGAATATTTCAGTGATGTCGATAAGTCAAGTTTTATATATTTATTGTTTTCATACATGACAAATCGAATTACGGTAAAAAAGTGTACACAAACTTATTATAGTTAAAGCAAATTCAAAAAAATACTTTATTCAATTATACTTTTAAAATTTGTGAATGAGAATGCTTTTGAATCGAATGCTCTACTGCTGATTCGGAAAATTGCTCCTACTGAGAGGAAACAAGAAAATAGTAACATACAGACCGTATTTGTGTATGGTATGTAAATGGACTGTCTGAGAGTAAGTTTGATGTAGGAAAATTTTTCCAACTGTTCAGTATGATTATTATTATCATATCTACTTCTCTTTAAGGCCATCAATCCATCGGTTGCTGGGACTACACATGTTGTGTATAACTATGGATTACGATTACACGCAATATGTGTTATGTTATGAATCCGCCGTGTGGTATCCGGCTGAGTAGAATAGACCACCCTCATTTCTTACCGAGGTGTCGTAAAAGGCGACTAAGGTAAGTTAACGTCAGGCAGACGGCCGGTCGTAAAATAACTAGCCAAATTATGTGACAACATGTTTGTAACATGTTGTGCCAACCACACTTAGAGTGGGATAAGGGCAGGAGGATGATGTGTTATGTTATGAATGTTATGTTATGTTATGTAATGTTATGTTATGAAGGTAACATTTCATATCTACACGTAACATATGAAATGTTGCCTTCCCACTGCAACATATGCTATATGTTCCATTCTTCATCACTTCAGCTTCGCGGTACCATGAGTTATGTCGATATGTTTATGATTTGATCGCGCAGAGAGGGCGTACTCCATCGTCCGCTTCACAACTGAGCTGAACTGTAATGAAAAATATTGCAACACATTAATTAATAATGAAACTAGTCGACAACGAAATAAAAAAAAGCAAAGTAATGGCCTGTGAATATCCCACTGCTGGGAATAGGCCTCCTCTCTCCGTTTTTTGGTAAGAAGAATTGGAGCTAATATCTACCACGCTGCTCCATTGCGGTAGGATTGGTAGGTTACACATATCATCCCCATATCTTTAGAGATATGCAGGTTTCCTCACGATGTTTTCTTTCACCGAAAAGCGTGTGATAAAATGCAAATATCAATTAAACACATAAGTTTTAATAGAAAAACTCATTGGTGCCTACCCGGGTTTGAACTCATGTTAATGACAACGAAATAATTTAATAAAATATCTCCAATAACATTTCCTGAAGCTTTGAACAAATTAACACAAAAGATTGGAAGATCCTTCAGTGTATAAAGATTCGTAGTGAAAGCTAGGTCAAAATTAAGTACTCTATAGAAACAGTCTGAAAAGCAGCCGAGTCGGAACATTTTGGTAAGATTCATTAATCTTACGAAAATATTACGAGAGGAGGGGAAAATAAACTTGTTTTGTTACTTCAGCTTCGGTCTGGTAATTGATTACTGCAACTAACAGTCTTCCTTATAAATAATAGACTGTTTACTCCCATAAAGGTTCCAAAACAGGTAGGAAGTTGCAAAGTACTAAATCATTGGAGAAAACAATCGTGTAGAAGAACAATTGAATTTGTTTAGGGCTGAGTCTACTTAAGATATCAACTTGAGGGTAGGTAATAAATTCCGTACAACAATATATAACAGTTAAGTAACATCCTATCGTCAAAGTTCTTATCTATTATTGGCAAAAGGAATATAGAGTTTCCACACACTAAGATATTCGTACGTGAGATATACTCGTACATACTCGTTAATATTATACAAAGAAACTTTAATATGTATTCTACTAAAAGTTAATGCTTAAGACGCTTGAATTTTAATTGAAATGAGCTAGACAGACACTACAGCCGTGTGGTATCCGGCAGAATAGAATAGACCACCCTCCTTTCATACCGAGGTGTCGTAATAGGCGACTAAGATAAGTTGACGTCAGGCAGGCGGCCGGTCGTAAAATACGTAGCCAAATCATATGACAACATGTTTGTAACATGTTGTGCCGACCCCACTTAGAGTGGGATAAGGGCAGAGAATGATGATGAGCTAGACAGACACTACACGCCAATAGTCATCATCAGATCAAATGAAATCAAAATAATATTCAATTAAAATTTATTTAAAGAACTTTTGAATCGTCAAAAAATAATTAGGTTAATAAAGCTACCACGCGTTTGGAGTGTTGCTCTTACTGAGAAGAACCAGCAGAAACCTCGGCGGTCAACCTTTCAAAAAATTTTAAATATACATAATTAAGCTGCATACTTGTACAAAGAGGGAATTAATTTTCACATTTTACATTTTTATCAATTATATAATCTTCTATTGCGAGATATGCTTTACGTGTAAGCGGATTCCTTACACTTCATTTTTTTCGTCTATGTTTTATTATAGAAGCGAATTGAATGATTATTTATTTGTACTTATAGTACCCGCCATTAAATAATGCACATCGATGTTAAGAACGAAGCAGCCGGCCAGTTCGTTTTCGTAGAGCGCCGTCACTGTCACTCAGTTAATATGTGACGTTTCGCACGGGTTCGTCAGTCAGTGAGACAAAGAAAATGCTCTATGAAGCAGAATCTAGCTGATTTCTCTCTCTCGCACCATCTGCACTTCGATGTGCATTATTTATTGCCGCGTACTTTAATATATTGTGGCCGATTTTGTTGCTACGAGTAGGTCTTCTCGGAGTAAGTTTCTGATGATTGCTTCAAAAAGGTTAAGGAAAAGGTATTTCAATAGAGAATATTTTAAATTTGAAATTTGAATTTAATTCGTCTACCGTTGGCTGGGTATATTTTAACATTATAAGAAATTTTCAGTCACTTTTCACTCGCATGATTAACATATTGTTAATTTCTACTCAATAAAAACTCCCTAAGTAAAAACAACGTATGAAATAAAACAAACGCAAGTAATCAGTGTATCAAAGCAATTTATCTCCCCCTAATCAGAGGGATGTTTTTCGTACTAATTTTAATACCAATCGCTTATCCTGTAAGCCATTGTCCTGATGTTATCAGTCACGATCTTCAGAAACGGGCCTTAAAAAGGGTTTAATTTTTGGGTTACGAATAAATTTTGCATAATTGTGTGCGGGACATTGTGAATTTCGTTTTATTTCACGTAGTATCTATGATGATATCTAAAAATGGGGATGGTAGAGTCTTATTTACAGAGAACTACGTTATGCAAATGGTGATAGCGTATAGTTTATATCAAAGGGGTATTTAACCTCCGCGCAGGTATTTATAATTTTCCCCTTATTAGTAATGTTCTGAAATATTTTTTTGGATTGTTTGTGTTAGTTGCTAAGCCCCCGCATTATTTGTCATATTTGTTTGTAAATTAATTGTACACACTTTGTAAAAATATTGTAAAACAACAATTTATCACACGCTTGCGTCGAACAATTTTTATTGGTGTCACTATTTCATATGAATAATGTTATGGAAACTGAAAAATCTTATGAGATATTTGATTTCCGTAATAAATGTATTTGTTATTAATAAAGTCCACATTGTTAATAGTAAAGAAGATTGAGTTTTCATTATTGTCATCATCATCATCATTCTCCTGCCCTTAGGCCACTCTAAGTTGGGTCGGTTCAACATGTTCCAAGCATGCTGTCACATGATTTGGCTACGTATTTTACGACCGGCTGCCTGCCTGACGTCAACTTACCTTAGTCGCCTTTTACTACACCTCGGTAAGAAATGAGGGTGGTCTATTCTATGCAGCCGGGTACCACACGGCACATATCTTAGTCGCCTCATACGACACCTCGGTATGAATGGAGGGTGGTCTATTCTATTCTGCCGGATACCACACGGCATATTTTATTGTCATATGGGAGTTTTTTGCTCAATTTTACTCTTCTAATCAGTAATTAGGTTTACAAAAACCGTACCTATTGATTACTTTGGTACAAAGCTCTTGTCCTGTCCCATCATCCTGAATAATATAAATGCAAAAGTAATTTTGTTTGTTTTACGTTTGTTTAGGACATGAATGATTATTTTATAAAATACTAGCTGTGCCAGCCGCTTCGCCTGCGTGGAAATCAGCGTGTCACAATTTTTTTCTAGAATTCAAATTTTAAAAATAAAAGTAGTTATTGTTAGTTAACCATAAGAGATAGAGACTTGCTATCGCTCGATTTAGACTTTTTTGTAGTTTTTTTTTATAGATCTACAATTCGCTAATACATTATTTTAGCGTATCTCTGCTGGTTTACGCAGCGCACGCGACTAAAGCTCCCAGCAAGCAAGCTTTTTACCAACTGCGCGATCTCTTCAACACAATTTACACAATACCGATATGTACTATTTACTTAAACTATCCGGAAGTATTGCACTATCTTTTGGTGAAAACCGTTAAAAAAATCCCTTCAGTAGATTTTGAGAAAATTGATTACATACAGACAGACAGCTATTTGGGACTTTCCTTTATTTAAGTAATAAGTATAGATTCGTACATTTTTTAACATTTTGTATTAACAGAACATTAAAAGTTTACAATGACTTGCTATTAAGATAATTAATATCATTAAAAGTTAAAAATTAGTTAAAAGCTTTGTATCTGTTATTTAAGCGTAGGCAAGATAAATTAGTGTAATATAAGAAAGAAGATAAAATAGGTTTCAATTATGTTAATCATTATTTTTTAAAGACCGATTAGAAACTGTGATTCTAGAAATAAATTTGGAAGAGATATAAAGACAAAATCCAGCCGTCGTAAACTAGTCTTTCTAATTACCCGTCCATAAACAGTTATTTATAATGATATCAAAAGCTCTCGAACGACATATGTGAGACATATGAGAGTCGTAAAAAAATTCTTCGTAACACAACACGTGTTGAAATGTCGACGGGGCGACGACGCGACGTCGTGTGAATGGTTAAGAATAAGATTAATTAACAACCGAATATACCGAGACAGAATAGGTACGGCGTCAAATACCACTTGATATATTTTTATAAAATTTTAAAATATATATTATAACCATTGTAAGCAAAAAATGAAAATATCTATGTTACGTAAATACAAAAGTAAATTACAGGCTTGTTAATAGTCCTTGTGGCGTAAACCCACAAATAAATTCACAAGCAAAATCATAGTTCAGATGTTGTATAGTTTTAAATACTCCGTAATAATACCAAGAAACGCAATAGTAGGTACGGTAAGCAATGAAACTGAAGGAGTTTAATGATATGACGCGATGAATAACAAATGTATATTTAATTGACTACATGCTAATAACAGGTTACAGTAAGCGTCTCATAAATAAGAAATATACCTTAGCTTATAACTACGGATTTCATCGGGGGGACCAAGTACAAAAATATAATATAAAATATAATATAAAAATTTAATAATATAATAATATGTACAAGACAGTAATAACTTAATGTAACTAGTTTTAATATTTATATTTTAAAAAGAGCAACCGCCGAGTTTCTTGCTGGTTCTTCTCGGTAGGAACAACTTTCCGAACCAGCAGTAAAGTTGACGATTCAAAAGCACTTGTTTACAAGTTTACTTGAAAAAATAATATTTTGAATTTGAATATATTGTCATGTCATTATATTTCCTATATGCCTATTTCGCATAACATTTTTATTTATCCATAGCTTACGTTGTAATTATCTAAAACAATGCAACTTGTGAGTTATGGTTTTGCTTGTGAATTTATTTGTGGCTGAATGCCACGTTCCTCGGTTGATTTCTAGACTAAGAGCTCCACTCCTTGAAGGTGAGAATTATTAAAGGTTCGACGCAACACGCTACTCCAACGCACATTAGGAGGTTGATTTTGTAGAGAGATATGAATTTCCTCACTATATTTTTCTTCACTTAAATTAAGCTTATAAGTTTTTAAAGAAAAGTTATATATACTAGCCGAGGTCAAAACCGTGATCCCCTTGTAAGGGTCACTTTACAATAATTACATAAACTGTAATTAAGCGTCAGCTTAATTACAGTTTATTTAATAAAGCTTCCATAAATATAGTAAAAAGTAAAGTATCGGCCTGTTATAATTCCACTACTGGGAATAGGTCTCCTCTGCCAGTTTCTGGAGAGAAGGGTTGGAGCTAAGACCTACCACGCTGCTCCAATGCGGATTGGTAGGTTACACATATCTCACCGAATCTCTACGATGTTTTCCTTCACCGAAAAGCGTTTGATAAATTACCAATTCGAATTGATAATTAAGCAATTATTAATTCGAGACATGAGTTTGAATAGAAAAACTCATTGGTGCCTGCCCGGGTTGGAACTCGTGTTTCCCTCAAAACAGTCGCACGGTTACACCGCTGGGCTATCACAGCTCTATAATTTCTATATTCCCTATATTTTATCTATATTCCCAGGAGATAAATATAGTACTCGATGAGAAATAAACATGAAATCAGATTTTAATTAATCAATATAAAGAAGGAGAAACGATCTTTATAGCTGAACATGAGCCTTGCAACACTTCCAACGTAATTACGGTACTACGTTAAATTACAGCTAAAGTCGCTTGCACAAATAAATGCAATATGTGTGTGTATCTAAGTTTTTTTTGTCAAAAAAAGAAGTTTGAAGACAATTCTGTAATATCAAAGTATAGGCCATTAATAATTAAGATTGATTATACTTAGTCTCTAACAATCAATAATAAACATATCAATATATAATTTTATATAAATTTCTATGCAAATTTTTATCACTTACTGTATTTTTATGTCAGTTTCCATAGGATGATTTAAAAAGAAAGAATATCACTATTTGCGCATTTTCATGATAATTATAGAATCCTATTTTCCATAGCATGCATTGGACTTAGCTTTTGTAAACCTAAAATATGTAGATTAACTATGTAACACAGATTAAATTTGAACGGGAAAATCTTCTTCTTCTTCTTCTTTCTCAACCGATAGGCGTCCACTGCTGGACATAGGTCTCTTCATGGGCTTTCCAAAACACACGATCTTGTGCCGCTTGTATCCAGCGGCTCCCCGCGACCTTTTTGAGGTCGTCCGTCCATCGCGTAGGGGGTCTGCCAACACTGCGTTTACCGGTGCGGGGTCGCCATTCCAACACCTTGAGACCCCAACGCCCATCGGTTCTCCGCACTATGTGCCCCGCCCATCGCCACTTCAGCTTCGCAACGCGCTGAGCTATATCGGTGACTCTGGTTCTTCTACGGATCTCCTCATTTCTGATTTGATCACGTAGAGACACTCCGAGCATAGCCCGCTCCATCGCTCGCTGAGTGACTCTGAGCCTTCTTATGAGGCCCATAGTCAGCGACCACGTCTCAGATCCGTAGGTCATCACTGGCAACACGCACTGTTCGAAGACTTTGGTCTTCAGGCACTGAGGTACCTTGGACGAAAAAATCTCGCGTAGCTTCCCGAACGCTGCCCATCCGAGTTGGATTCGGCGACTAACCTCTTTCTCGAAATTGGACCTACCCAGCTGGACCGTATGTCCCAGGTATATGTACTCGTCTACAATTTCGAGTGCAGAGTTCTCAACGATGACCGGGTGGAGCGGAACATGTGAGTTTGACATGATTTTCGTCTTACTCATGTTCATTTTAAGGCCCACCTGTTGAGATGCTCTGCTGAGGTCATCGAGCATTGTGTTAAGGTCCTCCAGAGACTCTGCCATAACGACTATGTCGTCGGCAAATCTGAGGTGAGTGATGTACTCGCCGTTAATGTTGATGCCGTATCCGTTCCAATCCAAAAGCTTAAAGACGTCCTCCAATGCAGCGGTGAACAGCTTCGGGGAGATGACATCTCCATGTCGCACACCTCGCCGCATTCGGATTGGTCCCGTAGTTCCGTCTTGGATACGGACAGACATTGTGGCGTTTTCATACAAACACTTCAACACTTGGACGTACCGATAGTCGATTCGGCATCGCTGGAGCGATCTTAACACAGCCCATGTTTCCACCGAATCAAAGGCCTTCTCATAGTCCACAAACGCCAAGCATAGTGGCTGGTTATACTCCTCGGTCTTCTTTATAACCTGCCGCAGCGTGAATATGTGGTCCATGGTACTATAGCCTTTGCGGAAACCGGCTTGTTCGGGAGGCTGGAAGTCGTCAAACCTACGAGCTAGACGATTCGTAACGACTCTCGAAAACAACTTATAAACCTGACTTAGCAGCGCGATGGGTCTATAATTCTTCAATAAGGTGTTATCACCCTTCTTGAAGAAAAGAACCACCACGCTCCTGTGCCAGGCTTCCGGCGTATTACCTTCGTGAATGACGGAATTGAACAATCGCTGAAGGACCTTAAGTACGGGTTTTCCACCGGCCCTCAGGAGTTCTGTTGTGATTCCGTCGTCACCTGGTGCCTTGTTGTTTTTGAGTTGTTTGAGAGCCATACTAATCTCGTATAGGCTGACTTCCGGGATATCTTCGGTATAGTGTCGGGTCAGCTTAGCTCTTGGGTCTTTTGCCAAACTGACAACAGGCTGTTGTGTTGAGGTGTATAACTGTCCATAGAACTTCTCAACCTCTCTCAAAATCTCAGGACGAGATGAAATGATACTACCGCTATCGGTCTTCAATCGCGTCAGCTGCCGCTGCCCAATAGATAGATCTCTTGCGAGCACTTTTGAGCCCCTGTTACGCTCAATAGTCTCTCGAATGTACTCGGTTTTGAAGTGTCGCAGGTCGCATTTCTGCGCCTTAGAAATCTGTCTATTGATCAGACAGTAGCGTGTCGCATCTACTGAAGACTGTAGCCTCATTTCGTTCCTCTCATCCATGAGCTTGAGAGTCTGGGTCGAGAATTTATTGGGTCTTTTACGGTGTGTCTTATAAAATTTGGACCCCACCGTATGGACAGTTTCCACCAGCCTGTTGTTTACATCGTCCACAGAGGCGCAGTCAGCTAGGCAATCAAAACGGTTCATCAGCTCGAGTTGGAACTTCTCGGGGTTTTGAATATGGGCTCGAGTTGGTCGGAGCGTAGACTTCACCAATCTGGATCTTTCCAGCTGTACGCATATATTCAATGTGCCTCTAACCATACGGTGATCACTCCCGGTCTTAACGGTGTTGATCACAGAGACATCATTGAATATATGACGCCTGGTCGACATGATGAAGTCGATCTCGTTTCTCGTGGAACCGTCGGGACTGATCCAGGTCCATTTTCGATGCGGCCGTTTCTTGAAGAAAGAATTCATCATGTAGAGGTCCTCTCTCTCCAAGAAATCGGCCAGCATCTGGCCCCTGTGGTTCCGTTGCCCGTATCCAAATTGCCCTACTCTCACCTCTGTGCCGCTTCGCTTGCCCAGCTTTGCGTTGAAATCCCCCATCACAACAGTGTAGAAGGTTTTAGAGGCATGCATGGCTCTAGATAAATCCTCATACATGGCCTCTACCTCCTCGTCTGGATGTGCCGATGTCGGTGCGTAAACCTGTATGACCTTCAGCGAATACCGTTTGGTAATTCTGAGTATAAGGAACGCGACCCTGCTCGACACACTCTCGACTTGAACAATGTTGTTGACAAGGGACTTGTGGACGAGAAACCCGATACCACCCTGGGACTGTTGTTCTCCCTCCCGGTAGTAAAGCAAGTTGCCGGATTTTAGGATCATCGTATCCTCCCCCTCTCTTCGGACTTCAGATAATCCTATCACGTCCCACCGCAACTTGCTTACTGTTTCTTCCAGCTCGAGTATCTTTTCGTCTTCCCTCAAAGTGCGTGCGTTGTACGTTGCCAGGTCCAGTCGTCGGGGTTGGCAGCGGAATCTCTTCCGGAGATTCTTGACACCCCCTGCCCCGCCGTTACCCAAACCGCTGCCAGAGCTGGGAATAGCGGAGCTGCCGGGAACTAGGGGCTGTGATTGATTTTGTAATGCCATGAAGGGTATTGCCGGTAATCACCACGCTTGGCATGCGGGTTGGTGATCGCAGTGCTGACCGTTTCGCACCGACAGAGCTGCTGCCCACTGTCGGTCTGGTATTTAGGTCAGCAAAATGAAATGGTTATACCGCCATTTATCGGTCGCCAGAGCCTCGTCGGTTAAAATGCAGGGTGTACCACGTGCAGGTGAGGTTGACAATTGAGGAGACTGACTGGGACGAGCCTCCCCCTTACACCCCACGGGAACGGGAAAATATAGACTATTAATTATTCTCCCTTTGTAATTTTATAGTCATACATCGTACTGAATAACAATTTCACGAACACTCATGCAAGATTTATTAGTTAACTGGTCCAAAACTAGCGTCCCAAATATTTAGCAATTGACAAATTTAAAAAATCTATTGTTCTGATTTTCTATACTAATATTATACATGGAGAATTCTGTCTGTGTGTCTGCCTAATCCGCTGCAACAATAATAATGAAATAAGGCGTAATAGAGTAAAAAAAACAACATACAGAAAAAAAAACTCGTTTTTCTTTTGGTAACTAGGAAAAAATGATTCATTATTAACGCTATTTAAACGCTCGATTTAGTGTATATGAACCACTAATATAGCTATAAGGACATGAATTATTAAATATTAAAAGTTATTTAAAAGGTTAATTTAAAGTTTCAAACAATATCAACAAATTAAAAAAAATTTACATGTCTTCTTAATTTCAAGTAATGTACATAGATGCTGGTACATAGGCGATCGAAGGAATATCCACGATTTTTTGCCGTTTGAATTCAAAAACTTCCTATAATCTGTAAGGAAAAGTATCCATCTGTATCCACTGTGGATATAGTAGACTGTAGATAACTTAAGTTTTTTTTTTCAATAATAATACTCTGATAGGAGTTTTTTATTCTTCATAAAATTACAATTCTGTACTTACTCTCCCTACAAAGGAGCAATTTGTACACGTCCCAAATTCCAAGTTTCTTGCTTCGAGAACTTGGAAGTAGGCTTGAGATGTAAATTGACTATTATATTAGCCAATGGACATCTTTATAGGTTTAAATTGCTTTGCAAGATTTATAGAGTGAAATATAGAACCTGACATCTTGTTATCGCTTGAGCTATAACGGTTTATATATTGCAGTATTTAAACATGGCGTGACATAGTCATGGCTCTGTTTAAATGTTAGGTATTACATTATGTAGATTATTAACTCTTTAGACACATTTGTTATTCGTGGTATCCGCGATATTGTTCGCGACGACTTTAGTATAAAAATACCCTCGATTATGTAATATATATTTTTTGACTGTTATCATATACTCTATGTAATTATATAAGTTTTAATGGTAGGTAATAGATAAACTTGGCCTGCTCGGGGCTTGAGCCCGTGAGCTCCTCAAAAAGAGTCGCACGGTCACAATACTGGTCTATCACAGCTCTTAGACATTGATAATATTAGAATGTATTTCCCGTTTCTATAGGGATTTCGGAATAATAGAAAAATATAAAAACGTTTCTAAATAATATCAGATACACATACGCGATAAATATTGACCAAAAGGCCAAAAGGACTTTTTAGGTTAAGTAGTTGATTGAATTGTACTGCCAAGGGACCGGTAACTCGTCGGGTTATATTTATTTTTAAAAAGGTAGAAAGTTTTTAACCGATCAACTCCATTTCTTACCGAGGTGTCGTAAAAGGCAACTAAAGTAACTCGACCCGCCGTGTGGTATCCGGCTGAGCGGAATAGACCTCCCTCATTTCTTACCGAGGTGTCGTAAAAGGCGACTAAGGTAAACTGGCGTCAGGCAGGCGGCAGGTCGTAAAATACGTAGCCGAATCATGTGACAATGACGATGATTGAATGTTTTTAACGTAATACTGGCAAAAAAGAGATGGGTAGATTGTGTGAAGTATGACGTACATATAAAAGAAGTAGTGCCAGAGTTGACAAGTGATAGGAGAGTATGGTAGAGAAAAACATTTTGTGCCTGATTCGCCCATCTACATAATCTAAAGCAAATCTATTATCTACATCTCGATAAATGTGCTAATTTTCTGTTAACATTATAAAATCGAGAAGAAACCGTAAAAACAGCCTATCGATTCGTTTCCAAAATTCGTATACTTTCATATATATATATATATATATATATATATATACGTATTGATTTAAGAACTAGAAATTAAAATGTTTTAATACCAAATAAAACGTCATATGCTTATAAAATCCTATTTCATTGCTGCCAAGCCAAATAAAACACTTTGTATTGAAAGCTTTATCCTTATAATTTCTTTTTTTTTCAGGTAAAGCCATTGAAGGGACTGTTATTTTACAAGATATTTCAATCAATTAAAACCATTTAGGTAAGTATAATTATTTTAGTAAACATAATATGTGAACTGTTTTTTTCTTCATTTTTTGTCTCTACCTGTCTTTGACGGAAAAACGGTATATTCCCACTACAATATGCCTAGTATATAAGCTTACACTTTCACGGAAAATTTGGTAAAGCTTCATCATCCTCCTGCCTTATCCCACTCTAAGTGGGGTCGGCACAACATGTTACAAATATATTGTCACGTGATTGGTATTTTACGATCGGCCGCCTGCCTGACGTCAACTTAGTCGCCTTTTTAAAAAATATACACATTTATTGTAAATATTTCGATGTATGAATAATAACCTTAAAATTTGCGTTTTTTTGCAAATTTCATCGATAGCTCGAACATATTTAAATAAAGTGTACAATAGTGTGTACAAAATGATTTTTATAGTACTAGCGTGTAAGTTATTTAAGACAGCCATAACTTGTACATTTTTGACGATAAACATGTAAATTTTACTTTCAAATAAAAAAAATCCGAAAAACCGCATTTCCTTTTCCGGTGTAATGAAACGCTTAAGTCGACGCGATCGAAGTCGCCGGTAGTCTAAATATTGTTTTTCAGTATATATGAATTACAATTTCATTTTAATAGTTACGGTAGACTAGACAACAATATTTGTGATTTATTCTTAATTTATACTGTTATAAACGCCATTAATAATGCTTGTAGATTATTAAAAGTTCACGTTAAGCAACCTTGGTGCGGTATTGTTTGTAACAAAGGACTCCCGGTGAGTTGGGAAAGTTTACAAGTGTTACTGGAACGTAATAATGCGTTTTTGATAATATCTATTATTCAAAACTCGCAGTAAACTTTATATTGAACTTGCCCGCTTCTTCGATGGCATATCTAGTTATAAAAGATCTTACTATGCAACGATATATTTACTAAAATATATACATACGCAGAGAATTTGACTACAAGAATATTAAGAAATAAAAGAAGCTTATACAATTTTAGAGTACTGTTTAAGTAGTTACTTAATAATTGATAAAAGTAGACTTTGGATATAAATAGATATCTGACTACAGGGAGGTCTACAAGAGATGGTTGGATTTGTGAAGTATGACATGCATATAAAAGGAGTAGCGCTTGATAGGAGAGAATGGAAGAGAAAAACGTGTTGTGCCGACCTCTTAGAGTGGGTTAAGGGCAAAAGAATGATGGCAAACAAGCATACTGATTACCCGATATATAAAGACTGTCACGCATGATTTCTTAGGAAGCGGTGTTGCCGGCCCTTAATATGAAAAAACGTTGGTTTTTGAAGGTACTCATATAGTTTCTAGAAACGTTACCTAAAATAGTTCAATCCATAAATTCTAGAGTGCGAAATTTGGTATGAATGTGGCGTTCGCAACTTTGCGATTTTGTCGTGGAGTCTATCTCCTGATGATGCTTCGGTTGCGGGGCGAAACGATTGTTGATTTTGTGATAGTGAACGTGTGTAGTGCTTGTGTATTGTGGTGGAAGTAGTGGAGGTTTGTGCATGTGTTTTTACGAATCCTGCACGTATCGGGTATGAAAGTACGGATATTCTACTATACATTTAACACTATATATATATTTTCTATTTACTGTATCGCGGATTATAGCAAAATAATTTTATTTTTCCTTTTGTATTATGGATCTCCGCAAAGTAACGCCTAATTCTATAAATTATTTAGATGATAGAATTTGTCAGAAGGAAACAAATATCACGAATCCCAACGTTCAGCTTTCAGTACGTATATGATATTTGTGTACATAAATATTGTTAGAATTAGATCTACCGCATATCCGGAACCAATGCGTAATACACCTTAACCTAATTTACTTAAATGAACTATTAACTAGAAATCTAAAAATAGCAATTCAGGGCGTCGGAAATGTATAACAGGTACGATCGAGATGTAATCACATATCTAGTTATTCAGCATCTGAATCTGTTACATGCCAATAAAGTATCCATTTTCAAAACTAGCTGTGTCTATGTCTTTGCCCGCGTGACAATAAACGTGTCACAAGGTTTTTTATGGGTAAATCCCGACCCTGTGGGAATTCTAATGTAATATATAGTTACTTTTAATTTAAAGCTTTCTCAAAAATTGCAAAAATCCGAATTTTGATAATAAAACATAACATAAAAGTTATTGTGAGTTAACGATAAGAGATAGAGACTTGCTATCGCGGATTTTTTGTAGTATTTTTGTTATAACAAATAGTAATTAAATCTCAATTTTTTGCGGTGTCTGTCGCTGTATTCCGATATACAGTTTTAATTAGTTTGGCTACAGATGGCCATATTTTAAGTTAGGTCCTATTTGTCATATGTATTGAAATAAAATAAATAAAAACATTACTTTATTTTATCTCTGCTGGTTTACGTGGCGCATGCGACTAAAGCTCCCAGCAAGAGGGCTCTTTTTTTAACTACTGCGCGACCTCTTCAATACAATTGGCTCTCCAATCGCGTCGCGATAAAAACGTAATGTACTTTTAACCTAAACCTTCTGAAAGAATTGCACTATCTTTTAGTAAAAAACCACACAAGAATCCGTTCAGTTGATTTTGAGAAAATCGACCGCATACAGACATAACTTTGAGGACTTTGTTTTATTATATGTACTATATCTATATTTTCCACAGGGAATCTATAACCCTGTGGAAAAGACAGTAATCACCCTTTATATAAGGGTAATTATTATATGCAGATATGTGTATAGTCTTTATTTAAAACGAGCTAGCACAAGTCTCTCTTTTATAAAAAAAAATTTATATGAGGCTTAATCCCAATGCGTATTGGCAGGACAGCTATGCCAGTGAAATTTTGATTTTGACTCTTTAATTCTTTAATTCATTGAATATTTGATTCGTTGATATTTCGATTAATTGGTTTTGTTTCTTTGATATTTTTATCATTAGTTTTGCGAGCGTAAAGTGCATAATTAATACATTCTAAAATATATACTCAGGTAACCGTTAAGCTATCATGGCTTTGAATAGATAGACTTTAGTAGTCAGGTAAGAACTTGGTAAGGCAGGTAAAATTAATGTCCTAATAATAAAAAATACAACGAGGTTTATCAGCAATGAACGTGTACGGAAGTGTTAGAAATTATTTTTCATTGGGTAAGAATCTTGCTTTTTTATCAAAAATTCCGACTGAAGTCCGCAGCTAGTTCTATTATATAAACGTAGGTATATTGATTATTGTTTAAGAAAATATAACAAATCAACGACCCTTGCTAAATTACAGTAAACAACATCTGTTGTGTTTCACAATCAAAACATTATTAGTGCAAACAAAGCTGTAAGGGCAAAAGTAATATTTTTGGGTTTTGCCTGGCGGCTACCTTGCCATAAATAGCCGTCCCGTTACCAAAACTGTTTAATTTTAATACCTAATCGGTTATGTAATAATGTACTGGTACATTATAGTTTTAACGGAAAATGTTTTAAAGTTATTAACTGATCTCACAACTTAACGTCACTAGGGTTGTCAATCAAATTTCATCTGCAGTCGAAACAACGGTAATTCGATCTACTTTACTAAATTGATTGGCCCGATAGCGCAGGTGGTTTCTGGTCCAAAGGTAGCGGGTTCGATTGCCAAGGGCCGATATTTTCTAAAAACAATTTGTTAGTACTTCAAGTCTGGAAGAAGGCATGGTCACACCCACTGCGCCAACGGGCCAGTCAATTTATAATACAGTTCTGAAATTCAGATAAATAAATAAAAAGTTGTTCGCTAGATATTTATTTATTTCATCGTCATACTCCTGCCCCTATCCCACTCTAGTAGGGTCGGCACAACATCTTGTTACATGTTTTGGCTTGTTAATTTAAGACCGGTCGCCTGCCTGACGTCAACTTTCCTTAGTCACCTTTTACGACACCTCGACAAGAAATGACCCTCATTTACTATCGATTCTTTCTTATCGGTCTTTTCTGCTCTGCCGGATACCACACGGGGTAGATATATATTTATTTATATACATATGTTTGTATATAAATAAACATAAATCCTGTATGAGATACAATGGAAGTCCTCCCATGGTCCAATTCCAAGTCCATGGAAATGACTAATATACCTTCAACTAAATTACTATGTCGACCAAAACCCCAAGCTTCGTGAACAATCCCAAAATAAACCAGTGTGCCAGTGAGCACATGATTATGCCAATGTCCGACCTATATCCATTCATTTTTAGCATGTAACGTTTTTTTAGATCTAATTAATTTGGCAAACACGCTAGTATTGAAATTGAAACCACACACGAGAATTTTAATATAGTATCCGGTGCTTTCTTTCCAAATATTGTATTTTTAGTTACATATTAGTGTAGAGTGTATACAAATGAGATAAGAATGCTTCGGTGGATGAGTGCTGTAACAAGACTGGATAAAATACGAAATGAGTATATAAGGCAAGTCTGAAAGTTGTGCCCATTATAGAAAAGACGAGAAGTGCAAGGTTAAAATCTTATGAACATAGGAGAGATGTAAATGTAAACAAACAAAAGTTAGATATGAATGTGGATGGATTTGTAACTAGAGGGAGACCTAAATAGAGATGGATCGATTGTGTGAAGTATGACAGACATATAAAAGGAGTAGCGCCAGAACATATGACGAATAATAGGCAAGAATGAAAGAGAAAAACATGTTGAGCCGACCCACTTAGAGAGGAATAAGGGCAGGAGAGAGATATTTTATTTATTTAGTTATTTATTTATTTATTAGGATAACTAACAAAAATTACATTATTAATACTATAAAATATTCTACAATGATATGAATAACTCTCGATATGATGATGATAGTAGTGAAACATATATAATACTAGTGTAAAATGTATTTTTTTTAAGAATTCATGACTTATAAACATTATCAAGCCTTATAAACTCAAATACTTAAGTTATTATACCTTAATTATTTCATGCTTAACATTATACCCAAAACCTTATTTACATTGCAATATCACAAAACAGGGTGAGGGTGAGTAACCTTTAATAAATTAAATTAAACCTAAATAAATTCAATTTTAGAAATGTTTGGTGGCCGTGGCGACAAATGTTCAAAGGGCCGCAAATGGCCCGCGGGTGTTACTGATCTAAGTCTACGAAAATATTGAAAACTAACGCGCGCCAAATAATAAGCTGGGTGCTTCAAATCAGCCACAGCAACGCGTGGTCGCGTGCAATAATTAATGATATAGAACAAAAATGTTTTCGTTACATAATTTTAAAGCTAAAACATGCTACAAAGCGGGCTGGACATACTAGGTTGTAATAAATAAAAGATTTTCCGCGATTCAACGCGGAAACGCTGCCAACATTCTTGGGACCATTTCACGTAGGCATCTATAGTCGTACCGTGACAGTAATTAAAGATTTTTGAAGAGAAAGAAAAGATTTTTTGTTGTAAATAAACGTTTTAATTAAAATTCATTTAAATTATAATAATATTTAAATGTAAAAAAGATTGATTTTGATGTTCGATTGCCAAATTAAATCGCATTAAAACGAGATAATTTATTCAAGAAACTACTCGAGTGTTGAATCGAAAGGGCTATTGCTTCTTATCATACACTTGTCGCAATACCAGTAACTGTTAAGAATAATATAATTTTCTTAAAGTAAGGAGAGATTGGGCAAGTCAATAGACACTTTTTGTAAAAGAAATCTCGTTAAAAACATCACGTACAACTTTAATCAGGGACCTAATACTTAATACTTTTGTCCTTAGGACCTGATTGGATTTTTTGTTGAAAACCTTATTTTTTAGCAACTAATAACGTGGTTTGTTTGAAACGCAAGTAGAATAGATAAAAAGTTTAATGCAAAATATAATGCAGAAACACAGGTATATATTTTTTTTAAGATTTTCGCTTCCACTTTAATCGATCTTGGACATCATCGCCGGTTAAGTCACATGCATTTCTCTCTCGTACGTTGTTATATATAAAAGCATGCTGTGTCTACCTATAAGTGAAATTATATGTATTTAGCAAATAAGACCAAATATCTATGGATTAACACAAATGTAATTTTGTTGGTAGGCCATATTTAAATAAATAAATAAAAAAATGCCCTCGTATCTTTTAGCACTACTTTTTCTATCCAGTCTTAGGTCTCTCTACTGCTCTTCGAACCAGAATGCAAAGCTGTAGTAATAAATTTCCGACGTAGTCTGGTAGCATATTTGTAAGTCTAAATTGATAAAAGGCTTTCGTCGTTTGTTGGATCAATAGTATAGGAGTATTGCTTGGAAAGATTGAAAAGTATTGCTTGAAAATAAATAAGATCGTGCAGTACGAATACGTCGACTTCTCGAAAATGTCACAATTGAAATTTCAGTGCAGTTGTGAGACTTATTGAAATTCGAATTTTATCATTTCAAGCCGTAGAAAGTTTCAAATAAGTTTACCTCTGTGAACGTATTTGGGGCTTCATACTGAAATATTGTTTAGAATTAGTTCTTAGAATCATCTCACGGTTTTTTACCTTAAGAAAGTTCGAAGAATAGGCTGATAGTGTTCATCGGGTCGATATTTCGTTTACCCAGATTTAACTTGTTAACATCGTCAAATAATACGTAAACTTTGCATGTATTTCTAATTTGTAATGTTTGCAAAAACTTTTATTGTCCAATTGCAATTTATTGCGTTTTACCCATCGTAAAACGGAACTCTTAAATGCTACTAAAACGGGATTCTTAGTCATTCGAACGGCAATGCTTACATAGTTACGCTATCGAATTAAGGATTCAAACCATTTAAGTCATTTTAAAAGCGTTGTCTTCACGCTTTTAAAGTGACCAGCGAAATCGTTGTCTTGAATTGCATCTTATGAAGTCATTGGTTAAATCTGAACCTATGTTTTATTCTATAATATGTACCAAATTAAATATATGGGACACTAAAAAAGGCTAATACAGAAAGCCTACTATACTATTGCGGATTACTTAGACGATAAGAATGCGTGGATATAGCTACTCTTCGACCCTGTACAAGACATTAAGAACTATATGTAACTATAACTATATGTATACATTAATACTAGTAATAAGAATTATTATTCAAAAAGAGCAACCACCGAGTTTCTGGCTCGAACCAGCAGTAGATGTTGACAATTTAAAAGCACTGCCTTACAAGTTTACTCGAATAAAGAACATTTTGAATTTTAAATTTGAACTTACACACACGTTCGTCCGTCCCCAAAGTAAGTAACTTAATACTTGTGTTATTTGTGACGGACAACTGGTAGATATACTACATATATACACTTAAATACAAATATACACCCAGACTCGAAGGACTAACAAATTGCTTATAGAAAATGTTGGCCCTCGGCGGGAATCAAACCCACGACCCGGGGAGCTGAAGGCAGGGTCACTACCCACTGCGCCAACGGGTTAATCCTACAGTATATGTATCTACTAAACTAATATTTACTTTATCATGCGCTACAAAACTATTTGTAAGAGCTATTAAAATTAAGTATTCATTTCAGGTAAGATAGGTCAGGTGAAAGTGGAAATGAGGTTTATAATTAATCTAGCTGTACCCTCTACTTCAGCCAAATGGTTATCAGTTAATTTTTCCCGCATACATTCTGATCCCGCTAGAATTTGAATTTAGAATTTAGCCTATTTGTTGGTCCAAAACTTCACTTCAAGAAACTCCTATCAATATAGGTTTAGCCGTTTCGGGGAGAGAGAGATTTTTAAGTAAAAGCCGTACAAAATTTCGTTTAATAGATTTTGATCAAATCGAGAAAGACAGCTTTATATAGTTTAATGATTTTTAATGTACAGATTAAATTATGCTTATCATAACATAACTTGTAAACAATTTACAGTATTAATTTCGTTATTAAAACGCCAACAAAAGTCTAATTTTAATGATTAATTTAATGAGCGTCAATTTCACTAGCAGTACTAAAATATCAGAAAACATTTTAATATAAATTAAAACCGTTTTGCTGTAAACACGAAAATAAACCCTCAAACGCTAGATAACGGCTCGTCCGCACGGGGGTAAAAAATACGTCGCGTTAAAATTCCACAATAGGCGTTATAAGAAATTTCGTATGGTATACTCGGCTTAACGCCCAACGCACGGTAAATAACTCTTGTCCATACGAGGGGTAATTATTGCTAACCAGTAACGCTTAGCTATACTCAAATATTTTGCTTGTCTGCCCCACACCCAGCGCAGATGTCAAGGACCCCTGCCTTCAACTCCGCAGGTCGTGGGTACGATTCCCGACGAAGCCTAACATTTTCTAAATTACGATTTCTGAGTCTGGGTATATGTACAAATGTATTTTAAATTATATATGTATTTATTTACCGGTTGTATTTCAACAACAAGTATTAAATTGTGTGTAACTGTCTCATATATTTATTTATTCGAACCATGGAAAATTTCCTTATTACCTACTATTATTAATAAGATAAAAAAAACATATTTCATATAAAAGTTTACTTCGGACAAGAGAGAGTTATTTGTTCCATGACATCAGCAGTGCCAAACAGTAGAACGATGGACAACTCCTCATACGTTCCATATCTTGGAGCTTTCCATTTAAAATTCACACCGATTTATTAATCTTGAGACAATAACGACCCAAATATTATTCTAAAGTAATTCTTAAGTTTATTTTTTCATCAGCTTTTGTATTTTACGTCCTTATTTTCGTTATTTACATTTTTCGTTTCATACCTCCGAACTTTATACATAAAATCTTTCCTTTCAAAGCGATCGTGATATTTTTAATGACGCGCACAACAATACCATAAATAGGTATAATCACACTTTTTGGGTTAATATTATTCTTCTTCCGGGAGTAGCGGCTATGCGGGGATTTTTACCTCCTTTGGGCGTAATTATTGTGGTTCTAGGAGAGAATGTCGATTATGAGTCAGCGCAGGGCAGTCACATAGAATATGCCTGGATGTTTCCTCCGCCTTAAGGAGGAGTCTGCACGATCCAGTGTCTGACAGCTTCAGGTTTCACATGTATGTGCTTAGTCCACAGTGCCCCGTAAGTGCCTTCGCTAGTTTGCATAGACTGAATGTTATATCAAAAACAATAATGCTACTTACGTAAAGTACAATGTAATCACTTCTGAGTATTTTACGTACTAAGTATATAATATACTATATATTTTATATGTAATATATATTTTATTAACTGAACAAATATTAAACATGTAAATATCTATGTATGTGTACTGACTCAAAAAATTAAGCTGCTTGCGATTGATAAAAATGCGTTTTTTAGAAGAGGTAGGTTGATATCTTTAAATTTAAGCCACAAGTTTTAAGTTAGAATACAAGACCTGAATCAAGTGGATATAAGTGCTTTAGTAATTATTTATTAATTAATTAGTAAATTTATTAATTATAATTCAATTGAAATTTTATCTGTATCGTAATGTATGTCATAGACTAAACTTATTAAAAAGCGATGTTGGTTTCACCTTTAGATAATTCTCTAATGCTATTGACAATATCGATTAGCGTCTAAAATAAAATAAAAATTGTTACTATTATATAGAGGCTCAAAGTTAGTGTATAAAATGAGCCTTACTTAGCCGAAATAATAATTTATTTATACAATGTCGCAACAACGCTAAAAACTTTTGCAATAACTACAAATATTCTTGTTTGGTAAGTATAATTTACCTATTGTTTTACGAACTGTAAAAAATGTTCTAAATAAAATAATAATGACTCTTCCTTGAATAAAAATGTTATGATCGCATAAACCAATTTTAATGATTCTAGACAACCACATCCCTAATATAAAGAAAATAAGGGAAGGTTTGTTTATGCTATAAACTGTAAGTGTGTCAAGCTTCCGTAATTTAAAAATAAAAACGAACAAACATCCCAATGCGAAAAAAGATAAACATGTAAATATTCAAGCTGATGACGGATGGTAATAAAAAGAATCAAACAACGACATTATGTATAAAGATACTCCACATACACTCGACATACAATCAAAGTCCAATCGAAATAATCTTTATCTACTCTGATACTATAATACAAAGATTATAAAACTGAAAACAAAATTCTTATGACAAACATTGCGTACAGAACAAAAATAAAAAATTAAAAAGTTTCATTACGATACAGGTCTTGTATAGACACCTGTATCATAATGTAACTTTTTAATCATAACGATACACCTATACAATTTCCAGCCGGACCAAGGAGGTTGAACCTCTACCTTAAAAAAAAAGGTTTCAATGAATGGGTCCGCGGCGACGCAACACGCATGCGCAGTCGATGTTTGTGCCTTGGCGCCAATATATGACATTTAAAAAATCTTTTCAATATTTAATCGAAATTTAGTTTTTTTTGTAAAAAAAAATAAGTTTTTGTGTAAAAACATGTCTGAGAGCGGGGATAGTGGTAATTGTACACCACCAGATATTCTGAAAGCTGCGTCAAACATGACCGTGAACCTGTTGCCGACGAAATCTAGGAGCTACTATATTAAATGTTACCACGAGTTCATGGAATGGAAACGTACGTTTCACGTATTATAGTATGAGAGTAGATAAAGTAGTGTATGATACTGTACATAACTTGGTCTTATAACACTCGTGTGACACTATAAAAAAACTCGCCTGCGGCTCGTTTTTTTAAACCACACTCGTGTTATAACAACCCTTATTATGCAACAGTATCATAAACTACTATTATTCGAGTAAGATTTTGCAAGCAGTTTTGAATAGTCAAGGATCAATTAGATTTAAACCAAAATATATATACATATATAATAATATTTACATATATAATTTTAGATACATTCTTAAAAACTTAAATACACTCAAGGTAGAAAAAATTAACAAATTGTTTTAAAAAATGTTGGCCCTCGGTGGGAATTGAACCCGCAAACTACGATACTGAAACCAGGTTCGCTGCCGAATACGATAACGGGCATTTATAAAGTAATTGGTAATTTTACTTGCAGAACAACAAATTCCAAGATTTACTTAAAATAACAATATCCATTTAAGAGTCAAGTCACGCTCACATACAATTTGTCATTTCGCCGATTGTTAATCTGACAGGGCGAGGATTTCTCATCTATCAGGGGTCAAGGCACTAAAAGCCAATGTGATCCACAGACGTTTGCAAATCTTAGCCGAAATTCAATACTTGAGGTACCCATGTCACGTGTAAGTTCACAGTTGCAGTTTAATTTACTAGAAATTCGAAGCAAGATATTTGATCTTTTTCACCGAACGGTTTTCATTTGATTTATCGCTGGGGAACACTACAATCATTTTGTTTTATTTGTTTAAATTTAACAAATCAAAGGATTTATCCGCGAATAAATATGTTAATAAGATAGAACAGAAATCTTGAAAATGCATTGGCTGCTTTTAAGATTAGTAACAATTCTTGTCAGTATACGCTTCTAGATGTATACGCTTCTATCTAAGCGTAGAAACGCTTCAGTATTTTCTGATTATTCATAAGAAATATTCATGGCGCATTTTTATTTCAAATACTTTGAACAGTTTAAGCATCCCCTTGGAATGTTTATCCGTTTTTACGCAAAAGGTAATTTGAAATTTTGTAACATCGAATGACCTCATTTGCTTTCCCTTTTTTTTCGATGTACACATTCTAGGCTTGCCTTTTCCCTTCCCCTTTTTTGTGTAAGAATGGGTGGTAATGATAAAGATGGTCATCGCCGCCCGGGGACGAGTGGATGGGTATGTCAGACTCTCACCGATTAAAATCTGACAGTGCTCCACAATGCTACTGGTGGCGAGGACAAGGTAACGTTGTTCACGTTGCCCACATCCCCGCCAGCAGCAAGTCTGCACCCTAGAGCAACAGCTCTGGTTCGGGGCCTCTCTAAAAGTGGCCCCTTCGTCTCTTAATCGAGTTTGGGGCCCCTTACTCCCCTAATTGATGCATCGGGTGCACCACATGCATCGACCGCCTTGAAGACATTGTTCCAGTTGGGCGTCCGATTAGATTGGTTCCACGATATATGCATAATATTTAGGCTAACCAGGTCTATGTTTAATAGCTCTATGTTATTATACCTATTCCCTCTCCAAATTACAAGTCATTGTAGTAATAATTCTTTTAGTCGAAATTCAATAATGCAAAAACGTTCAATCTAAACTCAAGAGTGCGGTCTTCATATAATAGAAAGTCACGCATCGATTATCCGGAGTACATAAATTACGGAGTTTTACCAGGAGCGGACTTGTTATTACGTGAAAATCTGTAGGGGAAGCATTGGAGTGATTTATTGGAGCACTTTATCGTTTGCAGGTCGTTTGGTGTTATTAAACAAGGAATCGAGGGTGTCGAAGTCAGCCATTCTCAGATTTCCTTTTATTGGTAAAAACTGTTATATCGGTGCGCTTGAGTGGGGTGTCACTTGTAAATATGGCAATTTTCTTTTATGGCCATAGCTTGGCCATAAAAGAAAAGGTTACTTATTAAGATATTTAATAGCTAGCGTCTGTATAATTTACTGCAATATTATCGCGTCTAATTATGGTATAATATAGTCGTAGTAAGTAAGCTGTGTCCAGTGGTGAGGGCTTGCGACTTTTTCGAGAGGGTCATTGGTTCAAACTCCGCGCAGGCACCGATGAATTCTTCTATGAAAACTTGTTTGTAATTTATTCTTACAATTTTCGTTTTATCTAAAAAAAACATTGGGACCTATATACGAGTATCTTTAGAGAATTCTAGGGATATGTGCAACGTTCCAATCCGCATTGAATCAGCGTGGTGGGCTCAATCAGCTTCAATCTTTCTAGAGGAAAAGAGAACTATACACAGCATTAGAATAGTAACAGGCCGTTATCTTAACTTTAATTTATATAGTTGTAGCAGCTAAGTCACTTCTACAAACGCGGTTTCACTGATCCGTTCTCTATAAATTTATTTAAAAAAAATTATACTATTGATACTGATGAATAGGTTTGCGCCAACTTAAACGTTTTAGTATCCTCAATAATGTAAAATGCAGTTATCTCACTATTCCCGTAAGAAAAGCGGGATATCTTTATATGTTATTTTTCATACATTACACCAGCGTATAAGCTTTATTTGTGAGAAATTTTATCACTATTGATCCAGTAGATTAGTCGTGAAAATACACAGACAGATACACTGACTTTCGCATATATAATATTAGTGTGGATATAACTATGGTATCTATATAGAATCGCTTGTAGGCTCATAAAAAAATCTATAATTATTAAAATTTAATTTGGTTTTAATATCTAAGCTTGAGACAATTAAATTTTTGACTGGTGAACTTAAAGACAAAGAGCGATGTTATCTGATTAAGTTCATTGATACGACTAGTCTTAATTAATTCTACTACACCGACAGTCTCCTTCATTCATTAGCTTCTGATTTATATATACATAGTAGCTTTGACCCGCAACTTGGAAAAAACAGTAGCTTCTGACACTATTTTACCTTGCAAATATATCGATCACAAAAATCAGATCGATCCGCGAAGACAGAGATTTATCGTTATCTCGAGAGCACAGTTATATTATTTAAGTTACTCTTTCGACAACAGCCAAACGTATAGAATCTCCGTTCATTTACAGATTTGACTTGACTTTGACATATCGTGGATAAAAAAATTGATAGGTTGATAATAGATGGATGGCGCTTTTCAGCGTCATCCAATTCCTGTAGAAATAAGAGGTTTTCAATAGCCTATTTGTTACCCCGGCTTATAAGGTATAATTGTGCCATATTTCATCGATACTGGTCCAGCAGGTTCGCCGTAAAAGAGTAGGAAGTATATTCTGCATCTGAAGAAAAATATAATACTTTTAATCCTCCCAAAATGTCTTTCTATCCGTTTTATTATTCATAATAATCCTAACTAACTAGCTAACCGCCTCCTACAATTCAATTACTGGGCTTTTATTTGAAAGAAGGACTGGCGCCTAAACTCACCAAGCTGTCCAATGCGAGGTTCGTGGAGCTTCAAGGAGAGAGCTCTTTACGAGCAAAAACAATAAAAGACCGTTACTATTAATATTATCTTTCTTTATGGCCAGTATAATCAGTATTTTGAATTTGAATTTGAATTTAGAATTTGCTTCAAAGAGAATGCACCAAATGAACTTTAGTTAAAAGTTATTATCTACAATAAATTTACACAAATTTTACAAATTTTAAAAATTTTAATAACAAATGGTTTAGTAATACAATACATATGTATTACTTAACCATTATGATATAAATGAAAAATATTATTATTGAAAAGTATTTATCATTCTCCTGCCCTTATCCTACTCCAAATGGGGTCGGGACAACATGCTAGAAACATGTTGTCATATGATTTGGCTACGTATTTTACGACCGGCCGCCTGCCTGACGTCAACTTACCTTAGTCGCCTCTTACGACACCTCGGTAAGAAATGAGGGTGGTTTATTCTGTTCTGCCGATACAACACAGCTAATAATAATTGAAATAGCTATAATTGAAAAATATTATGATACAATATTAATTGAAAACACAAACAGGACACAAGACAGGTAATACCCTAATCCTCAAAGTCTTTACAAGATCGTCTTAGCTTATTCAACTGAACCTTTTTTTTTATTTAAAATGTTTAAAAGATTTTATTTAATTTGACTTCTATGTGTGTATGCGGAGGTGGAATCTTGTAATTTAAACGTGATTCGGTCACTTCTCGGTGTCCGATTGAGTTAAAATTTTACATACTGGTCCCGTTTCCATGATAATGCATGTTGATGATAAACATGACCTGATGCTGCTACAAGTATTGGCTCCAGACGAGGGAACTCCTTAATGGTGAAGAGTAGGGGCATACAATTTTGTTAAAAGACTTTTTGCTTGACTTGTTTTCTCGATAAACCAATACTCATTTAACTACTCCATCATGAAGAATTAATTATATTTGAAGTAGCAAGTTTATTTGAATACAGGGTTTTGCAATATTAACTTTTCAATGAACGAGCATGTCAGTTGATATCCCATATGAACAGGATCGAGCTTAATGGGAAATGACCTGCGAACTTTACAAAATGAGAAAACATTATCTAATCTCATATTTAGCTTTTGCTGAATTTAACGAAACACGCGATCGATTTTTTGTTTTTAATGAAAATTATAATTCCAAAATTTCGAAAATATTCGAAATAATTTATAATAATTATCAATAGAAATTAAAACTACCACTCATCGTTGTACTTTAACGTTCTAAAAAGTAATTAATTTTTTTCGACCTATTAATGAGCTTTTTGAAAACATCACCTCGACTGCTTTGGTAGATTGGTTTTATTGTAGTGTTGCCGGAAATTTTAATATGTTGTTGTATACAAAAACAAAGGTTTAACCTGAAAAACAAAGGTTTTAATATTTATGTTATTATACTGGTTTTTTCATTATCATTACATAAAATAGCTTGAAAAATCTTTGTTCCAAAGTTCTGTGTATAGATAGAACTCAAATGGTCCCATTTTAACACTCATTAGTAGAGCGAGAGATCAGTTTAAGTGGTAAGTTTAACTTATCATTTAGTTTTAATGATATTGTCTGTATAGTTATTACGTACAATAAAGTCGTCAAAAATAAATTTTATATTAGAAACCACATGACGTGTAATTCAGAGGGATCTGATTTCGTTTTTAATACGAATAAATTTCTCTACATGATCAAAAACTATTGCTACAATCGATTTTTTTAAAGATACGAAAAGATCATCGATAGCCAAAGGGCTGGCGTGTCTAGCTTATAAATTGACTGTTTATTCTGTTAAAGAGTTTTATATGGCCCTAAACGATACTGTACATATCCCTCCGTCTATAAATGGTAGTTCTTTTACGACGACTGCTGTGAACAATTTAACACAACATCGCAGTTAGAAACTAGATAGTGTCTGTCGTAAAACTGTTTTCTACTTTTATGGGATGCCGATATAATATTGTCCAATTTTATGTATGATAGTTGACGAAGAAGGTAAATATATACGTAAATAAGTTGAGTTGAAATAATAACATAGTCTTTTAGGCGTGAATTATATTTTTTTATGATAAATCTTAAATACGTAAACACTGTAACCAAATACTTATGAGGCACAAAGAAATGTAATGTTTCTTGATCACGAACCTTGAAGCAGTTATCTGTTATACACTATTGGTATTTTTAGGCGCTAACGCTAACTTTTTTTTTACTTTTATATTGGACATTCTCTGATTCCACTATCATATCTAATACGATCTATAACGGTACGTGAGCATTACGTGAGCGCGGAGTTTTGTGCACGTGTTTTAACGAATCCTCCATGTTTCGGGTATGAAAACGAATAGTCTTCTACATTTAGCATTATATATATTTCCTATTCATTTTATCGCGGATTATAGTAAAATAATTGTACTATTACATTTGTATTACGGATCTCCGCAAAGTAACGCCTCATTCTATAGATTATGGAAAAATTAAATTAAACAAGGCTACGAAATTCAACACAGGTGCATTTAAAAGTACATTTTACATTACTTTTTACTTAACTTAATTCTATTGTTGTACAATTATATGTATTGTTCTCTCTTACCCATCTGCTGATATATTTAAGATAATGATTAGTACATTTTACCTAAATGATATAATTATATATATAATTTTAATATCTATGTTATATTAATTTAGGCGCTGATAGGACTGCCATATCCTTGTAAGATAAAAGTCCTTGAAAAAAAAAGATTTTAAAAAATGTATTTATTTATTGTATTAGTAGAATAGATTACTTTTATGTTCCTTCCCACTTATATGTTAGCAGTAAAAGGCAGGGTCGCACGCTATCTCTCAGGTAATATATGACATCACAGGTGTCTTATAGAGCCTGGGAAAATGGAATCCGTTAAATAGAAGGTAGCACGCTCAATCCTAAATATACTTTTCTATTCGACTATACTTTCATTTTTATGCGTGACTGTAGTCAGTTAAATTCATATGTGCTCTCTAGTTAAGTTAAAAGCAAAAGGTTTTATATTCAATTAAAAGTCTAAAACTAAGGAAAATTCATAAATAATAAATATATATGGGACATTTACACACAAGGTCGTCAGTTCCTAAAGTAAGCAACTATCTAAAGTAGGTTATATGGTTAACAGACAACTAGTAAATATATACATATAAAACTCAAATAAATTCTAAAATAAGTCCAAAAATACACCCAGGCTCGAAAAAACAACAAATTGATTTATAGTAAATATCCGAGCTGTGATAGCCCAGCGGTGAGACCGTGCGACTCTTTCAAGGGGAACACGAGTTCGACCCCGGGCAGGCACCAATGAGTTTTCCTATTAAAACTCATGTGCCTAATTGATAATTGCAATTTATCACACGCTTTTCCGTAAAGGAAAACATCGTGAGGAAACCTGCATATCTCTAGAGAATTCTGTTGATATGTGTAACCTACCAATCCGGATTGGAGCAGCGTGGTAGGTCTTAGCTACAACCCTTCTCTCCAGAAACGGAGAGAGGAGGCCCATTCCCAGCAGTGGGATTGTAACAGGCCGCTACTTTACTTTACTTTAAATATTAAAGTAAAGTAATTTTTCGGCGAGAATCGAACCCGCGTACCCCGGAGACAAGAGACTATCATCTGCGAAAACAGATAAGTGAAATTAAGACGGTCTTAGAGGTAAGATTTGTTGTTTCGAAGAAAGCGGGATTCCGGTTAATTAAACTACTAAACCAACAAGGGTAGTCATATTCAAGCAAGTAAATGACACCTACATTTATCTCAAAGGCATATAACTCATAGCGTTATCCGAGTACGACACAGGGACAGAAAAAAAGGTCAAAATACTTATTACGATTCTACTGTGAGTCGAAAGAAAATATTATCCATATGATGAGGGTCGGCCTGGTATTGAATATCAGTTAAGGTTTTGTCGATGTCTGTGAGATATCAAAGAGGGTGTTTATCTATGACAGGTGAGAAATTCAAGTTTTTTTTATTAGTGATACTAATAAATTGTGCGCGTAGGTTCTTTGATATTACTTTGTTGTATTGTTGTAGTCTTTAAATTGAAATTCTTGATGGAATATGGGATCGAAAAGAAGTTTTTTCCATTCCTTTTTAGTAAGAAATTTATCAAAATGTCAACTTGCCTGGGAGACACTTTACTTCGCCGTATGTGACTTCCCCTATATGCTTAGAAAGGCTTAGATAAAGTTTGTTGTAACGCGCTATAAATGGTAATCAAGGATTCACGGACTCAAATCCCTGTTAGAATACCTCGTAGTTTTTTTTTAAGTTTGGTGTTTTTTAAATCTATACTTATTATAAAATAAAGTCCCCAAAGCTGTCTGTCTGTATGTAATCGATTTTCTCAAAATCTACTGAACGGTAGTTCCCTTTACCTCTTAGTACGGTTTTTACTAAAAGGTAGTGCAATTTCTCCGAAAGATTTACGTTAATAGCACACAACCGTTTCATGTAAATTGAGTTGAAGAATTCGTTTTACAACAATTTTTAGTGTGGGTAGTAACAAACCGGTGTCGATTGTAGTTTAGAGGGGGGAATATGTATGAGGTTATAGTCGCTCGAGTCTCGGCATGAGACATGCTAAACACTGAATTTCACGCGGGCGAAGCCGCACGTATTTCTAGTCTATAATATAATACAAAGTCCAAAAGTTTTCTGTCTATATGTGATCGATTTTCTCAAAATGGATAGGATTTTTGTATGATTTTTACTAAAAGATTCGCTTCTTGCGGTTGTAAGAAAACTTGCTTGCTAGAAGCTTTAACCGCGTGTGCCGCGTAAACCAACAGAGACACACTAAAGTAATGTTGTAAAGAATAGTAGATCTGTAAATATACTACAAAAAAGTCCGCGACAGCATGTCTCTATCTCATGTGGTTAGCTCACAATAACTGCTTTTGTGCTCATATATAAACACATATTTTATAACAAAGTATCCAAAAGCTCTCTATCTGTATGTGATTTTCTGATGGGTTAATAGTACATTTCGGTTTATGTACGTTAACTGATATCCAAGCGGGTGAAGCTGCGGGTAAAACTAGTATTTTTCGAAAGGACTCATAGAGTTCTTCTACATATTAACTTTTTAAGTAGAGCATTTTCATAATTTATAGAATTAGGCGTTACTTTGCGGAGATCCATAAAATCAATAAAAAAGTAATAATAAAATTATTTTGCTATAATCCGCAATACAGTAAATAGAAAATATATATAGTGCGAAATGTATAGTGGACTATCCGTTTTTTCATAGAGCATTTTCATTTTTGTTATCAAATCAAATCAAATCAAAATAATCTTTATTCAAATAGGCTTTTTACAAGCACTTTTGAATCGTCAAGGATCAAGTACATTTAATAAGCTACACTGGTTCGAAATCCACATGATCTACAATTCAAACATTATATCCTAATCCATATTAAAAACAATTTTACCAAAACCAACTTTCATTTTATATTAAAATAATATTAACCGAGTTTTCATTTGATTTTCAGAATGAAAACTTTATTCTAAAAGATGTAATCAATAACGAACGATAAATCTATATTGTATTTTCAGATTTATATCTCCATAATTAATTTTATTTGCTACAATGACATATACAGCATTAACTAATTACACAAAATCATAATGGTTGTATTAAACGACAATGTTTTAATTTGAGCATAATGGAAAACATTTTTATCTTCTTATAAATCTACACAAGGGCAAAGGAGACACTAAGATAATTTATAAATGTCCTACAAAATGATGAAAGCCGCAATAAAATCTTTTTAATGGCTCTAGAAGTGGTTAGACAAACAAACGATTCATTTAGAACTACAAAGAAAAACGCGATGAGTATTTGAGTATGTTTTAAACGAGAGCCACATTTCGTGCGGTGCTTATAAAAGAAAATTTCTTAAATCAACGCCCTTTTCTCAAATAATTTATAGAATTATGTGTTACTTTGCTGAGATCCATAATACAAAAGTAATAATGAAATTAATTTGCTATAATCCGCGATTAAGTAAATAGAAAATATATATAATGCTGAATGTAGAGTGGACTATCCGTTTTCATACCTGATACATGCAGGATTCGTTCATTATCACATACTCAACAATTTCAAAGCTTAGCTAATTTGTCCTGGAGTCTATCTCCATAAGATGCTTCGGTTGCGGGGGAAACAATCGTTGAGTTAGTGATAGTAAACGTGTGTTTGGGTATTTTCAAGGTTTAAGCATGTGTTTTTACGAATTCTACATATATCAGGTATGAAAATGGATAGTCCATTCTATTATATTCTATATTTAGCATTACATATATTTCCTACCTACTTAATCAAGGATTAGAACAAAATAATTTCATTATAACTTTTGTGCGATGCCCTTTCTTTTAGTACAATATGATGACCTCAGTAGCTTAGTGGTGCATATTCGATTCACTCGCCTGAAGATCAAGTGAAATTTACTTTCTAAATAAATGAACCATATCGGTTTTTTGTGAGTGCTTGGTTTCTTAGCGGAAGCCGTATTACTTCATTAGAGTTCTCGTACTATGCTCAAAATCCTTTTAAAATTACTCTTCCATATTTATCATGTATGTAATATGTAATATGTTTCTATTGCAGACTAAATGATCACTATTGATATTAGAATGTCCCAGTACAAAATTAACATAATAAAATAACTAACTTAACTTTTTTTAACGTAACTTTTTTCTTCATTTAATATAGAAATAGAATAGATATTTAATTATTAGAAGTTATAATTGATAAATATTTTTATTATATTCTGCAGAAATGCCGTGTGGTATTCGGCTGAGTAGAATAGACCACCCTCATTTCTTACCGAGGTGTCGTAAAAGGCGACTAAGGTAAGTTGACCCACCGTGTGGTATCCGGTTGAGTAGAATAGACCACCCTCTTTCTTACCGAGGGGTCGTAAAATACGACTAAGGTAAGTTGACGTCAGGCAGGCGGCCGGTCGTAAAATACGTAGCCAAATCATGTGACAACATGTTGTGCCGACCCCACTTAGAGTGGGATAAGGGCAGGAGGATGATGAGGATGATGATTATATTCTGCAGAAGTGTACTGCTTTTGAAGTTTATTTTAGTACTATTTAAAATGACCAAAAAAGTGCGAAAGCGATTGCGTGCGTTACGTAAAGAGTCAAGCTTTATACGTAATTATTTTTGTTACATTTATTTAGACTGTAGATAAAAAAAAGTATTACATAAAAGTGAATGTGATACTCTGGTACCGTGACAACAATATATTTTGCTTTCTTTCACAAATAACAATTTACAAAGGCGAATCTCTTGACCCTTCGTACACCCAAATCACATCCATTGTGTCTATTCTTCAGCTCACCACAAAAGGTTAAATTATCCGTGAAAATCAACGATAGGACAGTGAATCAAGTAAATTGTTTATTACCCTTTTGTAATGAATATAGTCAAATATTCCGCAGCTATAAAAATGTCTGTAAAACCCTCGTTTTATAATATACAAGCTTTTACCCGCGACTTCGTCCGCGTGGACCGTAGTCCTGAAATAAACAGTAGCTTCAGTTTTATACATTATAATAGCTCAGTTAAATTTATGCAGTAAACAGAAATCAAAATATATAAAAATTTCTTCTAAAAATAACTCCTTCGACGTAAGCTGAACAACGTGAAAAAGAACCTCCTTCTTATTACAGATTTGACTCGTTTTTGATACATAGTGAATTAAAAAACTTTGATAAGTTGATAATAGATGGCGTTTTAAATGCCCTGTAAAAATCCTGTAGATTTAACATGATTTCTGTAGCCTATATGTTATTTCGGCATATAAGTAATAATTGAGCTAAATTTCATTGATATTGGTTAAGTGGATTCGCTGTGAAAGAGTAACAAACATCCATCCATACTCACAAACATTCGCATTTATAATATTAGTAAGATTATATTAGCTTTATAATATATAATATTAGCTCCTATATTATATATATAATACATTCTACTATAATATATTAGCTTCTACACGCGACTTCGTTCACGTGGTACGCGGAGCCTTGGAATTCTGAAAATATCTCCATCACAAAAATCAGATCGATCCGGGGGGTTAAATTACAGTTACTATTAAATTTATTAACAGTTTACTAACATTAAATTCAGTATATATCATTTGCTCTGGAAATTGTAAAAAAAAAACATTTAAAAAATTGTAAAACTTATATTTTTAGATATAAGTTATACTATATCTTTTAATATCTCATCAGGTCTCCTATTGACACACCGTAAATAAAAAAATTTCTTGGATTGTTAATAGAAGGTGTTTTTAATGTTATTATTTAGTTTTTAATGTTATATAATAACTAATCCTGTTGAATTTATTTATTTATTTATTTATTTATTTATTTAGGTTCATTTACAATTATTTACACTGATACATTTACAAAGTAACTTATATAACTATAATCTTAACTAAATGCAATAATTAATTAAAAATGAACACAACATGATTATTACAAAAAAGTTCAACATAATTTAATATTAAACTACAAACAATATATGAAAGAAAAGAAAAAAATGATAAAAAAAGAAAAATGTGAGTTTACATAATTTTTAAATTTTTATAATTTTTACTATAATGACAATATAGTTCTACGAAACTTTCGGATCGAGTCTGCGTGTAAATCAGCGACGTCAATTATTTGATTTAAGGCCTTACACATTCTTGGGACAGGAGAGTTGGCACCTAACACTGTTCTGCGTAGAGGAGGATAAAGTGGCGTAATTGGGTTACGTGGGCATTTTGCTGGAACTTTATATTTAAATAACCTTAATAGTTGGGGGCAATCGATCCGATTATTTAGGATTTTATAGAGGAACATTGTGTCAAGTAATTCCCTGCGTTTTTCCAACGTAGACATTTTGAAATATGACAACCTATTTTTGTAAGAGTGTATTCTTTTCGCCTTGCCTACGCTAAAAGCTAAATGCCAAAGAAACCTTTTCTGTATACGCTCTAGTCTAAGACTGTGAACTGCATAGTGAGGACGCCAGACCACTGAGCAGTATTCAAGAATGCTCCTAACTAGACTGTAATAAAGTACTTTTTTTGTTGCCGGATTTTTAAAGATTTTAGCATTCCTAATTACAAGGATTCCAAATACAGGATTTCTATAGTCTATGTCTTGCCCTGGTGTATAAGGAATGATTTATAATATTAGTAATGATAACAGTAATGTCTCTCTTATGTATACATAATTTAGATACTAGAGCTTCTCTGATCCAAAACGCTGGATTTTTCAAAAGCATTAATTTAAATATATTGCGATATTTTTGTTCGTTACATTGTATGATTAAATAAATTCCTCTAAACACAATTGATATAACCGTTAAACTTTTTCAATAAAGCATAAAACATTCTGAAGGTATGAAGCTTAGACTTGACAACGTGTATAAGCAGGTAACACTTAATATCTTTTCTTATGATTCTTGAAGGACATTTTCTCACCAGCGAAGGAACTAAGTTACTATAATAAACATATATAATCGCGTGATAGTTAATTAAAATAATTGTGCAATCCCAACTTCATATCACATAATTAATATTTTTTATCTATATTTAATGTCATAGTTTCTAAGTGGTAAAAATAAAAACGTATCGGATCTAAATTCGCATAAAGCTTATGAATATTAATAATCATTATTAGTATTCAAAATTCAAAATTCAAAATATTCTTTATTCAAGTAAACTTGTAAACAAGTGCTTTTGAATCGTCAACATCTACTGCTGGTTCGGAAAGCTGTTCCTACCGAGAAGAACCAGCAAGAAACTCGGCGGTTGCTCTTTTCCAACAATAATTCTTATCACTAGTTACATATAGTTATAAATGTCTTGTACAGGTTGAAGAGAATCTATATCCACGCATTCTTATCTTCTAGGTAATCCTCAATAGTATAATAGGCTTTCTGAGTTAGCCTTTTTTTAATAGTATTTTTAAACTGCTGTAAAGGTAAAGTTAATGTAGATTATGGAATTTTATTATAGAATCTTATAGCACCCACATTTTATATGTAAACGTTCACTAACATATGATTAATAATAGCCTACTCCGGAAACTTAAATTAGTCTGTGCTCTATGGATAAGGATTGACGCAAATTACGATTTAATATTCGTATTGATATTTGCAGATCAGCGCGTAAACTTGTAGAATTCTAGGATTATTTCAGGAAAATTGATTTCTTTGTATAGCTTCGGCCGTATAGCTTCAACCTCACCGAATAAATACTAATACCGTTATACCGGTCTTATTTTATGTCGCCTAGTAGTTTAATCTTTTATACTGACTCGACGAGGTAAAATTTTTCTTGGTTAATTCAAACACCTAACAGTGTGTAATAAATGCGATTTGTAAAATACATTATCATTTGCCATTAAAATAATAGTTCAGAAACCATTAAGCCGAAAAAGTTAATTAAAATTGCGATATCTTCTTCTTCTTCTTCTTCGTCAGCCGATGGACGTCCACTGCTGGACATAGGCCTCTTCATGGGATCGCCACACCACACGATCCTGCGCCGCCCGGATCCAGTGGCTCCCTGCGACCTTTTTGAGGTCGTCTGTCCACCTCGTAGGGGGTCTACCGACGCTGCGCTTTCCGGTGCGGGGTCGCCATTCCAGCACCTTAAGACCCCAGCGCCCATCGGTCCTCCGCACTATGTGCCCCGCCCAGCGCCACTTCAGCTTCGCGACACGCTGAGCTATGTCGGTGACTTTAGTTCTTCTACGGATCTCCTCATTTCTGATTTGATCTCGTAGAGACACTCCGAGCATAGCTCGCTCCATCGCCCGCTGAGTGACTCTGAGCTTTCTTATAAGGCCCATAGTGAGCGACCACGTTTCGGATCCGTAGGTCATCACTGGCAACACGCACTGTTCGAAGACCCTGGTCTTCAGACACTGAGGTATTTTGGACGAAAAGATCTCGCGTAGCTTCCCGAACGCTGCCCATCCGAGTTGGATTCGGCGACTAACCTCTTTCTCGAAATTGGACCTACCCAGCTGGACCGTATGTCCCAGATATATGTACTCGTCTACAATTTCGAGTGCAGAGTTCTCAACGATGACCGGGTGGAGCGGAACATGTGAGTTGGACATGATTTTTGTCTTACTCATGTTCATTTTAAGGCCCACCTGCTGAGATACTCTGCTGAGGTCGTCGAGCATTGTGTTAAGGTCCTCCAGACAACCTGCCATAACGACTATGTCGTCGGCAAATCTAAGGTGAGTGATGTACTCGCCGTTGATGTTGATGCCGTATCCGTTCCAATCCAAAAGCTTAAAGACATCTTCCAATGCAGCGGTAAACAGCTTCGGGGAGATAACATCTCCCTGTCGCACACCTCGCCGCATTTGGATTGGTCTCGTAGTTTTGTCTTGGATACGGACAGACATTGTGGCGTTTTCATACAAACACTTCAACACTTGGACGTACCGATAGTCGATTCGGCATCTCTGGAGCGACCTTAACACAGCCCATGTTTCCACCGAATCAAAGGCCTTCTCATAGTCCACAAACGCCAAGCAAAGTGGCTGGTTATACTCCTCGGTTTTCTGTATAACCTGCCGCAGCGTGAATATGTGGTCTATGGTACTATACCCTTTTCGGAAACCGGCTTGTTCGGGAGGCTGGAAGTCGTAAAGCAAGTTGCCGGATTTTAGGATCATCGTATCCTCCCCCTCTCTTCGGACTTCGGATAATCCTATCACATCCCACCGCAACTTGCTTACTGTTTCTTCCAGCTCGAGTATCTTTTCGTCTTCCCTCAAAGTGCGTGCGTTGTACGTTGCCAGGTCCAGTCGTCGGGGTTGGCAGCGGAATCTCTTCCGGAGATTCTTGACACCCCCTGCCCCGCCGTTACCCAAACCGCTGCCAGAGCTGGGAATAGCGGAGCTGCCGGGAACTAGGGGCTGTGGTTTAATTTGTGATGCCATGAAGGTTTTGCCGGTAATCACCACGCTTGGCATGCGGGTTGGTGATCGCAGTGCTGACCGTTTTGCACCGACAGTGCTGCTGCCCACTGTCGGTCTGGTATTTAGGTCAGCAAAAAATGAAATGGTTATACCGCCATTTATCGGTCGTCAGAGCCTCGTCGGTTGATATGCAGGGTGCACCGCGTGCAGGTGAGGTTGAAAATTGAGGAGACTGATTGGGACGAGCCTCCCCCTTACACCCTTACAATTGCGATATATATCACCAAAAAAAAAATTAAGAATATTCTGCAGTTTATTAGCTAAACAAATGATCATTGCATATATATTAGTAACAGTGTAAAAGGACTAAAATATTAATTTCACTTAATTATTAATTCAGTATACTGAATAAGTCATAATAACTATAAAAATAGGAAGTCACAACACAAGGATCTATATCCATCTATAGATCCTTGTGTCAAGGATCTCCTTGTGGTGTGACTTCCTATTATTAAAACCACGAGTATATTATAGTAGATAGACTAAGTAAACTCTGAGTTTTATTGATAAATCAACAACTTGATGATTGATGATGAAAATGATTGACAATGATTTTATGTGTTATATTTTATATCAACTGTGCCCGCGCCTTCACCCACATGGAAATCAGTGTGACACAAAGTTTTCCCGCGTAAATGCCGAGTCCGCGGGAATTCTAAGTTAAAAAGCTTATCAAAATCGATTAAGCCATTCCACAAAATGTACTATTAACTTAAACCTGCCTGAATAATTGCACTAACTATTATTAAAAACTGTACAAAAATCCGATAATTAGATTTTGAGAAAATCCATTACATACAAACAAAAAGCTTTTGGAAACTTTATACAATCAATTGTCTCAAAATCTACTGAACGGATTTTTGTACGGTTTTTACCAAAAGATGTGAAGTGCAATTCTTCGAGAAGGTGTAAGTTAATAGTACATTACGATTTTAGGTAAATTGTTTTAAGACGTCGAGCGGTTGATAAAAACTCGCCTTCTGGGAACTTAAGTCGCGTGCGCTGCATATACCAACATATATAAAGCACATACATTTTTAAATCAGAATAAAATAAAGGGATTAACGTGGGAAAAACTGTGACTGATTTCCACGCGAACGAAGTCGTAGGCACAACTTGTTGACATACAAATAACACAGTTCTTTAAACAAGAATAAAAAAGTTATGATTCCCGGTAAAATTTCTTCATCTGTATATGCTTAGCTAAGATTTATTTCACAAAGACCTCAGGGTACATCGTCAGTATTTGTATTCATACAATAAGCGTCTTTTATGTTCAGTAAATAAAATATCATACTAATCTCCATTACAGCTGAATTTTATTTGCATACACACCATTTCATATGAAAGTTATGATGGAGCTCGTCTTTCGTATGCAAAAATTATATTGTGTATATTCCTCTGAAATTATAAAGTTAACCTTAGTCAAGTTAACTCAACAGAATGGTCCTAAACTTGATTCAGTTGAAAATTATTATGTGACTTTTACGACACGTTACATTACGTTCAAAACAAAATAAAGCAAACATGATTTAAAATATCAACGCATATCTTCTTCTTCTTAGTCGAGGTCTTCATTGCTGACGGTCGTGTCTAGATGGAATTATTACTGTGGATCAGGTCATGCACTAAGGTTTTTCCATGTTTGTCTGTCCACGGCGGTCTTTAAAGCTTCGGTGATAGGCAGGCCTGTAAGTGTCTTTACTTGGTCTGACAAACGGGTAGGTGAGCGACCACGTGGTCTTTTCCCGTCGACCTGCCCAACAATCATCAGCTTCTCGAGACTATCAGAGTTTCTGCAAGCAACGTGTCCGAAATATTTAAGGATACGCTGGAAGCAGACAGCGGACAGTCTAGTATTTATACCGAGCTCCTTTAGAATAGACAAATTGGTTCGGTGTGCAGTCCATGGAATCCGCAGCATCCTCCTTTTACACCACATTTCGAAAGCATCTATTTTAGCCCTTTCTGACTTTTTTATTGCCCAGGATTCGGCTCCGTAAATGAAGATTAAGAAAACCAATGTACGCCCCAGCCCACTTTGGTTTTGCGAGATATATTACTGTCTTTCCAAAACTAAGTTACGAATCTAAATTTTAAATTGAACTGATAACAACAAGATAACTAACCTATTAGCAACCTGGGCTACTTACTTACCTTGATTACTTAGCACCACACCCGGTATTGATTATTTCATACAATTGTCTTCATAAATTTGATTCTGTAGAACCTGATTTTATGTGTGATGATTTTATGAGGATTCAAAAAATTCTAGCTTTTAAGCAGGAACAATTGTACATCAAAAATTTTTAGCGAAGTATGTAACCGTGAGTGTAGTAGAGTGACTATATTATTAATACCCTACCTAACCTACCTAGTAATATAAATACATATTTGTTTAGACTAAGTGTAATCAATTATTATGTTTGCTTTTTATAAACGTAGTCTCTGGAAATGCATCACTCCGTAAACACAATATGACCCCCTTTTAACAAAAGGTTACCAGTGAAACACTAATAAGGCTTTCCTTGCATAGTATTTATAATAGTAGTGAGATTTAAACTGTTTCTGTCTAGATTAGAAAAAAATTGTCATATAAAAACAGACTCTTAGTCATATTACGTATTTAGATAAATATCACAGTGGTATTACGAGAAAGATAAGCTATGAAAGTTCGCTTAAGAAACAGAAATATCCTAACATAGGGTGCACAAAAGTAATTTACATTATAATGCATAGACAATTACAAATATTTTATCTAGAAAGTAAATTGACTATTAAGTCTGTTACAAGAATAAAAGGTCTTAAAGATCAGACGACTGCTTTATATCTCGCTTCTTTTATAAAACTTCATTCAATTAAATTTGTAAAAGTTATATTTTGAGTTAGACTATTTCAGTCGTAGCTAGTTAAGCCAATACAAAAACTCTTTATTCCTTCGAATGGTAAATCTTGTGCCCGCAAAGATACTGCAATGTAATGCAAGGTTATATAATGTCCACTGAATGCTCTTTATTGAAGAATATATATCGAGCAAACATCATCTTTCCTTGCCCTTATCCCACTCTAACTGTGGTCGGCACATGTTTTTCTCTTCCATTCTTTCCTATCATTTGTCAACTCCCCCAAAGATCCCTTTTAAATCTTTTCTCAGAAACCTCATGCCCTTATCCCATTCTGAGTGGGGTCGGCACAACATGTAACAAAGATGTTGTCACATGATTTGGCTACGTATTTTACGACCGGCCGCCTGCCTGACGTCAACTTACCTTAGTCGCCTCTTACGACACCTCGGTAAGAAAGGAGGGTGGTCTATTCTATTCTGCCGGATACCACACGGCTATAAAGCTTTTCTCAGAAACGTAGACCATATAATCATTTCATTTAATCAAATTTAATCCGTCTTATTTTTACTAGCTTTTGCTAATTGTACACTCCATAACATCGTAAGTCTGATAAGTGTATACTTACTCATCATTTGATTACTACGCTAGATGTTTACTATTGTTGTGAATGTCGTTGCCATCTTATTGTATTAAAACATTTTATTGTATCGTGTATAATCTTAAACGTATTTAATGTATGTTGATGGCCTAATAAATTAAATTAAATTAAATTAAATTAAAACTCTGGCGCTACCCCTTTTATATGCATACTTCACAATTATGCACAATCCAACCGTCTTTTTTTCAGCCTCCCTCCAATCACATATCCGTCCATATATACACACATGTAGTGATGATATGATGATGATGATTTGATATACCGGGCCAACATCTTTACTTATTATAAAATTAAGTCCCCAAAGCTGTCTGTCTGTATGTAATCGATTTTCTCAAAATCTACTGAACGGATTTTGGTACGGTTTTTACTAAAAGATAGTGCAATTCCTCCGAAAGGTTTAGATTAATAGTACATAACCGTTTCGTGTAAATTAAGTTGAAGAGGTCGTTTTACAACAATTTTTAGTGGGTGTAGGTAACAAACCGGTGTCGATTGTAGTTATAAAAAGTTAAAAAAGTATTTGAAGGTATAAAAGGTATTTGTAGGTATAAAAAGCGGTGTAGGGTATCAGAGAGCCAGTCTAATGCCGAGACTCGAGCTAGTAAGACATGCTAAACACTAAATTTTACGCGGGCGAAGCCGCACGTATTTCTAGTATAGGATAGTTTCCCTTTTGGTACAGGAAAAAAACCTGTAATATATAATCGAAAATATATTGACACTAAAGTTGAAACAAAAGTCGTACGTATAAGTACTGTAGATCTATACTAATATTATAAAGAGGAAAAATTTGTATGTTTGTGTGTATGTATGTATATTTGTAATGTTCCCACGCAAAAACTACTGGACCAATTTCAAAAATTCGTACACCATTGGAAAGCTGCTTTTTTACTGGCTATATAACATTTTCAAAAAATAGGAAACCCTAATAGAATTGTAATAAGGTGTGAAAAATTTAGTCGTAAATATCTTTCATCGCGTGCGCTGCGGAAACTATTGATGATAGAAAAAAAAATGTTCTACAGTATTATAGAACATATCAATATCCAAAAAAAAGTCCGCGATACCACATATATCTAACTAACTATTATAGTTATGCCAATATAACTACTTTTTTACATTGTAAGAGTTGATAAAAGTGCTGAAAATATTCAAACCATTTTATTCATATCTCTGTATTAATCCTTATCATATAAAATGATATTTAAAAAAAAACTATTTCAATACGTGTAAAATACTTTTTAAATTATTAAAATCCGACATCCCAATCAAAAGATATTACGAATTTAAGAATGTAAATCGAAAGAAAATAATGCCATAACAAATTCATTGTAGCGACCGTTATAGCAGGTCCTCCATTTAGTGAGTTAGCTCTTATTCCAAGAATACCAATGATACCCATTTTTTATAATTAAATAATCTACAAAATAAATCTATAGTCCGACTTCGTAGACTTTCCACTACCACGAGATCGGTATGGACGCGGGTGAAACCGCGGGGCTTTGCTAATATAATATATAAGGAAAAACTGGGCAAAAAAGCTTTAGCCCTCGAAATTACCGCCGCATGGAATGTTGATTCAACGGTCATTATGCCCAGTTTTTTCCATCAATGGTCTTATAACAAAGAGCCCCTGCAGAATACTCAGGAAACTCTTGCTAAAATTGGACCAAAGAACGGATAAGATATACTTAAGACTTAAGACGGGCCATATTTTAATTTGATCCGCTTCGAACCTATGACACAAGTTGGGTTCTGTTCAAATTAATTGTATTTAAAACTGATAGCTTTCTAATTTCCTTAAAATTTTATTCAATTGGATATAACACAAAATATTAATACTAATTAGTTTAACAATATCAGAGAGCATTAAAAAACAAACCTTGCAATTGCCATAAACACGTATAAAAAATAGGTTCCATGATAATTACATTAAGATACCTAAATTTAGATTTATTATGGAATCAATAAGAATGGTTTTTTCCCCGAGCTAAGACCATGCGATACCTAAAACTCTGGGATTTAATAATCCACCAGCCAACAAAAGAATAATTTAAAAAATTCCATATAAAATATTTGTCATCAAAAACAAAATAAAAATAATAAATGGGTTTAAAATGCAACTGTTATAAATAGCACATAAGTATAAAACATTATATTTAATCTAATCGAAACGCAGATATAAGCTACGACGAAAAAGTGTCCACTCTAAATCAAATAAATGAGACAAATGTTGTACCGTGGCCAAATTTTAAAACGAAATATACCGTAAAACTCCACCCTGTTATCGTAAAAATAAAGCTCACTTAAGAAAGTAATCAAATGCCGTTTCGGCTAGGTAAAATATACGACCGAGCCGAGACGTGGAGGTACTTAATGCTGAGAAGTAATCGATTCTAAATTCGCAATCAAATATAAATCAAGTTCACCGCTCTATGCTCTCATTTCACATGTTTGGCAGACCGTTGAAGATCAATCAAAGTGATTGATATACAATATTCGCGATGTAGTTTACCAATAAAATTGTACCAACGTTCGGAATTAACCATTTTACGTGCTTTTTTGTAAGTGTTTCTTACCAATAAAATCGTACCAACGTTCGGAGTTAACCATTTTACGTGCTTTTTTGTAAGTGTTTCTTTTTCGATAAAGTGGAAGTTAAAGAACGCCTTAAGAATAATAATGAGAGTCGACCATCGACTTTAATGTTTTGTTTAAATAAATAAAAAGGTATAATGTAAAACAGAATCCTAGATAGGGTGGATTAAGAATGTTGTTTCTCAGTGATTACGGTTTAAGCCGTGTGGTATCCGGCTCAGTAGAAAAGACCACCCTCATTTCTCACCGAGGTGTCGTAAAAGGCGAATAAGGTGAGTCGACCCGCCGTGTGGTATCCGACTGAGTAGAATAGACCACCCTCTTTCTAACCGAGGGATCGTAAAATACGACTAAGATAAGTTGACGTCATGCAGGCGGTCGGTCGTGAAATTTCGTATTTTCCTTCCTATTTGCCATCGTGGCTAAATCATGTGACAACATGTTTGTATCATATTGTGCCGACCCCGTTTAGAGAGGAGGATTATGATATTTCTCAGTGAGTACGGTTTACCTATTTTATTTTATTTTCCTTTATAGAACTCATTCATTAACTCATATTAACTCATTCAGCGTTATACTATATTATTTAGCAAAATTTTGAAAGACCACCAGGGAATTAATATTATTATAACAAGGCCAAAAAGGCTTTCGCTGTCAAAGTTACGCACGACATAAATATAAAAACTACCTAGTAAATAATTTAAAATAAAACAAATTTTTAATCATAGAAATAATCCTTTGATGTACCCAAATAGTATAAAAACAAAATAAAATGGTTAAAAAATTGAAATGAGTAGTTAAGTTCATAATGTATTAATTTACTTCAGTTTTCAGTACAATAGGGAATATTCTTTTAAGAAGAATATCCGTTCACACACACACACTTCTCTTAATCTTATTTCTCAATCATAACCTTTTAACATTTTCCATAGAGATTCCAACACAGATAACTGTTATATAAATGCCATTGTCGAATGTTTGCTATATAAAGCTATATACATGTAACATATTTCAATATTAATGACGTCGTTTATAATACCTTTAGCTTTCTGATTATTAAATATCTGATATAAATTTTATATTGAATCTCGATTTTGCTATTCCTAGCTATACTCAACGAAGTAATATTGTTCCGAATATTGCTTTGTCGTAAATATCTTTGAAAGACGTATAACAGTCCTACAAACAAAAGGATTTCAGTAAATTCATTGCTTGCTCTGGCGATTTTCAAATAATTGTCATACTTCAATTGTCTTTGTATGTTATATCAATGTTTAGATTTATGTTATTTACGTTCTTCAAAAATTACTCTACTCTTGATAGTATACTAGAAATTATTTGGAAACTAGAATGCATTTAATTTATGGTTCTATAAACTGCACATGAGACTTCTTGCGACGTCAACTTAAATGTTAAAATAACTTCAATTTTTCACTAAGCTTTTACCCTGTTCCCGAAGGAAAAACGGGAGTTCCTCTACCATTATATGTTAGCCCGTTTTTTTTTTTTTTTTTTTTTTTTTTTTTTTTTTTTTTTTTTTTTTTTTTTTTTTTTTTTTTTTTTTTTTTTTTTTTTTTTTTCTTCTACCTCCAACGTAATCGGAGCCTATGTTTGTCGATATTTTCTCTTTTATACCAGTTCTCGCTTGTTCACATCTTTCATTCTGCATACTATATCTTTCTTTTATTCTAACCTTTCACGCTATCTTGGGTGGGATGCCCAACTACATCTAACTGACTATCTTACTTATTTTATACATAAGGTAATAACATTAAACACAATTTATCTTTATTTATTTTAACGACATTTCTTATTTTTAACATTTAAGTTTAACGTTTATATATATCACAGTATATACATTTAGACGATCACGTTAACAGGGTAATATTTTGACGATACAACAAAAACTAAAAACTAAGATCTTATTGTTTACACAGTTTTTCTTATGCTATGCGTAATATATTTACTATATTATTCTTAGCATCGATTTCTTATCCTATACACACATTTTACATCTATTATATTTTATATTCTTTTTTAGGTACAAAGTTCCAGTTTTTGCGGTTTTATTACATCGACTTTTGACTATAGTTACCAAAAATCCCCAACTAACCCAGCTGATATGGTGCACACGAGTCTTTCCGCAGTTTATCTGATCCATATAGAGCGACACGCTATGCAAAGTTATTTTGCTCACGTACAACATTGGTGTTGATTTACTGCTGACTATTGGAAGGTTGCAGTCCGGACCGTGTGCTACCAATACCTTGGTTTTCCTTGCATTCACACTTTTATAGCCACTTCCAATCATAACCATTCGCTCCTGTTCACAACTTCTTTCACTCTCTCTGACTTCCAATCCCTTTTGTACTCTTGACGTTATTTATTATAAAATTATTTATTAAATTAAGTCGGAAATTTTATAACAAACAAAATGGTAGACAAATCATAGGTATAATTATTATATAGTAAATAGTATAACTTAAAAATGGAGGTCACAAATTCGTACACCTCCGCTTCTTGGGGCTGAATTAGTAACTTAAAGAACCTAAAAAGACCAGCAGTCATATAGCTTGAGGAGCCACGTAACTAAAGCGTTATACCGGTTACATAATTAAACCAACCGACGGAAGTTGAATCTTAATGTGTAGAAATGGGATCCCCACTCTAGATTACCTAACTATTCTATACTAATAAAGACACTGCTCTAAGTAGATAAACGAAGTTAAAAAGTTTTCAGAGACCTACTTAATTCAAGCAGAAGTAGTATGTTTTTTAATTTTCGACTGTATATTATTACTGCCATGCGATAACTATGTATTTATTTTTTATATTTCTATTAGCAAAGTTTTTGCAATAAAAAACTCGATTCCCCTGTGGAAAACCTGATATAAAAGCGATTTCACGCTCTATGAGATCACAGGCTCTAATTTATGAATAACATATTTTTTATAAATTATCTCATGTTTTGTTTAATTAGCTTTTATCATTGCAGCTATAAACCTAAATGTAAAAGCTACAGAGCTAAATCAAGGGTATCTCGCTCCATAAAAAGCGATAAGGAATAAAATACTTATTCTAGAAAGTGTAATGATTTGCAATCAACTGTATTGCTAGTATAATGAACAACAAAAGGTGCTACGCCGTAGCTGCTACTTTAATTAAAAAAAAGACAACTAAAGGAAGCAATAATACGTGTTTGTCTGTGTTAAATATATTCGTATACTATATAAACAGATGAATAATGTAAGATAAAATGTAACAGATAAAAATGTCGTGTGGTAGAAGCTTTATGTTGACGTGCAATAAATGAACTGTTAACTGGGACATTGATAAAATGCGCTTTTAAATTGTTGTTTCAAGTCACCATGGATTAATTGTATGGGACCTCGACAGCCATTACTGTATCCATGTTAAAATAAATGTTGGAAGCTTAGGGTAAACTGTGGTGTATCTGTTATTTTCATAAAAAGTATTCTAAAAACATTAGACTTTCGAATTACACAACTTTTATAACAGCGAATCGAAATTCTAGTCAAGAAATGTAAGAGTTCTGATATTTGTTCCATCATACCATAACACAAATAATTGGGGCTTCTATATACTCATATTATCTTAAGCCGGATAGGGCAGTTGTGAGTCACAGGTTCAAGCCCTGGACAGACACCAATAAGTTTTTCTGTTTCAACTTCTTCTGACTGTCTCATTAATAACGTTAACTTATCACACGCTTTTCGGTGAAGAAAAACAACGTGAGGAAACCTGCATATCTTTTGGAGAATTCAGTGGATATGTTTAACCTACCAATCCGCATTGAATCAGCGTATTGGGTCTTCACTCCTTCTCACCAAAAAAGGAGGCCTATGCCCAGCAGTGGCACAGTAACAGGCCGTTACTTTACTTTTATTTAATTGTTCACTTATAGTAGCATAATTATATTTACCTAATAAAATGGTACTGTAATAGCCACGCGTAGACGACATGATAATATCTGATGTCTCCGCATACTCGAAAATTTTATACACAGACTACGAATCACGAATTTCCATGTAGATAACCTTGTTAAATCAGATAAGTAGTTGCGAGTCACCAGTTACAGAATAGTTCCATTTGCAAAGGTATTATTCTATTTACAGCCCATATAAAACCAACAGAGGACTATTGTGAATACTATTCACTGTCTCGTATCTAAGTATCATATGTATATATCGCACGCTTAGTATTAAAGTGACCTAATTAAAAATTTGGTTTTATTGAGTTAGATACATTGTAATCCTAATTTAAAAGCCATCTATGACATCACGGTACTAACTATTAAAAAAACTAGTGTTTTCTTGCTCTTCCACGTTATGCGTCTCTGCGCCACTCGAGAGTTTTGTTAGGCGCTACGTAACGCTATATTGCAATTTCCCACAATAACTTTTGTGAATTAGGTCTCTTTAATACTAAGTGTGTTGTATATTTGTATTATCTTCACCAAAAAATAGATAGGTCAGTAAATTCATGAGCTATATGGAAACTTCCACATCTCCAAATTCAATGCTGAATCACGCCTGCGTTACAGACCAGTACTACTATATGTTAACATGTGTGCTCTGATGCGAACCTTCAATTTTGCACTATGAACCTCCATGTTTATCTAAGTATATACTAGACAAGCCCGACTGTTTGTTCGAGCATATATCAGAGAGCAGAGAATCAAAAGAGAACTTTTTTTGTAATTGACTTTTTTGTTTTGAGAAATTGACTATATCTTGTTAGAGAGAGTGGCTTTTACAGCGTCACTGGAAGATATGGAGCGAGCGAATAAGCATCGTCAGGAAAGCATCAAAGCGATTTAATTCAAAATTTAAGTCTTTTCTGCAAGCCCATATTAGTATATGAGAATAAAATAGTTTTTAGCTAGAAAACTTCGAAACTCATCGTATGAATATATTTTTCGGTTTTTGATTTTTCATTATCAGCGTATCTCATCATTTCTTATATTAATACTGACTGACCCGTTGGAGTAGTTGGCAGTGACACCACTTCATTTTTAAAAACAATATCTTTCTTCGAATCTGGGTGTATGTATCTATTTAAGTATGTGTTAAAAATTATATATGTATATATTTACCAGTTGTCTGTCACCCATAACACAAGCATTAAGCTACTTTGGGAACGGATAGCCGTGTCTATCATTGTCCTATATATTAAAAAAAACACCATTAAAAGTACTTTAAGATTAGATACGCTTTAAAATTATGTTAAAAGTATGTATAATTTTATTTCTATGCCTCTACATTTCCTTTAGGTATTTAGAAGATCCATTTAGGATATCGTGAAAACGATAAACAAATGCATTGTTCAAAATATCCTATTATTTAGTAAGATTTATTCTGAATCTGTGTAATTAATCATATGACTAGAATCTGTTATTACTGGCGAAATTCAGCGTAAATGACAAAGCTCCTTCGCTACAATAGAATGAGTCGGTCATTCATTCATCCGCTTCTTTGTTAGATGTTATAACGTAATCCGAATAATCGCCAGAGGTCTATAACCCGGCCCCTTCATATCAAGGATTAGTGGTCCCCGACGATTTTGTTCTCGAGAAATTCCTTCAGCATCTATTGTTCTGATGCTCTGTTTATAGGATTACCTACATTGATTAATGTTTTTCATTTCTGTGTATAAATATTGTCGGAATAGGATATGATAAAATTAGATCATTTGCTTTCAACTATCGTGAGTAGTATCCATAGTTTATGTATAAAAACCGACTATATCTTCAAATTCAAATTCAAATTCAAACGTCTTTATTCAAATTAGCCTATTGCAAGCACTTTTGAATCGTCAAATTAAAATTAAATTGAAGCTACAACTTTTCTATATTCTTGTTTTATTCTATCGGGTCAGCCTGACTAGTTCCGGGCCCATCCTCGACCCTTATTCATGAGCTCTTTTTATGGCCTTATAGAATGAAACGTAAGTATATCCCAGAGTCACTCATAGATTTATGAATCTTCTGTTTGGCACAGCAGCTAAAAAAGTTAAGCACGTTTGGTATAGCCAATTTCTATACTCATATTTGATTTTATGTAATAACGGCAATGGCGTTTTTCACAAAATCCGACATAAGCTTGCGACTCCTGCTTTGCGCCTAGCAAAAGTACGTAAATCGTTTGTGTGTATGGGTATAAGATTCTATAATAAAATTCCGAAATCAATTTTGGCCATGCCATTACAGCAGTTTAAAAACACTGTTAAAAAGACGCTGGTACAGAAAGCTTACTATACTGTTGAAGATTACTTAGATGACAAGGATGTGTGGATATAGATGCGCTTCTACCCTGTACAAGACAGTAATAAATAAATGTAACTAGTTCTAAGATTTATATTTTAAAAAGAGCAACCGCCGAGTTTCTTGCTGGCTCTTCTCGGTAGGAACAGCTTTCCGAACCAGCAGCAAAGTTGACGATTCAAAAGCACTTGTTTACAAGTTTACTTGAATAAAGAATATTTTGAATTTGAAAATAAAAGAAACCCACATAAATTTATTCGCGGATTATAGCAAAATAATTTCATTATAACTTTTGTATTAGAGATCTCCGCCTAATTCCATAAATTATTTAGTATATCTGTTCGTGCAATTAAAGTGTTGATAATACTTCCTACAGGCTAGTGTACACCATATTGTTGCGGTAGAATACATTGAATTATAATTTATTTATTTATTTATTTATTTATTTATTATTATGACAAGCCAATAGTATTTTACACATACTTATTAATACACATTTTCATACGGTAAGTTCTAGGTAAAACACTTTTTAAGGCGAGTACAGCGTTAATTATTTTGTAACATCAATTAATTACTGTATTTACAGTTAATATGTTTGATTTGAAATCTTAACAAAGGCGGATTAAAGCAAAACAATTCTGTAATTTAATTTTGGATTCCATTGAACTGTGTTACGTGTTAATAACGTATGATGTCATTATCTTGGTTTGGTCAATAACAACAGTACGTAGCATTGGGAAAATTAGACTTATTTTACTACAGAAAATGAGTCCGGCGACACTACGGGCCAATGCGGACATTTCTAGACGGTATTACTGTATCAGATATAGAATAGAATTCTATTAGCAAAAGATTGTGTTTCAGATCACGTCGGGGTCACCAGTGTAGGCTTAGAGAAATAATGCACATGAAAATATAACAATTTATAAGCATCTCCATCTATATTATACTAAATTAATTTTGTTTAGTCAACAATATGATACTGGAAATTATAAAAGCAGACAAAGAAATCATGGAAGTGGATTGCGGTTGGTTCTAATTACTAAACATAATAGATGGCAAAACGCTTTAATCAAAATAAACTTTCTTTTCGAGGAGATCGACTTATCATTGACACCGGTGGTAGTGATCCTGCATTTACCTTCGCGGGTCTCGGGTTCGATTATCCCCGAGTGCTAAGGATTTCTAAAACAAATTATTTGTTCTTCAACTCGATTATATATTTAACATTTGTCTGTCATACATAAAACTAGGATTAAGTTACTTACTTTGGGGACAAAATATCGTCTATGAAAATATTTTACATATATTTATTATTTTTTTATACATGTATGATAATACTAGAAAAAAATACATAACGTTTTTCTTCATAAAACTTAAGTAAAAAGTATTATTCTATTTATTTACCTGAGAGCCAAAACAAACAAAAACCTACAAAACTATAAACCATACTATAATAAAACCAATTAATTATATGGTAAAAACACCTGTAAAAGGCTACGGCAGTGGTTAAAAAGACGAAAAAAATAATACAGCAACTAAATAATACTATAATTTCAAATTCATACTGCAGGTAACAAAATATAACTCTTATAAAAAAATTGTGAAGCCGCCTAATTATACAAATTCTCATAAACAAGTCCTTAATAACAGGTATCCGCAATTTTTTTATTTACTTTCTCTCAAAACGTCGTAAAACATTACGCCACCAGTCTTTAATACTTGATGAACACATATTGCTTGTAGCTAAACCCGTGATTAACAATCACCTAATAGTTTGCGGTTGATATCTAAGATTACACTTGTTTAGAATATGTCTATCCACTTTTGTCATAAAGGTTCCTAATGTAAGATAAGTAACGCAAGCACCGAGATTAAATTCATGTCGCAGCAGTACATATTACAAATGGGTACAAAGCGCTTAGCGGTGTATTATATTACTGATTTAATATCAATTATTTAGGAATATAAAAGCATTTAAGAGTACATGTGATGTGTTTGTAACTAGATATAGATATTATATTTTGGATGATGACATATGGATCGGAAACTTGGTTTGTAACTATGAGCCTATATTTATATTTAGTTAAAAATAGTGGAAAGAATTCTTTGACCGAAGATCAAAGGTAAAAGGTATTTGGTATAAGACTGTTCAAACTAAACCTTTAAAAAAACCTATAAAACTATAATCGATAGGAAGACCATATTAGTTTTATTACGCCTGCGGTCCGGTCAGATTCAATTAAATAAATTTGCTTACTTAACGGGTAAAGTCCCTACACCAAATTGTAATATCTTTAACGTTTTAGAGGACGTTATCCATATTTTGATGGAGTGTAATGAGACGTACACTATTAACTAACCATAAAGTGTTACTCTTAACTGGTGGTTAAATATTACTTTAGCTATTCCAGTATCAGCCACTGCAAATATTTTGGTTAAACTATATAATAAGGCATCAAGTGTTAGAAGTGGTAGTAGATAAAATTATATATAAGTGGTATTTACATGGTGACATAGTCGGGCACGACTAAGCTCTTAATAGGTTTAAAAAAAAACTATGAGCCTACCGCGGTTACCGTGGATGGGCATTATAAGAAACCTTGCTATACTCAGAGTACCTCTAAGTGATCAAATCAGAAACGAAGAGATTCGTAGATGAACCAGAGTAACCGATATAGTTCGGCGTGTTACGAAGCTGAAGTGGTGATGCGCGGGGCACATAGTGCTGAGAACTGATGGGCGTTGGGGTTTTAGAATAGCTAACCCATATTGGAAACTGCAGTGTCGGTCGAGCCCCAACGAGTTGAACTAACGACCTCAAAAAGGTCGCGGGAGCCGCTGAATCCAAGCGGCATAGGATTGTGTTGCTGGAGATAATTTGAAGATACCTATGACCTATACCTATAACGATACCTATGTCCTACACTGTATGTCTATAGATTGAGAAGAAAGGAGAGAGTATTCCCCATAGACTAATAAAAAAAATAATATTACACCATTCGAAAATTTATAAGTATCTCGTTAAAACACCCTTATTTCAATTATATAAGGATTGGCGAGTTTCAAAGGCGACCAGAATACTAATCAGAATATTTTTCCCGAAAACTTTTGCTACGATAACTTCATAACAATGACGTCACAAATCATCCCTGTTGTAAAACTGTTGACTTTTAAAACTCTACGATGACATATTATACAGATTTTTTATATTGTATAACGATAGACGATATACAAAAAACGCCGTGTGGTATCCGGCAGAATAGAATAGACCACTTTCCTTTTATACCGAGGAGACTAAGGTAAGTTGACGTCAGGCAGGCGGCCAGTCGTAAAATAGGTAGCCAAATCATGTGACAACATGTTTGTAACATGTTGTGCCGACCCTACTTAGACAAGGGCAGGAGAATGTATAATAGATGATATAAAAAAAGTAGAGTAGCGACCCACATCCCACAGTAAAGACTTTTACAGAGAAAGGTTGCATCTTAGACCCACCTCGCACAATTGCTCAAATAATACGTATTGGTAGGTTACATATAGCTCAGGAATTTTCCTGAAACACACAGGTTTTCGCACGATATTTTCCTTCAGCGGAATGAGTATGATAAATTGTAAACATCAATTAGACATTGGTATTAATAGAAAAAGTCATTGGTGCCTCCCCGGGATTTGAATCCATAACCCCTTGTCGTGAGTCATACGGTTTCACCGTTTAGCTATCACAACGATGTGCCTAGATTTAAAAGAAGTGGTATGCCAAAACTGCAATGGTCATCATTCTCTTGCCCTTGTCCCATTCTAAGTGGGGCGGTATAACATGTTTCAAACATGTTGTGACATGACTTGGCTAATTATTTTATTTTACAACCCGCTTGCTGCCTTACGTCAACTTACCTTAGTTGCCTTTCACCACACCTCGGTAGACGTTAAGAAATGAGGATGGTCTATATATCCGGATACCCCACGGCGGAACAATTTACCTTAGTTGCCTTTTATGACACCTCGGTAAGAAATGAGGGTGGTCTATTCTATTCAGTCGGATACCGCACGACGAGTCAACTTACCTTAGTCGCCTTTTACGACAACTCGTTAATAAATGAGGGTGGTCTATTCTACTCACCTAGCCAACAAAATATCAGATACCAATCGGCGAAAATTCAGTGACCAGAATTGTAAAACATTTTATTATTTCTTATATACAAAAAAAGTATTTAAACTTAAAACGTGTGAAAAGCATAAACGAGCAATAATTACCTGAATGATTTATACATTTTTGTAATATATTTGCAATAAAATCCTTAAAACTATATACAAGGGACGTGAACAGGTCTACCATTTCAACAGTCCACGTGCACGTTATGCGTATTTATTTTACCCAAACATGCTGACGTCAATACAACCGAACGTCATCGCGTAACCCACTAAAGCCATCGTTCGAATGGTAAATAATAATTCATTAACACAACGGCCCAAAAAAGAAACGGGTCGCACTCGAGATGAACAGTATAAACATAATGTTGCGAATTCAGGGTCCACTTAACACCCCAGGCCGTCTTTTTCGCCCTTAATTGAAAATGGCAGTTATACATTTGACTGTCACGGCCTGTTTCCTTTTCCTTATTGCTTCTACAGCTGAATAAAATGATGTATGAAGAAGAATGTTATATTACATTTGTTCTGCAACAAATGCAAATTCAAAATGTTCTTTATTTGACTAGGCACAAATAAGCACTTATAAAACTTCGTTTATGATCTCTATTGTTATTCATTAATTCCATATTAATTACAATTATAATATAAATGGGAATTTTCGAAATTATAAGAAAACTACCAATGGGTGGAATAGGTGCTATATCCGACAAAAAATAAAAAAGATGATATTTCATTTTGACTGGCCAGAAAATATACTTTTCGTTTTAACTGCTTAAACAATTCGTTAGTTAATATGTATATAATATATTTACCTGTTGTCATGGGACTGACGACCTTGGTTGTAATTGTCCCATATATTTATTATTTAATAAATATATATTTTATATTATTTAGAATACAGTAATTTCATGTTATAGGAAAAATACGGATGCAAAACTTTTTTGTGAGTTTTACACCGCACAATATGTTAACCTGTTCGAAAGTTTTTATTTGCTTTTAGTTTGTTTAGATTATTTTTAGTATTAGTATTTTTATCAGTAGAGCACCGTTATAAACCCTTATAAATGAAAGTTAGAACATGTAAGAAAAACTAAAAAACACACTTTCGAACTAAAAACGGAACAATGGCGAAAAATATGATTATTGTAGGGACAATATAAGTGTAATTTATATGTTACTATAGTAAGTGATTCCCTACGCCGCTCATTGTTCAGGTCCTTCTTCTATATAGTAAAGTAAGTAGTAAAGTAACAGCTTGTTACTATGCCCACCGCTGGGCTAAGGCCTCCTCTCTCCGTTTTTGGAAAGAATGATTGGAGCTAAGACCTACCACACTGCTCCAATGCGGATTGGTAGGTTACACATATCCCTAGAATTCTATAGAGATATGCAGGTTTCCTCACAATATTTTCCTTCACCGAAAAGCGTGTGATAAATTGTAATTATCAATTAAACACATAAGTTTTAATAGAAAAACTCACTGGTGCCTGCCCGGGATTTGAACCCATGTCGGCTCTAGGGAATCGCACGGTCTCACCGCTAGTCTATCACAGCTTTTTTATATAATACGGGGATAATTATTTCGCCAACTAGCTAGTTTCTTTTTACCAACTATCGAAAAAAATCTTATATTATAGCCACACGCTTTTTTGACAATTTTTGCTATAATCCGCGATACAAATAATTTTATTATTACTTGTGTATTATGGATCTCCGCTAAGTAACGCCTAATTCTATAAATTATATAAAATTAATATTTTTCATTTCAGTAAAATTTTGAATGAAACTATTAATTAGTTTAACGTATATTTTACGAGTAAACATTAAAATGGCAGGCTCTATTAAGCGTCAGTTTGAGAAAACCGACACAGTCGCAAAGCCTTCACCAAATTTTGTATTCTAAAGTCTTGTACATATTCCATATCGCTATGAAATGTATTTATTAATTTCCTGAGGCCGACCAAAATTTTAATCTTCACAAAATCTCATTATTCCATAATATACAATATTTGGAAACGTGTTTCATAATTAAACCGCAGAATAGCTTTATTAGAATCTAAATACCATATAAACCTCCACCTTATTTGGTTATTCGTCTTTCTTATCAGATCTATTATATTCCATCCTGTCTAGACTTACCCTTACTTTTGTTTAGTGTTATATTTACGACTGGGTTCATAATATACATTTTTATGTATTCGACTTTTATCATATCACAAAGTATTGGGGTGCTTCGATAATCGACATACTATCAAACATTTTATTTACGTTCGATTAATAATAATGCTGCATGTATAAGGTATTAGAACAGACTGTGGTTCCCAAATCAATCCAAGACTTCTTTGAAAACGCCCGGAATTAAGCAAATCTAATCAAATTCTTTATTCAACTAACTTGTAAACTGTAAACAAGTGATTTTGACTCAACTCCAAGAAGTTCAAGTTGCTCTTTTCAAATATAATCTTTTAACTAGTAAATTTAATTAGTAGTAGTAGTACAGATAGCCTAGCGGTGAGGACGTGCGACTCTTTCGAGAGGGTAACGGGTTCAAACCCAGGCCAAACACCAATAACTTTTTCTGTTGAAACTTATATGACAAATTAATAATTCCAATTTATCACGCTTTTCGGTGAAATACATCGCGACGAAAATTGCATATCTCAAGAAAATTCTCGGAATATGTGTAACCTACCAATCCATATTAGAGCAGCGTGGTAGCAACTGTTATAATGGCAAAGCTAAAATATATTGGATGAAACGAATTGACAAAGTAAGTCTGACATTATTTTAGCAACTAAGGACTATTTGCCAGTTCTTCTCACTGGCAGCAGAACTGTTATTAACAAATTTTTATTCTAAATTAATTATGGTATGGACCCTGTAAAATGACGGTCATAGTAGTAAATAATAACTCCAGTTCTTTTTATAAATTTCCCCTGTTTATTCATTGGGACATATCATTTTTAGAGATTCTCTGAGGTGCTCATTTCAAAGCGCACGTTATAAACGTCGAAAATAATTTCCTTTATAGTGATAATATTCCTCTCAGGAAAATAACATGTAGTATGTTAGAAAATGATATTAAATTTCTGGAAAAGCTATTTCTAAGAAGAGCACAGATATGTGTTAAGGATTTTTCTTTTAAATACCGATGATTACATAAGTAAATACTAAAAAAAAATATTCTTTGAAATAAACTTGTGAACAAGTACTTTTGAATCGTGAACTTTACTGTTAGTTACTCTATTATCTAAAATTACTTCTCTTCGAAAATTACTCGTTGAAGAGCACATCAGTAAACTCAACGGTTGCTTCTTCAAAATATAATTATAATTATAAACTAATTCTTAAATATAATATGTTATTTCATATTATAATGTTTTAAAATATACACGAATTTGTGATCTCCATTTAAGTATAAAAGTGGTTGTGTTGGGAATTTCGCTCCTCCATAAATACATACTAATTTATGAATAATAGTTTTATTTTCTATTCGTTTAAATATCATATCATTTTAAAAAAGATCGCGGATATAAGTTAGATAGATATTTCATAGTATAGAAACATTTGTAAAACAAATATTTGGGACTATAATAAAAGTGTAAACCATAAATTTCAAATTAAAATTTAAATATTTAAATAGCAATTGAATCAAAAATATTGTACCTTTGGGGTTATCCCCTAAACCAAAAATCTGTGCCACAGCGATCATCAAAATAAGGATGAAGATAAGTGAGGTCTATTCACAAAGCTTCGGTCAGGATTTTACTCATAAATATTCATATCTCTGACACACAGTGCTGAAATATTTCCATTATATTTGTGACCCAGCTTGGTAAAAGATTCATCTTTTTTCATTAAAAAATGTAGGTCTTAAAGCCAGATGACTAATAACATAGTAATTAATATATCATAACATAATCGTAGTTAGATATGCCGTGTGGTATCCAGCTGAGTAGAATAGACCACCCTCAATTCTTACCCAGGTGTCGCAAAAGGCGACTATGGTGAGTCGACCCGCCGTGTGGTATCCGGCTGAGTAGAATAGACCAACCTCAATTCTTACCCAGGTGTCGTAAAAGGCGACTATGGTGAGTCGACCCGCCGTGTGGTATCCGGCTGAGTAGAATAGGCCACCCTCACTTCTTACCAAGGTGTCGTGAAAGGCGACTAAGGTAAATTAACCCACCGTCTGGTACCCTGTTGCGTAGAATAAACCACTTTCTTTCTTACCGAGGTGTCGTAAAATACGACTAAGGTAAGTTGACGTCAGGCAGGCGGCCGGTCGTAAAATACGTAATCAAATTATGTAACAACATGTTTTTAACATTTTGTGCCGACCCCACTTACAGTGCGATAAGGGTAGGAGGATTTTATATAATTGTAGTTAGATGTTCCGATATTTGAAGAATCTACTTTTTACAAGCTTTATACTCTCGATTGATTCATATACCTTCATTTATTTACTGCGTTGTTTCTTATATAATAAGGATTTAATTAATATAACCTTCAATTGTATGAAATTTCATCAATATTGCTCCAGCTGTGAAAACATAGCAGACACAGACAGATTTCACATCTATAATTTAACTATGGATTTTTTTTCCTTCAATGGAAAACAAGGAAGGCTTCTACGTCGTTTATTATTACATGTACTAAGAATAATAAGACGGTCGTTAAAAACTGACTCGATAACTTGGAGATGATATACATTGATATCGACAGTTTTTAAGTATGGTTACACTTCTATCCCTAACTACCTCGTTCGGAACGCCCGAAGGTCCACGTCAGGGTGGCAGACCATGGGCTTAGGCAAGTCGCTACCACCTGGACTCGCCAGCGGCAGATTGGATCCAGAACAAAAGTTCCCGGAACCGCTCCGCCGCCTCCATCCGCAGAGCAGAAGGAGGCCATTGCTGCCCGCGATCGTTCCCTGCCCACCGATGTTTCATGTTACGGTGGACAAGGAGAGACCGTGCCCCAGATAGGGACCCCTACACAGGGTAATTGTTTATAGAGGTTTAAAACTATCTATATCTATATCTATGCAGGGTATATAACTATTTTTTATTAATATCAGTTAAACACAGTTTTGTGACCGACCAAAGTGACCATTCAGCATAGACTTTAATACAATGCTTAAATAAATTGAATTTATTTTATACTGCGATATACGATTTTGTCAGTCGCTTTCTTGACCACTTAATCGCACTTTAATTTAAATCCTTTTATAAGGTAAAAATAATAATTACACTTACACATTTTATTAGTTCACTTTAAAAACTAGAGGAGTCAGGTTCGACTCTCAATCAAATATTTTCAATATTCCTGTGTTTTATTCCAACGGCAACAAACTTTCAGTAACCCAGCTGTAATGACCGGGTTCCTAAGTTACCTTTATATCTTTTCAACCACTTGGGAACTATCGGTATCAACTCATTTATCCTCGGATACAATTCCATATATCCAACTTATATGCTTTCTGTCGCATTACTTTAAATTTCCCGGTATTGTATTAATTTGTAACTGTGTTAATATGTGAAAACTTTCGTTATTTATTCTTTAATTTTTTTATCACAAACCAACAATACTTACTTATACTTACTTATATGAGTCAAACTCACAACGGTCCAAAAATCCTGTTCAAAAGTAGGAGGCCTATGTGTTGGGCATATGCAAAATAAAAAGTATACTTAGTAATCTAATATGATTTATAAAAGCATGCGTTACTTTGCGGAATTCCATATTAAAGAATTTATAACGGAACTACTTTGCTATAATCCGCGTGTGTTAAACGAATGTATGTAATGCTAAGTGTATAAAACAGGCAAAATTCACTTCAATACCTTAAAACATGCAGGACGTGTCTCAATGCATTGCAATTTTATCTTGGAGTCTATCCTACCGTTAAGGTTTCGGGGCGAAACGATCGTAGATATTGTGGTGGTTGTTGTGTATATTGCTTGTGTGCATTGTTGCTGGTGGAGGCATCTTGTGATACGTGTGGTGACTTGTCCTACAAGAATATCTTGTAAGGTACGCGAATTTTGCCTGCTTCATACACTTAGCAGTACATATATTCGCTTAACACACGGAGATTATAGCAAAGTAGCTCTGTTATAGTTTCTTTTAGCCTCTTTGTAAAAGAAACATTCTTAATTAAATTACTTTTTGTTGAATGACGTATGTAGGTAGGTTTTTGCTGAATATTGTCGCTATTTAGCGAAATCAAACCGGCATATATGCAAAATACTGGTATATTTATGTAATACTTTTTAATTAATTGATATCCGATTTATTTACAACTTAGTTTATTGAAGTAGTCTTCAATACATCTACATCAATACATCAGTCTACAATTTATTCACGATTAAGGTGGCGTTGAGGTGAATCAAATGGGTTTGAAATGAAAATATTGCATGCAAAAACTTTAAAGCGCTGTGGTGAAAAATATGATTTTTTGCCAAATATGCCGATTTGATTTCACAGCGACGATTTATCGGTGTAAACATAATAAAACTAGCACAAAGGGCAAAGGTTAAAGTTAGTAGTGAATTTAGTAATAAATGTCGATGACCTTTAATTAAAGGCACAAATTAATTTGTGCCAAATAACTTTCGGGAGACAAGAGAAAATTATTCTAAATTAAATAATTTTTATCAAAGTGCTCAAGCGGAAGTTTGGCTCAAAATTCTTCGAGAACTTCAAACTTTACCAGGAACAAATTTTTTTGAGGTAATTAACTTTCAAACGCACTTCTCTTAAGAAATCAATAAAGTTAATGAGAACGAATTTTGGGAACAAGTAGTATTTGTATTTTATAAGATGTTTGGTTAAGTTAAGAAGTTTTTTTATATACTAAAAGAATAATATGGGACACTTACACAAGGTCGTCTGTCCCCAAAGTAAAAAACTTAATATTTGTGTTAGTTGTTATTGAATGCCAATTGCTAGAAATAATTTATATGAAATTCGTGGCAGTAGTCAATAACGCAATAATAACAACATTTGCAACAATAAGTCTTAATCAACTTTATAAGAAAAATGAATATACTGTTGCGACCAGAAATCAAAAGCGTACAAGTTGCTTGCGAGACCGACTTTATTTAACTATGTTAGACAATCGGCCGTTTTATTATTAAACATTTTTATCTCTCAATACACATTATCTCATGTTATCAGTATGACCAACAATTACAACCAATATTTGTCTTATCAAAATTAGTAAAATAAATTTGTAATTATCTACAGGGAGTAAAGCAACGACGCTGTTCCGATACGCACTTCCTGACCATCTGTGACCCGGCGGCAGAATGCCTTATCAAATCTTTACTCAGACTGCCTCGTCGAACTCTCGTCAGTTGTGGAACAAGCCCCCGCGCATCCCGACCTAATACTATGGACGTTATGAAGAAAATAACTACGATTAAGTTAAATTTATACCCAATATAGTGACGAAATAATGAATGAACAGTTACAATGGGTGATTTGTTACCGAGTATAGCTAAGAGCACTTTGGCCAGTGGTGTTGATGGTCAGGACTGGAATGTCGGGCTGGACGCGTATGACACGGATGAAGAACTTGCTGCGGTGGAGCTGTTTAAGGACTACCCTGAAGGCTTGCTACGATTTGCATCAGTATGCTGTGTGCTATTCATGCTGGTCGGTATTCCTGGGAACTTGATCACGATCGTTGCTCTAGCGAGATGTAAGAAGGTAATAATTTTCGAAAATGTATTATAAATAACGATTAATGACGTTCTGTTTTTAATAATAATTTTAATTATATGAGACACTTACACACGGTCGTACGTCCACAAAGTAACTTAATAATTGTGTTATGGGTGATACAACCGGTAAATATATACATAAATAATTTTAAATACATACTTAAATACAAATACACACCCGAAGGTCGAAGCTCGAAAATTCACGTGAAGCGGCGCTATCATTCGAAAAAGCTTGAAGAAATTGGTACAAGCTTCAGTTGTTTATGCACGTTGTTTAAAGAAAGACATATTTTTTTGCGGACGTGTATAAATGTTTTGTCAATCTGCGTTTATCAAATTCGACGTTAAGTTATACGTTGATCCGTCCTAAGTGTTAACATTAAATATTCTTTGTGTCGCTGATATGTTAAGGAATTCATCTTTTAACACTAATCTAGGTCATATTCGTATTTAGGCACGTACGTAGGCACTTAAGCTGAACTCTAAATTCACCGTTCACCGCTCTTGGTAGCGTTTAGCTAAACGTTGGGAGCTATTAATGCTAGGAATTTTGAACTTTCCTATTCCTTGTATTCCTAACAGGCTTTCAGTGCAAACTCTTACGACCATAGCGTTCATGACCAGACTTATCCGGTCGCTTACAAAATTAATAACCGTTGTACAAACAATAAAGATTTTACAAATTCTATTACTACTTAAAACAAGCCTAAACATAGGAGGTCTGTCAAGTAATGTGCAATCACCTAAATATAAAAGCTAAAAAGTTTTGGAGCATAGATTTTACCGTATATCATCGTTCAAGAAATGAATTGATATGGATAAAGGGTAAATAAGGCAAAATTTTATGTTTAAAAAATTAACCGACAAAAAAACATTAAAAACAATGTAGAGCTGATAAAATTTAATGTTATGTATACCCATCATAGAAGATAACACTGTCAAGAAGACAAAAAGTAAAAGTTAAACATATCAACGTAGAGACAACGAGAGGCAGTTATCGAATAAATATTAGGTACCTCTAGGTAATATATCGAGTATCTCCAATCATTTCGGTCCCGCTGTTACACTTGGGAGGCAATTAAATATTCACACTTGATTAATCCAGTTCTATTTATGGTTCTTGTTCGCAATTTACATCGCAATACTTTTCATTTATCCTTTATCATCTCTCATATATTTTACTAAGCTGTGGTAGCCCAGCGGTGAGACCGTGCGACTCTTTCGAGGGGAACACGAGTTCAAACCCGGGTACCAATGAGTTTTTCTATTAAAACTCATGTGTCTAATTGATAATTGCAATTTATCACACGCTTTTCGGTGAACGAAAACATCGTGAGGAGACCTGCATATCTCTAGAGAATTCTGGAAATATGTGTAACCTACCATGGCAGCATGGTAGGTCTTAGCTCCAACCCCTCTCTCCAGAAACGGAGAGGGGAAGGCTATTCCCAGCAGTGGGATTGTAACAGGCCGCTACTTTTTTATATATTTTACGATATATTTAATTATTTCAATAAATTAATGATTTTTATCAAAATAATTACTGAATAACTTAAAATTTGGGTCATTATCCTCGTATCCAGTACGTCGATATTAATAGCGATATCTCTCCCTTAGCGTAGGTCAGTGTTCACTGTTTGTGTCGTTACTTATACACGAGCCACTAGATAGTTAACAGAAACTTAATAATCAATAACTCATAGCGCTATGATTGCAAATAACAATTGATGAATGATCACATATAAATACAATATAAAGGTGTATACCTTTATATTGTATTTGTTTGTTTATAAGTGAGAATTACTGTCTGTCTGTTACGTTTTCAGGGTCAATCCGCTGAACCACTATCTTTTTTTTTTAATTTGGCATGAGTAATGCTTATACACTGAGGTAACATATAGAGTATAAAAATCCTACTTATTCAACAGGAACAGGCTGACAATGAATAGCGCCATCTATTTCTCGTGTTAGTTACCATACTCCTCTGCAACGGCTTGATCGATTTTTATGAAATTTTATATCCATATTCAGTAGGTCTGAGGATCGACTGCTATCTATTTGTCATAACCCTAAGTGATAAGGGTCATCCACCCCTTACATTATTTTTCTTTACAAAATTATTTATTTTTTTATAATTTATACTAGAAATTGCTAAGAAATCATTTATATGGGAAAATAATGTTTTTTAGGTTAGCTACTAGCTATATATAAAACCATAGAAATGCGCTCACTTCGCCCGCGTGTAAATCAATGTGTCCCACAGTTTTTGCCCGGTCAACTCGTCCTCAATAACACTATATTTTAGTAAAATATAGTGTACGTAGCGTACAAAAACCCGTTCAGTAATTTTTGGGAAAATCGATCACACAGAGACAGTAGTGGTAGAGGTTTGTGCACGTGTTTGTCCGAATCCTGTATGTATCAGGTATGAAAACACATTGTCCACTTTACATTTAGCATTATATATATTTACTATTTACATTTGTATTATGGATCTCCGCACAGTAACGCCTAATTCTATAAAAAACTTTTGGGTACTTTGTTTTATACTATGTATATATACGCTATCACTTAAATTTTATAGAAGTGGCCTTTGTGTATGCCTCTTTTTAAATAGTTACATTTACAACGATACTGATAACACAGCATCGTTACTGTATCTTAAATTATTGTGGACATTTATTATACTAATATGAATGAGAAAATTTTTAATATCACCAACATTGGTAATTAATTATTGGAAATGCACTAATTTGATAGTAAACATTAGCTGTTAAAAGGACATTAATCAGGCTGTGAAAATAAATATTCCTTATTGATTCATACGGTATGTGCAATTCGAATCTTTATATTTTTAATTTATTTCGATCACGGATAAAAAAAGAAAGATGTTATATACATTTTTGAAATTAGGTTAAACAAAACGCTTGATGAATTGAAAATTTTTGAAATTGAATTTAATTCAATGATTTCACATATGGTGGTAGACAGCTAAATTATTCGTCATTTAATTAAATAAATATATATTTAATTAACTATAATTAAATAGCATTTATGTAAATAACATAAATGCTATTTACTACACATACATAATCCCGTGGTATGTATGTTATAATGTAGTATAAAATGTTGTTTAAATAATAATGAAATAGTTCTCGGTATGATCATTTAATAGCAAACTGCTTAATGTCAAGTCTATAGATGTAAAAAAATAATTTGACTTAATTGAAAATAGTTTATAGAATTAAGCATTACTTTGCAGAGTTGCATAATCCACGGTAAGAGAAAAAGGCTTGCGATTTTTTATGGAGTCTAGACGCTACTGTTACGGAGCTAAACGATTGTCGAGATTGTGGTAGTGAAGGCAGCACTACTGCAGTGTGGTGTTGGTTTGTAATGCATGCGTTTTATGTTTCCAGCATAAAGTATGAACAAGGATAGAATACTCTACTTTTCTGGATCATATGAAATATTTTTGAAGTGAAAACTTATTTAGCGATGTTGTGCACTTTTTGTGATGGGTAAAAAAGGTGACCTAAAGGAGGCCTACCTGACCTCTTATTGCGACTCAATTAAAGACGTAAACTACGACAGCGAACCGCTTTCTTTTCGTACCATGAAGTGCGAATTGCATTGGGGTCCTCATGTTTGAAAACGATAACGTTATATAAACTATAGATAACTATGTCTCTTTTACTCACTTGTGCTTAGGACGAATTCCGAACGCTCATTCGCCAACGATTAAAGTGTGCATCTTTAAGACGTCGTGGTATGAAAACAAAACAATTTCGTTTACGTCTTTAATTGAGTCGCAATAAGGTAGTTCATGGTAGGCCTGCAGATCGAAAATTCGTGCGTCGAAAGGAGAGTAGACCGCCGGCGCGGCATAGGAGAGGAAGTATCCCCTTCCTCTTACTACCCCGCGGCAAAAATGTATGTACGTCTGCTGTTTCGTTTAGGCGTCCCAGCAGGCCTACCATGTACTCTTGTTGCCGACTCAATTGAAGGCGGAAACTAAATCGCTTTGCTTTTTCATACCATGACGTCTTAAAGACTTTAAGACAGACACTTTAAGTCGTTGCCAAATGAGCGTTCGGAACGTGCAAAACATGTGAGTAAAAGAGACAGAGTTATCTGTATTTCATATAACGTTATCCTTTTCACCCCAATAAATTGAATCGTTATCTAAAAGTTCATGGTAGGCCTACAGGGCTAATGGGATTGAATTGTATTAGTTCTGAAGTTTTAAATTTTTAATGTATATAAATTTTCATATTTGTGTACGATGTCGAAAAATATCTAAGTGCTTATATACTGATAATTAAACCAATTCGTGCAATATTATTCCGTAACCATTTCAAAATATCAAAAATTCACAACGATAATATTCAAGTTTTCACTTCTGCCGGCACTGCCGAAATAAATAAATAAACATATGAGACACACACACACGGTTGTTCGTCTCCAAAGTAAGTAATTTAATACTTGTGTTATGGGCGACTGGTGGATATACGCAACTAGTGGATATACTACATATATAATTTTGAATACATACTTAAATTCAAATATACACCCCGGCTGGAAGAACCAATAAATTGTTTATAGAAAATGTTGGCCTTCAGGGAATCGAACCTGCGACCCGCGGAGCTGAGGGCAGGTATACCACCCACTGCGCTAACGGGCCAGTCAATGCAGCTTTCTTTGTGTTAATTGATATTGGAAATGCAATCGCACAATTTTTTAACTGTAACGTATTTTCAGGTTCGCAATGCAACGGCCGTGTTTATAATGAACCTATCCTGCTCGGACTTGCTGTTTTGCTGCTTCAACCTACCGCTGGCTGCATCAACTTTCTGGCAACGTTCTTGGGAACATGGTCGTACGCTCTGCAGGATGTTCCCGCTCGCCAGATACGCTTTAGTTGCGGTTTCTTTATTCACTGTACTCGCCATCACTATCAACCGATACGTCATGATATCGCACCCTCGGCTTTATCCCAGGTATATCATTATTTCATAATAAGACCTCATACGTACAGAGTAACGATTACTATCACACTGGTAAGCAGAGGCCTTCTCTCTCATATTTCGAGACAAGGCTTGGAACCTCTCCTGAGTTTGAATCCGTGACTCCTAGAAAGAGTCATGCAATTTCACTATTGAGCTGTCAAACTCTTATCTTTGTAGGTAAGTATTTACTTTTATCTACTCTGATACTATAATACAAGAGATTATAAAACTGAAAACAAAATTCTTATGACAAACATTACGTACAGGCCAAAAATTAAAAATTAAAAAGTTTCATTACGATACAGGTCTTGTATGGACACCTGTATCATAATGTAACTTTTTAATCAAAACGATACACCTATACAACTTCCAGTTGGACCAAGGAGGTTGAACCTCTACTTTAAAAAAAAAGGTTTCAATGAATGGGTCCGCGGCGACGCAACACGCATGCGCAATCCCTGGCGCCTATATATGACATTAAAAATTCTTTTCAATATTTAAACGAAGTTTAGTTTTGTTTGAAAAAAAATAAGTTTTTGTATAAAAACATGTCTGAGAGCGGGGATAGTAGTGATTGTACACCACCAGATATTCTGAAAGCTGCGTCAAACATGACCGTACGACTTATTACAAGAAAAAAAAATTGTTGTTATATTCAGCATTTTATTTGCAATATTGTTTTACGTATTATAATATGAGAGTAGATAAAGTAGTGTATGATACTGTACATAACTTGGTCTTATAACACTCGTGTGACACTATAAAAAAACTGGCCTGCGGCTCGTTTTTTTAAACCACACTCGTGTTATAAGAACCCTTATTATGCAACAGTATCATAAACTACTATTAACTCACTCCAACAGGCTACGGCTATTATACTTTGTTAAACTTAAGGCAATTTATATTCTATGCATATTATATTAAAAATATTTTATATTTCTTCAATTACTAGGTATACTTAAATATGTTACTATTGACGCCCATTCAATAGTAAGTAAGTACCAAAGTTCACCAATATTTCTCCAAGAAATGAGCCGTGAAAGTGTGAAAAACAGGCAGACAAACATACAAACAGAATTTTGTATTTATGATGTATTGTTTGTTATAGCTATAATATTCATTAATACAATTTGTAAAAACTTTCTAATAGGTTCACTGTCTAATAAGTAAGGGAAACAAAAAAAGGAAATTCTATTCTCGGTCCATTTTGAATGCCAATGATTTAAAAAAAAATTTAACAATAGCAAACTCTTTGAGTAAAGTTTAATACAAATGTAATTTTTAATTAACGTTTTGCATTGCAGGCTGTACAAACGACAATATTTGGCTATAATGGTGGCTAGCACGTGGATTTTCTCATTTGGAGCACTCATTGCGACCTGGCTTGAAAAATGGGGACGCTTCGGCTTAGATCCTACGATTGGATCATGCTCTATTCTACCAGACGTCAACAATCGATCGCCCAAGGAATTCCTATTTGTTGGAGCGTTTATGCTCCCCTGTCTGGCTATAGTGATATGCTACGCTCGTATATTTTGCATAGTAAGAGAAGCTGCTCGACGTTCCCGTGCTCCAGGTCGTGGAAGACCGAGACCTGGTTTAGAGGATTCAGTAGCCGGTTCTGCGTCAACAGCGCTAGAACGATCGCCAGGTCCCGAAAATGGGTATAATAATCATATCGCACCGCCTCGCAAGACCCTACTTGCTCCCCCTATTCTACATTGCCCGCCTACTCCTGGTCCAGAACGCTCGTCGTCTTCAGGCGTTGACACTTTAGACGGTCATGATGATGAGTGCGCTCTAGATGCTAAGCCGAGGACTCCAATCGGTGGAGATACCACTAAAAAGCTTCGCCAAGCAGCAGTAGCACTCAGACGATCCCCAGCACCAGTAAGGCCGCCACGATTAACACCAAAAGACAGAAAACTATTGAAGATGATAATGGCAATTATGCTCTCATTTTGGGTGTGTTATCTGCCGATAACACTTACCAAATTATTCAGGGAATTCACTTCACATCCGGCATTAAACATTGCCGGATATATTCTAATATATTTAACGACATGTATCAATCCCATTATATATGTGGTAATGTCAAGCGAATACCGCCAGGCGTACAAGAATCTCCTAATGTGCCGGAGGCGAGCGTGACGTTCGCCCGGCGATGGTGTCTCTGAGAAACGCCCGCCGTAACTAATAATATACGAATGTAGTGAACAATACAAAAAATGAACATTTCAATATGCATCAAGGTTATGATAACCGTACTTTGAACTTGTTTTATCCTAAAATATGTCAGTTATTTGTATCGGAGTATATACGTATGAATGTCCATATTTTGTACATATAATACGATATAATTGTGAGCCGTCCGTGATTGTGCTACGTGAAAGATGTGAAAGTATATTGATAAGTAAAAAATACAAAGAGTATCCTAATAAATATGTGATAAGAAGTTAGGTTACCAAACTATGAAATAGGTGATTGTACACAACATTGCCTAACAACTTATCATTACATTGATAACAAAATCGTGATGTACATAATATTAACTTTGTAATTTTTATGTGCGTTATACGTGCGTGTAAGCCAACAAATTGAAACTATTAACTGTAGTAACAAAACACTATTATCTGAATCTGTAACCGCTTATTATAATGCTATGTTTATTGCGAGATTATTTCCTTATAATGTTGTTCATGTTACTACATATTTATAATTGAAAAAATTAATCCAATAGAGTAGCTGAGTATTTTGTCGTTTTGATAATAAATTTAGAGGAACATAAAAATTACTGAAAGAAGTTAAATTGTTAATGAATTAATATATTAATAAATTATATGACGGACCCCGTTCATATCCAGGCTGAGTCATTAGGAAACACATTCGCGGAAAAAGAATCACCATAATGATGTTTACAATAAACATTCATTTGTAGAGGAATAACTGTGAATGTAAGACGTGCGAAGTGCAATATTGAATTTATAATGGAATCGACGCCGTATCCCGGTGGTATGTTTGTGAACAGAAGTGACATAACATCTATTTCTGATAAAGAATTGGCTGCGATAGAGTTGTTCAAAGGATATCCTCATGATTTGCTGACAGTGGCAACGACTTGCTGCGTGATCTTTATGCTGATTGGGATTCCTGGCAACATTATCACAATCGTCGCATTGGCGCGCTATGAGAAGGTAAGCGAAATTATACATTATTTACTGTAAAGAAACAAATTACTCTGTATCTTTAAATATTCAATATCAAATTTTGATTGGCCTGAACCTATATTTGTTTGCCTTAATCTCAAATATCAGCTGTTTCTTGTAAAATCAGCGAACTCTATCGAATCTATGACCGACGTTCGATTTAACCTCAATAGCGAATCTTACTTATTAAATAACTAGTGTTATTCGTAACTTCTTTCGCGCGAAATTAAGCAGTTAAGTACGCTCAATAACTATTTTTTTTACCTGTTGTGTCTTTATCCCGGTTTAAAACTTCAATTGTTCAAATTTCTATAAATATTTGACACAAACAAACAGACAACTAGACTAGAGATATTCCTTATCATTTATGGATTTGGATGAGAGTTTGGATTCTTAAAAGTTTTTATTTAACTTCCCGTGTATGTATGTGAATGTGCAATTTAAATTTAACCCACTTTCCTGTGTACGATTTATCTGAAATTTTATATACTGATCCCAATGACAAGGCATGTTTATGATAAACATGACCTGATGCTGCTGCCAGAATGGGCTCCTTAGGGATTACTTATCAACATTTTACAGTACGGACATAAAATATTGTTAAAAGCTTATTTAACTTGACTTGATGAATAAGTTTGGCTAGTGATCATATATATTTTGGTAAACATTTTTTTATGTACAGATCATTTCTGCGGTTGCGCTTTTATAGCTCCCACGTTACGACCTCATTCGGTCATAAACTTTCAATTTGTTGATTACTTACATAGTTAATTGTAATACGGGACAGTTTGCAGGATAAGCTGATAATATTTAATACAACATCATCTGTATGACTCAATATACATAGTTCACTTATCAAGGTCATGTTATTAAATAAACCAGATCGTAATTGTGGTTTATATCTTCTTATTTAAACAAAAACAACGTCGATGTTTGAACGAAACTAAATATTTAGGATAGAAAGAATACGTATTGTCTTAGAATGGATTTTTTTATTTTCACGCGATTTGCGTGGCGCATTGGTTGTTATGGTGCCTTATTACTGGTGACTCAGGGTACAATTCAATGTATTTTATATTACAAATTATAAGCTCTAATTTGGTCTGGAGGAATGCTCCTTTCTATGTGTCAAGTTACCACTATATACCACCGACAAATCCTTATCGCCAAACATTAGTATTCCGGCTCGATGCTTTGTATAAACCGTAAAGTATATCCCCTTCTAAGACTATATCTCCACGTATGTTAAGGTGAATTATTAACTTTAGAGATCAAAACTGTAAGCACTAAAACAAAAGTTGAACCATAATGAATAAATCCTACAATTTAGCAAGTTCATGAGCCACAAAATTCAAGCTTAAGATGTCCTATAGGATAACAGTGGGTCAAAGATCAATAAACATTCAAGAAACGAACTAATTATTAATCGGAAAAATATTTTTTTTAATTGTTCTTTATAACAAAATAGTGATAAAAAATGAACCAGAAGATTCATTAAACTATCTAGAAAAAGGAATACAGATAAGCGTTTGTTCTATTACGATTGTAAAAATAAGAGTAAACTAAATTGGACGATTGCTTTCTCACAGAGATGCCACCATTTATAAGGGAATTCCTATCAGTGTATACTCATTTTTTAATGAGAAGTTGAAATATTACTAATGAGTAATACTAAATATGACGCAAGGATAGCTTCGGCTAAACCCAGGTGAAATATTTGTATATAACTGCATTTAAGCGGTTTTCCTTATATTGGCTTTAACGTAATGTAACTATTTATGAGGAAGAATGACAGTATCATAGTTATTAACTGAAATAACAATAGTAGTTTGTCTCACTCCACAACTCATTGGCCTTTGATAATTTTAGCAATAGCCCAATAACTTTTAAGAACCGCATTATAGCATAGTCATTCAGCCGTTTTGGTAATCTACAAAAACGGCTGAATGACTATGCTCAAGATTTCCTAAGGGTAAAATGCCTTTGTCACATAACTAGTAGATAAAGTTGGCTGGGAAAGTTATTTTATTAGTTGTTGACTAGGCACGTACGTCATGAAATCAAAGATTATAGAAGTAAGTGGAAAAGTATCAGTGTCATGACTAGTTGTGACGAATTCCCTGGCGCAGTACATTTCCATTCCATATGAAACGCAATTAGTACTATCCAAATATTGTCTTTCGTATAGTGGGACCTGAGCCGGCTTGGGCAGTCGCTATAGTCAAGTAGCAACACAAATATGTGAAATAGTCTTGTACGATGCTATGTACAAACCCTAAAACGCTTAATGGTATGCGTGCCTATCTTGGAACGCATCATAATTTACTGTCAGATAATACTTTAACAGTCTAAAGCAATCCTGTAAACAACCTATAAACTAAGCACTAATTGACGTCACGTAGTCAAGTTACAGAAGACCATTTACTGGGAGCCGCTGGATCCAAGCGACGCAAGATCGTATAGAAGTCCTTTGAAATGACCTATATCCAACAGTCTGCTGGTTGACGAGAGAGAGTCAAGTTAAGCAATTATAAATTTGGCCTTAGTGTGAGAGATATTGCCAAGAAAATGGTTGAAGCTTGTCTTCGCTGGTTTGGTGGTATGCTACATATTCCCCTCAAACTATATGGGTCACAGATGTCTCAACATGCCGGTCATAGACAAAGTGGTCGATCGAAAAAACGTTGGCTTAATATTGCGGATATCAACCATGCGTTCCGAAATGTCTACAAAAAGAAGATGTATTAGACCGTGCAGAGGAAGGAACTTAGAAATAAACGCTAGGAAGAAAACGCAATGATTTCAAATCTGTAGTTCGTGTAGACACTAAGTCTACTTTAATAACATTCAATGATAGATAATATTACGTACTCTCTCTACTATGCCGCAGCTGTCATCGTTTATATTATGACGCATTCGATATTTACCTGGAATTTGTATTATCGAATGTATAAATCATTCTTTGAAGAAAATTTACGCAACGATACTTCCTGTGCTTGGGATCGAGTATCGACGGAAGATAACAAATAGAACCGCTGTCAAGACTTTAATAAAAGAGAATAATGCATACTAATATTGTAAATGTGAAATTTTAAGGACACAGGTAGACTTTTTGATACCCACTCGGATATATATGGATGATACTGCTGTTTTGTAGATATATAAGAGAATGACTATTCCTCGCAGATGAAGTCGAATGCAGAAGATAATATTAATATTTAATTATTAATAATTGTCGCAAAGATTAAATTTTTTAGTGATAATAACCCATGTTCAATTTATATGACTTTTATTTTAATGACAGCATAAATTGATTTTTTGTTTAAGCCGGAAACATCACACTTAGATTTTTTATAGATTATTAAATTTACGTTTACCTAATTACAACAATAATAATTTTAAGTTAAAAAAAATATTTACTGAAATAAAATATCTTACGTGTATTAAAGTCGTAGCCATGTATTGAAACCTCTTTAAGAATCATGATCATAGATATTTACTTGAGTGTTCAAAACAACGCATTTCCCCCACTCTATAGTGATGTCTCACATTCAGTTCCATATAAATAGATCAATCAATAAAAAGCAATTTTAGAAATTGATTAATTAATTGAAGTTTATTTCTAAAATGAATGCTTTCTAAATTTTAAATTAAAAAAAAAAATTGCATTATCCATGGCCAGACTTGGTATAGTTATGTTTATTTTAATGATCGATATACCTATATATGAGAAATGAGAAACGCACTAGCGAAAAACATTTACATTATATGTAAATATTCTCCGCGGTTATATGTCTATGCTTGGACTTTTGTATAATTTCGACATACAAAAAATGGGATATAGCGACAGCTTGTTGTTTACTGCTAGTATATAATAAATCCTAGTGTAAGAATATTTAACTATTCTTATACACGAAACAACTGTCCTATATGGGAATATGTCCCACTGAAGTATAACAACGACGTGCTTAGAACACGTGAGAGACGATTTCGCAACGCGTGACGTTCTTTTATATTTACAAATAACCACGAGTACAATCATTTTATTGACATTGTATTTTAGTTTTTATGTCTTAATTAATAAGAACTGCATAGTTTCAATTGACTTACTAATGTATGTCGACGCCGTGTTCACAAAAATTCCGAATTGTCGCAATTATGGACCTCATACATAATTAAAAATTCATCATCATAGATATGAAAAGTGCAAGCTGTTAGAATTACTGACTAATCAAATCAAACATAAGGAGTTCAATTATAGAGCAAGTCATCAAGATAATATCTCTGGCAGAGATAAAAAAAAGTGCAAACGCAAAGCTCAAAAATTAGATGCAAGGATCTCGTGAATTCTATTGACTTCAAACCGGAGGCTGTACTCTTCAAAAGAAGAAAAATTTTAGTGATGTTATAAGTGGCCGCTTGATTTGTTATTACATATACTAGGCGGAATACGCATTTGTTTAGTTTCTATAAAGCAATGCGCACTAATGTAGACCATAGACCATTCGTAGATCTGACCATAGAGTTCTACTCATTTTTATTACTGGCACAAAATGATAAGAAGCCAGGCTTTAGAATGCGTGTGATGTGTCGTAGGAAAAATGTCTAATGCCTTATTTCAAATAAATACTACTATACCTACTTGAATTTATGATTTTATGAAACCAGATAATCCTCATTGATACAATGTAGGGTAAACATGTACGTGACAACCTACAGGTCATCCATAATGTAGTATAATCGCAAATATAATCAATGGCATTACTAAGTTTATGAGTTTAGGCGTTTTTAATTACTACAGAGGTTTTATTAAACGCAAGAAATTCAAGCTTCTGCATGATTTTAGCCCTAAAGTCTTTTCAAATATATAAAAAATATGTATAATTATAACTTTCTACATATTATTTGAAAGTTTAGCTGTAGATCATAGATATTGATAAATAAATGGAAAAACTTTATAACGTTTTATATCAATTTTCTAAAAAAATAAAAACAATTTTCATTCCAGTGACACGTCAAGAAAATACCGTCCGCTAAAGAATTTATAACAAACAATAAGAGAACAATAACAGTATGTGACACATTTGATTTACAAATGTTCTTCGTGACTTTCACTGAAACGGATTTCTTATATCTAAAGCAATTTCTCATTTTTATAAGTTGGACAGAGAAATAAAAGCAATAAATCCAATCAAAACAAAATTTAATTAAATTAAGCTACTTTTTTTTGAAGTATCTCACTATTATAGATTATATTATTCAATAAAACAATTTTAATTTTACTAAATTAAAAATAAATTTGTTTTACAATTTTGTCTTAGACTCGGTGACGCTGTGTTCACTAATTTATTTATTAGATAAAAGTTACAATGACTCTTGATTATGTTAATTCTTAAAATTAATGTTAGTAACTTATACTACTTATTATAACTATACTTGATGTGAATCCTACAGCAGCGGTTCACATAGGGGCAGTCTAGACTCTCCGCTATCATCTTAACATACAGCATAAAGCTCCGAAACAAAAGCGGTGCTAAGCACTTGTCATTCATTGGTTGGTGGAAATGTTGGTATAAGACAAGCCGCCTGTGAGCTATCGTCGAAAATACTGCTTTATCCCTTTGACAAGTAACATAACAAAGTATGGTTGAATTATTTGTTTATTATGAGTCTACAGAATAGTTCATAATGCAATCAATAAAGATTTAAAGATTTAAAGGAGCTTAGTACATTGTAACTTCATATTAAATGGTCAAGTACAATGTGCTAAATGGAAAATTGTATTTGGGGAAAATATCCTTATGAATTAAATACGTAAATTACTTTTAAAAAAATTATGTTTTCATATTTAACACTGCACGTTCTTAATAATATCTTATACAAAATGAAAACTAAAAGGTCATAAATATTGAATCAAGCGCGAGTCTAACAAAAGGCATAATATACTATGTACGCGTGCGAGGCCGAGACGTTACTATCTAATATAATAAGATTAAAAATAATTTACAAGACATTATGTCTATAAAGCAATAAAGTACTACTTTAATCTAAGTTTAAAAGTATTAGTAGAAAAGACATCAGTGAGATTGCTGTTAGGTAACAACCTCTAGAGGCGCGCCCCAAGAATTATTAAGAATGTGATTTCAAATTCAAACTGAAGTTATTAATTTGCAGAAACATCTTTTACTATTAGATGTTTAGAAGTAAAAGAAAAAAACAACTAACCAATGTTATACCGACCGAACGCAATTGTGGATTCGCTTTGTAAGTGCGTCATTGGTGGATTGTGACACATTTTTGTTCACATTTTTACGATTACAAAGAAAGAAATAAATGTGACCGTTTACACTTACGTAGCATCACAATTTCACCATAAGCGTTTATTTATGCATGAGTAATGTGATGTTGGTTATTGACTAAATCATGACGTATATTTTACCCTCAAGATGACTATGAGAAACAGTCGGTGGACAGACCTGCGAAGAAAATTATTATGAATAAAAATATTTTATAAAAAATTACTGAGCCGCTATGTCGTGATCTCTTATTTTCTTTTTTTGTATTATTGCAGATTAGTTTTTGTTTTTTTTTAATAGAAAATTTTCCAACAGAGTACTGAACCATATCACACATATTTTTTTAGTTTAATTACCTAATACCGGTTAGTTGTAGGACGATTCCCGCACTATAAGGAATTTCTGCGTTGTGTTGGGTATATTTCACACCCTCAATGATGCTTTCTGTCCTGCACGATCAAGCTGTAAAAGTTTGGGATACCAGGTGAACATTTAAAATAAGAACGAAAAAGGTATTCTACGTGCGCTCATCTAAGTGCGACTCTATCATATTGAAACACTTTAGAATTTAAGATTTACTATTACAACAAACATTGACCCTTCTAAGTTCATTACTGTCCATATAAGTCTTTCCAAGTTGAGGCGTTTATCTTATCGTACGTAACCTTATCTTAGGAACTAGGAAACGGTCTAAGTCCAAACACGTAATACGCAATAAAATAGCCCTCCTACACGATTTCCCACACGTCATTAGAGCGGATTACTAGTAGACTTATATTATATCTTAAATCAGAAAGAAGCCACTTATTGTGATATTGAAAACAATATTTTTCTAGAACTATAATTTTAAACTAAACAACAAAAAAATAGAAAAACAATTTGAAAGCTCCAGGTAAAATGTTAATGAAGTTATTATACTTAGTTAGTAAGGAAGCCAGCCTAATATGTGACATATTACAATAAAGAGAAAACAAATGAGAGTAATATATCTATAATAACTCTATGATTATTAATCAGAAGATCGCCATTGAAGTGCATTATCATAAATTCTAACGGAATTAGTCAAATATTTGTAAATTTATTAATCACCACATTAATGTGTCATTAAATTTATCAAGTTTTTGAATTCGTATGTACAATTCATCATGCATTTTTCAGTGAAGGAAAACATCGTATCGAAAATACCTGCATATACTGTGATATGGTTAGCCTTTCAATTGAATTTTTTTCGAACTGACTATTAGCCCTAACGATGTTTACAGTTTCGCCGGGCTTGATAGCGTGCGTTGAGATCGCTAAATGCGGAGAGTAGAGAAGTTCTACTAGCGTCGGGGAACGTCGGCGTAAGGGAATATGACCCCTCTGTAAAGCTTTCTCTGGGACCTTCTCTGAAGGGAATATGAGATAAAAATATTTATCACAGTGGGACTTACACTAAAAGTACTTAAAACAAAAACTTATTCTAGCACAAATATTGTAGGAATATCGATAAATGGAGATAAAATATACAGGCCTAGACGAGAGACGTATACGAATATTATAGAAATCGAGGCCATATGAACCTGAGGCGTTATTTAGATAGAACGTTCGACGCTTATATGATAAGGCCTAAGACCCAGGGGATCGAACGTGTGTAACTAAAAAGGTTTTCTAGAACCAATGTAGTCTTTTTTTTAGTAGCGGCCTGTTACTATTATATTACCGGTCGTATAAAAATTTCTTCTCTTCTTTTTGAGTGGAAGAACTTAAGTCACCCACCACGATGTTATCATGGAGACTTATTCCAAGAATTCCCCAATAAGTGTCCTAAGTTTCCTGAAGAAGTTTTTCTTTGCCAAAATTAACGTAAAGCACTTTAACATGATAAATGTCAATTTGACGCTTATAGGCAATTCAAAGGTGCCTACCTAGAGTTGAAACTTGAGACTACCTAGTAAGGGTCGCACAATCTCACACTTCGACTATCATTATTTTAAGATACTCTAACTTATTCTTTCTGCGCAGGTGCGAAACGCGACCGCAATATTCATCATAAACTTATCTTGTTCGGATCTGCTGTTTTGCTGTTTCAACCTGCCATTGGCTGCTTCTACCTTCTGGAAACGATCCTGGAGCCATGGCCAACTCTTATGCAGATTGTTCCCGCTCGCAAGATACACCCTTGTCGCCGTCTCACTCTTCACTGTACTCGCTATCACCCTCAATAGATACGTAATGATAGCTCATCCCAAGTTATACCCAAAGTAAGTATGAACATAAAATACAAAAGTAAGTAAAATTATCTTACTATAATCTGCAAAGCTTTGCGATTTTGTCGTGGTGTCTTACTCTGATGCTTCCGTTGCGGTGCGAAACGATTGTTGAGGTTCTGATAGTGGACGTGTGTAGTGCTTGTGTATTGTGGTGGCGGTGGTGGAGGTTTGTGCGTGAGTTTTAACGAATGCGGAATGTTTCAGGTATGAAAACAAATAGTCCACTCTACTTTTAGCATTATATATATTTCCTATTTATTTTATCGCGAATTATAGAAAAATAATTTTACTATTACTTTTGTATTATGGATCTCCGTTAAGTAACGCCTAATTCTATAAATTAATCAACAAAAATGCTATAATACAACCAAAAATCAAATCTAATTAAAAATATATATATGTATAGTAAAGTAACGGCATGGTAGTATCCCACTAATGGGCATAGGCCTCCTCTCTTCGTTTTTTGGAGAGATGGATTGGAGCTAAGACCTACTACGCCGCTCCAATGCGGATCGCGTTACTCATATTCCCAGAATTCTCTTGGGATATGCAGGTTTCCTCAAGATGTTTTCCTTCACCGAAAAGCGTGTTATAAATTGAAAAACCCATTGGTGCCTTCCGGGGGTTTAAACCCGTGACTCCCTTGAAAGGATCGCTTGGTTTCACCGCTAGGCTATCATAGCTTATTCTAAATGTACATAAATGTTGAATGTTGAGTTACCGCGATTTCGTTCACGCCAACTTAAGCATTTAAGCACAAATAATAATGCTATTTGTAATTTTTATCTTTTCCCGAAAAACGGTTTTTTAAATAATATATACTTAACACTTAACATTCAACTATTACATTTAATCATAGAATTAAATAACCATTAAAATTCTTATATCCTAAGTAAGATAAGCATTTATTGAAGTTAATTTTTTGGTAAATAGCATTTTTTTTATATTTCGGTGTATTTTATGTGCAATAAAGCAATGGCTACACAAATCTAGTCAATTTGATGACCAATAGGCAAAACAGTATGACTTCCGCTATTGTTTTAATATAATTGTCAAATATTAAATTATATTATAATACTTTAAGCGGCTAAAAATGTAAAAATAGGTTGTTATTGAAAAAAAACTATGTTTTAAACTAAATACATTTTTTTATGTTTCTTTAATAGGTTATACAGCAATAGAAACATCGTGCTAATGCTGGCAACTCTATGGCTGGGTATATTTGGTGTAATGATTGCAACATGGTTCAAGAAATGGGGCCAATTTGGACTAGACGTAAACATAGGATCATGCTCAATACTGCCAGACGAAAGGAACAGATCGCCAAAAACGATTCTCTTTCTCACTGCCTTCATATTACCGTGTGTTGCTATAATCCTTTGCTATACACGCATATTTTTCATTGTTCGGAAAGCGACGAAAAAATCTTTGAACAAAGTTAAGAAAGTTCCAGAAGAACTCTCATCAATCGATGTCTCAACATCTGGGTCTGCGCGAGTAACTGTCGATAATAGCAGTAGTTACAACGTAGAGCAAATAAAGCATGGGCATGTTTCTTTTTCAAACGTACCTCAAAAAAGTTCTCACGTCCCTTCACTCTCAGTAGACACAAGAAACGAAATCCTAAGACATCCTGATGATATCGGATATGAACCAGTCCGGCTGCGTAGAACTGCACTGAGAAAGTCTATGGCGCTTCTGAAAATGTCGTTGCCGACTCGAAAAGATAGGAGATTGGGAACAATGATTATTGCTATAATGGTGTCGTTTTGCATGTGCCATCTACCAATAACGATTACTAAAGTCGTAAGAGAAATCAACACGTATCCTTCCACCAATATTGCGGCGTATATTTTAATATTTTTGTCTTCTAGTATAAATCCTTTAATTTATGTGTTAATGTCCAGCGAGTATAGGAAAGCTTATAAGAATCTCTTTAGACGACGCAATAAGGTAAATAAAATAACGCTTAGAAATAGATAACTATAAATATAAATGTAAAGCGTATGTCGATACGCACGATACGGTTACGTATTCCAATACTCATAATAATATTTAGCTTTACTCGAATGTTGACCGTTATTGTTATGTGATGTGTGAATATGTATTGTTGTGTAAATATCGTTAGAAATTAGACTAGTATATTATTGTAAACATAAAATTATAATATAATTTAAACAAATTATTAGGCGCAAAGCAAAGAAGAAATGCTTCTGCCAAAATCTGCTGTTTAACAATAATAGAGTTCCCACCGATCTGTATAAAGTATTGATAAACCCTTTTGGGTTCGGGACAGGAATAAACCACATTTCACCTGCTTCTATGTAAAATATTTACATCAACTAAAGCTTTAAACACTATCGAAATTGCTTATAGCTAGCTACTCTTAGAACAACAAAACTATATATGATCCAATTTTTATCTTTCCAAAAACAAAAAAAAGGTTGAAGTTACTTTATCACGGTTTACTGAAAATTGACCACAGGCATACTACGTATAAAAAGTACATAAAGAGCTAAATGTTTCCGCAACAGTGCCTTGTTACTGATAAAAAAGGTTTTTTTTACTTTTCCACTTCCTATAAAAGGCCGGATCTCAGTTAATGTTTTTGGCTTCAACCGCGGTAGACGTACTTATGTATGTTTGTATTATCAATCTCTATATATATATAAAATATCCATCAGTTCAATATCGTTACTAAATATTACAGAGTATGTATGTTTTGAAAATATTTATCCAAAGAGAAATAAAATTTCTATGTTGTCCCAATTTTAGTCGACGTTAGAACTATTAGGTCCTTACATATGAAATTGGCGTTTTCTATGGGAGGAACATAAAGTCGTTTTTTTTTTAATGAAATATATTTAATTAATCAAAGTATGCAACATTGCTATGTATGCACTTTTGCCATCTCATAGGTAGTTCATTGATCCCCTTACTAAAAAAACCATTCGGGCGGGAATCAATAAAATCTTTGAAGGCGGTTTGGACTGCCCCATCGGAGTTGAATTTCTTTCCTTGCAATTAGTTATCCAAATTGCGAAAAAAATGGTAATCTGTTGGAGCAAGGTCCGGAGAGTACGGTGGATGTCTAAGACATTCTAATTGAAGCTCCTCTGATTTGGTAGCCGTCTGTTGTGCAGTGTGTGGTCTAGCGTTGTCCTGAAGCAGCAGTGGCCTAGAGCGATTGACCAGCCTCGGTTGTTTAGCAGCTAGCTTTTCCATCATGGTTTGCAGTTGCTGACAATAGATATCTGCCGTAATCGTCTGGCCAGATTTAAGAAAGCTGTAGTGAACGACACCGGCACTAGTCCACCAAACACTTACAAGCAACTTTTTTTTAGTCAATTTTCGCTTAGGGCAGGATTTGGCTGGTTCGCCTGGGCTCAGCCATTGCGATGAGCGCTTCCGATTATCGTAGAGGATCCACTTTTCATCACAGGTAATGATTCGATTTAAAATTCCTTCATTATTGTGCCGGTTGAGTAACGTAACGCAGCAGTCGACGCGCGTTTGTCGGTTTGCTTCACTCAATTCATGAGGTACCCACCTTTCAAGCTTTTTCACCTTCCCAATTTGCTTCAAGTGGATTAGAATAGTTTTATCACTAACACCGGAGCCTGCAGCTAACTCGGACGTGGATTGCGATGGATCCGCTTCCACAACAGCCTTCAATTCTTCATTATCAACTTTGGTCTCCGGCCGTCCACGAGGCTTGTTCTGCAGGTCGAAATTTCCAGAACGAAAACGTGGGAACCAAAAACGCACTGTGTTTTCTTTTGCGACACCGTCACCATACACATCATTAATCCTTCGAGCCGTTTCTGCAGCACTGGTGCCACGGTGGAACGCATACTCGTAAATAACGCGATATTTCATGTTTTCCATTCTGTAAACAGAGTGACACAAAGAAAAAAACAAAAGAAGAAAGAACAAATGAAATTGGGGGTTTGAAACACAAATGGATGAGTAAATAGCTGTATGAATTTGAATTTGGAATTCCTAACCATAAAGGTAATATTTGAGATCAAAGTGACCAGTACGACAAAACGCCAATTTCATATGTAAGGACCTAATATAAAATAAAATGTAAAGATTATGTATGCCTCAAGCTTTTTTACACTATTCGGATATTGTTCGAGGGAAAAGTTTTGTACAATACATTATGTAAACATTGGAATAACTATTACCTTTATAAACGTATCGTAAGCGTTTTTATAAACGAAAATATTTTTCGTCCCCTCTCCCTTCCTTTACGTTTGAAACATGTTATACACCAACATATTCATTGGCTTTTTTAACATTTACGGTCGCATTAAAAAGTATTTTACACCTCCGCATATGTAAATTATATATAAACACATTTTGACAAAAAATATGTTACAAGTAAATAACGATATTTTTTAAATATTCTATACGAAAAGGAAGGTTATATACAGGAAACTAAAAAATTGCCAACAACATAGAAAAACAGCCCTTTTATTTTTATTTATTTATTTTTCCTATTCAAACTGACATAGGTGTCTTCTAAGGACTTCCACGCTGTACGATCATGCCACGTATCGGCCATCATTATGCCACGTAGATCTAAGGGCACCCCGCAACCTATTTAAGTTAGTCTGTCTGTACGGGGCTGCCTCCCCGTTTTCTGACGTCTAGTGGCCGGGACGCACAACCCCGACCATTATGACATTAGGACTTTCCACCACTCCGATTTGATTTGACGCTTAAAATCGAGGTTCGGTCTCACAGGAGGCACCCTTAAGGCGACGTTTCAATGATATCACGAGTCTCTCCCGAGGGTCGCCCCACCAGCCACCCTGGCGATGCTTCTGCGCTCGCCCCATTTCTCCCGGTGTCTCTGAAAAAGCCACTTTGGCTAACAGCATATTGTCATTTACCGAAAAAGAAAAACGGGGCTGCCGTTACAAAAACTAAAGATGTTCTAAGAAGGCACGAAATACGCCGGGTTAGCTACTCTGCAAATAAGTAAATGCGTCGCATATCCTCAACCTTATGCTTTGTGCCTAATTAATTAATCGTATATGTATGTATAAATTGTAAATATATGAAAAAATCTCGTGTATTGTAAGTTAATTATCTGACTGACTTTGGTTTTATTATTTATCAGTAACTTTTGTATAATCTATTCATAGCTATTCGCATGATACGAAATAGTTACATGTAATTATAAAAATGAAGTATGAATAAGAATTATTTAAGCGTGGACAGCATACAAATGAATAGTTTGATATAAATTATACAGATGAATGTACTATTAGTACATTAATTAATATAATAAGTATTAAGTATTAAAAAATCTCGATAGTTTTTTGTATTTAGTGTATGTAGTGTATAAAATAAAAAGGACCTAAGATTGTGTTAGAAATTAACGTAAAGAATAAAAACAACTTTGACATTCCGCTAATATTACTTGTTTGCAATTTTAGAAATCTTTTACGTTCAAAGTGTCTTAAGGCGTAGCAATATTTTAAACTTTGATCAGCTTATCAAAACGGAAGAGGAACGAAAATTATAACTGGAATTATTAATTTATGCATTACATCACTTCCATAAAAATTAGAGATAATCTTTTTTAAGGATATGTACGTATTTGAGTACTCATTTTAAATTATAAGTTCGAAAATGCCTTTTTGTGATTAAGAAACATATTTTAGCCATTTAGGAGCAGTATTAAATATAATAAAACAATTAAATAAAAAAAAACGCCACTCTAAATATAGAGTGGCGTTTTTTTTTATTTAATTGTTTCATTGAAATAACGTTTCTAGTAATTGATAAAACCTTAATAGTAAAGATATAAAAATATACTTTATTATATTGAGCAATAAACGTTGGAAAGGAGTGAAGCAATGAAATTGTGAAATATTATTAAAATTAACAAGATTTAATTAAGATTTATTATCAAATTTAAATCATAATTATAAATATACTGTCAAAAAAATGCGGTGCTGCTCTAAAAATATTTTGGGATTAGGATACTTAAAAAACGACAAATATATCGAATATGTTAGGTAAAATACTTTTTCATACTTTTAGATGAATAAGGGCAAAGATATTATTAATATCGCTCATAAAACTCCTTTGACATGTTTCTGTTAAAAGACGCTGTTATCTAGAGTAAGTTGTAGGTTCACAAATAGTGTGTAGTAATAAGATCATAAATAATATAAATAAATGTTTAGTAAATTAATACTAATCTATTTCCGTGTAATAATTTAAATGTGTAGAAATATACTTGCTCACCAAAGTTATAACCAAATATTTGAAATACTTTATGTGAACAAAATATCTGTCACAGACTAAAAACATCTTCTTTGTTATAATTTCAAGAGTGTTATGTAATATTTATATATTTTTTAATTTCACTTTTATAATTGGTAATTGCAAAAAAAAATAATTTAATTATAAAAGACTTTTCAAGCTGCCATGGCACATAGGATGGCCACGTATGAGACCCACAGTGTATTATTCAAATTAAATCATATTAAAGTTTTCAACTAGTACCTATAAAATACTGTAATGTATTGTGACAAAAGGGAAAATATTAAATAACAGCTAAATATAACTTGTTAAATACTGTATCCTCTCACAAATTATTTTTGATAATTAATAATAAAACTAATTATTTTATTAAAGAGTCGTTGCAGCCACCCTGTATGATTAATTTTTACTGAACGAATATTGAAATATTTCTATAGACTATATTAAATACTAGACGTATTGTGAAGAATAAAGTTGTATCGTTGTCATGTAAATGATATTACGAGTATATATAATTCAATGATTAATTGTAAATTTCAATCAAGAACGCAGAACATCAAAACACTTCTTAACAACTCATTCATAGTAACGCAAGCTGCATCGAATTTTCTTATGAAAAGACTTTACTTTACTTAAACTAATCTATTTTTTTCTTCCTTTTTGTAACTTATACCAAATTTGTTATTCGTAATAATAATACGGTATTAATTTCAGACACTACATTAATTTAAAATGTGCTTCATGATTTTGCAAGTAAAAAAATATATTAAAAACGATTCTTCTTCTAATGCAATACTCTTTGAATCGTAATTTAATAAAAATACATCATAGAGCTGTATCTCAGTTAAGCTTGATGATATCTGCAACCATTAGTTTAAAGTACTATAATGAATTACAGTAATAAATAAAATTGTTACTTAACATATTATTAAGTTTACAAATTAATGTAAGTCCGTTGAGTCAAAATTAAAGTTAGATTTTTTAACAACATATTATGGGTCTGAATTTTTAAATGAATGTAACTTATTGTTAACTATTAAGATATTAGTCATATAAAGACCTGTTTGAGGTAAACTAAAATTTATATAAACGTAAAATTTTAATAGCATACAAATTATATAAATATTAGATACAATCCATATGATTTCCTTTTAGCTCTCAGATGTGTTTGAGAATGTTGTCTTTCTCTATGGAAGAATCGTTTGAAAGAATTTAATGATTATGTAAACGTAAAACTATTGAACTTGCAAAATCTTTTTATATTACTTAGTTGATTATATTGTTGTAATGTTATTTTTAGATATATTCATTTATTTACCAAAGAACCAATTGTTCTGGGGCCATTGAACCCTAGCCATTGTACTTACCAAAGATATGATTAAATTCGAATACAAATTAAACATGGATTTTTTTATTTATAGCCCATATTAATTATGGCCATTATTGCAGCCCATGAGCGATATATGAGAAGTATATACAAAAAACACTATACACACTTTTATCTCGCCGCCGTGTTGTATCCGGCTAAGTAGAATAGATCACCCTCATGTCTCACCGAAGTGTCTTAAAAGGCGACTAAGCTAAGTTGACCCGCAGTGTAGTATCCGGCTGAGTAGAATATATCACTCCCATTTCTTACTGAGGTGTCGTAAAAGGCGACTAAGGTAAGTTGACATCAGGAAGGCGGCCAGTTGTAAAATATCTAGCCAAATTATATAACAAAATGTTTAAAACATATTTTGCTGCCCCACTTAGAGTGGGATAATGGCAGGAGATTGATGACACACTTGTGTCTTTAAAATATTAGTATTAAAATATTAGCGTAAAATCATGGTACAGCGATCTATCTAGAAATATTAAACATAGAGTAACTCTAACTGTACTTATAAATTATTATAGATCATTTTAACGGCCAGAAAAGTCTTCAGTTTACGAAAGTAACAACAGTGATGGTGAAACTTTGAGAACTCGGATTTATTACTAATTGATAGCACATGATTAATTCTAGAAAACTTTACAACTATCTAATGTTTCGGAGTACAGTACAATAATGGATGATTCGTTACACTAATTACATCGTATTTGATGTTTTTCTGCACCTTTATTCGCAAATATTCGTACATACAATTTAAAGGATTAATAACGCTTGCGTCACCGTTAAAAAGAAGCTTAATATTGTTATAAAACTCATAACGATGGGCACTAAATTTCGTCCATTACATACTTGTTTTACGAATCCTGCACGTATAAGATATGAAAACGGACACTTCACGCTAGTAAAGTAACGGCCTGTTAATATGCTACAACTGGCCAGATTAGTTAAAAAGCAAAGAGGAGGCCTCTTTCCTTTTTAATAAATAAACATATGGAACACTTACACACACGGTCGTCCGTCCCCAAAGTAAGTAACTTAATACTTGTGTTATAGGTGACGGAAAACTGGTAAATATACTACATGTATAATTTCAAATATATACTTAAATACAAATATACACCCTAGCTCGAAGAACCAACAAATTATTTATAGAAAAAGTTGGCCCTTGACGGGAATCGAACCCGCGACCCGCGGAGCAGAAAGCATGGTTGCTGCGCCAACGGGCCAGTCAAACTTGGAGAGAACAGCGATTTATGGAGAGAAAATTTGGAACTTAGACCCACCATGGTGCTCCAATTAGAATTTCTAGGTAACATATATCCCAGGAATTTTCGAGATATATCCAAGTTTCCCACGATTTTTTCCTGTTTGTGATAAATTACAAATATCAATTGAACTCATAAGTTTTTACAGTAACACTCATTGGTACCTGCACGAAAATTGAACCCATGACACCCCCGAAAGAACCGCACATTTGCACCGCTGGACTACCACTATATTAAAAAAAACTGTAGAATTAGTACAAAAATATTTTTCTTTATATTTAAAAGATCATGAACACGTGACATGTACTCACTGCCCATTAAACTTTCACTTTAATTAGTGAAATAAAATCCATTACCTCTTGATTGCGTATTCATCTCGCTTAACTGAGTGAATGTCATAGTCAGGCGGGGGTGAATATTTTAATCGAGTTACTAAATCACGCCACGCAGGGTTGATTAATTATTTCGGTTTAAGCCATATTGTCCAATTATATTTACTGGTTTCGATTCAATTATAGGCCAGACATATGGCATATACCAAAACGAAAGTGCCTTACCTAGAAAACAGAGGAACCATTTAAAAACTGATATCAATCGTGAGAATTTTGTTTAACCGGCGAAGCTCTTGAGTTCGCCCATCCTTCCGGTAACGGTCAAAGCTATTAGGGTTAACAGCATAGTCAAAACGAAAGAAAATAAAAAAATTAAAATTTTGTATTAAAGTTATTTAATTTTATTCATCTTGCATAAGCAAACAACAAAGACAATTAGACTTAAAGATCATTTAGACACGTTAATTTACCAGATAATATCACGCCAATTTTTAAGACATTAACAATTATAAAACTTTTCTCGGAATATATAAGGGCTTATATACTTTTTTCAGACTCATGACGCCTGCGTCGTTTACATTAGCCAGTGGCGTTAGTGTGTGTCAATATTATAGAGTTATTATCTCTATGGTTATTTATTATACTTAGAGTATTAGCTATGAGCAGGTCTGTAAATGAAAGTGACTCAATAAATCATGAGAGGGAAGATTAAACTCGTACACTTCATCACTTCACCTCTTTTACTGTCTTTTTTTTACTTTTTTATTGAAATATGTCATTTTAGGCTGTCCTTACTCTAAGTATAACAACACTATGGTCAATACAGGATCGATCACCATCTGTCAAACTCTATTTTATCTACGCTCACGGTTAGCTCTGTACTCTATCATTCTATCAATACATATTGTCTAAGAAAAAAGACTTTTATTTTCAACGTGTGTAGGTTTACCAAAAATATAATTACTGCTTAAATTGAAACATTAAAAATCTTTGAAAAATCGTGAAAGTCATTATAAAATTAAATTAATGCTCTTGTGATAAGTGTTAATCAAAGATATAAGTTTTTAACGAAAATACCCGCACCTCCACCTATTGGGGGGTCAAAATTACCTAGTACTAGATAACTAGATGTAAGAGGATGGTAATATAATTGTTTATATCATTAACTAAAATTATAGTACAGTCCATAGGCTGACAGCAAAAAAATATAAATTATATGACTAATGCTCATCTAACGAATAACTCCTAAAATCAATTGGAATTGACCAATACATTTAGACTTACTCGTAATTCCATTTGTAATGTTCAAAAGCGTAGGGAGTTTGATCTATAAAATTACCCTTTAAATCTTCGTAGCCATTTGGCCAAAACCTGAGAGAGGCGGGTTGAGCTAGTAAATGGCATCAAAGAGCTCAACTTACGGGATCCACTACTATAAACTTTGCTTCTCAATTTTACAAACAAATTTGTTATATATGCGAAACAAGCATTAGGTATCTCACACAGCTATTTTCACATTGAACATTATCGATAAACGAAAAACCTTATATGAATTGTTACCAAAATTCAAAATTATTTGTTATGACATTTGGAAGAAGTTTTTTGATAAGAGATCGTTGGACAAAGGAATATGGTATAGAACTATTCAAACTGAACCTCCTGATATACCTTGGTTTAACTATACAGCGTTGAACAGAAGTATATAAAAAACAGTTTATTTTTTATATAAGCAAACGTTCACAACCTTTATATTAGGTTAGCTTAGTTGCTTTATATTAGTTACTTAGTTTCTTTAAAGTTGTGATCATGAACTATAATGTATAATAATAATTATAAGTAAATTGTATAATACATTATAAATACCAATAGAGACTAAGCTAAATAAGACAGCCTTTTTTTGCGATTTCTATTCATCGGCTCTATATTAAGGGATATATGAACGCCGCCTCTTCGAGGACAGGACTGTTCTAATACCTTAAGACCCTAAAACATGAATAACATTCATTTCGAACTATAAGCCCAGGACATTGAAAATTCAGCTCTCCGGATAATGACTCTTTATAATCATTAAATATATTGCTAAACTTCAGTCTATATATTTGCTTATTTTATGGAATAATTATGGAAATAATTAATATTTTATGTAAACAAAAAGTGCGCTGTGAGAGAAAACTACGATTTATAAAGATTTCTGGAACAAATTAAACTCCTCAAAAAACGTCAAACAAATTCATCCACGATTCCTAACTTTAACATAGCTAATTAAAACTTTTAACGATTGATAGAAGTTTTATTACTGTTAGATTGTTCGAAGCTGTTTTTATTTTATTTTTATATTATAACTGTATTCATAATTTATTTTATTTGGTCTTGCACTTACGTTATTGGCGTTAGCTTGAAGAAGTAAATAATAAACAATAAAGTAATATACAAAAATAATAGTAATCTGAAAACGGACACGGCTTTACATCAAACCAAATAAGAGACGAAAATTCGGAAAACGTATATTACGATATTCTTATACCAAGAACCTAGGACCTCCAGTTACTGTACAAAAGTTCATCAGAGCTCCAAAACAGATAGAAGCTATTAGTTTAATCAAGTCAAAGTTACATAAATTTCTTACAAATATTTTTCATATATTTACAATCACAGGATACATTTTTACGAAAACCGATCAAATTACTTTTTTATCAATTTTCTTTTACTACTGCAACCTCTAAACAAATTCTTATATGCTTTTTTATACTCTTTTGACATAACAACATAAATCACAGGGTTGATACAAGAAGAAAGATAAAAAAGAATGTGGGATGCTATGTTAACACCAGGATGAGTAATAATCTTAGACATAACTTTAGCCAACACGATTGGGAAGTGACACAAACAGAATGCTGTCATAATAGCTAAGATCATGGTACCTAATCGTTTATCTTTACGCGTCGGAAGCAACATTTTGAACAGTCCTATAGATCTTTTCAACACAGTCTCTTGCCGTTTTATCGATTTTGGAATGTCCCCATCACTTGATTCTGGTGTTCCGTTCGTTGATACTTCGGTTATTTCTGTACTACCGTCAGGTTTAAGTTTAGTAAATACTTTTAAAGGTACTACCTTTCCTTTCTCTTTACCAGTATCGCTATTTTCTGTAATAGTTCTAACGGTTGAAGAGGAATCTTCTGGAGATGATTCTTCGGCACTTAATTGGTGAGGAGCATTTGATGAAGTTGACTTGGATTTCCTTGTCGCTCGTCTTACAATAAAAAATATACGCGCATAGCAAAATATTATGATAATAACTGGTACTCCAAATACCGCAATAAATAGAATTTTCTTTGCCGAACTATTGTTCACCTCAACTATTGAGCATGACCCGTTGTCTTTGTCCAAATCAAAACGACCCCATTTACCCAAGATAGTCGGTATCAATAATATTATAGGAACAATCCATATAGCAACCAACATTAGTGCAACATTACGATTTTGGTAAATTCTGTGAACAAAAAAAGGCGCTGTTTATATATACATCAAAGCGAAAAGAATAAAAGAAAAACACCACTCTCTGAGGGTCTAAGTAAAATAGCCAAAGTACATTAAGTCGTTGTAACTGATTTTCTGTGGATTATTAAAATGCGAACCTATTTAAATCTGCAAGTCGCTTTAACTCTTAAGTTTTGAGGAAGAATTGAATCCGCGAACGCTAAAAATCGACCACGACCGTAGTTACCAGTCGCTGTGGAAAAACTTACAAGTACTCACTATCATATATAAATATGATTCACCTAATACAACATTGCAACTAAACGAAATCGTTTTTATGTAATAACTTGTGCTACCACTGTCTTATATGAAACTAGTACAGTCTTCGCTGCTGCATTGCTGTGCCTCAGTCGGTTTTCGATTTCTCTTCTAGTGATATTTGAGCACACGTTAGTTTTAATTTTTCTAATATGGTGTAAAGAATCACAATGACTGACTCTTTGGCGTAGTTGACAATGACCATGTCTTAGCTTCGTGGGTCGCGGGTTCGATTCCCGCCGAGGGCCAAAATGTTATATAAGTAATTTGTCGGTTCTTCGAACCTGGGTATATTTGTATTTCAATATGTTTTTGAAATTATATATGTATATATTTACCAATTGACTGTCACCCATAACAAGACTGTTAATTTAATTACTTTGGGGAGGGACGAACGTGTGTGTAAGTGTCCTATATATTTATAATGTTAATCACGAAAATATAAAGGTAACTAAAGTATGCAAGTTTGGATTTAATACAGTGTCCGACTAAATAGCTTTCGAAAATGTCCGCACTGTACATAGCTAAATAGAAATGAGAAAATAGCTTATGCTTTAAATAGAGTTATGCAATCACAGACTTAGCTTTCTAAATATTTCAAATAAATCACTAAACATATTCTAATTTATTAATTTAAACTATCGTGAGTGGTATTCAGTATTATTGTATAGGAGACCAGCTATACTCTATGCGGGGGGAACTGTTCCCGCCGCGATTGTTCCGCATAAAGATCCCCGTATGGGCTTGACACTAGTCGGGTTCTTCCGATAATTTAAGTCGTGAGTATAGCCGGTCACTATACATTAATCATATTCTGATTATTGAAAGTGAGCTTTCCATTATTATTTTATTAAGGTGCAATAGTAGACAATGTACATGTGTGTGTTTTTTTACTCCTGTACATATATGGAAGTTGGCCAAGTAAAGGTGGGCACTGGTTCCCAAAATACAATGTAAACTAGCTTGGGAGCCAGGCACACAAAAATTATACATATGCAATTGTAAAATAAAAGAAATAAATTAATTTCTAAAAAATGTGTTACAGCATTAACAAAGGAGTTTCTCTCCTAATGTTCACTTACTTGCGGTATACTGTTGGATGAACGATAATGATGTATCTGTTGATGGTAATTGAAACAATACTTAAAATGGAGACGGCACTTAGAATGTACCTTACGGGTGGATACAAAAAGCACAGTGTTTTTCCGTGTACCCACGACCGTCTCCCAAAAGTCGACGCTGCTAACGGTGGCGTAAGGGAGCAAAATATTAGATCCGAACATGATAGATTCATTATAAACATTGCAGTCGCATTGTGTACCTGGAATGGAAAGTTCATTTGTATTTATTATGAGCCCATAATTGTAGTATCCGGCTGAGTAGAATAGACCACCCTTATTTCATACCGAGGTGTCGTAAAAGGCGACTAAGGTAAGTCGACCCGCTGTGTGGTATCCGGCTGAGTAGAATAGACCACCCTTATTTCATACCGAGGTGTCGTAAAAGGCGACTAAGGTAAGTCGACCAGCTCTGTGGTATCCGGCTGAGTAGAATAGACCACCCTTATTTCATACAGAGGTGTCGTAAAAGGCGACTAAGGTAAGTCGACCAGCTCTGTGGTATCCGGCTGAGTAGAATAGACCACCCTTATTTCATACAGAGGTGTCGTAAAAGGCGACTAAGGTAAGTCGACCCGCTGTGTGGTATCCGGCTGAGTAGAATAGACCACCCTTATTTCATACCGAGGTGTCGTAAAAGGCGACTAAGGTAAGTCGACCAGCTCTGTGGTATCCGGCTGAGTAGAATAGACCACCCTTATTTCATACAGAGGTGTCGTAAAAGGCGACTAAGGTAAGTCGACCCGCTGTTGTGGTATCCGGCTGAGTAGAATAGACCACCCTCATTTCTTACCAAAGTGTCATAAAAGGCGTCTAAGGTAAGTTGACCCACCGTGTGGTATCCCGTTGTGTAGAATAGACCACACTCTATTTTACCGAGGTATCGTAAAATACGACTAAGCTAAGTTGACGTCAGGCAGGCGGCCGGTCGTAAAATATGTAGCCAAGTCATGTACAACATGTTTATAACATGTTGTGCCGACTCAACTTAGAGTGGGCAGTAGGATGATGAATTACTTATGATATGTTATTTATTTTTATATAACTTATAACAAATTATATTTAAGAATTGGTGAATAATGAACTGTGTAAAGTATGAATATTCTTCTATCATGGAGGATAAAAACATATTTTGATTAGATTGCGATACGAATAGAAGAATGATGACGAATAATTGATGAAGTCAGTTTTGATGACAGATAGTCTTCAGTCAGAATGTTGTCATCAACATTCTTCAGGTCCGTCTAGCAGTCTCATGCCCTTTAAACATCCTCGATTTTCTGAACAAGCAATACCCCCAATGTAGATTCAGTTGAATACAACGAACAAAAAATATAAATTACTTAAAGACGATTTATAGAAGCAGGCGTTACTTTACGGAATTCCATATTACAACCAATATAAAAGAACTAACTACTTTGCTGTAATCCGCACGGGTTAAGTGAATGCATGCAAAGCTAATGTGTATGAAGCAGGCAAAATCCACGCACCTTATACATGCAGGACAAGCCGCCACATGCACCCCAAGGCGCCTCCACCAGCAACAACGCACACAAGCAGCACACACACCCACCACCACAATCTCGACGATCGTTTCGCCCCGAAACCGAAGCATCATCAGGAGGATAGGCTCCACAACAAAAATCGTAATGCGCCGCGCTACCCATACAAGCAGTCTTAAATAGTTCAACTCCCACCACTACCCTCCCCTCCGAACACATGTAGCAAAACGGAATTAGATACATTTACTTGCTCGTTAATTAAGTGGCCATTGTTATTTTTTATTATCTCAAGTTCTCTAACGTATTGAGTCGGAGTCCCTTATCACAAGTGTGAAGAATATGAAATGAATGGTCATTAGGCACTTTATAACCGCTTTCTAGCAAATGTTTTGCAAAATTAGAATTTTGTGGTTTATTATTCCTAAACGCAGCCATATGTTCTCGGAATCGAACCGCAAAACTTCGGCCAGTCTGACCTAGATATGTACCGTTGCACTCAGGACAATCTATTTTACAAACCCCGAATTTTTTACCCTTATCTAATATATCTTTATTTTTACACAACAAATTACGAAGCGATTGGTTAGTTTTAAAGGAGAGTTTAGTGATTTTGATTTAAATATACATTCGTGAATAGACGTTGACAGTCTACTCACGAATGTTCCATATAAGGAATCATTGAACATTTTAAGCAGTTTACTCGAGAAAAAATGTTCACATCCTGGTGAGACCTTAGAATTATTAGAATTAACTCAACTATGTATGGAACAAAATTATTTTAGATTCAATAACCAATTCTTTCATCAATAGGATGGTTTAGCAATGGGATCACCTTTGAGTCCACTGATGGCTAAAATTTTCATGGATAATTTCGAAAACCTACATATTGTTCATAACAAAAATATTCTATACTATTATAGATATGTAGATGATATTATTATATGCTGGACAGGTACTACTGGACAACTTGATAAATTTTTCCATACTTTAAATAAAAAACATCCCAAAATAACATTTAAATTAGAATACGAACAAATTAGCTCACTGAACTTTTTAGACTTGATTATTACTCGCGTTAATAACAAACATTCATTTGAGATCTTTCGTAAACCAACTTACACCGATACGATCATACCGGCTTCGTCTTGCCACCCTTGGCAACATAAACTTGCTGCCTTTCATAGCTACGTCCATAGGTTATTGTCGGTCCCTCTCTCAAAAAACAGCTATGAAAAGGAGTTACAAATAATTTACCAGATAGCACTTTCCAATAGTTAACTACAGACACGGTTAAAAACATAATTAAAAATAAACACAAGTCTCAAGTCGCTAAACTTTTGTATGCGGTACCATCTTTTAATAAAACTAATTATAAAGCCAGTCAGTCTGACTTACTTTGGAAAATTAACAGATCGAGTGGCAAATATATTTAAATCAAAATCAGGTACTAAACTCTCCTTTAAAACTAACCAATCGCTTCGTAATTTGTTGTGTAAAAATAAAGATATATTAGATAAGGGTAAAAAATCCGGGGTTTATAAAATATTATAGATTGTCCTGAGTGCAACGGTATATATGTAGGTCAGACTGGCCGAAGTTTTGCGGTTCGATTCCGGGAACATATGGCTGCGTTAAGAAATAATCAATACTCAAGTTCTCAATACGTTAGAGAACTTGAGATAATAAAAAATAACAATGGCCACTTAATTAACGAGCAAGTAAATGTATCTAATTCCAAATAATTTATAGAATTAGGCGTTACTTTGCGGAGATCCATAATACAAAAGTAATAATAAAATTATTTTGCTATAATCCGCGATACAGTAAATAGAAAATATATATAGTGTTTAATGTATAGTGGATTATCAGTATTTTCATACCCGATACGTGCAGGATTCGTAAAAGCACATGCACAAACCTCCACCACTTCCACCAAAATACACAAGCACTACACAGTTTCACTATCACAAACTCAACAATCGTTTCGCCCCGCAACCGAGGCATCATCAGGAGATAGACTCCACGATTTTGTCGATTTTGTCGTGATAATCCACTATACATTAAACACTATATATATTTTCTATTTACTGTATCGCGGATTATAGCAAAATAATTTTATTATTACTTTTGTATCTAATTCCGTTTTGCTACATGTGTTCGGAGGGGAGGGTAGTGGTGGGAGTTGAACTATTTAAGACTGCTTGTATGGGTAGCGCGGCGCATTACGATTTTTGTTGTGGAGCCTATCCTCCTGATGATGCTTCGGTTTCGGGGCGAAACGATCGTCGAGATTGTGGTGGTGGGTGTGTGTGCTGCTTGTGTGCGTTGTTGCTGGTGGAGGCGCCTTGGGGTGCATGTGGTGGCTTGTCCTGCATGTCTAAGGTGCGTGGATTTTGCCTGCTTCATACACATTAGCTTTGCATGCATTCACTTAACCCGTGCGGATTATAGCAAAGTAGTTAGTTCTGTTATATTGCTTGTTACTTAAAGACAATATTGAAATCGTAAAAAACGATCCCTGTGTCAGCCTTTAAAATTAAACGAATATCGGGCTATTAATATTATAATATTATTTAATAGTAATTATGAGTTTTATTCATAAGATATTTCAAAGTTAATATTGTTTTTTTTAGGATCAAGTTAGGGTCCAAAGTGCAACTGTTAAAAATATTAAGTTGCGCAATGCCTTGAACGATCCATTAATTAATTTTAAATAAATTAAGCTGTTTACGATGTTAGTGATGTTAGTATTAGTCAATTAATGAAGCGGCTGGTTCGAAAAGTTGGTGTTACCAAAAAAACCAGCAAGAATCTCGGCGGTCAACCCTTTATATAATTACTAGCTAACCGGGCAAACGTTGCTTTGTCATATAAATTATTTCTAAGGGAATTTCTAGTGTGCATTATAACGAAAAAATAAAATATTAATAATGTTAGAGACAATCCTAATCACTTAGAAGTATGATAAATAGATAATCGACGATTCTCTGATCAACTAAACATGTATATAAAATTTCATAAAAATCGGTCAAGCCGTTTCGGAGTAGTAAGGTTAAGGCATTGTGACACGAGAATTTTATATAAAAGATATGCAAAACATTACTTACCCTTTTATATTTTGCCAAGGCAACTATAGTTATAAAATTACCAGGTACACCAATCACCATGGAAATTATACAACAAGCTAACGCCAACGTCAACAAGCCATCAGGATAGCCCTCAAATAGTTTCACAGCAGCGTAATCTGCGTCAGTGAAAAGGGTAAGTACGCTATCATTTACCCTGTTACTTGTTTCGTCCAACAATGTCATTGTAGTTGAACTTTCGAACGAACACTACGTATAACACTTTACACGTCAAGAGTATATGTTACATTAATATCTCCAGTAACAATATCACTTGTATAATTGTGCGTATTTTCCTGTTTATTGAAAAATGTGGTTTTCCACAACTTGCAATGACTGGTGTGAACGAAAATAATGTTAAAATTGACAATTCTGACCAATGATGGTATATACTAGACATCTTGTTGAAAAATGAAAGTTATTTTTGGAATTTCCTCACCTTTCCTATATTTTAAATCGCTTAAATTATTTATAAACTTTATTGTACAACTACAATATGCTCATAAAAATAATTATACAAAAGGCGGGCTTAATGCTTTAAGCATTATTTCCAACAACCAACCTTCACGAGTGAAAAAAACGTATCTAGGCGTGCTACAATATGATAATAAAATAGTAATTGTAATACTTAGGCAAAACTATTCATGGTATATGACAATGTCATTAAAAGCGTAAAAAAGGAATCAATAAGTTCTATATAATAAAATAACATAGATAATAATATAATAATCTAAATAATTTACTGAATTAAAAAAAATGCTGCTGTTAAGTTAATTGTGTACGCAAACTGATTGACAACAGTTTTTCACAATGATAATCTCAGAAAAAACAAATATTAAAACACAAAGCTTCTTTTACGAAGATAGGTGTTCAATAACAAGAAATAAAATCAAAATATCAAGCGCTCTCCGTAAATATTTTGTGCATCTAAGTTTCGTTCCTACGTGATATATTACAAAATATACATTAAGGCTTTGGTTAACAAGTGATTAATAAAGCAGTCTAAACTTAATTGTTGCCGATCTTACTAGGCCTGAAAGTCTCTCATCGGAAATGCAATTAATCTAGCGTATTGACCACACAAATTATAGGAAACGTTAGGCATCCATAGGTGATTAATAACTAATCTAGTCTGGCTACTTTTTTTTCTCCCCTGTATTATTTTTTATTTATAAGATACAACAATAACAATTTGTACAAACAATAATGGTCTTAAACTATATATGTCTTATTCTATTAGATTGTTCCTTTATAGGAATGTTTATTCTTATCTTTTCCTTTCTTGTCTACTTGTAATATGCTAAACCGTGTATAATTTTCCATAAGATTCGCACTTTCGAAGGGTTCTCTGGATATGCTCAACATATCATGAGATATAAGATATAATGTCTGATAGACGACCTTGTATGTAATTTTTAAATGAAAGGTTATGTATTTTTATATTCGTCGCATTTTTATTAAACTTTATGATCTAGAATTATATTACTTGCATCTCATTATCTTATTCGTTTTGTAAAAATAACGAGACGTCTGTAAAGAAAGTTCATATAATACTTCAATCTCAAAATTTCATTGAAATTTACGTTAACAAAGCAACTCTATAGTCGGAAATCGTCCCCAGCTCAGATTATGGTTTAACTTTTTTAATAAAAGTCAACTTTGTAAATGCCACAGATTGCAATAAACATAACATGAGACAATAACCTAACATACTATTTTGTATTATAATTAAAACAGCAATCCTACAATAAACATAACATGAGACAATAACCTAACATACCAAATTTGTATTAAAATTAAAACAAATGATAGTTTATCGTCTATAACATGTGTTGCTATCGCCACATTCTCTATTATTAACTAAGTTTCATTGGAATTATCACATAGCTATATAAGCTATGTTAATCCTAACTTCTCTTACTAATTACGCTGGAAACAGCTGGAACAGATTCCAATTCCAAAATAAGTGCGGCTTTGTAGACTGATTACATCTGATTTTTCATTACTGTATTAAAAATACTGGTATTATCTTGTATGAAAGAAAATATTTCTTATTCAAGCAAATTATTTTTTGAATTATTTATTAATTTTCTATAAATCATATTCGTATTGCCAAATAAAGATTTTCTATTTTAGGTATAATAAAATAATTTTTCAATCATTATACCTTGAAAACATCAAACCTAAAGCGAAAACCGCTTAGAAAATTAATGAGACGTGATATTCTGATAAAAATAGTACGTATTAGGCGCCTCATTTTTCACTAAAATTACTTTTTCTAACATCCAAATGAGATTTGGCCGACGGGTCATGATGATCATTGAGCTATTAAATATAATAATGTAGCTTTTTATATTTTGAGGCATATTAGCACGAGGTAACCCCGTGCTACTATGCTATCTAATCTGATGAGACTCGTAAGTGCTAGTCAAAGTATAAGTCTAAAAAAGCCGTTCTATACTAGGTTATAAGGTGAGGTCAGAGTGATCTGAGTTGAGTTTTAAGTCCTAGGTTCGTGAAAAATATAACTAACGTACTCATTTTAATTAATATTTACCCAGCCATAGGTAACTTAGGTAAGGACGTCTTAGGCGTCAGTAGAAGCATTTCTAGCAGCAAGTATGACGGTTAATATGCAGGGCGAAGTACGCCGTTGTCAAAAACAATGGGCATGTACGAACGCATTACCATGTAAAAAAGTGACAAACAAATATTGCCGATTTAGGCGATTGTTCGATCCTTGGTGAGCTTAGAAACAATGAACGAGTGACGAATTCACTAAATCAAAAAATGAGAGACCTAAATGGTGAGGGCATGTAAAGATAAAAAGAAGATACTAAATAATAATAAAGGGTACTAAAGGACAAAACACGATATAGTATTATTCAAACACGCAAAAATTACTCATGAGGTTGGTAAGGTACTTGACACCTAATTTATTCATTTCATCAGACAGAAGCTATTAAGTCTTTACATCTTCTATGTTTCAAACAGGTTTTCCAGGTCAAACTAACACTGTACCATGCATGTCAAATAGAGACAAGGGTTAACATGTCATCAATAACAAGCCAGTCACTTGTTAAATCTGGAAAGTAGAATAGATTGTTGCCATTTACATATATAAAGCTTGAGGTCCAATACATCGCTTCGATGCCTTCCTCAGGTCGTCAACATGCGACGTCAAAGGTTGGTATTAAAAGCTTTCCCTTTCAGAAGACTAATCTGTGTGAAGGCAGTCAAGCACTTAATTAACAGTTTCCACCGTGCCCGTGAGCTGTGATAGCCCAGCGGTGAGACCGTGCGACTCTTTTGAGGGGAACACGAGTTAAAACCCGGGCAGGCACCAATGAATTTTTCTATTAAAACTCATGTGTCTAATTGATAATTGCAATTTATCACACGCTTTTCGGTAAGGAAACACATCGTGAGGAAACCTGCATATCTCTAGAGAATTCTGGAGATATGTGTAACCTACCAACCTGCATTGGAGCAGCGTGGTAGGTCTTAGCTCCAACCCTTCTCTCCAGAAACGGAGAGAGGAGGCCTATTCCCAGCAGTGGCATTGTAACAGGCCGCTACTTTTTTACCGTGGCCGTAGAACGCAAATATTGCTTATAACATTCTGCCAGTGTAACGTATAATGTCCACAAATTTTTAACTTCTCGTAGAAAAAAACATAGATTACAAATACGTATTAAATCAGAGTAAGTAAGCCAGCCTAAAATGCTACAATGTAACATGTTACAATAATCCACCATGTGGTATCCGGCTGAGTAAAATAGACCACCCACATTTCTTACTCAGGTGTCGTAAAAGGTAAGTTGACCCACCGTGTAGTGGTATCGTAAAATACGACTAAGGTAAGTTGACGTCAGGCAGATGGCTGGTCGTAAAAAACCTAGCCGAATCATGTGACAAAATGTTTGTAACAAGGGCAAGAGGATGATAATGTGACATGTTATAATAAAGAGAAAGCAAATGAGGGTGATCTATCACTCTTTTTAAAGCTTTTATTCAACTTGCAATGTATAGATGTGAACGTGGATTCTGCAAGTTAGATTTGACCCACTTCCCGGAGTCTGATTTATCTGAAATTTTTAATGGTCCAATTCAGATAACAATGCATGTTTTGATAAGCATGACCTGTTGCAGCTGTCAGGATGGGCTCCAGACGAGGAAACTGCTTAACGATTAACAGTAGGGACATTAAATTTTGATAAAAGCCTTTTTAACTTGACTTGTTTTTATTTTTATTATGTGTAATTAGTGTTATCCATCTAGTAATAGGCTATCGCAAACTACGTGTACTTTTAATACGTAATACTTTGTTACATTAATACATTATGTTAGATATTGTCAGATATCATACGGTGACTCGGTTATAACGTGTATAATTGTTATACATAATTATAATAATCAGATATAAATTATACATTATAAATAAATACATTAATATGCATAGAATAATAATGAGGAAGTATTTTGTCTACAATATTATGTTATCGGTCATTTGGTGGGTAGAGGAATAAAACCGAATGAATGAGGGTAAAATATTGTGACCCGAGTCTTGTTCGCGAGTATTTCGTGTTGTTAGAATCTAACGTCAAATAGTTAATATTCGCGATAAGAGCAACCATTGAGTTTCTTGCCAGTTCTTCTCAGTGGATAACAGCGTTCCGAACTGGTGGTAGAATCGTCCTGGCTTATATTAGCGGCCTGTTACAATCCCACTGCTGGGAAAAGGCCTCCTCTCTCCGTTTCTGGAGAGAAGGGTTGGAGCTAAGGACCTACCACGCTGCTCCAATGCGTATTGGTAGGTTACACATATCTCCAGAATTCTCTAGAGATATGCAGGTTTCCTCACGATGTTTTCCTTCACCGAAGAGCGTGTGATAAATTGCAATTATCAATTAGACACATGAGTTTAAATAGAAAAACTCATTGGTGCCTGCCCGGGTTTGAACTCGTGTACCCCTCGAAAGAGTCGCACGGTCTCACCGCTGGGCTATCACAGCATCGTCCTGGCTTAATGATTCCAAATTATTATTAAATTAACTTGTCAATACTTGTTTAGCGTGTCCCATATGTTATTGTTGTACGGTTATCTCTTGGTGACGTATTATTTGGTAACATCTTCTATGAGAGAACGTTAGAATTATGAGTCGAATTCCGGCCGTAGCTAACAATTAATATTTGGTCAAGTGCTGTAGTAAATTTCTTTTTAGATTTCAATTTTTAATTAACTTCGACTATTAATTGTTTTATATATATTGAAATCAGTAATTAATTGCCTCATTCAACATAATTATATCAGACCAGCAATTGTGGCGTCATCTTAAAGATAAACTTGAATGATAATAAATATTTTATGGCTTAAATAATTATATCTAAAATAATTTACTAGATTTAGATGTATCTAACAACTGCAATGCAATGTACATTCTACTAATCCCTGTTGTAAGCGCGAAAAGTAGAGTAAAAAAGAGGGTACACTGTTCATTTATTTTACTAGTAAAAAAAAAATTCAACAGCAATAAATATTTACAATTTTAACGCTATTCACTCACGTCGCTTTCTTTAGATTCGGACTCAACATTAATTATAAATTCAAAATCCATGTCAGAATTTTTCATATATTCTATCTCAATATCATTCACATTTCGATACGTATTTTCCCACATATTTCTATAATCATGTCAATTCGTTTCTTAATTATAGCAATGGCTTTAATGATGAAATAATGATAGATGTTAAGTTTGGCCCGTTTTTTTTTGTCACATTACTTTTTTAAAATTCGCCATATTTTTCTATTAAAGAAAAAATATTTATCTGACTCCGGAGTTGTTTTTTTTGTGACATGCTGACTGTACTTTTGGCAATAATTGACGCGTACTCCGACGTTCGTGTCTGTCCGGCAACTGAATAACCAATTAGAATTAAAAGTTTGCGTGTATTTCGTCTGTACATAAGTTTTATGTGTGTGAGTAAAGACATTGGAGGAGTGTGCACTTTTAGAATAAAAGATCTATAATAGGGATGTTATGGAGCTCTGACTTCGGTTCCGAAAAATCTGACTCCGACTCCGATAAATTTTAGTCGGAGGTATTACGAAGGTAAAATTGTCATTCGAACTCGGACAAAACGCGCAGCTACAAGTTGTAACTTGTTTCCCGGGGGTATCTCCCCTAGCATGCGCAACTCTCGTTCATTTGTTTATTTTCAGTTGCAATGGTTAGGCGCGCTTAAGTATTCAATTATTTAAATCGTGGTGGTCATATTGTCTAAGTACAGTTTACGGGTCAATTTTCAAATTAATAATGAAGGAGGCGAAAGTAAAAACCCCCGCCTCCGATTCCGACTTCGGCTTCGATAATTCAAATATGAAATCTCCGGTTCCGGTAAATCCACCTCCGTAACATCTCTGTGTAATGTTCAGATTTACACGTTCAAGTTTTTAATTGTGATGAATTTTATTTATCAAAAGAAAAAAGTTAACGTATATATTATATTTAATTTATAATTAAAACTAGAATACATATGTCACACTATGCGAAAGGAAATGTAACGCACAGAATAAAATCTACTATAATTATGGAATACCTATCCAATAAAAGTTAGATTTGGCGAAGCTTAGGGAATATAAACGTATGAAGATAACATTCATTGTATAATAAAAGTCTATTGGGCAGATATTATGTGTTCTGAGTAATATGATATGATGATGATACGATGATACTACACTTGCGGTAAAAGCAATTTAAGACGAAATCGGTAATAGTTATTACTATGGGTTCACGAAAGTTATTCGAGATAATAAAACTTAGGTAGGTAAGTTTAGGTCCTGTCAGCATAAAGTTCAAAATCACATTTAAGGTTTACATTTATGTTAGTTGCAAAAACCATTACTATTGTAGCTTGACAATAGTTTTTATTATTTTATAACATCATCTAATAAAACGTATTAGGTCCTTACATATGAAATTGGCGTTTTGTCGTACTGGCCACTTTGATCTCAAATATTACCTTTATGGTTAGGAATTCCAAATTCAAATTCATACAGCTATTTACTCATGCATTTGTGTTTCAAACCCCCTAATTCATTTGTTTTTTCTTCTTTTGTTTTTTTCTTTGTGTCACTCTGTTTACAAAATGGAAAACATGAAATATCGCGTTATTTACGAGTATGAGTTCCACCGTGGCACCAGTGCTGCAGAAACGGCTCGAAGGATTAATGATGTGTATGGTGACGGTGTCGCAAAAGAAAACACAGTGCGTTTTTGGTTCCAACGTTTTCGTTCTGGAAATTTCGACCTGCAGAACAAGCCTCGTGGACGGCCGGAGACCAAAGTTGATAATGAAGAATTGAAGGCTATTGTGGAAGCGGATCCATCGCAAACCACGTCCGAGTTAGCTGCAGGCTCCGGTGTTAGTGATAAAACTATTCTAATCCACTTGAAGCAAATTGGGAAGGTGAAAAAGCTTGAAAGGTGGGTACCTCATGAATTGAGTGAAGCAAACCGACAAACGCGCGTCGACTGCTGCGTTACGTTACTCAACCGGCACAATAATGAAGGAATTTTAAATCGAATCATTACCTGTGATGAAAAGTGGATCCTCTACGATAATCGGAAGCGCTCATCGCAATGGCTGAACCCTGGCGAACCAGCCAAATCCTGCCTTAAGCGAAAATTGACTAAAAAAAAGTTGCTTGTAAGTGTTTGGTGGACTAGTGCCGGTGTCGTTCACTACAGCTTTCTTAAATCTGGCCAGACGATTACGGCAGATATCTATTGTCAGCAACTGCAAACCATGATAGAGAAGCTAGCTGCTAAACAACCGAGGCTGGTCAATCGCTCTAGGCCACTGCTGCTTCAGGACAACGCTAGACCACACACTGCACAACAGACGGCTACCAAATCAGAGGAGCTTCAATTAGAATGTCTTAGACATCCACCGTACTCTCCGGACCTTGCTCCGACAGATTACCATTTTTTTCGCAATTTAGATAACTACTTGCAAGGAAAAAAATTCAACTCCGATGGGGCAGTGCAAACCGCCTTCAAAGATTTTATTGATTCCCGCCCGAATGGTTTTTTTAGTAAGGGGATCAATGAACTACCTATGAGATGGCAAAAGTGCATACATAGCAATGGTACATACTTTGATTAATTAAATATATTTCATTAAAAAAAACGACTTTATGTTCCTCCCATAGAAAACGCCAATTTCATATGTAAGGACCTAATATTTGCCATTATTGAGATTTTGTGTTGGAGTCTATCTCCTGACGATGCTTACATTACGGGGCGAAACAATTGTTGAGATTGTGGCAGTGAATGTGTGCAGTGCTTGTGTATTGCTGTGTTATTGGTTGCGTGTAGTGCATGATTTTTAATGGATTCTACGTGTATCAGTTATGAGAACGAATGGTACAGTTTAAATTTATCATTATATATATTTATTTCTTTTATCGAGGATTATAGAAAAATAATATTTTTAGTGCTTTTTTATTATGGTCCTCCGCAAAGTAACCCCTTAATCTATAAATTATTTAATGAAATGTACGAGCTTCACTAATAGTAACAGATAACTTTATTTGTAAAAATGTAACCTATATAGATCCTTATTTTACGTGGGCATGATTTGTATAGTAGTAGCGTAGCGCAAGTAATTTAAGATAGACATAACTTGTACATTTTTGTTGTAAATAAAAAGAAACATCCTGATTATTTCAGATCTGTTTTTATTAATTAAAAGGACCAACCAATAAAATGCAACTGCAGGAAGACAACAAGAGAAGAATTTTTCAATAAAGAAAGAATGACTCCTAGTTTCTTTGACAATGTTGACAGTAATTGGCACCTTGTTATTACTGAATTGAATGTCACAAACACCTTTCTAGTAACGCAATTGTTTACGGATCATTATTTATTCTATATTAAACAACAATAAACATAATACAAATAAAATATACGTGACAACTATATTATTTTTTATCTCGATTATAAAAACTTTTCTTAAGGCCCCTAAATATTTTTTAAAATGCTGACACTTACCCTTGTGACAGTTTCAAGATACTTCTGACATTTCTTATTAAAAAATAATGGCCTTTTCTTATTATAATGAATCCATGCTGACTTGTTAATGTCTATTGAAATGTAGCTCACAGAACAAGCTGGTGCTATAAAATGTTCCTACAACTACCTAAAGGAACGCGTGAGTTATAGTTTCATGCTTTACTTATTGAGATACGTGACAGTGCGTATATTTAATAAAAATAATTATAATAACATTATTTAGCCAAAACATACAGAATGGAATACAAAATACAGATTTATTACTTAACAAAATATTAATTAAACATCTTAGCGCTTTGACATACATGTCTAACTTTTACATACAAAAAGTCTTATTAATCGACGCGTCTGTAAAAACTCATTTTATGTTGTGTGTGTAGATGTGGGTCACACAAGCATGTGTGCTCGTTATGTAATTGCAAATTCAAATTCAAAATATTCTTTATTCAAGTAAACTTGTAAACAAGTGCTTTTGAATCGTCGACTCTATTGCTGGTTCGGAAAGCCGTCCTACCGAGAAGAGCCAGCAAGAAACTCGGTGGAGCTCTTTTAAAAAAGAAGATTCTTAATACTAATCACATTTTGTCATAGCTATCCTGCACAAGGTCAAAGAGCAGCTATATCCACGCATTCTTATCATCAATGTAAGCCTCCACGGTATAATAGGCTCTCTGTATCAGCCTCTTTTTAACAGTATTTTTAAATTGCTGTAATGGCAAAGTTAAAATTGATTGTGGAATTTTATTATAGAATCTTATACCCAAACCCACAAACGACTTACGTACTCTTACAAGGCGCAAAGCAGGAGCCGCAAGCTTATGTCGGTTCCTACTTTGTCTATTATATACATCGCCAATCTTTTTATAATTATGTATATTTTTATGCACAAAAATCAAATTGATAAAAATATACTGTGAAGCTAACGTAAGAATACCTGTTTCCTTAAACTTCTCTCGCAGGGACTCACGCGAATTCAAATTATAAATGCCACGTATGGCTCTTTTTTGCAATACAAAAATTTTCTCAATATCAGCGCATTTGCTTGCAGTTTACTATCAGCGGTGGTCGTTGATTGTGTGATCGTCTATAATCGTCTATAATCGTTTGGTCACTTGCACGATCAACGTGCAAGTGACCAAACGATTCGTCTGTAAATGTGTGCATGATACATGATCATACGTGTCACACACTTTGATTGATGCGTGTCCGTAAGCCGACATTACCCGGCTCGTAGGGAATCGTAGGCGACTAAAAACGATGATTGGCGCGTACAGATGAGAATGCCCTCTATATGATCGTGACTAATCGTTTTGTAATGGCCGATTATGAAGAGGGCCATAATAATACATAGATCAATATTTGCATTGTAAATAAATAGTTTAGTAATCCCCTTACAATTTTAGTTTTTTCTTATATATAACATTTTGCAAACTCACTCAAGAAATATTTTCGCAAGCGATTCAATTCGAATTTACAAGTAATACTAACAAACATTAATCAGTTTATGAAACCTTGAAACACCGAAATTTAGAAGCAACAAGTAAACAATAAAGGAGATCCTTAACAATAAATGAACCGAACACGAAATTGTTCGCATTTCTACCTGAAAGATTAATCTACATATATATATATAAAAATGTGCGTAAATTTTGTAACAAATTATTGATTTAAAATTACATCTATATATATAAAAATGAATTGCTGTTTGTTAGTTCCGCTAAAAATCGAGAACGGCTAGACCGATTTGGCTAATTTTGATCTTCAATTATTTGTGAAAGTTCAGGAAAGGTATAAAAGGCTGTAAATGTGATAAAAATGCAATGAATTTGATAAAAACGACAGTTTTGTATTTCCTTAGAAACAGGGATGAGAAACATTATGCCATTATTCGATGATGATCCATAGACAATAAAACATCGATGTTTTAAAATCGATTTTGCATTACTTAAACCATCGTTACATCAATTCTTACTACAAATGCGAAAGTTTGTCTGTCTGTTACGTTTTCACGGCTAACCTACTGAACCAATGTCCATGAAATATGGAGATATTTGCAGGGTTGTAGAGTGAAAGAAGCTGATATTTAAAAATTTCGTCGTACTCGACAACGTATCATTCTGATATTCATATGTTCTCAAACATTACTAATATAGTTACATAGTAAATAAAATCACTTTTATAGAATAATTAATACTTAAGTCTGCTTGAGAGAAAAAATATTAGGTAATTAACATACAAAGTCGTGTGAAAGCATATTATTTTAATATTGCTTCATCATTCAGCACGTCAGCAAAATTATAGAACACTCCCGTTCCACGAAAATTTCATAACACTCAACAACCTTTTGTATGAAATTCAATTTAAATGCACAATCACAATGCTAAATTTAAAATAATCTCTGCTGCTTTTATTAACATAATAACTACTTTTCTACATGTTTACTATGTAAATGCCGTGTGGTATCCGGCTGCATAGAATGGACCACCCTCATTTCTTACCGAGGTGTCGTAAAAGGCGACTAAGGTAAGTTGACGTCAGGCAGGCGGCCGGTCTTAAAATACGTAGCCAAAACATATGACAACATGATTGTAACATGTTGTGCCGACCCCACTTAGAGTGGGATAAGGGCAGGAGAATAATGATGATGACGTAATACGTAATTTGAAATTCACTAACTCTACACTATTTCAGTGAGTTTCGTGGACCGATGGCCATTAATGAATCCCAATGACGTGCTGTTCCTGATCGTTTCATATTTGGTATTTATTTTAAAAATTGGACCCATCCTGATGGAAAAAAGAGAACCCTTCCGTATAAAGGAATTCCTTATTATCTATAACATTGTTAAAGTAATAAACTCCACTATCTTAGCATGCAAGGTAAGATATGTTGAAATTATCATTCATAGCATAAAGAAATACCTACTATACCTACTATCGACCGCTTCTTTGTTACTTTATCCTACTTTCGACTGTAGTATTCTAGATTATCCTAGAACATATTTTAATTTGATTAAATAGTATAATAGTTACATATTTCGGTTTAGTTATATTTTAATTGGAACACTGTTTATTATTGAATTTTAAAGAAGTGGGCATTGACATCTGCAGCGCAGTTTTTCTTTTGCAGCGTCTTCATTGGCATTATATATATGCACACATATATAGTATATGTATAGTTTACTAGAATTTTTAAGAGAATTTATCTAAACAATATTAGTAAATTGCTTCAATAAAAAAAGGTTTTCAAATTTTAGTTCCTTGCTTACGTAATAGACAATGGATTGTTCCCGAGAAAATGTGAACACGACGAGCGTACCTTACACGTAAGTAATTTAAATTCATTAGACCGAGATAGATTGATTGGGTCTATCACTTATGAATTAAATTGGTAAAGGCCGCTAGGTGGTCGGGCTTTAATTAGTTTAGAAATAGAATTATCACAACGGTTCTACCACCAGTAGGAAAAACTTTCATCCACTGAGAAGAACTGCCAAGAGAATTGTAATAAAAGTAACATAATGGTGTAGTACAATATTGATCCTCGATACTTGGCGAAAAACTTAAAACTTACTATATATTCAAATTCAACTGCATGACAATAATATTATATAATAAACTGTCTGACGATATTTAAAAAATACCTTCAAGCCGATTTAAAACTCAACTATTTAATTATCTTTTGGAACAACGCTATTGTGATATTAATGAATTTTTAGTTAATTGAGATATTTATTAAATTTGATTGATATTTTTTTTCTAATTTATATGACATCATAATTATATTCTAAGTAGATTTTTAGTATTTCATAATTGCTTGCCACTTATGACAGTTTATGGCTGTGTTTAATTAATTTTAAGGTCATGTTGTACCCATTTTCTGCAAATAAAGATGATTATTATTATAACACCGCAAAAAATAGAACTTAGACATGGATTTACCGAGTGATCCATTCAACCATCACCTACCAATAACACGCTCGAACAATTAATTTCTTCGTCCCTATTTTATATATATCATCGTTACTGGTAACACATTCCTAATCGAATTAGTAACAATCAGAAGTGATTACATAAGAATTGCCTAAAAAAGGAAAATTACGTTTACTTTCCTGCGTAAATGTCTGGCCACCTTATATTTAATCGTGTCTCATCCGGTTATGACTCATAAAGAACTAACTCATAAACAATCGTCCATTTCGGCAGCCTAATTGTGGAGGGCGCTGTAAGTCACGGTGCGCAACCCGGGGTGATGAAAAATGAGAACATTTTAACAAAATTAGAAAAAAAGTAGTCTGATTTCACCGCCTTACTTTTTATACTACGAATATTACTGTTTTCGTTACAATGATCTATAAAGCTATATTATATATATTCTATATATTATATTTATCTTCTATATATTATACATATAAAATTGGGCGTAGGAGCAGACAGGAAGGCCTATTTTGAAGGGTAGGGCGCCACTCTGTCACGCTACTGCTACCTGTGTTTAAAAGTAACCCGCTAAATGAAAATTTTCAGATTAAACCTTCTACTTTTAAATTTCCTAAATTATAATTAACTAAATCATTATTCAGAATTTTGCTATACAGCGCAATGGTAATGAAGTATAGAGATCGAACGAGCAGAAACAATTCAATGAATATTTATTACGTTTAAATGGAATTTTAAAAGGCTCAATAGCATAAACAAAGCCCACATGGAATTTGCAGGCAGCGTGCAAAGGAATGATTTACCTATATTAATTTCGAAATTGTGTTCTGTGTGATAATTCACACAGATAATTCTAGTATTCAAATAATAGTATATATTAGTATATATATTAATATATACTAAAAAAATTAAATGATGCATTAATCCCGTGCATGTTAGAGGAGATGAGTCGAAACAGTATTTTTTTATATATTTCTAATAAGATCACCATATACCCTTATACTGCGATCATTTCATATTTTTAGAATACATCCTTAAATAAATTAAGTTTTGTAAATTTATTTAATACGGAGCAGTGATAACCGTTTGGAGCGACATGTGACCCTTATCAGAGGGTCACTAAAGGGCCCCTTTACGATGGTTTCACCATGCATAAATGAGGTGTTTTGTTACAACTTACATATATGCCTAATTGATATTTAAATTTTATCATTCGTTTTTGATGAAAGAAATATTTTTTTGGGATATGTGTATCCTACCAATCCGCATCTAAGCAGCAAGTAAGCAGAGCTCATTGGAATAAGTAAACGTTTTTATAAAAAGAAGAGTAGGTATATAAAATTAAATGTCTTAAAATATCTAACTTATATATTTCGGCGCAGGCATGATCTCGCGGATACGCGGTATCCTGAAGATGTGTTAAAAAAATCATTGAATGAATTTACATGAAATGGCAAAAAAGTATATTCATATATGCCATGCTGTACAAAAAATCTTTATTAAATTCAAAAGCAATAATAAAAATTATTTTGCTATAATCCGCGATACAGTAACTAGAAAATATATATAGTGCTTTGCGATTTTGTCGTGGAGTCTATCTCCTAATGATGCTTCGGTTGCGGGGCGAAACGATTTTTGAGTTTGTGATAGTGAACGTGTGTAGGGCTTGTGTATTGTGGTGGCAGTGGTGGAGGTTTGTGAATGTGTTTTTACGAATCCTGCATGTATCGGATATGAAAAAACGGATAGTCCACTATACATTTAGCACTATATATATTATAGTAAAATAATTTCTATTGTCACTTTTTTATTATGGATCTCCGCAAAGTAACGCCTAACTCTATAAATTACTTTATTAAATTGTTTTCTACTTGTTTTAATCATATAAATGGACATTAGTATTAAAAAACTAAAAGTCCTCAGTAATACCAGCTCAAAGCTTGTAAAGCGTAAAACCCAGGCGAATTGAAAGTAAATATATAAATATTCTAAATAAAATGACTATATCTACAGATAATAGCTGTATTGTACTGGAAGTATATGGCTACCAAAATCTTGGACTTGTTCGACACAGTTTTCTTCGTACTCCGAAAGAAGCATTCACAGATCACATTCCTTCACGTGTATCACCATATCTTCATGGTGATCATTACCTGGTGCAGTTTAAAATACGACCCCTCTGATCATTGGGCGTTCATGGCTGCCATGAATTGTACTATACACATGATCATGTACACGTATTATGGTGTGTCAGCCATGGGACCTAGGTACGCTAAATATTTGTGGTGGAAGAAATACTTAACTATGATGCAATTGGTAAGAAAAGTATTATATTTTTATTGTTTGTACTCATCAAATTCAGAATTTTCCTTAGTGGAAACGAGCTTAAGTATAGAAATCTTCTTGAATCAAACTTTATTGTTCTCTCGAAACAGTTTATATCACGTTCAATCACTGTATAATTTATAGAATTAGGCGTTACTTTGCGGAGATCCGTAATACAAAAGTAATAATAAAATTATTTTGCTATAATCCGCGATACAGTAAATATATAGTGCTAAATGTAATACGCACACGCCACGACACTCCACGCTTTGCGATTTTGTTTCCTGATGATGCTTCGGTTGCGGGGCGAAACGATTGTTGAGTTTGTGATAGTGAACGTGTGTAGTGCTTGTGTATTGTGGTGGCAGTGGTGGAGGTTTGTGCATGTGTTTTTACGAATCCTGCATGTAACGGGTATGAAAAAACGGATAGTCCACTATACATTTAGCACTATATATATTTCCTATTTACTGTATCACGGATTATAGCAAAACAATCACTTTATACTAAAAAGATAGACTTGTCGCTATCCTACTGCTAATCAAACGCTTCCTCTTGGGACAAGGTTTGGAGTTTAGATAGACCACGCTGGTCCAGTTCAGATCGGTAAATTACAATAGACATAACCCATGATCTTTGTACATGCAAATTTCCCCACAATGTTTATCTTCACTTAAAAGCGCATTTTTCATCTTAAATATCATTTATTTACATTCATTTTTATTAGGTAGTACCCACAAACTCCTGGTAACGGTCAGGTAATCTCATATCATCGTCCTGCCCTTATCCCACTCTAAGTGAGGTCGGCACAACATGTTACAAACATGTTGTCAGCATAATTTAGCTACGTATTTTACGACCGGTCGCCTGCCTGACGTCCACTTACCTCAGTCGTATTTTACGACCCCTCGGTAAGAAAGAGTCTATTCTACTCAACTCCTTAGTTAATTAAAGGATGACGCGTGATCACCCGAGAACAATTACGCTAATTCTTTTTATGTTGTGTTAATTATTGTCAGGAGTAGGACTTATGAAAGAACAATATTATAAGTTTAGTGGAACATTAGCATATCAAAATAAAACTTAATTTTTGTCTATAATGTATAATCAATGTTAATACCTATTTACTATCTTTTCGCCGCCAGCTGTAACGCAGGCTGCACCTAGAATAATATAAATTAACATGCAATTATAATATACTAGCGGTCCAGCTACGCTTTGCTGTAGCTCTGTCGTTTTTTTATCTCCCCTTGAAATAAAACTGTCATAAACAGTTTAAAAAAATACTGCGATTGTCAACTGAGCCAGCTGTAATCCAGTAAAGTTTGGTTACAATCGGATCAAATCTAAATTTTAAATAATCTAAATTTTATCTGAAAATTTAATTAAAATCACTCGTATCTCATATCATTCGTAGTTTATAAAGGACGTACCGACAAACATTTTATTTATACATAAATTTATAACAAGAGTCTGTAAAGTATAAGTATCTAAAAGGCAATAACGGTCGCCATGTTCATTATACTGTGAACCTAAACAATTAGTCCCCATTATATTGGAGCAATATAATTGCTGAGATTCTTGTTTGTCCTCTACAGTAGCAATAATATTCGTAAACTGAGCAGAAAACATAAATGGTCTGACAGAAAAGGTACATTAATTTGGCGCAAACCGAAATGAAAACGGTTCCCTATTCATTAGAGAGGACTCCTATTTTTAACATTATTATATTATTCTAGTTACTGTTAACTTTATGGTGTTGTTCTATCGACAATAAACATCGAATATACAAATATTTGTACTTTTTATATTTCCTTTAAATTATGGCTCATCAAAAAGTAATAAAAATACACTTCTCTATATGTGATATTTAAAATACCAGTGCAGTTACTCATTAGCCGTGAAATATAGACAGACAAATACTCACAATGAAATCAAATGAAACTTATTCTAAATCTTATCACCTTCCAATTTCTTGATAGAATACCTCTGCTCAATCGTGGTGTATGAAAAATGAGGCCATGGCATCTACTTGATTTAGATACACGCCAGCATCGCAGCACACCACACAATGGCAGGAGACTGGCTCTCAAATTCAAATTCAAATTCAAAATACTCTTTATTCAAGTAAACTTGTAAACAAGTGCTTTTAAATCGTCAACTCTACCGCTAGTTCGGAAAGCTGTTCCTACCGAGAAGAGCCAGCAAGGAACTCGGTGGTTGCTCTTTTAAAAAATATAAATCTTATAACATTTAGTCATTACTGTCTTGTACAGGGTAGAAGCGCAGCTTTATCCACACATTCTTATCATCTAAGTAATCCTCAACAGTATAGTAGGCTTCCTGTATCGACTTCTTTTTAACAGTGTTTCTAAACTGCTGTAATGGCAAGGACAAAATTGATTGCGGAATTTTATTATAGAATCTTATACCCAAACGATTTACCTAAATAAACCCATAAACGATTTACGTACTTTTTCTAGGCGCAAAGCAGGAGTCGCAAGCTTATGTCGGTTCCTACTTTGTCTATTATATACATCTCTGACCTACCTGTTCTCCCTCTAAACAACAAGCCCTAACAGTTTGTTTCTATATTTTGTATCCTCATTAACAACTCGTCGTAACTATGTATTGTATTTCAGATACAGTTTATGATAATAATACTGCACATAGCGATACAAACTTACACCTCGCCCTGCCCAATGAGCATGGTTTCTTATTGGGTTGGAATTTCTAATCTTTTGCTGTTTATGTGGTTGTTTACCGATTTCTACAAGAAGAATTACAGACTCAAGAACGTGTACCTCGCCTGCACAAGACAGGCGATAGATTAAACGTGAATACATTGGAACTGATTTATATTCCTCAACTCTAATATCTAGATTGTTGATGCCCTGTCGACTCATGTCTGAGTCAATAGTCAAGTCTCATTGATTTAAGCAAGAATGGTGAATATATTATTTGTATGATGTACGTATTTTATTTTTCTTTTCAAAATATAACAAAATTAAGCGATGTTAAAAAAGACAAAAGATGACTCATTGTGTTTGTGTTAGAACTTACACGAATATTATCATTATATGTAAAAGTAATAATAAAATTATTTTGCTATATTCCGCGATACAGTAAATAGAAAATATATGTAGTGTTAAATGTAAAGTGGTCTATGCGTATTTTCATACCCGATACGTGCAGGATTCGTAAAAACACGTGCACGAACCTCCACCACTTCCACCACAATACACAAGCACTACACACGTTCACCATCACAAACTCAACAATCTTTTCGCCCCGCAACCGAAGCATCATCAGGAGATAGACTCCAGGACAAAATCACAAAGCTTTGCGATTTTGTTTAACGATTGTTGAGTTTGTGAGAGTGAACGTGTGTAGTGCTTGTGTATTGTGGTAGAAGTGGTGGAGTTTAGTGCATGTGTTTTTACGAATCCTACACATATCGGGTATGAAAATACGGATAGTCCACTATACATTTAACACTATATATATTTTATATTTACAGTATCGCGGATTATAGTAAAATAATTTTATTATTACTTTTGTATTATGGATCTCCGCAAAGTAACGCCTAATTCTATAAATTATCATTATATGTTGTAAATATTTTTATGTATATATACTCGGAAAAAAAGTGAATTTAACATAAACCCATTTAATAATTGGATGATAATTATACACGCTAGGTTTTAAATCGATCACACACTGGAGACTCATACACAAAAGAGCATGGGAACATATGATCAATTTACGTAAGAAGACATTTCTTAAATTTGGACAAAAATTGTAGCGGTTATGTTAATCATGTCAATACCTAAAGTTTGCTGTTGCTCATCGTTATATATTATGCTAATAGGCAAACGAATTTCCATTCCAACATATGGCCTATACCATAGGGCTTTATAAAATGGCATAGATCTGAATACGTAATGATAATATTACGATACTCATAATATTCTAATAGGTATTAGATCATTCTATTTATATCGGTGTAAAAAAAAACTTATAAAAACGCTTCCTATATAAGACAGTCTATTAATTTAATAATATTTTTTATCCATCACAACTTATTTTCTTTTTCTCGTTCATTTATTTATGTACCTTCCGATACTCATTTTTTTTGTTTTAAATTCCAAATCCAAAAAGTCTTTTAAAAAATATAAATTGACGTTTATAATGACAACGATTAACAGATTATATTATCAAGATTGATAAATGATTAATTAATTAATTAATTTTAATTGATGTTGCTAATGAGAACTAAAGTTTTATTTGGAGAATTCAAGTGATTAAAATTCTACGTATTGTGACTATTAATACCTTTTGACAGCAGCACTCTGAATAGGATTCAGTGGAAAACTTACTACTCTAATTATAAATCTTTCTACGAGTACATATGAAATTCTTCTTCTGGATATCTAAGTTTCATACTGTTCGCGCGAAATAGCGAAAAAGGTTTACAATCAATTCGTATTATGATCCCTAGTAAATACATATGTATATATTTTTTATGTATTTATAGTTAGGTAAAATAATTCCTAAACTGCATGACCCTGCACGATTATGGAACCATTAAGAAGGTAGTGCGCCAAATTAACCAGATAAAGCATTTATGTCGTAGACATGTTTAAAGCAACTTATGATTTTGAAATCAATTTATTTTCTACATTCCTTTATACGTTAATTTTAAATTTTTATAAGATGTTACTTTATATCAAGTCACTTAATTTTATTAAAGAGCAGCATTTTGTAACAATTGATATAACATTTGGATCGATTATCGTGTATAACCAGCTTATTTCTCTAAATATTTTTAGCCCTAAAGCCGCTAATAACCCTCTATCTCCTCGTCTGCATCACCGGCAACAGCAGCGATAAATTCTCGAGAAATTAGATTAGATTTCCTCACACATATTAAGCGGCGTTGGATTTACCAGATACACCATAAAAAAACATATTACAATTACACAAAATAAATTAAAATAGCCCCTGTTTTAATTACAACCAAATAATAAAACGAACTATGCACTAATTAGTTATAAGACTTATCAAGTTACTAAAATAACTTTTTGTTACGAACTGCGAATTGATAACATTTTAAGTGGCAAAGTTTTCAAATTAACTTTTAGTTTGAAAAGAACAGCTAGACTATTTTGAATAACTCTTATAAGTATTGAAGTTCAGGTAATTTTAATTGAATTAAGAATTTCAATTCACATTTATACTTCTGGTTCTACAATGTTTCTAAATATATCGCCGTTACTTACTTTGTTACATGCATCATCCGTTGCATGTAACAAAGTAAGTAACGGCATCTTACTATCGCACTGCTGGGCATAGGTCTCCTATCTCCGTTTTGTTAATAAGAATTGGAGCTAAAACGTACCACGCTGCTTCAATGTGGATTGGCGGGCAACACATATTCCAGGAATTCTCCAGAGATATGCAGCTTTATTCACGATATTTTCTTCACCTTGTGATTTCAAAAAAGGTTCATGAGTGTTTTGGTATATAGGAAAAGAAATTCCACGTTTCACATACAGCGACAGGACCTAACCTAACTATATGATTTTTTATAACTTTTGTATAACTTTTTTTTTACTCCTCAATTTTGAGTGCTCTTTATCTTGTTTTTGGTAAATACTGCGCAGAAACCACAACAGTGTGTCCAAACTAAGGTCAGGTAGAAGTGGCAGCTCTTGACATAGAATGAGTCGCACAGATTTATTTAAATGCGCTTAAAATAGACAAGACTTTCCACCGAAAGAAACTAAAACATTGAAAAACAAAATCTTAGGCACAATAAAGTGCAACATATTACGCGTCCGATTACCTTGTCACATTTCATACCAAGCCAAACCACTTACGAGTCTCCTGAAAACAATAGCCCTTAGAAAGATTCATCATCATCATCCTGACCTTATCCCACTTTAAGTGCGGTCGGCACGACATGTTACAAACATGTTGTCACATGATTTTGCTACGTATTTTACGACCGGCTGCCTGCCTGACGTCAAGTTACCTTAGTCGCCTTTTACGACCCCTCGGCAAGAAATGAGGGTGTTCTATTCTACTCAGCCGGAATCCACACGGCGGCGCCCTTAGAAAAATTATAGACAGAATAATTAATATAGCTTAGTAATATTGTAGATAAGACTGGACGTTTTTAAAAAAAGTCACAGCAATTAACTCACGAACTACGATTATTTACCTAACATAATCTTAAATTGAAAAGATTAAAATACTTTCATAAGGCTATGCCTCGTGAAACTATCGTAATAAAATCCGATGCTTTTAATATAAATAAAAAATCCTCGGACCCAACCGTCAGGCAATGATGTTGAAATATAGTATCTAGTAACACATACGTGTTCCGTGTACCCATTTCTCGATGATGATTGTCCAAAAACTTTTAATCTCTTTTTGAATGTTTATTTTATTCCATTCCGAGGGCCGTAAAAAAATAATGTAAGAGAGGTGTAGAATTTTCGTTTCTATATTAGAAATTCGTGTAATATAAGTGATAGATTTGTGTGAAGCTTTTGTTTTGTTAATGTATTATAAGTAAAAATAAATAAATAAATATATTGGACATTTACATATATTTTCGTCCGACTCCAAAGTAAGTAACTTAATACTTGTGTTATGAATGACGGACAACTGGTAGATATATCATATATTTAATTTTAAATACATACTTAAACACAAATATACACCCACGCTCGAAGAACCAACAAACTGTTTTATAGAAAACGTTGGCCCTCGGCTGGAATCAAACCCGCGACCCGCGGAGCTGAAGGCTGCAATACCCACTGCGCCAACGTGTCAGTTATATACAGCTCGTCCCCATTTCTAAAATTATAGAACATCTATACCACTTTTCAGCTCTTAAAGGAAATAAACAGGCCAGTAGCAATAGCTTGCAAATCGGCAATAAACTTTCTACGGTGTTCTCATTTTCGATGAAGTAATAAAAAATACAATAAGTGAACCGTTTCAAATGAAGAAAAAGGGCGATTGTAAAATATGTGTTCCAATATCGGGTCGTATTATAATCCTTGGAGATATAATTCTTGTAATATCAGGTTCTGGTCTACTCAAAATTCTTTATATTTATGACTGTTAAAGAAAATGTTATAGCCTAACGATTAGAGCACTTAAAAACTCAAACCGACAATCGAAGGCCGAAGGGTGAAACTAAAATCCTAGGTTGGGGCCTACGAGTACGGGTTTTGTATAAAAACTTGTGTTTTACATGCGCTTCGTCATGTGCTTTTTGGCCGCGGAATACATATCTCGAGGATACGTTAGATTCATATATAATATAATACTAGCTTACCCCCACAGACGCGGTTCTGTCTTAACTATTTAAGTAAGAAAGTTTTCTAAATTCCCGTTAAACTTACAATGCTATTTCATAAAAAGTAAAATTACATAAAAACCTTTTTTTATATTATATCGCTTTATGAGGTTTCTAACGTGTTAACTGTTAGAAAACTTTATATCTTTCAAACCATATTAAAAAAGCAGAAAACTCTACTTTTTGTTGACCCAGCGAGTTTAGCAAAAAAAAGAAATTATTCTGTAGTACAAGCCCCAAAAGTAAAAACTGTATTTGCAAATAATCAGCATGACACAAGGTCAGCTTATTTGTATAATAGAATTAATAAACTAATTGATACACATATATCCCGAAAATTATTATCACTGCAAGAAAAAAACTGTATGAGTGGTTAGGACTAGAGGTGTAACAGTAACGACAAAAAGCGTACCCGTATGTGTTCGTTACTACAACAAGTAGTACTCGTTACTATCGTATCGGTACTTCTTATTCGTGCTACCATAGCATTAAAGTAACGTCTCGAGTCGTATTCCCGTACGGTATGATATCGGCGCAACATATTACTTATTTATTTGCATACCTAGCTGCGTAAGGCGAATTTTTCATTTTTTTTACAAAATCTTGATTTCATAAAAAAAAGTTAGAATTGTAGAATAATTAAAAGCACAAGTAAATTGTAGGCGGGATCTCAAAATCCAGTAGATTTTGAAATGGATTTATTATTTTAACTGTTAGAATAAAATAGATATTGTTCGCTTAGAATGAACTTTAACATAAAATATGATAAAAAATATTTTAAAGGAGATTTCAAATAATTTAAAAATATTTATTTTAGGCGGCTTAATAAACATAAACAATAAAAAAACAAACATTGTTCTTCATAAGGTTCATTTAAATTCACCGACAGCACACATTTAAACCACAGATTAGGTACCGTATTATGTAGTTACTAATAGTTAATACGTACCGATACGAAAGATGCGAGTAACGAGTAACGAATAGCATTCGTGAGTAACGATTCGGTACTCGGTACTAGATGGCGCACCCGTTACTCAGTACCGAATCATACGGTTTGCTTACGGCTTTAGTTACAACCCTTAAGTTATGATCAGACTGAAAACCTGTTATTATATATAAAATTATAAAAAAGAAAGTACACAGTAAATATATAGTTCATAACATCTTCATTCATTTCCCCCGCATACACACACACACACACAAAAAATATATATAGATAGATGTATACAATACACTTATATTTATCTAAGGCTTTTGATTGCGTTGAACATAAGACCCTTCTTTTAAAATTAAGTTATTACGGTGTAAATGATAACTCGCTTGGTCTTATTTCCTCTTATCTTAGCGATAGATTACAAAAGGTATGCATTAATGATGTTAGGTCATCTGGATCGTTTAATGTTATGGGTGTCCCACAGGGGTCAATCCTTGGTCCTTTTCTGTTTTTAGTATACATAAATGATTTAGCATATTGTGTTCAAAATATTTGTGATATTGTGTTGTTTGCAGATGATACCTCTTTTATTTTTAAAGTAGATCGAGATAAAGACAATTTTGACGATGTAAACAGTGCTCTATCTCAGATATCAAATTGGTTTTCAGTAAATAATTTACTTTTAAATGCAAATAAAACCAAATGTCTGCAATTCGTGTTACCAAACGTAATTAGGTCAGACATAAAGTTAGAGATTAATAAGCAGATACTAAAGATAGAAAATACAACAAAATTTTTGGGGCTCACTTTGGATGATAAACTCCAATGGGGCACCCATATATCTGTCCTCGCAGGAAGACTTAGTTCCGCCGCTTACGCTGTTAGAAAAATTTAACCGATGTTGAAACAGCGCGACATGTTTATTTTGCTTATTTCCACAGCATTATGTCATATGGAATAATGCTGTGGGGTAAAGCGGCCGATATAGAAAAGATTTTTGTTGCCCAAAAAAGAGCCATACGGGCTATCTATAATATGAAGCAACATGAGTCCCTTCGCGAAAAGTTCCAAGAAATAGGCATACTGACTGTAGCATCACAATATATATATAGTAATATTCTATTTGTACGGAAAAATATAAGTACGTATAAATCAAAATTTGATGTATATCATAGACATACGAGAGGTCACAAACAGCTTGCGATGCCTGCGTCGCGACTCAGCAGAGTAAGCAACTCATTTGTTGGTCTCGCTATTCGCTTCTATAATAAAATTCCTCAATCCATTCTAGACCAGTGTACAGAAAGATTCCAATCAAGTGTAAAAAATATGCTTATACGTAAAGCATATTACAAAATTGAAGATTATTTGGTTGATAAGAAAGCCTGGATTTGAGGATCCTTTCAGCTTCATACAAGACAGCGGTTTAATAATGTATAATTGAAAATATTTAAAAGATTGACCGCCGAGTTTCTTGCTGGTTCTTCTCGGTAAGAGCAACATTCCGAACCAGTTGCAGCTTTATTAATCATATTGATGCTTGACGATTCAAAAGTGCCTGAAATGGTTTATTTGAATAAAGATTATTTTGATTTTGATTTTGATTTTTATAGGTGTTAAAATATTTTTATTTATTAAAATCGAATGTTTTATATTATTACTTTACATGTAGACGTATATAGAGCTATGGAAGGATGAAGGCTTCAAGTAAAGGCATTAATTGCTTAAATGGAGCTTCCAGTCACTAGATTAAGCTTAATATAAACATGTAAAATTGTTTTTCTAAAATAAATAAAAAATAAAAATATATATATCGCGTATCGTGATGTATAACCTACGTCTTTATCTTTACTTAACAGACTTCGACAAATCGTGAATAAATACCCTTAATACCTGTACTGACATCTATCTAAAACTTATAGAACTGAAGTAAAGTATAGAAGTAAATTAGATAAAAAACTTTGAATTCGGAAATGTACGATTATTAATCGAGATAAAAACCATCCTATCCTTTAAGATAGATCGACCAAGAAAATTTCTTTAAAATTGGTTTTGTTGTGTGATGCGCAAACGCATGGAATTTTTACATATAAAGATAAATTTTTAATTCTATACCTTATGTAAATATTGTATGAACATCAGTGACCCTAGCTTTTTATTTTCGTTTGTAATAAAAAAAGAAACAATTTTGCGACCTCATTAGACGGTTTTTGTGTTAAGTATAAGTTTCTTTTAGAGAACTTCGGAAGTAAAAAAATTAAGGTTTCCTTTCGCCCCATTTCGATGGTGATTGTCTAAAAACTTTTAATCTCTTTTTGAATGTTTATTTTATTCCGTTCCGAGGGCCGTAAAACAACGTTAGAAAGTTTCTGTACCTACAAGTAATTCGTGTAACATAAATGACGGATTTTTGTGAAGCTTTTGTTTTGCAAAAGTATATTTTTTTATAGATTAGGAAGAAATAACTATTAACATTATCCATCTAGTATAACTATTAACATTATATCTAGTATCATTAGGACTATATACGATTTTCAGAGATATTTAATATGAATCCAAAATTTCATAAAAATCGGTCTATCGTTTCGGAGGAGCATGGTAACTAACATTTTCGTCAACACAGGAATTTTATATATAACATAATGGGAGGGTCAGAAAGATACCTACTCTATTAAGAAAACATAGAGTAATTTATTTTACAATAAAAAAGAAGTTCGATGAAGAATCTATATTAGGTATTAGTAACAAGAATTATTAAAAATTCGTTTATGAAAATAAATAATTCCCATTCGCCTACAGGAATTAAGAGTATCAGTTAAGTTATTTAACTATATATTCATATACCCTTTACGAACAAATAATAGCCCTATATTAAATTGTTGAATAGAACCTTTAATAGAATCTTCTGCTATAGAAATAGGGCACTCTCTATTCGAAATTGGCTATCTTACTGTAGTAAAAGATAAAGAAATGTATTTATATTGTCTTCGAAATTATTAAAATTTATATCAAGCTCACGCCTTATAACTTTAAGCTACTTAGCGTTATCTGTGGAAGATACTGGTCGTAGCAATTAAACTCAGCATAAACGCTAACAAGTAACCAAAGATAATTCGGCCATCAACAGTAATTAAAGGAAGAAAATATTATCTTAGAACAACTTAGGCCTAAACTCCATCACCCCTCGTGTTCCAATAAAAACAAACTTCGTAATGCGATAAACGGTTTGTGGGGTCTGAATATTAAATTAAATTAAATCGGCCATTTGCCTCTTGATCTTCGAAACTTAAACAGCTTTATGGGGAACTAACTTTTCCTTATTGAAGCCCCAAAAGTTTTATAGAACTACCGCGTATTTTGTGTCTAGTTGTATACAGATAAAAAATACCGGGTAACCTACTTCAATAACACTTTCTTTGTTGTAGTATGAATTCTCAATAGTGTGATAGCCAAAAGTTAGATCGTGTCCCTTATTTTAGGGGGTCAGAAGTTTAAAATTTTTGTTCTAAGTACTTTAAACGTCATACTTCTTAATCGTGATTTGGTTCAAGCCATCAACAGCGAATTCACAATTCCAATAACAATGTTTCATTTAATTATTTAAATTCTGGCCGCGTCTTTACCCCATGCCACTTTCCAGCTGGAGAGGTAGGCGGATTTCCATCGATTCACTGATCCATTTGTGAGTAAAATAAGGACGTACAAACACACAAAGCGCAATCTGAACTCCGCTTTTAATATAGTCCATAGGAATAAATGAAATTTTATAAATACCAAACTCAATATATCAAGTTTCTTTTCATTTATTTTATTTACAAGTCAATATACATTAGGCGACCTTAATCTATTACAAGTCATGTCTTACTATATATCATTACATAGAATAAAACACCGCAATGTCTATTGTATTTTTCTGTTTACGATAAACATCAAAACTACTTAAGGAATGTTGATATTGGTTCATGAGAAAGGGTTAAGTTTAGTCCAAAGTTTAGTATAAGTTAATTGTAGTATGTTGATATTTGGTGTAAATTTCATAAAAGGCGAGCCATAGAGTTATTATACATAGAGTAGGGAAGCCAGCCTAAAATGTGACATTTTAATATAGAAAAATAAAGAAAACCTAAATGATCTATCAAAAAAAAATAAAGAAAAGTAACGGCCTGTGACTATCCTACTGCTGGGCATAGCCCTCTTCTGTTCGTTTTTTGGAAAGAAGGATTGGAGCTAAGACCTACCAAGCTGTTCCACTGCGGATTGGTAGTTTACATCTATCCCTAGGATTCTCTAAGGATATGCATGTTTCCTCACGATGTTTTCCTTCACCGAAAATCGTGTGATAAATTGCAATTATCAATAAGACACATAAGTTTTAATAGAATAACTCATTGGTGTCTGCCCGGGGTTTGAACAGATGATCGTCCCTAGAGAGTCGCACGGTCTCACCGCTGAGCTATCACAGCTTAATGATCTGTCTCTCTTTATTTATTCATTTCTTTATTGTATATTCTCTTTTTTCTTAGTGATAAGACAAAGATTAAGTATACATGAGTTCCATCTACGCTCTCATTTTTTATTGTCACTTACTGGCACTTATTGTATATAACTAATAACTCTATGCGCCTTAAGGGCCGTAAGATCAATAGTTTAAACCTCGGATAAGAGTTTAATTTATCTACAATTTTTTCGTAAGATGCTAGTTAACAGACCAACGTACGTCGGAAGTATCTATCTAGTCAAGACCAGGGATAAATTTTAGAAATATACTAATATGGTTTTTCTAGGATTTGAATGCGGAACTTCCCGTTTACAATCCACAGCGCTTACTATTACTCCAGGGAAACGTTAAAAACTTACTTTTTATTCTAAAGAATTTTCAACATAAATTTGATTATAAATATTATATAATATTAATTTTATTTTTATGCAAACGTTACTTGTTATCCGTGTAACCGGATTGGTTGGTCAACCAGTGCACAAATGATAGGAACGCGTGACAGAATAGACGTGTTGTCTCATACAAAACGTGCATTCTCCGCCATATAAATGTTTGACTTATACCAGTCGAGCAATTAGTTGACCTTTAAGTGCGCGAATGAGTCGAGTCAACTTTGAAATTGCTGCGCGCACACATATAAAATAGTACAGTCAATATTTTCTCTCACACATTAAAATAATGTAATTTGGTGGAGGGGCGTGCACTTTTAGAATGAAAGATCTCTACATTGATTACTCTATTTACATTGATCTCTACTGTGATTTTATTTTTTAAAATGGATATATGTATGTATATAACAGTGAATCAGATTCGATAATTGAGATTGTATTTGAGTTGAACATAAATATGTACTACAGTAGACCATATGTAATGAAACCAACTGTTCATATTGTGCATTTGATTTTAAGGACATACTTTTAACCAAAGATTTAAACGATAGATTACATATAAACTAAGATCATATAATCCATTGTTGTCATTTACCATTAATCTTATGACCCTAAAAGCTTTCATGGAAAATGTTACCATGTGATTATTTTTTAGACGAATGCAGTATTGATCCTTATGAGTTTAAACACAGTACAAATTGATTTAAATAAATAACATAAAAATATCATTTACATTAATTAACTTTTAAACGAGTTATCAATCGTCGGAATCGAAAAAATCTTCCTAACGATAGATAAGCAGGAAACTCGGTATTATCATTTGATATTTTCAAATGATAATTCTTATAACTAATCATATTTTGTCAACTTTCTTGTGCAAGTTTAGTTAAATCCACGACTAAACTATATAATCTTCAATAGTATAATATAATAAGACTGTGATAGCTCAGCTGTTACTCCGTGCGACCCTTTCGAGGGTGTCACGGGTTCAAATCCCGGGCCGGCAGAAAGTTTTTCTGTTAATAACTTAGGTGTTATTATTGCAATTAATCACACGTTTTTGTGTACAAAAACATCGTGTGAAAGCCTGCATATCTCTAGAAAGTTCTGGGGATATGTGTAACCCACCAATCCGCGTTGGTGCAGCGTGGTGGGTCCTAACTCTAACCCTTGTCTCTTAAAACGGCGAGACGAGCCGTGGGATGGTAACCGATGGTTACATTTTTTACTACAATAGTACGATAATCTTTTTTCATCTCCCTCCTTTTAATATAATATATTATAAAAAATTAATTATAGAATTTTATAATAGCTATTTTATAACTAGCTGACCCTGCAAAGGTTGTTTTGCCGTATAAATATTTTTTAGTAAATATAATAAATATAAAAAATATATGGGACACTTACACACACTGTCGGCCATCCCCAAACTAAGTAACTTATTACTTGGTTTATGGGTTACAGACAACTGCTAAATATCAACATTATCCTCCTGCCCTTATTCCACTTTAAGTAGGGTCGGCACAACATGTTAACACATGACCGGCTGACCGACCGCCCGCCTGCCTGACGTCAACTTACCTAAGTCAAATTTTACCACCCCTCAGTAAGAAAGGTGGTCTATTCCACTCAACCGGATACCACACGGTAGGGCAACTTACCTTAGTCGCCTTTTACGACACATCGGGAAGAAATGAGGGTATTCTATTCTAACACGGCAGGATACCACACGGCGAAACTGGTAAATATATACATATATAATTTTAAATACATACACAAATACACACCCAGGCTCGAAGAACCAACAAATTGTTTATAGGAAGTGTTGGCCCTCGGCGGGAGTCGAAGCCGCGACCCGCGGAGCTGAAGGAAGGATTACTACCCACTGCGCCAACGGGCCAGTCAAAGTCTAGTGTACATTATAAAAGAAAATAACAAAATGTTGGGGTTGGACAACCCTTAAGGGTATGAAAATAGATAGATAGGTGCAATATTCTCATATCTACTGGATATTCATATAAAATTTCATAAAAATCGGTTAGGAAGAGTAAGGAATAAGTTAGCATTTTAATACAACCATCTTTTATATAAGATTAAAAAAATAAATATATGGGACACTTACGGACACGGTTGTTCCGTCCCCAAAGTAACTTAATACTTGTGTTATGGGTGACGGACAACTGGTAGATATACTACATATAGAATTTTAAATACTTAAATACTAATATACACCCAGGCTCGAAAAACCAACAAATTGTTTTTAGAAAACGTTGGCCCTCGGCGGGAATCGAACCCGCGACCCGCGGAGCTGAAGGCATGATCAGTACCCACTGCGCCAACGGGCAAATCAGATTGTATACCAAAAGCAAAAAAAATTCGCCTTTACGTATTTTTGTAAAGCTCAAGCTTACATCATTTTCTACTTATCTTATTATGTACATTAAGTTACATAAATAAGTTTCTCCATACTAATATAAAACATGTAAATACAACATCAATAAATGTCATCAATGAAAAACTCCAATAAGAGAGAAGTTTACAGATAGTAAACATCTTTTATATAATTTTATCCCACATTTATTTTTCTTTTCCTACCTACGTCATATTAGGAATGTCACCAATCCACCAAAACACTAAACTGTTTTCTTTATCATTTGAGTATTTCATATCACTATTTGAAAATGTCAAGTCACTATCTTGGCTGTCCTCTCCGAGTGATGATATTGGGTTATTGAAGTGAAATTGTCCAGAACCAGTTGCCAATATCGGCCTTAGCGGATTTATTGACACGCTGTTGCAGCAGTCCCTGTGTAATGGAAACTGAAACAAGTCATATAATTTTAATATGCAGTACTGAAACATCCTTACTAATAGTAAAACTAGCTGTTTTGTATAAATTCAAGCGGCCCGCGCGCCTAGCCAACGGAGCTTCGGTAAACTCGCGTCGAAGCTGTCTTGATTGTGAATTCGAGTGCGGGGTCACGTAGGCTTGCCGCTCGCGTTTATTACATAGTGTTTTAGTAACGTTTTGCATTACGATAAGACAGGACGCGCCTGTATACGATCTTATTGAAGAACGCACACGCGTAATTATGCGTTTTAACCAGTGAAGGATGTGGTTTTAGAAAGCACCACGACTGTATTGACTTTTGATATTGATATAAGTATTTAGTGACGCGGTCAATTAGTGAAGCGTTTCGATTACTATAAAGATAAGACGCGACCGCGACGCGGTTTGAGTTGGCGTTGGGATTAATGTTCGCCGACATGGGACGATTCAATAACGTGTGACCTTACGAAGGTTGTGTGCACACCGGGTGTTATTTGTGTTATTTAACCGCGTTAGTCAAGTGTATACGCCGGGAGAAATAGACAGTAAGTGTCCGTGGAAGACTGCTGAGGCGAGCCAACGAGTTCGGGAATCGGCCAAGTACATACAAGCGCACACACACACGTACACATATACACGCAGTGATTCATGAGGCCGGACCGCATACAGCTGACGGCCGCATAAGGTAGGTTGAGGCGCCGGGACTGCGGGCCCAGGTTTCGGAGGTTGCCTCATCCGCCCGCACGTTTGTGTGGAACACTAGCTTTTACCCGCAATTAAGTTCGCGTGGACGTTTCGTCTTGGAATAATCAGTAGCTTTTGTCACTCTTCAACCCTGCAAATATCTCTATCACAACAATCAGTTCGATCCGAGAAAACAGAGAGATTCTATTCGAAAGCATAGTTTAATTATTTTTGTAAATAATTCTCTTCATGAAATATATATTCAAATAGCTCAGTTGAATTTTTCCAATAAACAAAAACCGAAGTATATAAAAACTTTCTTAAAATAACTTTTTCGACGTAGGGAAAACAGCGCAATATGTATTACAGCGTAGCTTTATGCCATCTATTACGAATATAGGTCGATCATCTCACGCTTTTTTGCAATAATGATAATAATTGTTATTATTTTTAATTCAATTTTTTTTTGTTTTTTCAAGTCTATTTACATTGAAATGGGTAAATTCTCCCAAATGTAGTGTTTGTAATAAACTAGAAGATGTTTAGCATATTCTAATGGAATATGCCCGGAACGAAAATATCAGAGATATTTTTGCATTCCCATTATCTAAAACAGCTAAAGATTTGCTATATTTAGCTAAAGTCAGCGTAGAAAATAGATAAGTTTTCTGCTTATATAGTAGAATTTATAATATATGGTTGTTAATTTACGCTTTATCGCTTTTTGATAATAAACTCTGAAAATAAAGAGAAAAAAAAACTCTATTTAGACTTATACTCTCACATAAACTTATACTTACCCTGAAAGTAACATTATCCTTTCCAACATCTGTTAAATTAAGGCTCTCTCTCCAATTAACACTGTCAATACTCCACACCTTTACCACTCCGTCAGTACCACCGGAGATTAAATGTTTACCACACGGCGACACATCAAAATAAATACGTTGGTTTGTTTCTACGGCTCTGCTTAGTATGTTTAAAGGTCTTCTGTAATATCGAATGTCCCATACAAGTAGTCTATGATCTTTCCGGGCTCCGGTAACTAATTTCAAGCCATCTGGTGTGAATTTGGCATGGGTGACCCCTCCTGTAAAATTTTTAAAAAATTGTATACTACAACAAAAAAGGATATCAAAATCGCATATTATCTGAAGACCAGATTTTCACATTGCTTTTGGTCATGACATATATGATTGAAATCTGTCCTAGAAAATTAGGAATTTAAAAAACTATGAGAGTGTACATTTCTAATCATATAATAAATGAGTAGAATCTATAACACAATCAAATTAACTGATAAAGAAAATCGAGCTTCTATGTTAAAGGCGAGTTCGAATGTACATTGAGACCCCAAAGTGAATTTAAATATGCTAGAATAAAAAGCGGTAGCCAGGCTAGTCAAGCTACTGCTCTTCATCTTAGAAGAATATATCATCCTATTCATTTTATTTATTTATTGAGAAGTACTCACCAGAATGTCCATGCATTTTCCCGATACTTTTGTAAGTACTCATTTCGCTCATGCTGTAAAGAGTTACAGTAGTATTCCATGAGCCCAGAGCAAGCAGATCCATGCTTGTTGCAAAGCATGCTGCTGGTGAATTTATCTTGTGTTCAGTGAAGTCTCTTCCAGGCCTGTAGAAGAAATCATACAGGTGACTAAACAAATTTCTTGTGTTCTTTTAGGACATTAATTGGATATTTTTGCTTTATTTTCGCAAACAGCATTTTTGCTACTTTGATACTTATGTTAATATTATTTAGCTTTAATCTGTGATTAGAGAAAATGTATGTAATGCTTATAGTATGTACTATCCATGTTCATTATCCTTATGCAGACAGGATTTGTAAGCAGTATGCCTTATAAACCAAAATTACACTCATTACCACAGTAGACTCATTGACAACTAGCTGTTTATCACAGTAGACCAAATGAAGTCAGATATAGAACTTTCCACAAAGATGTGCAGCTTCTGAACTGCTAGTTTACCATTAATCATTGTTTTTTATAAGCAGATAAATGTAAAGTAATTGTGTCAATTTTGGTTGTATTCTAGTAAAGTATATGTCCAGAAATACTCTTGAATATTAAGTGAGATATAGTGGAGTCTCGTTTAGAGGTCTCAATACAAACTAGATAGACCAAAAAAATTAAGGTTAAGTTAAGAGTATTATCAAATCTGTAATCACATTGAATCCAAATTAATAAAATAGTTATATAGTTAAAAACCCATGTATAAGGTTCTTACATGAGGACTTCTTACTTGAGCCATGTAAGTGCAAAGAAAGAATGCTCATATGACTTTGAATTAATGAATCTTAACATTACCTAGAACAATTATATATACAAATACCTTTCAACATCAAAAGTCCTTAAAACTTTCTTATAACCAGCAATTATTCTAGACCCTTCTAGATTAAATGTTACAGATAAAGCTGGCTCCATTTCATCAAGGGCATTAAATCCACGGTATGAGCATCTTAATGAACCGTTAAATGCATCCCACATTTGAATTGGTGCATTTTGTCTTGTGGTAATCCAACTACAAAAATAAAAAACGATAATTGAAGCTCTAATATTACATATAAGCTGGATGACAATGCCTCAGTAATTTACATCAGGTTTAATCATCATTATTAGATGGAGAATGAGCTTGTTATAACATATTGAAACCCACAAACTTAAGGGTCACTGTTACTAATATACTATTTGCAATATCCAATTTTTTTATAATATTTATGTTAATAATAATTAAAAGAGAATTAGTGTAAATAAAAAGCAAGTGGTTATGTCCATATATCAGAAGTCATCATCAAATTTAATAATTAAATTTATAATTTATAAATACAATTAACATACTTACCAACATGTTTCTGGTATGTAACTGTTCATATAAGGGTACCAACAGAAGTCATAGATCAGGCCAGCTTCGTGAATATGAATAGTTGACTCTAGAACATCAATAGTCCTCTCAGGACTCACAGACCCGGCATACAGATCACTAGGAAGCTCAGTAACATGGATACCGTCATTGTTTACCACCGTCAAGCAACAGGTCCCATCCGGCGACCACTTACATCCTCGTAGATATGGTTGTATCTCGTGTTTAGCCTTTGGAGATCGAGACCAAGAAGAATGACACAGCTCGAGTAAAGAATTAGTAGAAAATAGATTTGGATATTGAAATAATTTGGTATTATTGGTTTCATTTCTTTGCAATTTAGTATAATTGAAACATTTCTCTGGTTCACCCATTAAAATGCAATTTAGATCCATATTAAACTTTATTAAATTGACTGTAGATATTCATTAAATAGAATATTTGATTCACAATATTGAGTATAAGTAAAAAATACACAAGTAATTCATATTCAAATGTGACTTTGTAAACACCGCATATATTACATTATTCCGGTCTCTGAATTCTAAGTAGTCTGTGGTCTGTGCTATATCGATTATCGATATCACAGAATAAAATACCTAAATATTCCTTATATTATTCTTTATGATAGATTCAAGTTGTAGATGTAGGTACCTATGTACTGATTCACAATAAACCAGCATCAAATTACCAGAGTAGAATTAATAATTTAGAATATAATTTTAATTACGAATGTTGGTGTTACTAATAATGTTGCTAAAACATATTTTTTGTAGGTATCATTCACGCTTTGCATTTTAAAACCCGATAACTTTATTTTTTGTTTATTTATGTATGAGTATTATCGTCAATATCATATTTGTCGATTGTCTGTCACCCATGGCACAAATATTAAGTTGCTTACTTTTGGGGATGGATGACCGTGTTTGTAATTATACACTTATTCATTATTTAATAGTAATGACATGACTTTTTTCATTTAGTTCGTTGAGATTGATATTGATCTTTTAATCAAAATTTTTATCTCCCCCTGTTCTTCTTAATCTCAAATTATTTAACTAATACTGGTACACACTGAATAAAGGTCTTTACCCCGTGAATAAAAGAATAAGCAGTAAAAGGTATAAAGGTAATCAGTGAAGGTAAGACTGGATTCGGTTCATCTTATCCCTTTCATCATCATCATCCATCCCTCAGTAGGGATTGCATCATTCTAACGATATTTTTAACAGCTCATAAATTGAATGATTCAAATACAAAGTTAGTGAATGCGTCAAAAGTTCAATCAGCTGCTTAACTGACATAGTACTGTCAATAATTGTATGACATTTAATCAATCTATGTTTATCATTTGCATTATAAAGTCGCCAATCATTATTATAATCAAGAAAATACTTTTGAAATGTTTTAAATAGCAATGAATAACAATAGCAACTATTCAAAAAGTAAAGTAATATTGGAATAACCTAAAATTTACTAGAAATTCAAAATTGTATACCGGTAAAGAATGGTGATATTGGCTCACGGAATATTTTGTAAATAAATTAGATGTTCATTTATCTTTCAAATCTTACGGGTTATACCTTAAATATTTTATCTATTAAATTCATAAAATTTACAGATGGGGTTTAGATTGGTAACTCGTAGTTTCCATTTCTTCACTGGCAAAATAAGAAAAATGGAATTCCCTGATCCGCCCGCTAAAGCAGCGTTGTGCTGTGAGGAATCTATTGAGAGTGCTCCGCCGACATATGCGATGTACGAAGCTTTGAAAGATTCCTGTCAGAACAATGCGACCTACTTTCAGCCTGACGATAGTGAAAACGGTCAGCGTTTGTACCAAGGATTTATGACCTTGATAGACCACATTGATACAGTTTGGCCGCTCGTCGACCATGTCCGTAAGGTATGAGTTTAATCAGAGTCTAATCTCCATGTTTTATGTTAGTAAACAATCATGCATATTACTAATTGAATAACAACAACTTATAAATATTTTTTCTTATAAAGATTATTATATTTACCAATGATATATTCAAATTATTTTTGTCATTTTATATAAAAAAAATACTTTGCAATTGTAAAGTTTATTTTATAAACTGTATAATTTTGTAAAAGGTGAAGGTTCTTCACCTTTATTTTCATAGCACAATAGTGAACCCCTCCCATGATTATCTGACAAAGAGTATGTTTACAAGCTTTTGTGCAAACAAATTTAATATAAAGATATTTAAAGATTAATTCTATTTGTGACAATAGAATCATTATAAGCAAAATCATTATCAAAAGCATTATACATAAGACATACAAACTTATACATAATGATGAATATAAATAAATGTTGTGGCTATTTAAAATATATTGCACAAGTTTTATTATTTACAATATTAGATAAGTTTTACATAAATTAATATGTATGAAATATGTCAATATGTTTAATTGTAAAGTTAACATCACAGTGCCACGTGTTAGATATTATATTGTATTAATAAGATGAAGTTTAAAACCAATAATTAATATTTATTGCATTGATATATAATATGTAATTAGTCACAGTTATGAATATGTTTGATATACAACTTAGTTGATTGCACATACTGTTTGTTTTGTTAATTAATGGGTAGTCAAAGATGTTGTTCGTTTTACATTGTTTATTACTGTATAAAACTTGACAGTACATTTTGCTCAGTGCTCCTTTCAGTACATTTTGCTCAGTGCAGAGTCTCTACTCTTCCACATACATCATATCTATTCTAAAACCATTCTAAATATAAATAATCAGACCTAGCTCCTTAACATTAACCTTAAATTTGACTGCCAATTACTACTGACAAAAGATTGTGCTCACCATGCCATCCCAATATGTATAGGCAGCTAATCAATGATCATTCTAGAAATTTTATGACATGTGAAAGAAAACATTCTAATTTATAGAATTAGGCGTTACTTTGCGGAGATCCATAATACAAAAGTAATAATAAAATTATTTTGCTATAATCCGCGATACAGTAAATAGAAAATATATATAGTGTTTAATGTATAGTGGACTATCAGTATTTTCATACCCGATACGTGCAGGATTCGTAAAAACACCCACATATGTATCAATGATACATATGTGGCAGATAAATGTCTCTAGTTCAAGCTTGTTGCACATGTTCCGAGGTAAAATAAAGGGTGGAGATGAACCAAGTACTATTTAACAACGCTTGTTTGGATAACGCTTCGCTTTGCGATTTTGTCGTGGAGTCGTCTCGCCTGATGCTGCTTCGGTTGCGGGGCGAAACGATTGTTGAGTTTGTGATAGTGAACCTATGTAGTGCTTGTGTATTGTGGTGGAAGTGGTGGAAGTTTGTGCATGTGTTTTTACGAATCCTGCACGTATCGGGTATGAAAATACTGATAGTCCACTATACATTAAACACTATATATATTTTCTATTTACTGTATCGTGGATTATAGCAAAATAATTTTATTATTACTTTAGAAAACATTCTGTTGAAACCTGTGTCAACAGAATGTTTTCTTTACACCAATTAGGCAAATTTCATTTTGTAAATTAAAAAAACCTGTTAATCATGGCTGATATTACATATAATATTTTCTATATTATTTACTTATTTTAACAGTCACAAAAATATAATGAAGTCATTGAAATATTACCTTGAGAAAGTCAACAATAACAAAGTATTATTTATACACAAACATTAAGTGTCATTAAGTGTAAATTAAATTTCATTTTATGATCATTTTGATTATCACCTTAGCAGTACATTACATTTTACAATTTATATAAAATTTCCTAGAATGTCGATCCAAGGGCAAATTTTAAGTTTTTTTTATACAAAAAAACATTTATTGAATGAATCTTTTTTTAAATATTATAATTTATGTCCCTTGGCATTGAACATTATATCATTATGTTGAGTGAGGTGACTAGGTACCCGATTACAATATTATTAAGCCACTTAAACTCGGTGCTGTGAACAAAATGCATTCCCTTGCCCTAAGATCATGCTTATACTTAGAGTCAAATCAAGAAGAAGATACCACTTATTTGAAATTAATTTACCGAGAAGAACAAGCAAGAACAATCTGATCAATGTTCCAAAGATTTTCAATTTACATAATTATAATGCTGTCCTGTATGAAGCTGAAAAGATTTTCAAATCCTAAGATATTTATAATTTATGTAATCTGCAAGTGTACAATACGATTTATGTACTAACGTAGGTAGACATCGATTTCAATTATACAAATGCTATAGGAATGATATAAAAGTTAAAATTTAAGACAGTAAAATCAAGTTTACGCCTCATTAAATCAGAATAGTTATATGATAATTTTGCCTTTTCAATTAGAATAATTAGAATGCAAAATCGATATGAGGCAAAAATGGTTGCAAACGAATTTATGGTCTATCCATTTTAACATGTGTAAAAGACAATTTTGATTGAAAAAAATGATATTAAACGCTATCACAAAGGACCATAATGATCGTCTTCATATTCACATGATACACATACGGTTGCCATCCCGGACTTCAGTAACTAAACAAAGAATGTAGCTGTTATTGAATGTATGTTTATGTGTTTTGAAAAGTAGGTCAGTTTATATCATGGATATATTTTTACATATTTTGATTGTATAATTTTTCCTTATACATAATCCTACTCTGTTCATGTAGAGGCAAATGTATTTTCCTTTACTATTATGTATTCCAACGCCCTTTTACCTATAAAATCTACATGTATAAACTTTTTTTAAGTGTTATAAACCACGAGTATTAGTGACCCGCTATAAAATAAGACAAAAATCCTTAATTATAAAATAAAGTGCCCCGCTACGTCTGTCTCCGTGTTCTTCGCGATAAAAATTACAGAACGGATATTCAAGCGGTCTTCACCAATAAATAGTAATTCTTGAAAAGGGTTTTAGTGTATACTTTCTTTTTGTATTCATTTGTTAAAATTTAACTGTAAATGTTGAAAATGTCGAAAAAGTTGCCTCATTCTTATGAGATATACCAATATATATATGTTGGTGATATTTATCTTTTATGAGCTACATAAAAGTATAATATAAATACGGTATTTGAATACTGCATTTATATAACGTCCTATTGTAAATCTACACAATATAATAAACACTTCCCTAGATAATACCTATTACTCTGCCTTTTAAAATAATGTTTCACGATATACTCTATACAACACGGTTGTCCCTGTTTTTATGTGGTATTACATTTTAAACACTTGCAGGTGGCACCTTTGTACGACTTTGATGCAAAATCGCCTGGCAACGGATACCGAAGTTTCGTGTCGGTTGTAGACTCTTGCGTTTTACACGGGCTCAAACTAAGCCGGCAAGTGTGCACAGGCAGAGATGCACTTCTTTTTCGAAAAGGACATTTTGTTAAGTAAGTATATTGTTATTTACTACAACTGTTAATACTTAGCTGGTACAACTTTCAGCGATGATAAAGGTTGGCTTTGCTCATTCATGTTATTTCAATACGACGATTTTATATTACTTACCCGACTGAGTGATTGTGTTTGCAATCATTGTATAAGATTGTAGCAGGAATTTCATTTCTGCTGCATTCCAAACTTACTAATCAACAGTGTGTCGTTCATTTAGAATGAAATTGGTTTCTGAAATGACGACAAATACCATATACATATGACATAGTCAATGAGTTGCTAAGCAGATTCCCAGGTACCGACATTTTTACAAAGAACGATACAACCATTATAATGTGTTATTTTAATAATAATGATGACTAATGTAAGAAATGTGTATTAATTTGTATTGTAAATGTTCCTTTTTTGTTTTATATACAGTACGCATTCTATATTTTCGGATATTGCATTCCCTAATATTTGAATTTCGTAACTAGAGACAGGTAAATCAAGTTTCCACTCAGTTTAGTACACCCTTATCTCTTCTTAATTGTAACTACTATGCAGTCGCAAAAACAATCTGTCGAATGCTATTGCCTTTTGGCCTTACCGAGCTTCGTCCATAACGTGTTGAACCAACAACACCCCTTTTTCTGCAATAGCTTTACGAGTAGACTAAAAGTCGTTACCTAAAGTTCACTCAAAGTAATATTTCTTCTCAATTGCATGCTCCGCCTAAATCGCTCCCATCCCAGAACAAAGGATATGCAGAAAAGGCCTCTTCTTTTCATTCTAGGTCTTTATCTACTGATGACCTTTCACAGTTACATAATGGTCTCTTTAAGGGTTTTCCATATCACAAGTTTTTCTGCAGCTTGTATCCAGCGATTTCTTGAAATCTTGTTGGATCTCCTGCCCACTTAGTAGAAGATCTACAGCTTTAAACCTAATAAAATAAATAACGATCAAAATATATTTGTCTAGGGTTGCCTACTTTTAATCGTTCCAGCTTTTGACATTTTGTGCGCTTAACTGTTAAATCCTAAACGATCTGACAACGCTCGTAAAGATTCCCATAATGCGGAAATTTTGAAACTGTGCCAAAACTCAATTCAAACCGAGTAGCGACAAACAATCCGCACTAATTGTGGAAGACGGTTAAATAAAATGTGTGATATCGAACCCGAATAATACCTACGTGTGACCTACTTACGATTTGTTATACAGAGAAATGTGAAATAGTCATAAATTTAAAATATACCCTTCAGTATTAGTATTAGTAAAACTTTAAATGGCAATTCATGAAATGAAATATTACGCCATGTTCAACAATAAATCGTAATACACTGAATTTCGAAAGTTATGTCTGTCTACACTGGTTGTCCGTGGTACAGAACCGATTCATGCGGACAGCCACTGGTTGTCCGTGGTTCATGCGGAACGTTGACCTCCATAGAGACCACGAACTCCCTACCATTACTCACCTCTTTAAACGCTTTTCGAAATCTTACTTCGAGAAATCTGAGGTACACCCGAACCCCCTTATTTCAGTTGCTTCCACCTACATCCCAGTTAGGTCTGACCACCGAAAATATAGGCGTCCAAAAAGCGTCCTATATAACACTGACGATCAAATAACGATCGCAAACATTCAATTTTATACAATTCAAATTGTATAAAAAACTCCTGTGTTCTATGGTGAAGACAACATTCTCATGAAACCTACATATCGCCCGAGAGTACTGATATATTCGTTACGTGCTAAGTATGTGCTCATAAAGCTTCTTGGCAGATGAGCACCACAGATGTTGCCGCAGGCAATCAAAAATTAAACCAATCTATGGTTCTGAAGGGCGTTCTTTAAATACCTCTATACGATTTTTTAAAGCCTTTTTTCAGAGTATTTCTCACAGCTGTTGATACCTTTATATTCAATACTAACCCAGTGAGAGTAAGAGCTAACTAAGTTATCAATTCGAAGAAGAATTTTAGTATCACTTGTATGTAATCGTATAAAGATAGATCATACTATAATATTGTTGCAGAATACTTAATCTATTTTTCAATACGACAAATTGCCCACATTATTATTTAATTGTTCTTTAGACAATTTTTTTAATAATTCCTTAGAATTTATATAGAAATTGTAACAATTTTTATTATATGAAAAGTAGTTTCTTTGTACGACAAAATTATAAAAATAGCTAGAAATTTGTAGTTCTTGTTCTGTCAATAACAGTGACGAGGACAAAAGCTATAAATAGCGATTTGAATTCAATTGCCATCTACATACACATACGATGAATAATGCATTATTCTACAAAATAAAACACAAGCAATATGACTAGTGTTTTCGAAATAATGTGAAATTATTGGGAATAAAAAAGCATAAGAGAATTATTTCGCAATACGTGAAATGGATCTTGTCTAAACCTTGCAAACAAGTCTCATAATCATGTGACCTTGCTACGAGATTTTGCATTACCAGTTACATTAAGATATAAAAGGCAAAAAAAATGTGTGAAGTATGTATACGTTTATAACTAGAACTTCTGTATGTCTATATCTACGAGTATATCTATAAGTATATAATTTATTATAAAACAATATCCCTAAAAGCTGTCTGTATGCGATAGATTATCTCAAAATCTACGGAACGGATTTTTGTACGGTTTTACATAAAGGTAGTGGTAGTGGTATTCTTCGGGAAGGTTTAGGATAATAGTACGAGTACATTATGCTTATATGTGAATTGTGTTAAAGACGTCGCACAGTTGTAAAAAAACTCGCCTGCTGGGGGATTAAGTCGCGTTCGCCGCGCAAACCAGCTACACTAAAGTAATGTATTAGGTAGTTGTAGATCTACTAAAATACTACATAAGTCCGCGACAGCATGCCTCTATCTCTTAAGGTTAACTTACAATAACTAATTTTAAAGTTAAAATTTCAATTAGATACACTGATTTCCAAGCGGGCGAAGCCTTAGGCATAACTAGTTGAGATATAAGAAGTGTAACTAGACCAAACCATTATAACGAATCCAATGACGTATTAAATAAAAAAAATGTCGTATAAGGTTGTGGTACGCTTATTTTAAATGACCAACGAATTAGATTAAAAGTAAAGTAAGTCAACTAACTCATGTTTCGATATTGTGATAGTAATCAAGAAAACAAAAGTAAAATACGTCGTAACTAAGTAATAATGTACTAAATGTTACGAACATATCCCAAAAAAACTAAAATAGTGATCGTATAACTGTCGTGGCCTTTCTAATGGCGAAAACTACGATACGCATATCTTACCATAACCAAGAAGGACCTAAATCTGTTTAAAAAGTACTTAGACGTTACACTACTGTTAAGAAAATTTAATCCAAAAATTTTTCGTAAGTACTTTTCCTTGAGAAGTTTTACTTAACAAAAAGGATACTAGAGTAGGTGCTTTGATGATCTTACTTTTAATTTAAATTAAGAGCATCATAAACAATATTCAGGCATTTCGAAACGCCCATTTTCTATCTTATCACATCAAATCTAACTCAAATAACTTACTGACCTTTATTTGATGTCTAATATAAAAATCAACATTTATTTATTTTATCTCTCAATTATTTTCTTAATCATTGTTTTTTAAACATATTTCCTTCTAAGCTTCTATAAAAACATAATGGCGTTATGAAACATTTAATAACTTATCTCCTTGCAGTCGGTACAGTGCTAGGGTTGCCAAGTGAGCCATCTCCTTACTAAATTTAACACGCATTCTGTTCTCTATGCATTCTTTTAATCCAATAGTTAAGAAATTTAAGAATTTCATGAGAAATTTGTCAAGCATCATCATTTATAGAATATTTTGTTTACAGGGAAGTAGAATCATGCGGACAACTCCTAGCATCTCTAGGAACATGTCTACATCACTTACAGACCCTCCTGTCTTGGGCCGCCCCAGGGGAGCTATTTCCGTCTGCAGGTCACTCACCAGAGGAACTATTCTCCCAAGCGGACAACATAAATCAGTATTGTTTTTATGGAAGATGTCTTGGGTTTCAAGTAAGTACCTCATGAATGGTAGATAAGCATTCTTCTTGAAAGCATCTTGGTAAAAATTAAAGCCAATCCTTGAAACGGAAGAAAATATAACTACTCTAAAAAACTATTCAAGTATCTTGGAATAAAACGGGCCGGTATAATCTAACCTAACCTAACCGTGTGAATACGTTGCCCTTAACAGGAGGTAACGCGTACTTAAACCCCAGGTTCTGGAAATGATATTTACAAATCATCAAGCACTTTTCTATAAAGAAAAATGGCTAAATTACTAGATAATTCCCGTGATGTATGTAGTCTATCTAGAATCATTCCAGTGGCATATTGAGACTAATCTCTAATCCTTCTCTTACTCAGCACAATTGTTGTATGGAAACAGGACGATACTATACTTTTACTTACTTGATTAGACTAGAAGTGTATAATAGTCAGATAAAAAATTGTCAGAACGAATGTATCATCAATGCCAACTTGGCTACCGGCACTCGATTGTACTAATGAATGGTTATTAGTACAATTGACTTAATTTTAATCACTAATTACACTTGAAAACTATCGCAACCTTGGCACAAATGAAGAATAAATAGGTAGATATTGTAGCATCGTCTTGACTATACGGATATGATATTTTATCTCAACTTATAATTAAAATTTCGATAAGATCAAGGCATTTTATTCGGTAGCAAGATACAATTTAATAGCAAGATAAGTTGGTGGTTTTTGTCAGACGTGATGTTTTCATGTATGTAGTTGTGCTAGCGGCTTTGCCCACTCTGAAGTCAGTGTCACAAAATTTTCCCAAATTGAAATTTTCGGCATAAAAGTTTTTGTGGTTGACCATAAGAGATAGAGACATGCTGTCTCAGATTTTTTTGTAGTATTTTTGTAGACTACAATTCTCTATTACATTACTTTCCTGTATCTCTGCTGGTTTACGCGGTGTACGCGAGTAAAGCTTCCGATAGGCGAGTTATTTTTACAACTGCGCGACCTCTTCAACACAATTAACATAAATCGTTAATGTGCCAACATAAACCTTCCGGAAGAATTGCACTATCTTTTAGTAAAAACCTTATAAAAATCCTTTGCGTAAATTTTGGGAAAATCGATCACAGACAAACAGACAGCTTTTAGGGACTTTGTTTTATAATAACTATAGATTTATCTTATAGGTATTTCTGTTAAGTTTTTTAATTGTCATTTTTAACGTGTTTGTCTGTGTTTCACATGGTATCATGGTTAGTTTATAGACAAGTGCAATGATTTATATTGCAGTTCCTACCATCCATGCGGGGTATACTGAAAGGTATTTCTATATGCATGGCTGGTTTCTCGGAGGCCTACTATAGTCACGGAAACCTTATTAGCTCGGTATGGACAGGAGGCCAATATCTGATAGACCCGGAAATGAGAGCACGAAGAATTGTTAATATATCGCAGTCTGCTAGCATAGAGTTCTGCAAGGCATTTTGGTTTTTGGCTGAAAGCGGTAAGTAATGATTTTTTATAATTCTATTTTGTATTCCGGAAAGAAATCTCGTATCATATAAGGTAAGAAAAACTTTTTTAATAAAAAGAGTGTACAAAGGTAAACTTATCCCTTAACAGAGATCTCTGACAGCTATCCTACGTAGTGAGACAATTTATAGTATAGCAATATTGTTACGCAAATATCAAAAATTATGAATTTAAATTATACTTATTTACTAAAATACTTAACGATGAAAGCCCATCGCAGACAATATCCGGTCATAATGTGTTCATTGTGCAGCTATTATATGAGTGCGAGATATTGGGGATTTTGCCCCAGTTTCGTTCTAGCAAACTTGGTCTTAAAGAACGGACATTGAATACGAGGAGGTTCGATGTACATTAATAATAAATCTACTTACAGTTGATCTATGTTTTCATTGAAAATTTTATGGAGAATTTCATGTCTAGTATAGATCTTCGGATAGCCAGTGACTTCATTTTTAAATATTCAAGTCTGTCCTTGTACGACCCTAAATAATTAGAAACTTTAGATCGAAATACTAAATGTTTAGCTAGCCTCTTTTGAACAAATTCGATTCTATCAATGTGGACTTTGTAAATCGGGGACCATACTGTCAATCTGTTACATCTATGTAACAGATATTTATGCACATTGCACGGATTAACTAGCTGGTATGATTATATTATAATACATAGTGAAATTGGTATGAGTTGGTATGGAGTCGGAGATTTTAAATTTTAAACTATCCGAATCAAAGGTGTTAATTAATAGATTAATAAATAAATATTTATTTGTGTCTAAATAGAAATTGGAAATGGGAGTTTCATCGGAAGTTCTGACCTTTTGGTCAGGGTAAAACTGAAGATTCCTTTTATTTTACAGTTTAGATGGTATATGTTCTAATAAAATAAATGTAATTTTGGTCGTTGATTATATTTGTCTCTGCTGATTACAATAGGAAATCTTCGAAGCTTTTTTACTCAAGTAATGGCCTGTAACTATCTCAGTGTTGAGCATAGGCCTCCTCTCTCCTTTTCTAAAGAGAAGGGTTGGAGCTAAGGCCTACCACGCTAGAATTCTCTAGGGATATGCAGATTTCCTCACGATGTTTTGGTACCGAATGATAGCGAAAAGCGTGTAATAGATTGCAATTATCATTTCGGCAATTAGAATTATCAAATTGATTAGATAAGTTTTAATAGAAAAACTCATTGGTGTTTAAACTCGTGACGGTCTCGAAGCTTCAAAGCTCTTTGTAGTAGCGAATAATTCCATTATAAACATACATACTTACACTATGGACATATACGATTCGCTGACACGTTTTAAAGGTCTATATTATTGTATATCCCACTGATAATGACTCGAATCTATTCTCATAATAAATTATTTATTGTGAGAATTTGAAATATTATTCACGTTTTGCATAAAAATTGAATAATATATACATTTAACATGTTTTGCACTGTTTTGCGGACTTTGACTCTGTAACAGTTATTTTTATGTAGTAAATAAAATCCGATATTATTTTATACCGATTCTTTTTGTCTTGAAAAGAACATGCAAAATAACAAAATAAATTAATAAACAATGTTAATATCGGGCTTTTACAGTAAGCTTGATATAATCTTATTTGAATTATTAACTTTTTTTTATCAAACGATAGCGACAATTCTTTTCAGAACTAGTAGTTAAGTTAAAGATTTTAAAAGTGCTTGTAAATATGTATATTAATTAAGCATACTTATACTTACTTCAATAATGAGGGCTTCTTAAAACCAAACTTTTGTAACTAAAAATTCTGAATGACGGTAAAAGATGATGTAATTATAAATTGCATCTACATTAATATAAATAATTGATAGTTTTTCTTGGAGAAACGTCGAGGATTTTAAAATATTTTTCCAAAATAGTATACATTGGTATACAGAGCTGAAGGGAGGTTCACTGGGACCAGCACACAGGCCAGTCGAATATACTTATTCAATGTAATAGTAGAATATACTTATCCACGTTACGTTTACAGAAATAATGAAGCGAGTACCAAGTCTAATGTCGTCAACTGTAGCTGTGAACAAATTAATTACAATATCCCCAGAGCCACTAGTAGTAACAACAGTGGAAGATAAAGAATTCACAGTAGTTCCACCGACTGTACATATTGGATTGCAAGGCCTCAATGTCAGACTTATAAGTGTTAATAAAAGATCTGGAATGGTAAGTTGTAAGTTAAAAACTAATCGCCTGCTAGGCAAAAGTCTCCTTAGGGACGTTTGAAAGTTGATCTATCACGCTATCCACATACAGATTGGTACGCTAACGGATCTCAATTAATCGGGAATATGCAGTTCCCACGTGATGTTTCATTGAATCAAGAAACGTGACAATGTAATTACACCATTAGATAAGTTTTTAAAGAAAACTTATTTACCAGGGTTCAAACTTCAAAATATCAATTAAACATATATGTTATAGAAGAAAAATTAGTGTATTTAGATAGTGTATTAGACCCACAACCCTCAGAATCAAAGTTCACATGGTAAAACCTTTCGCCTGTCACAACCTTTTATTGGAAGTTTAAAGAATTATAAGATCAGTGACATGAGGATATATTGCTTAAGATATCTGCAAAGCTAAGAAGGTTACGAATTCTGGCTGCTGGGAAAAGTAAAGTAGCGGCTTGTTACAATCCCACTGCTGGGAATAGGCCCCCTCTCTCCGTTTCTGGAGAGAAGGGTTGGAGCTAAGTCCTACCACGGTGCTCCAATGCGGATTGGTAGGTTACACATATCTCCAGAATTTTCTAGAGATATGCAGGTTTCCTCTCGATGTTTTCCTTCACCGAAAAGCGTGTGATAAATTGCAATTACCAATTGCCAATTGCAATTTATCACACGCTTACTTAAGTACTTGGCATTCGAAATTCTGGCTACTTAACATTTAATCTATATCAATAAATACCTACAGATAAAATGCCTATTGAATATACTAATTCCTACTTTTAATATAAATTTAATAGCCTAAAACTTAAGTCACCTATTACGCCGAATTACTTTCACTTTTGTTGGGTCAAAATATTTCACTTGGTCATTTTTTCATAATATTATTATCCTGTTTCAATTTGAATTCAAATTTTTATCAATACTATTAATTTCCACAATTTTTCAATGACTTTTTTTAAGGAATACACAATAGTTGACCCAAATTAGCATACTATCAATCGATAATATCGAAAACTTATTGTTTGATTTGGGTATCTAATCGTTTATAAACTGTATGTTCCCATTAAAAATTTAGAATAATAATTATATAAGATATAATTATCGTAATAAATCCCGAAGTCCAAGGCACGATTAAAAGTAAACAAAATTTGCCCCACATTTTCTTTGGCGTAATGCCGTCGAGACTTCTATTTTCTTATTCATTTAGGTCAACCAATATTATAAATCTTTGTTTTGTCAGTCAACACAGCCCATGATTTTATGTTTATATATTTTCCTATATATTGGGATAATTACGAGCACCCCTACAAGCGATTAAGTACAAAATCTTTTTTATAATAATATCTCTTAAATATAGCGTACGAAGTGAGAAGTATGAAATTAAGTTGGTATGAAAATCATGTAATCGTAAAAGTTTTAAATATGCATATGACTATAGATAGGCCAACCGTTTAACTTAGACCTCGCCTGCGGGGTACAAGGGCGCGGAGCTAGGACAAGATCGGGGAGTAAGTGAGGAATGGGGAGCGGCGAGTGCCAGTAGTATGTTATACAACAAGTGACCGTCCGCGCCTACCTCAGTCCTCGTTCTCGTCCTTCCTCCGCGCCCGTGTACCCTTCAGGCGAGGTCTAAGTTAAACGGTTGGCCTAAAGACGCAAGTCGCAGAAAATTTGGATGGATTGTGTGAAAAATGATATGCATATAAAAGGAGTAGCACTAGAATTATTGAATGCTAGAGGACAATGGAAGATAAAGATATTGTGCCGACCCCACTTAGAGTGGCTACGGGAAAATGAAGTGTATATTTAAACAGTTGATACAAATTAGCTTTCCTATGAAGGCAGGTGAGGGTTCCTCTTCTCTGCCACCATCAGAAGGCATCTTATTCCATTGTCACGGAGGTGGTTTTGTAGCGCAAAGCTCAAAATCGCACGAAACATACCTAAGAGATTGGGCAGCGAAACTTGGTATGCCAATTTTCTCGGTCGACTACAGTCTGGCGCCGCAAGCGCCGTTCCCACGAGCTTTGGAGGAAGTTTTCTATGCTTACTGTTGGATGATAAACCATTTTAAGGAGATTGGTACAACAGGTAAGCTAACTGTTGTGGAAATTAAGTAATTAGAATTTTTCTGAAAAAACCGTGTGGCTATATATGATGTCTACAAATTTTAAAGCCCATACTCAGCTACAAAATGTATAAATGTTAGTATAATATTGATAATTTAGCAATAAACGGTAAGTTTATGAATCTCACGCGGCGAAATCCACATTTTTAGCTTAATTTAATGCTTGTCACTTAATTACCTTTATATACGCCGTGTGGTATCTGGCAGAATAGAATAGACCACCCTCCTTTCTTACCGAGGTGTCGTAAGAGGCGATTAAGGTATGTGCCGTGTCGTATCTGGTTGTATAGAATAGACCACCCTCATTTCTTACCGAGGTGTCGTAAGAGGCGACTAAGGTATGTGCCGTGTGGTATCCGGCAGAATAGAATAGACCACCCTCCTTTCTTACCGAGGTGTCGTAAGAGGCAACTAAGGTATGTGCCGTGTGGTATCCGGCTGCATAGAATAGACCACCCTCATTTCTTACCGAGGTGTCGTAAAAGGCGACTAAGGTAAGTTGACGTCAGGCAGGCGGCCGGTCGTAAAACATGTAGCCAAACCATGTGACATGTTTGTAACATGTTGTGCCGACCCCACTTAGAGTGGAATAAGGGCAGGAGAATGATGTCTTAATTACTTTTATATATTCCCAGGTAAAAGAATAGTATTCGCTGGCGATTCGGCAGGTGCTAATTTAATAGCAGGCTGCACGCTCAAAATCTTGAGTGCTGGTTTACGTCCTCCTGATGGCTTATTCATGGCGTACGCACCATTACTAGTCAGTTTCATACCAAGTCCTGCAAGATTACTGTGTTTAATGGATCCTATACTTCCTTTCGGCTTTATGATGAGGTGTCTTAAAGGTAAATATGTCATTACCTAAACGATATTTCGTGTTATCATTTTAAATTCTGTTTATTAGTTATACTTAGATGCTTTATGACCTTATTCCTTCATCCCCTTTTAATCATCGCACAGCTAGGCACCGAGAGAAATTCTAACCCTACGTCATAGACATCCCACAAAGGCGTACGAAGCCCTTTGCTTTTTAATTTTGTCGTTTCTATTGCGCACAGCTCAAGCATCGCATTCTCTCCTGGCGTTTTTCCCAATTTTCATAATATATAATATATACACATATATATATATATATATATATATATACGGCCTTATTCATAAAAATAGCTTATAGAAGGTTTTAGACACTCTTTAGTTAAAATGCTCTATAAGCTTATAAAACGTTTCATAAAATTGTTTATTCATAAACCTTCTATAACTGATCTATAACTAAAATGCGTTTGTAGCCCCGAATGTTGCCATTATAAGGAAATCAGGCGACCAAGTGCCCGATCATACCCAATTCCCCACAGATAATATGCGTCAACACACCGATAAAGTGTAACCATAGACATTATTATGGACTAAAAATTTTTTATTGTCTACGACACGGGTCACACAGTATCGTCAGTAGTCAGTACACGTAATTTTATTATTTTTTAAATTTTTTTTTAATTGACTCTAACACGAGACCGATAGATAGAACAGACGACATTGACCCACTTGAATTTCAATCCGTACATTCGTCAAATGTCGTTTTCATAATAATCAGCTGTAGGAAAGTCGGCCATCTTTTACCTTATAGCACTGATATAGTAGGGTTACCGGCTCTATAAAGTTATAGTAGACTTATAGAATGGTTTAGTGCTAAAATGCGTTTATGAATAACACTTTTTGTAAAACGTACTATAGCGAGTCTATAAACGTGTCATAACTTTTTATGAATAAGACCCATAATCTTTAAAGCAAGCGAATAGGAATCTTATATGCAACCAGCAAGCATGATTGCAGCCATGCGCTCGCCTAGTAGGCGAGTAGTAGTCATAAAAAAAAATTGTTAATTTGTTTACCTTTTCAATTCACGCCGGATTATATCGTGAATTGTAAAGGAAAACAAGAACTCGATGGCTCTCCTAATTCCAAATTTGATCATTAAGAGACATACTGAACGTAGCTTTTCTATATCAAGCTTACCTGGTTTGCTTGGGTAAGAAATCTGATCGCTTGTACCAGAATTCAAAGCTATAATCACTTTCCAATTGGTGGGACGTTAGCGGACTGTAAAACTGGTGTAATGGTAGAATAAAAGACCGGAGCACTTCGTTACGCGTATTCGTTCCGCCATCCAAGAGAGAAGAGAATGTTGCTACATACAATTCACAGATTCTTACTACTAACATGTTGGTGTTGCCAACATACTGCCCATCTGGGTTGTTCCAATCTATTATAATATAATATTTATAGTCAATAACACGCACACACGCAAAACGCATTATTTAAATCTTTCGACCTCAAAATGTCATATGTATTTCCAGCATATGCCAGTCCGAATACAAAGGGTGGTAAAGAAGACAAACGCTCAAATAAAGAAGTAAGCTCAAACGCTACAACACCTATTGAAGGAAACGGTTTCCTTAAAGTTAGTCCGTCACAAGGTTAGTGGCGATTTTGATAACTACACTTAAATATAATTTATATTGAAACTCGTTAAAAATAAGTCAAATAACGACCTATTATTCGACTGCTGAGGTAAGATCTTCTCTCTCCATGTTGGGAAAAATTGAACCTACCACTTTGTTCTAATGCACATTGCCCATGCCAAAACATCTATGGACTTCACTAGACATGTTTTTAATTAATCAGGATACACTTCTCACTTTAAACATATAATAAATTATAAATATAAACTATATAAATAAGATTTATATAAACTCTTAGGTGCTAGACTGAGTTAGAGCCTCCAACCTTTATTAAAAATTATGTTCTCTAACGCTAATGTTCTCACTATTATGTATATCGTAAAAAATATTAAATATGATACTAACTTTAGATTTTAGATTGTCGCTTACACCATACACCAGCATGAGCGATCAGTAAACAGTTTGTCGATTTTCGTGATAAATCAAAATGTTTTCATAAAAATACGTTGTCCACGATAGAGTTCATTAAAAACATCTGTATGACTGAATTTCACGAAAAATTTTAATTAAAAAGATCTTATTTCAATATTTTTTCGATACTTTAAATAGGTTCGATGCTCTATGCGCATTAATATGATTAAAAAATCGAAAAAAAAAAAAAATTGCACGGCTTCAAAACATGTATCAATAAATCTCAATCTTTTATCATATTATACAAATATGATAGAAGATTGAGAAATTAGATAATATTAATAAATGCTTCGTGAAGCCGTTAACGAAGTTACATTATACTAATAAACTTTATACATATAAATTATATTTAATTTGCAAATTATTTTTAGTTTTTTTGCATTCGAGTTTCCCAGGAAGTATAATACGTTTTACATATTATAGTAGACAAACTAGTTTAAGCTAAAAAAAGAAAATTTTCCACTACTGATAACGATCGACAAACATGCTGCAACTAGTTCTCTCATAGTGAATATAGTCTACAAATTTTACAATGTTATAATAACAAAATTGATGTTCATCGCTTTGCGAATTTGTCGTGGTATCTTTTTCACTGGCAACTTCCGATAATTAATTGCTTTAGACCTACTTTTGTATATTATATAGTTTGTTTTATTAAAGTAATGTATCTCATTAGTAAATGTCCCAATGATATGAAGTAAAGTAGCGGCCTATTACCATCCCACTGCTGGGAATAGGCCTCCTCTCTCCGTTTCTGGAGAGAAGGGTTCGATCTAAGACCAACCACGCTGCTCCAATGCGGATTGATAGGTTACACATATGTCCAGAATTCTCTAGAGATATGCAGGTTTCCTTACGATGTTTTCCTTCACCGAAAAGCGTGTGATAAATTGCAATTATTAATTAGACACATGAGTTTTAATAGAAAAACTCATTGGTGCCTGCCCTGGTTTGAACTCGTGTTCCCCTCGAAAGAGTCGCACGGTCTACAACTGGGCTATCACAGTTCTTCCAATGATATGTATAATATTAAAAACTACCTATTCAGGATTTTCACACCTCACAAAATGAAACTAAGCCCAGCAAAAGTGAACAGGCATTGACTTTTAAATTTAGACCGCATAATCGCTATAAATCAGGAATGTTTGGATTTAAGGGCTTGTCTATTACACAATCAGAAATATCACATACCAATTTAAAAAATTATATAAAAAACTTAAATTACAGTGAAGTAAAATGTGTAAAAAGCGCGATTATCGCAAATTTGTGATATTTTCCAAGCAACTTTAAAGAGCGTATCACTTTGTTAAGCTATACTAAATGATTACGTATAATTTAATGCCAGAATAAATAAGAAAGTTAAATAATCAATAACTAAGGATGATCGGCAACTTATCAATTAACTTGCAACAAAAATAATTTCGTAATGAACTATCCTATTTTTTGTTTGTTTATTTTAATTTAATATTGTAAAGGTATTGAAACAAAAATCAATATGAGTTACAAATATACACTTTTACTGTATCACAAGGCCCACAGGAATGGATATAGCTTATATTGAAGCGTTTGTTAAAGTAGCGGCCTGTTACAATCCCACTGCTGGGAATTGGCCTCCTCTCTCCGTTTCTGGAGAGAAGGGTTGGAGCTAAGACCTACCACGCTGCTCCAATGCGGATTGGTAGGTTACACATATCTCCAGAATTCTCTAGAGATATGCAGGTTTCCTCACGATGTTTTCCTTCACCGAAAAGAGTGTGATAAATTGCAATTACCAATTAGAAGCGTTTGTTGGTTAACGGCTATATGGCGGCACAGCCGACGTCCATGCGTTAAATTTTGGCGATTTGGCGATATGAACGAGCCAATGTGGCCGCCTGGCTTTGACTAACAGTTATGGCGCTTAACTACTGTCGCTCGACTTTGGCTATGCCTTGGCTGTTGCCGCCTGGCTTTGACTAACAGTTATAGCGCTTAACTACTGTCGCTCGACTTTGGCTATGCCTTGGCTGTTGCCGCCTGTCTTTGACTAACAGTTATGGCGCTTAACTACTGTCGCTCGACTTTGGCTATGCCTTGGCTGGCGTGGCATATGGCGAGGCCTTACAATATAATAATAATAGTAATATATGTTTTACTGGCAGAAGGCATAAGTGAAGGACCGTCATCGTTCGAAGAGGTATCACCATCGGATCTCGCAGAACTGCAAGCACACAAATCTGGCAGTGAGCGGCGGCAGTCTTCCGATACCACTATCAGCGCTGCTTCCTTACAGAGCGAACATACCGCTACTGGTATGTAAACTTTTACATACAAGCGTGTTATACAGGATGTTCCAAAGTTTATATTGAACGGCTGTAATCATACAGACAAGTATGAATTTAATAAAAAATATTTTTGAATTTAACATTTCAATAAACCCAAAATATGTTAAAAAACCAACAAAATTATTTCGTGATATGTGACAATTGCGAAATAATGGAAATACATATATCATAGAAAACCTTAAGATATACAATAACTTTTAAGGGACGGTAATTTCCGCTTGTTTTGCTGTTTAAATTTTTATACAGAACACCTAAACCATACATATACTAAGAATTTGAGATCTATACCTTACTATAACTACAACAATATTTTTCCTTTAGAATTATTAATGAATAAAAAGCAATTTTCCAAAAGTCAACCCATTTAATCTTTCAACAACTCAACACATAATGACAGCGACAATGATTTTCTTTTTTTATTACTGACCAACTATATATGGAGTTTGTATTTAAAACACGTCCTAACATTACTCAATATATGAAATATTAAGATAATAACGTTTTATCTTAATATCATCGCTGGGCTATCACTTATATTATGTGTATACATTAATAAAAGTTTTTTATAGTATTAACATTTTATTAACATTAAATACATTTATATTATTTTTAAAATATATTCTCTGTGGCCTTCTTTTGTCTATTCCCCTACCGAATACCGATTCTATATATAAATGATCAAGGGCCGGTAATAAAATACGTCACGCTAAAAAAGGTTTTTAATGTGTGTTTTGTCAGATATTAATCTATACTAATATTATAAAGAGGAGAGATTTGTATGTTTGTTTGTATGTATGTTTGTTACGTTTTCACGCAAAAACTACTGGCCCGATTTCAAAAATTCTTTCACCATTGGAAAGCTGCTTTTTCACTGAGCAACATAGGCTATATGTCATTTTCAAAAAAAATAGGGATCCCTAATAAAATTGTAATAACTTGGTAAAAATTTAGTCGTAAACATCTATCATCGCGTGCGCTGCGGAAACTATTGATGATAGAACAAAAAAATGTTCTAAATTATTATAGAACGTATCAATATCCACAAAAAAGTCCGCGATACCATATGTCTAACTATTATAGTTATGCCAATATAACTACTTTTTTACATTGCAAAAGTTGGTAAACGTGCCGACAATAATCAAACCATTTTATTCATATCTCTGTATTAATCCTTATCCCATTAAATGATATTTTATGAATAACTGTTTCAATACCTGTAAAATACTTTTTAAATTATTAAAATCCGACATCCCAATCAAAAGATTTTACGAATTTAAGAATGTAAATCGAAATCAAATAATGCCATAACAAACCTAACCTACCGTTATAGCAGGGCCTGCACTTGGTGAGTTAAGTCTTATTCCAAGAATACTAATGATACCCATTTTTTATAATTAAATAATCTACAAAATAAATCTATAGTCCGATTTCGTAGACTTTCCACTACCACGAGATCTGTATGGACGCGGGTGAAACCGCGGGGCTTTGCTAGTTTATAATATATTTAATAAACAATGAACATCACGTCGCCGGAGATCCTATTACATCTTTCTCAGCAACCTCGTCTACCCTTCTTGTATGCGAACGTATTTTATGAACGGCCCCATATTGTTATCCTTGCAGGTATATCTCCAGCAGAGGACAAGTCCCAACAGTACGTATCAGACTTTCTTGAACGGTACGTTTTCGACAGCGACACTGACTCCGAGGGACGCCGGTTCCCTATAGTCAAGCCAAACAAAACACATGATCTCTCTCACAGGTACCCAAGATAAATATGTGCCAAGTGTGTTTTGCAGCCTATCGTTCTGTTTGCCTTGATTTGCACCGATTTGTTAATGTCCACCTTTGATTGTGTGCTATTTATATATCACCACGAATAAAATATATATGGGTCACATAATTGATATGCTATGAAGTTTTAAAATATATATGACTGGCCCGTTGGCATAGTTGGCAGTAACCCCGTCTTCGGCTCCGTGGGTCGCGGGTTCGATTCCCGCCGAGAACCAACATTTTCTTTTTAGAATTTGTTGGTTCTTCGAGTCTGGGTGTATATATGTATTTAAGTATGTATTTAAAACTATATATGTATATTTACCAGTTGTCTCTCACCCATAACACAAGTATTAAGTTACTTACTTTGGGGATAGACGACCGTGTGTGTAAATGTCCCATATATTTATTTATTTATTTTATTTATATATTTCAAGTCTAATACCACAAAAATGAGGTGTGATAGCCCAGCGGTGAGACCGTGCTCTTTCAAGGGGAACACGAGTTCAAACCCGGGCAGGCACCAATGAGTTTTTCTATTAAAACTCATGTGTCTAATTGATTGCAATTTATCACACGCTTTTCGGTGAAGGAAAACATCGTGAGGAAACCTGCATATCTCTAGAGAATTCTAGGGATATGTGTAACCTACCAATCCGCATTGGAGCAGCGTGGTAGGTCTTAACCCCAACCCTTTTCTCCAGAAACGGAGAGAGGAGGCCTATTCCCAGCAAAGGGATTGTAACAGGCCGCTACTTTACTTTACACACAAATGATAGACTTACGTAAATCATCCAATTTTGAAAAATCAATTGGCACCGCACTGTGTCTTACTCTTTTTGCTAACACTAATTGTAGTCTTAAATGTATATAATTAATGGGGTAATTTTTTCATTACATCGTAAACGGATTATTGTTTTAAAAGATGATACGTAATAAGTGGTAACTATTACAAAACTAAGCAAATAACTGTCTTTGGAATTCTCTGACAGCGGTCTTTGAACTTAAGTTTTTGTTGGTGTTGGTTTGAGTTGGCTATTATAGTATTTAATCAAAAAAAATGTAAATACACGAATCGTTTTTTATATTATTATTTATTGTATGCCACTAACCAGTCCCAAAACGTTGTAATTTTATGTTTTTATTTTACCATTTGTATGTGTTGCTCTACTCCGTGTGGTATCCGGCAGAATATAATAGACCACCCTCCTTTCTTACCGAGGTGTCGTAAGATGCGACTAAGGTAAGTGCCGTGTGGTATCCGGCTGCATAGAATAGACCACCCTCATTTCTTACCGAGGTGTCGTAAAAGGCGACTAAGGTAAGTTGACGTCAGGCAGGCGGTTGGTCGTAAAATACGTAGTCAAATCATGTGACAACATATTTGTAATATGTTGTGCCGACCCCACTTTGAGTGGGATAAGGGCAGGAGAATGATGATTTGTATGTGTTGCTCTGCTGTTCGTGCATTTGCAATATAATCTAGGCTTACTTAGTGCAAAATAAAAAAACCAATAGTACTTTTTATAAGTAATACATGGCTATTCCAACTTTATTATAAAGTGCTGTTTGTTTTAGGTGCTGTTAATTAGTTTTAAATTTTAAGAGATCCATTTGGTTTTTAAAAATACAGCAATCGTAAAATACAAGTTTTAATATACAATATATACTTAAAGTAAAAGTTAAGTAGGTTAAATAAAAGTAGGGTGAGCAAACAGAAATAAGCTTTTTACAATTGTTGATTAAATTATATTGACATATTGTAAAAAGTATATTATATGTAATATAAATAAAAGAGTCGACGATACTGAAACACCTGTAGATATTATTTAGTGTAGTGAAGGAAATATTTCAACAAGATAAGAAGCTATCGAAATGTTTCCGGCTTTATACTGGACGACGTCTTAAATGAATAAGTTTTAACATATCAGTTAGTTTCTGTTACTGAAATTACGTTTGTATCAAAAGTAAAAATAAAAAACTAACTCTACCTGCCACAAAATTTAGCGAATTAAACTTTCTATCGGTATCGTCTATCAAAAAAGGCGAAAAGCAACTAACAGGTTTAATTTTAACCTAAAATATCCATCTATCCATTGAAAATGATAAAAATTCCCTACTCAGTAACAAAAACAAAATTTTTATGCTGAATAGGGAACCGGAATCAGAAAACTCCAGTACATTAATAGGTGAACCTCCGTTGTTGGAAGATCCCGAACACAAGGACAAAAAGAGGATTAAAAATCGGTAAGATTTTAGTTTTTAGATCGGTTTAGTTTCTACATAGGTTTTATTAGTATTTGTCGTATTTACTTCTCTTAATTAGGTGACTATTGAGATATCGTGATATGTCATGTATACTATACTATTGTATCTCATGTATATTATATTTGACTGGCCCGTTGGCGCAGTGGGTAGTGACCCTGCCTTCAGCTTCACGGGTCGCGAGTTCGATTCTAACAATTTGTTGGTTATTCGAGCCTGGGTGTATATTTGTTTTTAAGTATGTATTTAAAAATTCTATATTTAGTATATTTACCAGTTGTCTGTCCGCCATAACACAAGTATTAAGTAACTTACTTTGGGGATGGACGACCGTGTGTGTAATTTGTGTGTCTAGTATTTATTTATTTATTGTTATAACTATTATACATATTATAATATTTATGTTGATTATTAAAGCGTTCCATTCATAGAGTTATTATACTTAGAGTAGGGAAGCCCTAGGGCTGTAAGTGAAATGACATAATAAATAATGAGAGGGAAGATGACTCGTATACTTTATCTTACATAAAAAGAGAGACAGATATATCACCCTCATTTGCTTTCTCTTTATTGTGATATGGCACATTTTAGGCTGGCTACCCAAATCTAAGTATTATACTCTTTGGTTTCATTGCACATTGATTGATATATTTTTTTTTTAATGAAATGTTTCGACATTGACGAAAAATTTCAAAAATAAATTTGAAGGTCCATTATTTCCATTTGCAAAATATTAGTGACTTACGATAATATTTGTATATTGGCTGTACATTTGCATTCCATGCATGATTTAAAAAAAATTGTAAAGATTTTAGGCCACAATTTCATCGTATTTGTCACTAATTTATTGTATTATTGCTAATTGTAGTAAATTAACTCTATTACGTGTTACAAGCAATATAACAGAACTTTTGCTATAATCCGCACGGGTTAAGTGAATGCATGCAAAGCCAATGTGTGCCAAAAAGCCAACCGAAGCATCATAAAAATGATTGATTTGAATTTGAATGATGAAATTTGATGATGCTTCGGTTTCGGGGCGAAACGATCGTCGAGATTGTGGTGGTGGGTGTGTGTGCTGCTTGTGTGCGTTGTTGCTGGTGAATTGCGCCTTGGGGTGCATGTGGTGGCTTGTCCTGCATGTATAAGGTGCGTAGATTTTGCCTGCTTCATACACATTGGCTTTGCATGCATTCACTTAACCCGTGCGGATTATAGCAAAGTAGTTAGTTCTGTTATATTGCTTGTAATATGGAATTCCGCAAAGTAACGCCTGCTTCTATAAATCATCTATTACGTGTATAATAGATAATATCTAAACAAAATGTTAAAAATATAAAATAAAAATTCATCTCATAAAAATTTCTTAATATCCAAATGTTATTACTCGATCATGATTTCATAAATGACTTTTAATTGTGATTAAATTATATTTTGATTTATTTTATTACTTCCGATATCTTACTTATCATCTAATTTTAAATGTTGTTAATAATTACAGATTCATTAATGAATTATTACAAATTATTGTACATCATATTGAAATGGTAGAATACATTGGGCTAAAACACATTATAAATATTAGATTCAGTTAGGGCCATACCCTGTAGAAAAGGTACGCTTATAAGCAATATAAATATTATTAAATTTACTTGTTTGTTATATCAACGAGAGATGGCGTTATTATCAGGTACATACAGTGGAATAAGTTATATATTTTGTTTGTGTATGTGTGCGTATTGTGTTTATATTGTGTATATATTTCCTGTCCCAGTATAAGTGAGGCAGCGACGGGTATAATGGGAGCGATGACGTCACGTCTTGCATATATTACGGGGTCAAATAATATAAGACCTACGCAGGAAGAGTAAGTATTGATTACATAATTTGCATGTAGCCTTTTGGATTATTTACTATTTTTGTAACATAAAAAAGGACTGCACTGCGATGAGGCTCAGTTTGGAATTTCTCGTGGAACGTTCTATATGATAATCCTTGTTAAAGATTTGCGAGATCAAATCCTAAACAGATAACTACTTGGCACATTAAATAATGCGAGAGAAAATGATACTCAAATCAAATCAAAGTAAACTTGTAAACAAGTGCTTTTGAATCAACTCTACTGCTGGTTCGGAAAGCTGTTCCTATCGAGAAGAGCCAGCAAAAACTCGGCGCTTGTTCTTTTCAAGGAATGATCCTTATTACTAGTTACATTTACGGATTGAGATTGCAGATTACAGATCGTTTATTGGCACACTTTATTGGTAATCTAGGGATTATGGCCGATCTAAAATCTGCAGAATTTGGATTAGATCGATTATTGGTTTCGGCTGTTAGTCATTACTGTATTGTACAGGGTCGAAGAGTAGTTATATCCACGCATTCATATCGTCTAAGTAATCCCAATAGTATAGTACGCTTTCTGTATATAGTGCTTTTAAACTGTTGTGATGGCAAAGTTTGATAAATCGATTGCGTAATTTTATTATAGAATCTTATATCCAATCCCTCAAACGACTTGCGTACATTTGAAAGGCGCAAAGGAGAAACGGCAAGAATATTTCGGTTCCTACTTTGTCTATTATATACATCGCCAATCTTTTTTATAATTATGCATGTAGAATACTCGTATACTTCTTCTTTGTCTAATCACACATAAAAAAGAGACACAGAATATCCTTTATTTGTATTGTAATATGGCACATTTTAGACTTGCTTCCCTACTCTAAATATAATAACTATGGGCACGTATAAGCTTTATTTAAGTTGTGTATATAAATTTCTAATGAATTTTGAATTGTAAATATCGAAGGATATTTAAAAATAAAATGCGCTTTGCAGTGAATGAAACTTGCCTATTCCTAGAGAATTACTGAAGTAATCTGACATTGAGAGAAAAGAGGCCTTGTCCAGAAGCGAAATGCTTTACCTAAGTAAAGCATTTCGTAAGTCTACATCTATACTAATATTATAAAGAGGAAAGATTTTTATGTTTGTTTGTATATATGTTTGTTACGTTTTCACGCAAAAACTACTGGACCGATTTCAAAAATTCATTCTTCATTGGAAAGCTGCTTTTTCACTGAGCAACATAGGCTATATGTCATTTTCAAAAAAAATAGGGATCCCTAATAAAATTGTAATAACTTGGTAAAAATTTAGTCGTAAACATCTATCATCGCGTGCGCTGCGGAAAGTATTGATGATAGAACAAAAAAATGTTCTACAGTATTATAGAACGTATCAATATCCACAAAAAAGTCCACTAACTATTATAGTTATGTCAATATAACTGCTTTTTTACATTGTAAAAGTTGGTAAAAGTGCCGACAATAATCAAACCATTTTATTCATATCTCTGTATTAATCCTTATCCCATTAAATGATTTTTTATGAATAACTGTTTCAATACCTGTAAAATACTTTATAAATTATTAAAATCCGACATCCCAATCAAAAGATTTTACGAATTAAAGAATGTAAATCGAAATCAAATAATGCCATAACAAACCTAACCTACCGTTATAGCAGGGCCTGCACTTGGTGAGTTAAGTCTTATTCCAAGAATACTAATGATACCCATTTTGTATAATTAAATAATCTACTTCGATTTCGTAGACTTTCCACTACCACGAGATCTGTATGGACGCGGGTGAAACCGCGGGGCTTTGCTAGTCATTTAATATATCTGTTGTTTTCAGATTAGCAGTGCGATCGAATCTCGACTCGTTAATTGCGCGGAGTCCTTCCGACGAGTTTATATTCTCCGTGCCTAAAGATCCTTTGTTGTCGCCGTATTGGGCTGATGACCAGTTGCTCAAAAAATTCCCACCAGTCAGAATATTGGTAAGACATAATTTTATACATTGTTTTTGCTTTTCATTTATTGAACCATTGGCACAGGGCAAAGGGCCGACGAATTCTTAAAACAATTTCTTGATTCTTCGAGTCTGAGTATATATGTATTTATTTATATCAAATTGTAAATGTATATACAAACTGTGACGACGGTTCTATCCGCGTGGAAAATACTAATATATTTAATTGGAATTTTGAACATGAAAGTAATTATTGTGTTTTAACCATAAAAGATAGAGACATGCAATTCCGGACTTTTTTGTAGATCTACAATTCTCTAGTCTATAACTTAAACGTAGTTGGTTTACACGACGCACGCGGGTAAATCTCCCAGCAGACATGTTTTGACTCTTCTGTCATCCTATATCAATTTTTGAGTTCTTCGAGTTATATGTATTTATTTGTAATTATATAATATATTTTCCCGACTAGTTTACAAACTAGTCGGGCTCACCCGATAGATTAAGACGTGAGTATAGCCGGTTTCTATACATTAACTAGTTTTTTTTTATCAGTAAATAATTTTTAAGAGAAGAATCCTTATGACAGAAAAAGAAAAGAGAAGATCCTTTTTTTAGGTCCTAGCTGAACATTAAAAAAAACTGATTTTCATGCATAATCTACTTATCCACCTTACTCTTAACGCTCAATATTTTCGCCGCGGGCAATACCGCGAGTTCAGTTGCTAATAAATAAATAAAATGTAAACAGTATGTCTGTGTATTTTGGTAGTCAAATGTTAGTGTCATCACAATCTCATCTTCCTGCCCTTATCCCACCCTAAGTGGGGTCGGTACAACATGTTACAAACATGTTGTCACATGATTTGGCTTCGTATTTTACGACTGGCCGCCTGCCTGACGTCAACTTACCTTAGTCGTATTTAACGACAGCTCGGTAAGCAAGAGGGTGGTCTGTTCTACTCAACCGGATACCACATGGTGGGCCAACTTACCTAAGTCGCCTTTTACGACACCTCGATAAGAAATAAGGGTGGTCTATTCTACTCAAAAGCTGTGATAGCCTAGCGGTGAGACTGCGACTCTCTAGAGACGACATAGGTTCAAACCCCGGGCAAGATATCTCTAGAGAATTCTAGGGATATGTGTAACCTACCAATCCGCATTGGAGCAGCGTGGTAGGTCTTAGCTCCAATACTTCTCTCCAAAAACGGAGAGAGGAGGCCTTAGCCCAGCAGTGGGCAAAATAACGGGCTGTTACTTTACTTTTTTTACTTTTATTCTACTCAGCCGGAGTCGGAGCGGAGTCAAATATTAGTGTATTTCATATAAATTTCCAGACTGTACATTTGGATCCGTGCCTCGATGACTGCGTCATGTTCGCCAAGAAACTGAAAGGACTTGGCAACGAGATCGGCATCGATGTCCTAGAAGGATTACCTCATGGATTCTTGAATTTCTCTCTGGTAAATATTTAAACTGATGCGTAATAATCGAATAGTATGATTGGAATTTTGTGGTTACATTATTTTAAGTATGGGGCGTGAAGAGGGAAATTATTTTAAGTATGGGGCGTGAAGAGGGAAATTATTTTAAGTATGGGGCGTGAAGAGGGAAGTCGTGTCAGGCTGTTTGCTCTATGGTAAAGGTTGCCAACTTCTATACACCTAAAAATATCATCAATAGTGAGCATAACGTGCAATGCAAAAAATATATACGCAAAGCAGGCTTACCATGAAATCTCTCTCAATTGTTTTGCTTTTTCATACCATGACGTCTTAAAGACGCACACTTTAAGTCGTAGCCGAATGAGCGTTCGGAATTCGTCCTAAGAACATGTGACTAAAAGAGACTGAGTTATCTATAGTTCATATAGCGTTATCCTTTTCAAACATTACGACCCAAATACCACACTTCATTATTAATGTTGAAAGACCGGCTATACTCACGCCTTATTTTATCGGATGAGCCCGACTAGTTTCAAGCCCATACGGGGCTCTTATTCAGTTCCCGCGATAACGCCGCGTAAATAGCTCATGAATAAGAGCACCATATGGGCTTGAAACTCGGGCTCATCCGATAAAATAAGACGTGAGTATAGCCGGTCTCTCAACATTAATAATGAATACCACTCACGATAGTTTAAATTCAAAAACCACACTTCATGGTACAAAAAGAAAGCGATTCGCGGTCGTTGTTTACGTCTTCAATCGCAATAAGATTTCATGGTAAGCCTTCAGAACGTTATACAACAGTATTACCATATAAACTTAATAAAAAAGCCATTCATCATCCTCCTGCTCTTATCCCACTCTAAGTGGGGTTGGAACAACATGTCATATCATTTGGCTACGTATTTCACGACTGGCCGCCTGCCTTTCATTAGTCGTATTTTACAACACCTCGGTAAGAAAGAGGATGGTCTGTTCTACTTAACCGAATACCACAGTGGGTCAACTTACCTTAGTCGCCTTTTACGACACCTCCGTAAGAAATGAGGGTGGTCTATTCTACTCAACCGAATACCACGCAGTGGGTCAACTTACCTTAGTCGCTTTTTACGACACCTCCGTAAGAAATGAGGGTGGTCTATTCTACTCAACCGAATACCACACGGTGGGTCAACTTACCTTAGTCGCCTTTTACGACACCTCCGTAAGAAATGAGGGTGGTCTATTCTACTCAACCGAATACCACACAGTGGGTCAACTTACCTTAGTCGCCTTTTACGACACCTCCGTAAGAAATGAGGGTGGTCTATTCTACTCAACCGAATACCATACAGTGGGTCAACTTACCTTAGTCGCCTTTTACGACACCTCCGTAAGAAATGAGGGTGGTCTATTCTACTCAACCGAATACCACACAGTGGGTCAACTTACCTTAGTCGCCTTTTACGACACCTCCGTAAGAAATGAGGGTGGTCTATTCTACTCAACCGAATACCCTACAGTGGGTCAACTTACCTTAGTCGCCTTTTACGACACCTCCGTAAGAAATGAGGGTGGTCTATTCTGCACAGCCAATAAAGAGATAAATATTTAAAAAAAAATCTTGAATATAAACGAAACACATAATATATGACCATAATTTATAGAATTAAGCGTCATCAAAACTTACGATAGTTTTTAGTGTTTAGTGGTTAAATAGGTTAAAATTATGAAAATAAAATGGCATTTTTGATTCTAATAGCTTTTCTTCGTGATATATTTATAAATTATGTTGTTTTGTAATTAATTGTGACTGCTCGCAAAGTAACTAACGTATTTTTTTATACGGATGGCCAAATGGTTAAATAGGTTAAAATTATGAAAATAAAATGGCATTTTTGATTCTAATAGCTTTTCAACGTGGTATATTTATAAATTGTGTTGTGACTGTTCACAAAGTAAATCTAAGGTATTTTTTTATACAGATGGCCAAAGAAGCAAACGAAGGTTCAAAACTTTGTATAGAACGTATAAAGCAATTACTTGATTTGGAGAATCTCGAAAGTACGCCCGATCATAATAACTTATGAATGTGCGGCCTCTGCAGTATTATTAAATCTTAGGCCTCGTATGCCTGTGTAGATTATGAACTAGCCAAACAAAGTGGAGTGTAATTAAAATAAATAGATAATGTACTTAATTATACTTAATTATTATTAGTGACCCTGCCTTCAGCTCCGCGGGTCGCGGGTTCGATTCCCGCCGAGGGCCAACATTTTCTATAAACAAATTGTTGGTCCTTCGAGCCTGGGTGTGTATTTGTATTTAAGTATGTATTTAAACTTACATATGTAGTATATCTACCAGTTGTCCGTCACCCATAACACAAGTATTAAGTTACTTACTTTGGGGACTGACGACCGTGTGTGTAAATGTCCCATATATTTATTATTATTATTATACTTCGAGAGATCGTAGCGTTGTTAAAGCTATATTAAACAGTTGCTTCGTGATTGTTAAATAACATTTGCGTAATGTAAAATTGTTGAATTGTAATTTATAGAATTAGGCGTTACTTTGCGGAGATCAATAATACGAAAGTAATAAATAAAATTATTTTGCTATAATCCGCGATACAGTAAATAGAAAATATATATAATAGTGCTGAATGTATAGTGGACTATCCGTTTTTTCATACCCGTTACATGCAGGATTCGTAAAAACATGCACAAACCACCACTGCCACCACAATAAACAAGCACTACACACGTTCACTATCACAAAATCAACAATCGTTTCGCCCCGCAACCGAAGCTTCATCAGGAGATAGACTCCACGACGAGCTTTGCGATTTTGTCGTTATATATATTTTCTATTTACTGTATCGCGGATTATAGCAAAATAATTTTATTATTACATTTGTTGAATTGTTTTTTGTAATAAATAAAAGCCAAATATTGCTATCTGAATAAAACTTCAGATATAACATTTTATGGAAATTAGAGTGACTTTGTCATTTCTAAGTCATAGAAAATGCATTGCATATTTTATTCAATGAACAAACTTGTGTGCGAGGATTTTTTGTACAATTGTATTTGTTTCATTAAAGCATGCACTTAAAAAAACTCATATGCTATGGGACTCAAACCTTTTTTATATACGGCCTCAAGAACCCCTAGGACGTGACCCCCAAATAAAGTAGCAACTTTAACGTTATTAATGAAGCGAAAACGTCACAATCTTACCTCTAAAATGTGTAACATAAAATTCCTATTGTATCCATATTGTGCCCTTGAGGTGCTATGATACATTAAATTTTCGAGATAAGAAAGCTACTGTTTTGGTAGCAAAATTTTTGATCTAGCCATCTTCTATGTCAAACTGCGTAATGATTGTCGATAAAACTGCTTAACGAAGTTTATCCCATCATTTACGATCTCACATTAATTAATTATTTTTAGTTAACTAGATATATGCTTTCTTTCATTCAAACGCAATTGAGAAATTTGTTTGAAATTTCCAAAGACCAATATAACGATTTATTGCATTAGTATACAATACAATATTTATTTTCGTATAACCTTGATAACATGCAAACTCCAGCCTGAATGTAGATTTGTATGATTCTAGACATCAAAAGTTAATAAATTCAAATGAATTGCATGTACTTCTAATATTATGTACTTAAATACAATATGAAGAATAACAGGTTTACGAAAATCAGATTGAGCTTTATAAGTTTGACCACTTTTTATGAAAAGAAGGCTTAATTAGAATTAGCATCGGAATAGACTTAGTTTGATGAAGTTATTTGAATAAAATAACACGCAACTTAGCATACTAATTCATATTAGTGTTGAACTAAAAAACGTGAAATCCGTCTGGACGAATGCCATACTTAAAGTAGCAGCCTGTTACGATCCCACTGCTGGGCATAGGCCTCCTCTCTCCGTTTCTGGAGAGAAGGGTTAGAGCTAAGACCTACCACGCTGCTCCAATGCGGATTGGTAGGTTTCACATATCTCCAGAATTCTCTAGAAATATGCAGGTTTCCTCACGATGTTTTCCTTCACCGAAAAGCGTGTGATAAATTGCAATTATCAATTAGACACATGAGTTTTAATAGAAAAACTCATTGGTGCCTGCCCGGGTTTGAACTCGTGTTCCCCTCGAAAGATTCGCACGGTCTCACCGCTAGGCTATCACAGCTCTAAAACTTTAAAAGCAACAGAACAAAAATTCTCCTCAAGTTTACAATTTACAGAAGTGTAAGCAACGCAATAACAGCTGGAATACGCTGACATGCAATCTCGTATTACAAACTGTTCGGTGTATACACGCTTTGTAATAAAATACTATAATAATAATTCATAGAAACAGGCGTTCTTTGGAGAACGTCATAGTACGAAAGTAATGGCAGAATTATTTTTAAACCTTTTTCTTCTTTGCCATAAGAACTTTTAGAATGTCTCACCTTACTTAGCCTTTCTATTCACTTGCTTCTTTTCTCAGTCGTCGAAATGTTTTTCATTACTAGTATTTTTTATTTAGGTCATATTTTAAATTCGTCCCCACTGAGAGCGGGATAAGGGTGGGAGAAATTAAGATTTTTATTAATTTCTTAAATATTTTCTTTTTGAATCGGCGAATTGTATAGATTAAAGATAACTTCTAAGTTAGTTTCAATGGTATACATTTTTGCGCAAACCTTAATAACCTTAAAAAAGCTGTGATAGCCTAGCGGTGTGACCGTGCGACTCTCTAGAGACGACATAGCTTCAAACCCCGGGCAGGCACCAATGAGTTTTTCTATTAAAACTTATGTGTCTAATTGATAATTGCAATTTATCACACGCTTTTCGGTGAAGGAAAACATCGTGAGGAAACCTGCATATCTCTAGAGAATTCTGGAGATATGTGTAACCTACCAATCCGCATTGGAGCAGCGTGGTAGGTCTTAGCTCCAATCCTTCTCTCCAAAAACGGAAAGAGGAGGCCTTAGCCCAGCAGTGGGCATAGTAACAGGCTGTTACTTTTTTTAATAACCTTAATTGGTATCCTACAGCAATTGTGGGTAACTGTATAAATGAATATACACGGGCATGGACTGAACTAAACTAATTGTATAATGGTTTTGTTATTATGACCAGAAATCACTTTTGTGATATTTAAATGCTGGATAATATTTTTTATAACATAAGGCCTAATACAAAATATAACAATTTTTTTTTTTACTTTTTGACGAAACATTTTTTAATTCTAGTCTTGATTTACCACTTCTTAATCAATAGTAAAGTAATATAAGAATATATCCTCCGCAATGGCTTTTTCCATGAACTCAAGTTTCTTGTTACCATGATCATTTTACAATATACTCACATATATAGCCACTTGCAAAATTGTTTTGCTCTCTTTACTGAATAAGGTAAAGGCATAATTAAAATTAATCATCAGTGAATGTTACTAATTCTATCTTATATCATATGTCTAAATATCTAAATAAATAAAAAAGGTATTTTTCGAATAGAGTAAAAAAGTATGCGAATATTAGAGTTCGAGAGGTTTTTTTTGTATTTTCTGAACGATACGACAAGTTTGGTTTCGTACCAGGCGTGAATATATTGATAAGTCGACTTACGTTTTTTATGTATTTAATCGTAATAGGCATTAGGATTGCCTAATTTATATAGTGAATTATTCAGTAAGTCGATAGGTCTTTTATTCCGCACATACAAACTTGCGAATATTTAAATAACTCTTAAACGTAGACCTATTTATAGTTGCCCTAAAATGTGTGCGTTTTGGACTAGTTAAGTTATTCACGCCTGGTACTGAATTTACCTTAATTTTAGAAATAAATCATTCTCATAACTGAATAGTAGTCTAGTTATCAAATCGAATTGAGATTTCAGTGCTTTAAGGCAGAGGCGGATCTACCACATACTTGATGGTCTATTTAATATATATCTATATACTTGAAGTTTTTGTATACACCTAGTCTATATTATCTTTAGGATTTTCTTTGAAATTAAGGAATTTACAAAAGTTAAGATATTGGAACCTCTCTCCGTATAGCTAAATCAAGGCCGCTCGTTATACCTCTGTAAAGTTTAGCAAAACGCCTTGAAGCCTGATTTCTAATTAACATTAAAATATTGACAGCATATTGAATCGACTAGAAGTATTTAACCTTTCTATATATAGGTCTCATTCCTTATAACAATATACTGTAAACTCCTAGTTTCGTCTAGTTAACGAACTCTTTAAAAAAGATCACAAAGATCCCAAACTATTTATTGAATTTTTTAATAATTGTAATAAAATATTTGGTTTAATTTTGAACATAAAATATTTTTAAGCCTTCCTATGAGTTCTATTTTGCTTTTAATGTACTTCTATTTTACCACTGATTAAATCTTAAGTTATACGCCTCAAAAAAATATCGAATCCTGTATAAATGCATTTTAATTTAAGCCGTCGTCATATTTGATACGAGAAATATTTTTATGCTTCAAAATTAATGTTTTATTTATATTTGTGTGTGTCTGTGTAAATTTTCATTTTAATTTAATATATCTGTTAACATATAATAATTAATTAAGGGTCAATATATAACCTCTCACTCACGTACCAAAAAGGCGAGAAGCTATAATTATTATATGCGACCTATTTGTGCATTCGAGTTCTTATAAATTATTTTATGTAAATTATTATTACTCTATGCTCAATGCACAGAGATAAAATAATTATTAATGTTTCTGTGTAACGAAATATAATGTTAATATTATAAATGTAAAAAAATGTATTTAATGTAAATGTTAATTAATATTTTGGGAAAAAAATCAGTATGGAAGTTATAAATTAAAATTATTATAATTATCGAATAAAAAATATTCGTCCACATTTTGAAAGTTAAAAAAGCTCTTCGAAGGAGCTTACTTTTGACAGATAATTATAAATACGTTAAAATGTATTCGCCAAAATTTTACCACCTAGTTGATGTCATCTAATCAGATTAAGGGAACATCTAGGTGACAATATAAATTCTAGTTCCTATAAGAATTACTTTGTTTTTCTGTAAATATGTTTAGTTGGTGATTTTTATCAAAGAGCATTTATTTAAAATTCCTATTATTAATTTATTATTTATCTTATTCGATAAAGCTACATATCAAATCTCCAGTAACATTTATTCAATATTTAAATAATTAATATGATAAATCCCACCAAATGTTATTTCGGCTACTTTAAGTAAATGCTAAAGTAAAGTAATAAGACAAAATTATAATATTGTTATTTCACATGATTATAACAATCTTATTTCTTTTTAAATTAACGTATCCACGAATAATATTTATATTAATTTAATGTTTTTCTTATTTAAAATATAATCAATTCAAATAGAGATTTCAATACAACCCCTTCATACGTATTAAAGTATAATTTTTATGATTAAACTTTATAAAGAAATGTTAAACTAGATCGTTTTGGAAATGAAATATTTAGGTGTACTTATTTAAGCCTTAGCGTCAATCCGAACCAGTAAAATTAAATATGTCACTGCTTAATATGCCGAATCTCAGAAGAAACCTTGTTACAATATAACAAGCCAAATTTACATACTTTATTCGGATCTTTATAATATAGATAAATAAGTTTTAGTTGCATTTTTTAATTATTTTAAGTATGTATTTATTTATGTTCGATACTAATTTACTGAAATTTTATAGTCTGTGATAGTGAATTGAAGCTTTTAGAAAGCAAAACAGTATTCTAAAATGCACGAATGTTATATTTAAAAGTAAATAAATGTTTCTTATCCTATATTGTTTTTTTCTTACCCACTTTAGCATCTAAAACTGTGTATTAAATGCACTAGTAGTAGTAGTGCGCTATTCAAAGCGTTCAAGTACCCTTAATAATACTTGGTGTTCTTCCCTGCTCCCGAAAGGAAAACGAGTTTTTAACTTATGTTGTATCCTGGTGTACAAGCTTTATTTGTGCCAAATTTTATCACTTTTCGAATTTGCCGTGAAAACGTAACAGACAGACAGGCTGACTTTCGCATTTATATTATAAGTGGACTGCGTATAGCATAGCATTATGTCTTTTGGAATATTGCTGTGGGGTAAAGGCGCGGATAGTGAAAAAATTTTCGTATTACAAAAAAAAGTCATACGTGGCACCTACAATTTAGGTCCACGTGATTCCCTGCGAGAGAAGTTTAAGGAAACAGGTATTCTAACATTTGCTTCACAGTATATTTTAAATAACGTAATTTTTGTACATAAAAATATAAAGAATTATAAAACGATAGGTGATGTATATAATAGACAAAGTAGGAACCGACATAAGCTTACGACTCCTGCTTTGCGCCTAGCAAAAGTACGTAAATCATTTGTGGGTTTGAGTATAAGATTCTATAATAAAATTCCGAAATCAATTTTGGTCATGCCATTACAGCAGTTTAAATACACTGTTAAAAAGAGGCTGATACAGAAAGCCTACTATACTGTTGAAGATTACTTAGATGATAAGGATGTGTGGATATAGGTGCACTTCTACCCTGTACAAGACAGTAATAAATAAATGTAACTAGTGATAAGAATTATTGTTGGAAAAGAGCAACCGCAGAGTTTCTTGCTGGTTCTTCTCGGTAGGAACAGCTTTCCGAACCAGCAGTAAAGTTGACGATTCAAAAGCACTTGTTTACAAGTTTACTTGAATAAAGAATATTTTGATTTGATTTGATTTGATATATACGCTTCCGCTTATATATGTTAATTGATTTGCACTGCTTTTATGTAAAGTGCACTGAATGTGCCTGATTCTCAAATAAAAATAATTCAACCAACTCAATAAAATAGGGAAACTAATATTCGCGCTATATGGACAAAATAAAGAAAACAATCTAAACCCCCATCATTGGTATATATATCCGTTGTATACGAATAAGGAAACGCCAAAGGTTTTTTTTAAATACATAAGCTACTGATCGTTATAATATATTTCATAAACGAAGTTGTGGTACTGCTAGTTTATAACTGACCATGGCGTAGCCAAATACGGGCAGGGTTCGGGCTACCCCCCTGCCGGTGGTGTGGTGTCCGAGTGGTCGGTAGCTGGTGAATTCAACTTGCAAGTGACACTTAATAAGAGTTGTACAAGATTCATATTTAACTTTATATCTTACCTCCACTACTTGTTATATACTCGCATGTTGAAAACAATATAACCTAGGATTTCAGTCAATTTCAAGACAAAATTCCATCTCTCTTTTTTTCAATCAATTGCAATCTCTTTTTTGGCCTCCCTCTGCTTAAATACCCATCCATATTCCTATTTTATAGCTAAAATTCTGGACACGTGGTACTCATCTCTCATCAACATCCATGCCAATTTCATTTAAGTCTCATGCTTCTCGCCTTTTAAGAGCTACAGTAAAAATACAATCAAAATTGTTTATCATGTTTATTGTACTAAATCTAAGTTTTAGAGAAACGAGATAACCAAATGTTTTTTACATTTTTTTGACAGCTGGCAAATTGACGTTTGGTAACAACTATAATTAAACAAAGATGAAATTTTTACATAAATACTTAAGAAAATTCATAATACTTTTAACAATATTTTATTTATTGCTTAAAAAATAGAATAAAAGTATAGTAATGACAAAAATAACAATATTTAACACGAAAAACTTTTACGTATTGAAATATCTACGACAAATATGAAATAATAAATAGATAAAATTGTGAAAACGGCCTTGTTAAAAGTTAAAATTCAAAAACATGAAAATATCAGAGTCTTCCATTCTTATCATAAATCTTACATTACCATAGTTACAGTAAAAAAGGAGACACGAAAATTTTTATTTCGTCCACTTGCCTTTAGTAAGAAGAACGCCTAGAGCTAAATTATGTTACTTTACATATATTATAGTCCATAATGGAGAGAAATTTATAAATACTAAAAGCTATATAAAAAATTTATAGTTAGTGATTCCTGTAAATGTATCAAATTGTAGGCGCATATTAGACAAACCAAAACACAATTTCTAGTCACAAAATCAGATATATAACCCAGACTCATAGTTATGGGGCACAAGTTCATACAAATTTGATACAATTCATCCTCAACAATGAGGTCATTGACTGACATTACATCGTGTTTTTGAAAAAGAAGAATGAGCACACAAAATTCGTCATATCTATGTGGTATATAAATATATTGTATCTTAGGGGCAATCCACAAAGTCTGCCCTTTTTAACTTCCACTGATGTATTTTTTTTGAACGTATGAAATATTAAGATACTGAACTTTTACATGATTTATGAAATTGTTTCAAAATTACATGGTAAATAGTGTAATCCTGAATAGTGTTTATGTTATATATATAGCATATAATAGTGGTATAGTGTAATTGGATATACATAGATAGGCAAACAAAACGTTTTTACAACACAAAAAGAAAATATATGTGCTTATAAGTAAAAAAACATTACTAGTTAAAGGTCAATATAAAATTTTAATGAACTTAATTATTTCATTGAATATTAAATTCATAGTAACATTGATGACCGAATTCTGGTTTTGGTTTTTTCCGATCGCTTTTATACTGTTTTGATAAGTTGTTTGATAAAACATTAATTGGTACACAAAAAATGCTAACTTTCAATTATGCCATTGTTGTAATATTGTATATAAAAACACTCATCACTTGTGACCCCTAAACTCATCAAGTTATGCTAATGTATTTATAAAGAACAATGCTTTTTTCATAAATATTAGAATGAAATCAGTCATATAGCTAACTTTATGGCCTCAATAGTCTAAAACCACAACCCTACTAATAATTTCGCAGTTATATATATTCATTTAAATATAAAAGTGACTTGATTATGATCCTTATTTAATTTATCACTCCTTTTCACAATAACACCTGAGTCGGGACATAAAGATCCTTAGATTTTCAATCATGGCCGTTAGTCTTTGCATGAGGAACAGTTCCATTTAGTAATGGCATTGGCTGAGGTTGTCTGATAGTCTTTTGAAGAACATGAGCATCGGCTGGCTCTATCCGCTTATAGTAATGTTCTTTTGTTTCAACAATCTCAAAACCAAATTTTTTGTAAAAATCTATCGCACCTTCATTATTTACTTGTACATGCCTGAAAAATATTAATCAATTATATTTAAAGTTTAAAAAAGAAATATTTTTTTCATTATCTTTTCTTACAAAACTATAAGAGGTTTATATGTCCACATGTAGGACTTAAACTCCTACCGTGTGGTATCCGGCCGAGTAGAATAGACCACCCTCATTTATTACTGAAGTGTCGTAAAAGGTGACTAGGGTAGTTAACGTCAAGCAGGCGCCCGGTTGTAAAATACCTAGCGAAATGTAATGACATGTCAAAACATGTGGGATAAGGGCAGGAGAATGATGATGTAGGACTTAGACTCAAACAAGTTACCCTAATACATTATGGTCCTCAAGTACAGCTAAGTGAATAAAAATTTTCGATATCTGTATATCTGATCTGATTTAGAATTTTTTTGTATGATGTTATACAAGCAAACCCACTTCTGTCTTACTTAACTGTCAACAACTGTACACTGATAAGTGAAAAAAATATATATCCCTGTTATAATTATAATTCTCTAGAGATATGCAGTGTTTCCTCATGACGGCTTTTGCATCAATAAGCAGGTGATAAATTGCAATTATCAATAAGACATATAATTTTTAATAGAAAAAACTAATTGGTGCCTGTCCTGGGTTTAAATCTCTAGAAAGCCACACGGCCTCACTGCTGAGCTAACACAGATTTTTACACTGATAAATAACTAAAAAAAATTAAGAAGAAAAATTAATTATGAAATACTCATTTTACTAGCCAAAAGTAGTTCTTAGGGCAAACCTTGTATTGATGTTAATACATAGACAACATACACACACTACATTAAGATTGCAAAAAATAATAAAGCACTTTTAATATTTATGATAACATTGAAAGATGACACCACTCTTTCGCTTTTGCCAGTAAGCTTTATGTCAGCATTTATTTAATGACTACAATGATTTACACTGTGTAATATAAAATCATCCATCATACTGGCACCTTCTAATATGTACTTTTGTATGATTGACCGTTTAAATAACAAAATATATTTAATGGTCAATTTGAGAAACAATCATTCAAGAATATATAAAAGTGGTATTTTTTAATGAAACCAAATGGGTACACAAATAATGTAAATAAGACTATGAACCGTAAATGTTTTTCACTAAGATCAGAATATTTTATAATGAACAGATTGTTATGAATGAACTACAAAAAGATATTTATAAAATATAATAGAAGAGAAAACTTTTTTATTTATAATACTAACATGTTTTTAAAAATAACCATGAAATTTTATGTTTACAATCCTACTGAAGAAACAAATAGTTTACACTTGAGATCACCAATTTACAATAAAATAAAATAAAAACAATTATATTTTATTGTTAAATTTTAATACTTGAAAAACCAATTTGATGCCCATGCTTTGATAATACTGTATTCAATAATGTTTGTTTATAAGTAAACAACCTGTCAGCTTCAGAGAGGTGAATTTATACTTCCATTTATACTAAATGTGGTCTCATCTTATTCTTTTCATCTGTTTTTTCATGTATAAAATGTTAGTCATATAAAGAATATAATGTAACACAAATTATATATGATGATAAATATATTGGTGTCAACAATTTTAGAGAAATATATACAGTGCAGGTTGATATATTTTTAACAATGAGCAGTAATAGTAATGCAAATTTTAGAACTGATCAGTTTGTAATAAAGTGATAGGTTACTTTTATGTGATACAATATAACAAGTCTCACTATTATTTTAACAATATACAATGTAAAAATAGTAGTATAGTAGTAAAATATATAGATAGAATACTCACAAGAAAATGCTGTCAAAAGTGCCATCCTGTTCAACATATTTTAGCACATGCTCCACCATTAATGTGCCTATACCTAGCCTTCTGTATGGGTATAAGCATCCTAGTGTCATTATATACAATCTCCTAGAGTTCTCAGTCATATCTATTCGACAGCAAACTGCACCCACCACGATATCATTGTAATACGCGAGTTTTGCCAATTCGCCAGCCTCTAGAACATCTTTGTAAAATTTGTCATTGTAAGACACAGGAAATACGACTGTGTTTAGTTTCTTTAATTGTTTTATATTATGCGGTGTTACATCGCCCAGTTCTATTTTAGCTCTGAAATAGAAGAGATGTTCTAAATCATACGTTTGCGATTGGTATTTGATAGATGAACAACAGCCGATCAAAAAATGATCATTTTTTAAGTAAAAATACCACACCGATGAAAGTGAGTATATCATTACCTAGTCATTTTAATAACTACTTTATATTTTACACTAAAATTTAAAAACTATTGTAACACAGTTATATCACACGAGATCACTCCCGCCATCTACCACACTAGCTTGCTCGCTCTTTCTTCCTGCTCTTCTTGACATGAAGGGGTGGTTCTTGATTGACAGATTTCTTACAACGCAGATTTGACAGGTAATTCAGTGTTACCTTACAAAAGTAAATATATATATATTTTATATACTCGCACTTAAGTAGGGTCCTTAGTAGAGGTGGGTCGTCGACGTCATATCCGTAAACGAAACGAGACCGTTTGTCGAACGTAATAAACTAGTTGACAAAGCAGTCCTTTTTTCGACTACTTTACAATAAACTACTTTACAAAAGCGTTCGCGTATGTCGTTCGTTCGTCAACGAAACGGGATTTAAAGTAGTCGATAGCGTCAACGTGTTTATGAACTTGTTATTCAACGAACTGCTTTGAAGTATGAACGTTTGCATTGATTTTGTCGTGAACGTGTTTACTAATTAACGAACTACTTAGTATTTTTTTGACTTTCAATGTAACAATGTGCGTAGATATGTACGCAATTATTATTTAATAATTTATACTAAGGAACTAAATATTTATACTTAACACAAAAATAGAAATGTACACAATTATTGTTTAATAATTTACGCTAAGGAAAAAATATTTATATTTAACACGAGAATATAAATGTACACAACTATTTCTTAATAACTTACACTAACGAGTAATGTATTTAGACTTATTATTTTACACAAAAATAACTAACTATATATCACATGCAATATAAAAATTCAAAAACGGAGAAAGGTGAAAGTATTAGTAGTTGTGGATAAATCGCCATATTTGCAACACGTATTGCAAATTGCAATTTAATCAGAACTAAGATGTAACTATGTAAGATATATGATATTATATATATAATATTATAAAGAGGAAAGATTTGTATGTTAGTTTGTTTGTTTGTTTGTTTGTTTGTTTGTATGTTTGTATGTATGTTTGTTACGTTTTCACGCAAAAACTACTGGACCGATTTCAAAAATTCTTTCACCATTGGAAAGCTGCTTCTTCACTGAGCAACATAGGCTATATGTCATTTTCAAAAATAATAGGGATCCCTAATAAAATTGTAATAAGTTGGGAAAAATTTAGTCGTAAACATCTTTCATCGCGTGCGCTGCGGAAACTATTGATGATAGAACAAAAAAATGTTCTACAGTATTATAGAACGTATCAATATCCATAAAAAAGTCCGCCATACCATATGTCTAACTAGTATAGTTATGCCAATATAACTACTTTTTTACATTGTAAAAGTTGGTAAAAGTGCCGACAATAATCAAACCATTTTATTCATATCTCTGTATTAATCCTTATCCCATTAAATGATATTTTATTAATAACTGTTTCAATACCAGTAAAATACTATTTAAATTATTAAAATCCGCCATCCCAATCAAAAGATATTACGATTTTAAGAATGTATATCGAAAGCAAATAACGCCATAACTAATTTATTGTAGCGACCGTTATAGCAGTGCCTGCATTTGGTGAGTTAGCTCTTATTCCAAGAATACTAATGATAACCATTTTTTTTATAATAAATTAATCTACAAAATAAATCTATAGTCCGACTTCGTAGACTTTCCACTACCACGAGATCTGTATGGACGCGGGTGAAACCGCGGGGCTTTGCTAGTGATATATAAGATGTAAGATATGTAACTAAAACATCTAATATTCATTAAAGTTACAGGTTCGTATGCCTATTGTAATAATGTCTATTTTTACTCTTATACTCATTAATAAATTGCAGATTCCTATGCTCATTGCAATAATGTCCTTTTTTATTCGACAACCATCATCTGTTGAACAAAACATTAAAAGGGATAGCAATATCAGCAAGCGCACGAGGGCGCCCGATAAAGCGACTTCGTTCATCGTCGGCTCGTTGACGGACGACGAATCATGAAACAAATGTCGTTCTTGCATGAACGTGTTTCTCAGAGGAACGTAAACTAGTTTAGTAGTCGACGGATAAAAAACAGTTTTCATAAACGGTTCGTCCGTTCAACGCCCACCTCTAGTCCTTAGTCCTAGATGATAGCGACTTTGATCGCTGGTGCCTGGGAAATTGGCGTGTGGATGTGAATATTAATAGCGACATAAGATCGCTAGAATTGCAACAATCCAATTGCTGAAATTCTATAAAGTCACCGGTTACCAGCGATGTCGCTGCCGTATGGACATAATATATATGACACGCCGTTACTTAATATAAATTTCCGAAAAAATGAAAATGGCGGTCATAATTATTCACGTGATTTAATTTGTATTGGAATTTATTGAACTTTAGAGAAATTTAACACATTACAAATAACGAAGCACACTAGAACAGGAAAATTTAATGGAAAGTCGCAGAGGTCCATTCACATATACTACCAAATAGACAATAAACGATCGCTATAATTTGGACACAAAAGCTAAAAGTCGACGGCGATCAAAGTGGCTGCGTGCGTGGGGACACGGCATTAGTCTTTATACAAAAGATAGCTTTTGATAGCTCATATAAAAGCTCGATAAAACTAATATGTAGAAAAAACTATGATAATTTAAACTACCTTTAATTAAAAAAAATATCGTAGTCGTACAGTTGCGATAATTTATATTTTTCATTGTAGATAGAGACTAAAAAAAAATAAGATAATTATAGTGGCAATACAGGCATACCTATTCTTTAACCAAAAGATTTTCAAAAAAACCTCTTTTATTAATAAATTAATATTGTAATTGTTTTATTTAGGTATATATCTTCTTATAAGAATATTTATAAATGAAGATTATAAAAATAATATGTTTAATAAAATCAAAAAAACGAAACTGTAAATTCTTGTGAATTCTATTTATTCGCGCTAGTTTTTGAATATTTGACAAATAAGATCTTTTGTTTTCTCGACTCTCCATTTGTCAAAACGTGATTGCTTGAATAAAAATTCAATAAGCCCCTATAAAATTTTACGAAACATGATTACAAATCATATGAGGCTTCTGCATCTTAGTGTAAAAAAATGTTTTGGGCAATATGTAAAATTGCAAGCAGCCCGAATGCAAACAGTGAAACCTTTAGAAGTTAGCAGTGATAGTACCCTGCCAACATCAAAACCGCAATCGACTACTGGTTTGACTCCGGCTGTAAACGATTACGATATGTTCCCATCACCACGGGTTGTTCCAATGGTGTTACATAATCGGGATGCGGTAGTGTTGCCATTTGACGAAGTCCCCGGGCCTAAGTCATTAAAATATTTGTCTACTTTACGCAGTTATTTAACTGATATTGGGACTCAAGTTACAGCTGGTTTTTTAACTTTTGGTCTTAATGTTGGTAAGCGCAATACTAAACATTCACCATAATCAGTTTGTCTTTAAATCCTATCGTATAATACAATTCCGTTTGAAGTATATGATAGATATACTATAATAAAATTGTTGTTGATCCAGTACTGCTATTTAACAACAACGTACCCAGGATACACATAAGTGTATCCTTATAGTATTCGCGCGAATAATAGAAGTCCGCTATTCATATTACACTTGTCTGTGGAAGGGGTAAAATTAAAAGTATATCAAATCAAATTGGTCAAATCAAAAGGACCAATCACATCTCACATCCCATTTGATCTCGCAGAGATAAGAGTATCATATAGGATCAGAGGATCATATCTCTCTGCATTACACAAGCGATTATTGTTTTCTTTGAGGTCTATGGTTGGCGACAAGTTCAAGTTACGAGTAACCTTTATTTGTATACTTTCTCATACTGACTTTTGTCATTTTAATTTTCATTGTGTCGCTTATCGTACTGAAGGCAGGAAGAGCCCTGCCGCTATGCTGGTTTTACGTAGCTTGTGACATAGATGCACCTTTCTACGCACCGCTTCTCTCCTCGTAATTGGACATGAATGTACTAAATGGCGGCTACTCTGTAACTCTTTTATCTTGATTCTTGTATTTGATATTTTAATAACAGTACCTAAGCTATTTTGCTAAATTGCTTCTGTAAACACTGTTTACAGTGTTTACAGAAGCAATTTACACACTAAAATGAATGAAAATATACGTTTATTTTTAAAATTACCATTTTTTTTACCCCAGAAAGAAATCTCGATTTCCGTGACATATTGTTGGTATTCATACTTTTTTTTTCAGGCGTATTAATAAACAAGAGAAAATCAGTTCGTAAAATAACGACTTTATTTGACGAGTACGGCCCCGTTGTTCGTTACGTTAGCCCTATAGGCAGCGATATTGTATTAACTAATCATCCCGACCACATTCAGAAGGTGTTTAGCACTGAAGGAGAGTACCCTATAAGGTCAACGCTCGAATCCCTTGAAAAATTTCGTGTTGAATACAAAAATCACGTTTATAGTGGCCTGTATACAGTGTTAGTATCCTTTTATACAAGTGACGACGACCAAATCGACAGAGCGTCTAACAGATGTATTGAGTCAACGTTTGGAGCGAGTTTTTTATCAATTCTATCTAGCTCATTTACTAACTCCATATCTATTAATCAACATTAAACAACAAAAAGAACAAATTATATTCGAATATATTATGATATTTAATATAGAATACTAAAATCAACTTATTTAATAGGTAAAACAGATTCAGATATTGATTTGGTCATTTTTAATTTATTGTATACGTAATAGTAATTGTCTAGAGACGATCATGGGTTCAAACCCCGGGCAGGCACCAATGAGTTTTTCTATTAAAACTTCTGTGTCTAATTGATAATTGCAATTTATCACACGCTTTTCGGTAAAGGAAAACATCGTAAGGAAACCAGCATATCTCCAGAGAATTCTAGGGATATGTGTAACCTACCAATCCGCATTAGAGCAGCGTGGTAGGTCTTAGCTCTAATCCTTCGCTTCAAAAACAGAGAGAGGAGGCTTTAGCCCAGCAGTGGGCATAGTAACAGGCCAGAACTTTACTTACTTTACTATACTTAATAATATGTATGTAAGTATGTAATAGCTTTAGTAGTTTCATAACATTATAATAATAATTTGTGTCACACAGGTTTTTTTTGGAAACAGATAAATTTTATGTATTATATTTTGATGTATAAGTAGTTTATTCTACCAATTCTATGCTATATCCTCAGTCAGGGCCAGGAATGGATGCGCCAAAGGTCAGTTTTATATACACCAGCTAATAATTTGACCACTCAGCACGCCCAAGGATTGTACGAGATTTGCGAAAAATTCACGCAAAAAATATACAACGTTCGTAACTATCAAGACGAAATGTCTAAAGATTTATATAAAGAGCTACATAAATGGGCTTTTGATAGCCTTGGTAAGTATAAGTTTTATTTTACCACTTCGCTAAATCTATGACTATGTAAATATAAAAAAGCTTGGATTTGAATTGCAATCAGCTACGCATTAGATTAGATTTCAAGCTTACTTGACTCGTTACTTATGTTATTATTTGACAAGAAAAACCGCAGAGTGTCTTGCTGGTTCTTCTCGGTAAGAGCACCTTTCCGAACCAGTAGTAGCTTCATTGGGTCTAATTGATAATTGCAACTTATCACACGTTCTTCGCTGAAGGATAACATCATGAGGAAACCTACGTATCCCTTGAGAATTCTGGGGATATGTGTAACCTACCAATCCGGTTTGGAGCTTCTCTACAAAAAACGGAGAGAAAAGGCCTATGCCCAGCAGTGGGTAGTAACTGGCTGTTATGTTACTTTTTTTTACTTATCAGAGTATACCATGAGCATGGGAAGGTGACAGTTGTTAAGAAAGACTACGTATGTATTACGTTATACAAAAAATTCTAAATCTGTACTAAGAATATATTAATTGTTGTATATATTATTGTTAAGTAATGGCAATTGTTATAGTAACAGGCCATTGCTTAATCAGACCGAATTCAAAATAAGGCTTAATTGCGTAGATATATTGTAATCTTTATTTCAATACCATCTATAACATCACGCTGCGGATTATTAATAAAGCTAGTGTTTTCTTGCTCTTCCAAGTTATGTTTAACACTCGCAACTTTTGTAGGCGCTGCACTACACTTTATTCCTATTTAACACAAAACAACTTTTTGTTGATTCTGTCCGATATATAACTTATGCTAGAAACAGTTCTTCGAACCTTGGAGATAAAGTAGTAAAGTAAAATTGTAGATAGATAGTAGTAGATAAGAGGCTTCAGCAGTGGGTTAGTAACATGCCGTTACTCTTTTTAGTTTCATTATTATTTGACGATTCCGATGTGTGGTATATCCGGCTGCGTAGAATAGACCACCCTCATTTCTTACCGAGGTGTCGTAAAAGGCGACTAAGGTAAATTGACATCAGGCAGGCGGCCGGTCGTAAAAAACGCAGCCAAATCATGTTTGTAACATGTTGTGTCGGATTATTATTTGACGATTCAAAAGTGTTTGTAAAAGCACTTTCGAATCGTCAAATGGTTGCTCTTTGTAATTATGGATCTACTACAAATCTCTTCAATGATGGTTTGATGAACTAGTAATCCTTTCGCAGCATCGCCCGCAGCGAGACTCAGAGCTTTACTATGTGTGTCACAAACGCAATAGTAAAACTATTTTGCTATAATCCGCGATAAAGTAAATAGGATATATATGATGATAAACGTAGAGTGGACTATTCGTTTTGCGATTTTGTCGTGGAGTCTATATCCTGATGATGCTTCGGTTGCGGGACGAAACGATTGTTGACTTTGTGATGGTGTGACGACTGAACGTGTGTATGATGGTGGCAGCGGTAGAGGTTTGTACATGTGTTTTAACGAATGCTGCATGTTCCATGTATGAAAACGAATAGTCATACATACATTTAGCATATATATTTCCTATTTACTTCTCATCAAAGTAATCTCAGCAAAGTAACGCCTAATTCTATAAATTATGTGTGTCTTAATCAAAACTGTTTTAGGGCTGGTGATGTTCTCGAAGAACTTTTCAATGTTAGAAACGGAGCTAGTATACAGCCAATCCGATCCATCGTGGATGTATCACAGTTTAGAGCACGCTACCGAAGCCATAATAAAATGTGAGACGGGTCTGCATTTTTGGAAATTCTTTACCACGCCCGCTTGGTATATTCTCGTAAAATATTGCGACAGCTTGGATAGGTAAATCTATTCTTTTATTTATTTAAAAGCAATTACTTTGACTTGCCCTTTGGCGCAGGTGGCATTGAGCTTGACTTCAACGTCGCGGGTCGCGGGATCGATTTCCGATGAGGACCAACAATTTCTAAAAACAATAGATACATAGATATATATCTATCTATCTATTGTTTTTAACTAAACTTTATTGTACACAAAAAAAAGTAAAGTAAAGTAGGCCTGTTACAATCCCACTGCTGGGAATAGGCCTCCTCTCTCCGTTTCTGGAGAGAAGGGTTGGAGCTAAGACCTACCACGCTGCTCCAATGCGGATTGGTAGGTTACACATATCTCCGGAATTCTCTAGAGATATGCAGGTTTTCTCACGATGTTTTCCTTCACCGAAAAGCGTGTGATTAATTGCAATTATCAATTAGACACATGAGTTTTAATAGAAAAAAAATTGGTGCCTGCCCGGGTTTGAACTCGTGCTCCGTCTCGGTTTGAACTCGTCGGTTTGAAAACCGCTGGGCTATCACAGCTTATTGTACACAAAATAAACACTAAAAATACAGACATTGATAAAGTCCTTAATTAATGCATACAAAGGGCGGCCTTATTACTAGTTAGTAAACTCTTACAGGACATTCTTACAAGGCTCTCCAAAAGACACGGGCAGAAGCAACTGATTAAACATTTCTTAGGTACTTCACACCCAATATAAACTATAATAATAGCATACATAACATAACAATACATTTAGATATGAAAGATATAAATAGTTTCTTATAACTATTAATTGGAGTTGAGACGTTTGTATTAATGTATTTATTAAAAAATTTATTTATATATATTTACTAGTTGTATTTCACACATAACATAAGTATTAGGTTACTTACTTTGGGGACGGACGATAGTGTGTTGAATAGATCCATATATTTATTTATGAAATATGACATATAACTATGATATATAACTGATATGCGTAGTAGTTTGCGAATACAGCTCATACTATTTATTTAATGTAACTTGTCACGTAACGACGCCTGATAGCACGATAGGCGCCTGTCACGTAGGGTGGCAATATTACTTCACAATTTACGGTTGGTGACAAAATTACGGGGGTTCGGTTTCCCGAAATAAAAGAAATAGTTTGGGCAGAACTTCGTATACTATGATTGACTTTAAGAACAAAATTATTACACCACAAACTTATAAAACAATGAGAATAATTAACTTTAACAACTTGCCGAAACTTAACCGAAACGTTAAACAATTGAGACATGTACCACCTCGTCCGCGGAGGCGTAGTCTCACTCAAATTTAAAGACACATCCATGAGGCGGAAACAGATACACAACTAGGTACTAATCTAAATAAGCAGGCTTCCCCGAAATACGTATACTACAAACTTATATTACTTATTTCGTATGAGATATTATTCCAGTTATTTCACACTTAGAGTCGGGATGTAATATGTATTTAAGTATTTATTTTATAATATTATAGAATTTACCAGTTGTATGACACCAAACACCAGTTTTAAGTTACTTTAGGGATGAACAACCACGTGTGTAATATAAAAAAAGCTTTTAAAGCTTGGTCTCTGGACATATTGGTCATTGACAAAGAGAGTCTTAATAAATACAGTTAATCCATGACGAAGAAAACCATGACAAGAAAAGCATATGATAAGCAAAGTTGAGTTAGTGTTATCTTTCAATAATACTATCTCAATTGTTCCAGTTTAATTGGCAAACAAGTTTTAGTAACAGAACAAGAGCTAGCAGCTAAGGCACAAAATAACGAAAATCTGAGTACGTATATATCCTGACCCAATAACGATTTTTTAATATTAGTTATTAGTGGTGTTTTTCTGAATTTATACGAATCATAACTCCAATTTTCCAGGTTTAAAATATATGCATGTAATTTTATTGATATAACAATAATTGCCATGAACTGTTCTACTAATGCTTAAGGTACATTGAATATACAGAAAAATTATAAGATCTTAACAAAAGTTAACATTTTTTTTAAATCACAATTAAATCGTTAATTAAGTATCATATCTTATAAATTTACAATGCTTGAAATTCTCTGACAACGTTAAAATCCAATAGAGCTTGTCTAATTTGAAATGGCGCGCCCCACTAATTAACTAGTTGATATAAAGGTGTGAGTATTAATGTTTAAAATGACATTTTGTCTCTGTGAGGGCTTTCAACTGTTGCAACTAGTTGCGTGATAAATCTGACAACGCTCTCTATAATCTATATGAAGTAGGCAACTAGTTTAATTTTCTCCGAATGCGCGAGAAGGCGGACGTCTTGTTTCATACAATAAGCCAGCGCTACTTGAAGTTGAACAAATCGAGAACACTCGTTTCTTAACAAGTACCTTGTCTTACCAACTGATTGACCAATACAATTGTATTTTGTGTTTTTCATACGTATTTTAAATTTGCTTGAGTGAATTATTTTAACTTAGACGAGTTCTACCAGTTGGTAAATTCATACCTTCATAGTTATTTGATGTTAAGTAAAGTAGCGGCCTGTTACAATCCCACTGCTGGGAATAGGCTTCCTGGGAGGGTTGGAGCTAAGACCTACCACGCTGCTCCAATGAGGATTGGTAGGTTACACATATCTCCAGAATTCTCTAGAGATATGCAGGTTTCCTCACGATGTTTTCCTTCACCGAAAAGCGTGTGATAAATTGCAATTATCAATTAGACACATGAGTTTTAATAGAAAAACTCGTTGGTGCCTGCCCAGGTAACTCGTTTTCGCCTCGAAAGAGTCGCACGGTCTCACCGCTGGGCTATCACAGCTCAGTTATTTGATGTGAAACATAATATTTGTGACTTTCGGTAGATTTGTCATGTAATATGTATACAGGAAACAAATATATTCTTTGCATACCAAGTCGTAGCAGCTTCTTTAAAAAACTCCAACAATCAACATTCTTTCAGCATGCGATTCTTTGACAAGCGCAATGATTTTAAACGAAGACAAATTTAAAACGGAGGATATAGCGACTATTCTAATGGATATGTTATTGATTGGTGTGAACACGGTGAGTTCTTTACAATTAACTAGCAAAGCCCCGCGGTTTCACCCGCGTCCATACAGATCTCGTGGTAGTGGAAAGTCTACGAAATCGGACTATAGATTTATTTTGTAGATTAATTAATTATAAAAAATTGGTATCATTAGTATTCTTGGAATAAGACTTAACTCACCAAGTGCAGGCCCTGCTATAACGGTAGGTTAGGTTTGTTATGGCATTATTTGATTTCGATTTACATTCTTAAATTCGTAAAATCTTTTGATTGGGATGTCGGATTTTAATAATTTAAAAAGTATTTTACAGGTATTGAAACAGTTATTCATAAAATATCATTTAATGGGATAAGGATTAATACAGAGATATGAATTAAATGGTTTGATTATTGTCGGCACTTTTACCAACTTTTACAATGTAAAAAAGTAGTTATATTGGCATAACTATAATAGTTAGACATATTGTATCGCGGACTTTTTTGTGGATATTGATACGTTCTATAATACTGTAGAACATTTTTTTGTTCTATCATCAATAGTTTCCGCAGCGCACGCGATAATAGATGTTTACGACTAAATTTTTACCAAGTTATTACAATTTTATTAGGGATCCCTATTTTTTTTGAAAATGACATATAGCCTATGTTGCTCAGTGAAAAAGCAGCTTTCCAATGGTGAAAGAATTTTTGAAATCGGTCCAGTAGTTTTTGCGTGAAAACGTAACAAACATACATACAAACAAACATACAAATCTTTCCTCTTTATAATATTAGTATAGACATAGTATCAATTACGTAGAGTAAAATTTCTATTTCCGAGAGTTCCGAATGTCATTCACTAAGATGAACTGGGAAGAAATTCGATATAGTAGCTCTTTTTGTTCCGTTCATAAAATGTGGGCTGATTGATTTTACAAATTGATACATACAAACTAAAAACTTCCGCTAATTATCAAAATTACCCACAAAAGTCACTGCGACTGGCTGGTTGGTGTATGCAGTGACCCTGCTCTCATCTCTGGCGAACCCGGGTTCGATACCCGCCCAGGACCAACTTTTTCCGAAAATGATGAATTTTCTATCATCGTTTACAGATAACATCATCCATGGCTTTTTTATTATACAACCTAGCTAAGTATGAAAAATGTCAAAGGATGCTTTACAACGAAATTGAAAGCCTATATCCCAATAAAATAGTTAATGACGTAAATAAACTTAAGGAACATACACCGTATTTACAAGCATGTATTAAGGAAACCTTAAGGTAAATAAGCATATAATTTATTGTATAATTAATAGAATTAGGCGTTACTTTGCGGAGACCCATAATAAAATAGTAATAATAAAAATATTTTGCTATAATCCGCGATACAGTAAATAGAAAATATATATAGCGTTAAATGTATAGTGGACTATCAAAAAAATATCTAAAAGGAGGTTTGTGCATGTGTTTTTACGAATCCTGCACGTATCGGGTATGAAAATACGGATAGTCCACTATACATTTAACACTATATATATTTTCTATTTACTGTATCGCGGATTATAGCAAAATAATTTTATTAATACTTTCATAATTTATTGTATTAAATGATCTAAAATTATATAAAAAGGCTATAAAAGGCTTTCATAAGACCTATAATGTACCTTACCTTCATTACAAATGTGAGCTTCTTATATTTTAAATACCATGATAACGAAAAAAATTGTCTAGTTTTTCTGAGACAATTTTGCATGTATAGAATTCTGGCTATGCCCTTGTAAACTAGTAGTTAACAGATTATTAGTTAGTTAATTTTTTGTTATTGATATATTAATTTTTAGAGATTGCTAAAATGGAGCTAATTAAAAAAAAGTAGCAGCCTGTTACAATCCCACTGCTGGGAATAGGCCTCCTCCCTCCGTTTCAATTATCAATTGAAACGGAGACACATGAGTTTTAATAGAAAAACTCATTGGTGCCTGCCCGGGTTCGAACTCGTGTTCCCCTCGGAAGAGTTGCACGGTCTCACCGCTGGGTTATCACAGCTTCGAGCTAATTAACTCACTGATAATGCCAATCATAGTAATATAAAAATTGCCTATTTGGAAGCAAGCAGCGAATAGGATATTCTTCAAATTAATTATTGTGCGATGAGCGCGCTGTATAACCGCAAAAAACTTTCAAATAAATTGAATAACCATCGCTTTCCTGAAAATGAATTGAATCAGCCATGCTTAAAGCCAATTGAAATGGGTATCCATAATAGACCAATCCAATACTTTAATAGACCAATCCATTCTAGACCAGTGTACAGAAAGATTTCAATCAAGTGTAAAAAATATGCTTATACGTAAAGCATATTACAAAATTGAAAATTATTTGGATGATAAGAAAGCCTGGATTTGAAAATCCTTTCAGCTTCATACAAGGCAGCGGTTTAATAATGTATAATTGAAAATATTTAAAAGATTGACCGCCGAGTTTCTTGCTGGTTCTTCTCGGTAAGAGCAACATTCCGAACCAGTTGCAGCTTTATTAATCATATTGATGCTTGACGATTCAAAAGTGCCTGAAATGGTTTATTTGAATAAAGATTATTTTGATTTGATTTGATTTGATTTGATTTGATTAATAAATGCAAACGTGTACTTAATTCTTTATCATTTCCATTGTTTGTGTTTTCAGGCTAACTCCACCAATACCGTTGCTTACTAGGGTTCTACCAAAAAATATTACTTTAGATAAATACAAGTAAGTTCAATGGAGACACCTTGTCATTTCGTAACTTATATCTAAAAATTAAAAGCATATAGAGTTAGGCGTTACATGATTTATAAAATAATGAATTATTTTGCTATAATCCGCTTAATTTGGATTTTGCGTATAAACATAAAACGCATGCAGCGTTTTACGTCGCCCTAAACCGTGGTCCGGCCTCACAGGAGGCGTCCTTAGGACGACGTTCCCCGACTTAAGTAGAGCTTCTGCGCTCTACTCCCTGCATTTCGCAACCTCGACGATGCTTCTACGCTCGCCCGGCCCGCCCGGTGACGCTGTAAAAGCCATTAGGGCTAACAGCATACAGTCAGTTCGAAAAAAAAAAATCCTGCGTGCGTAAGTAATGAACACGGATAGTACTATTATTAGCATTACATAGATTTTCTCTACACACAATATAGCAAATTAATTCAATATTCTTTATTTTAGATGAATGAAATTATATTAACTTTCACTTATTCAATATATATTAATTAATTAATTAATTTATTTATTTATTAATTACATAAAAGTAATAATATAATTATTTTGCTATAATCCGCGATACAGTAAATAGAAAATATATATAGTGTTAAATGTATAGTGGACTATCCGTATTTTCATACCCGATACGTGCAGGATTCGTAAAAACACATGCATAAAAACTCCACGACAAAATCGCAAAGCCTTTGCGATTTTGTCGTGGAGTCTATCTCCTGATGATGTTTCGGTTGCGGGGCGAAACGATTGTTGAGTTTGTGATAGTGAACGTGTGTAGTGCTTGTGTATTGTGGTGGAGGTTTCTGCATAACGAATCCTGCACGTATCGGGTATGAAAATACGGTTAGTCCACTATACATTTATCACTATATATTTTTTCTATTTACTGTACCTATCGCGGATTATAACAAAATAATTTTATTATTACTTTTGTATTATGGATCTCTGCAAAGTAACGCCTAATTCTATAAATTATTATTAATATATATTGAATGAGGTTCTTTAATCGTGTGAGTTTCTTTGATTAATTTCTTTAATCGTGAAATTCTAATAGACCTCCTTCAATTTTGCTCTAGAATAAATCAATAGAATGATATTAAAATAATCTTTAATAAGCTTTTACAAGCACTTTGAATCATTCGAATCTATGAAATTTTAAGCTGTGATAGCCTAGCGGTGAGACCGTGCGACTTTTTAGAGACGACATAGGTTCAAACCCCGGGCAGGCACCAATGAGTTTTTCTATTAAAACTTATGTGTCTAATTGATAATTGCAATTTATCACACGCTTTTCGGTGAAGGACAACATCGTGAGGAAACCTGCATATCTCTAGAGAATTCTAGGGATATGTGTAACCTACCAATCCGCATTGGAGCAGCGTGGTAGGTCTTAGCTCCAATCCTTCTCTCCAAAAACGGAGAGAAGAGGCCTTAGCCCAGCAGTGGGCATAGTAACAGGCTGTTACTTTACTTTACTTTTTTATGAAATTTATCGAAACGACTACTATTTCGGAGCAACACTCTTACCGAGAAAAATCAAAATCAGCAATTATCTATTAAACATTTTTAATTTGACTGGCACGTTGGCGCAGTAGGCAGTGACCCTGCCTTCAGCTCCGCAGGTCGCGGGTTCGATTCCCGCCGAGGGCCAACATTTTTTATAAACAATTTGTTGGTTCTTCGAGCCTGGGTGTATATTTGTATTTAAAATTATATATGTAGTATATCTACCAGTTGTCCGTCACCCATAACACAAGTCTTAAGTTACTTACTTTGGGGGCGGACGACCGTGTGTGTAAGTGTCATATCGACTGTGAACCAGCAATATGTCCTATCTCAATTTTAAGCCAAAACATTTTTAAACGGCATTGGGTACTACTGCCCATCATTTACCGTATCAACATGTATTATCTACTAGAAATTTTCTAAATAAATAAACATATTTAAAGCCAACTGTTTTTTTATTTCTTTAAAATTATTGCGAATGTATTAATAATCACGTTTTTTCTTCGTACTGATAAGTTGACAAAAATAAGATAGGACAATTTGCCAGTTCACAGTCGATATATATTTATTTAATTAACATAAATAATCTGTCATCTCAAGACTGCAGCTTCATAGTAATTCGATATTTACGAAAATAAAAGTTTATTCATTTTGAGCTTGCCGCAAGTGGTTTTATTATACTATGTGCTTTAGTATCCCAAGAGGGACATTGATAATAATGTCCACACAAGATGCCTCACTTAAAGAAGGCAACTACGATGATGCGACTAGATTTCATCCCGATCGATGGCTTAGCACAGATGCTGGTAACTACCATGCATTTGCCTCGATACCGTTTGGTTACGGAGCAAGAAAATGTCTAGGGCAAAACATCGCTGAAACCATGCTGTCATTTTTAGCAATAAGGGTACGTACAAAATTACCTCATTTAAAAAGAAAATACACAATTTATATCAATCTGACTGATTCAGTAAAATTGTCCCACTAATATGACTGGCCCGTTGGCGCAGTCAGCAATGACCCTGCCTACAGCTTCGCGGGTCGCAAGTTCGATTCCCACCGACGGCTACCATTTTCTATAACTATTTGTTGGTTCTTCGAGCCTGGGTGTTTTTTGGTTTTAAAATTAATAATTTATTTTTTTAATAATTTATTTATTTTTCGTTAAATACATAAGGATTACAATATCAAGGTTGGGACCTTCTTTTAAGTGTAACAACACCTGTGTCACAAAGCCCCGCTCTCCATAACAATATGCATACTAAAAATAAAACTTACAAGAATGAGAAGAATAAGTGTGATGTGTGTGCTAATAGTGTGTGTGTTTTTATATACACACACACTATTAGCACACACATCACACACACACGCACACACACACGCACACACGCACACACACACGCACACACGCGCACACACACACACACACACATATATATATATGCAAGTATTATTATATCACACGTTTCAACAAATTTTCAACATCATCATAAGTGATTGACATTAAATATTGTTTTAGTTTTGCTTTACAGGTATGAGTATTTAAAGGAAATAAATTTAGTTTCCTACTTATTTATGTAGTAATAAAATTATATATGTAGTAAATTTACCAGTTGACTGTCACCCATAATACAGGTATTAAGTTACTTACTTTGGGGACAGACGACCGTGTGTGTAAGTGTCCCATATATTTATATTTATTTATCTCAAATTGCGTACTCATTAGTAATATGTACAAATTTCGCCCACGTGATATGGCCTTAAGAACGATGGAAGGGTATGTTCCAAATATTCAAAGAATTTCAGAAATCACGGATTCGCACATGCACGAACCTATGGGTTTTGTATAAAAACATGTGGCAAATTATTTTAGTTATATAGTGAACTAAAACTTAGTTAATAACGATAACGATGCATAACAGGAATATATGAAATAATAATGTTCAACACGTATGTTCTTTTATTCACAAAGCTTTTATTAGATACTAGTTTTTTCCCACGGCTTCGCTCGCTAGGAATTTTGTCTGCCACAGTATCTAGTTTAATTAAATTTATGATTCACAATTTTAGTCACAGTGGCTTCCACATAAAAGATAGATATACGCTTTTGCGGACTTTTATTTAGAACTATTAAAGACAAACAATACTACGATACATCATCTTTGTTTAACTCTTAATGGTTTAGGCAGCGTGCGCCGAGATAGCTCTCAGAGGCCAGAATTTTTCCGAATTTATTGACATGTATCATTATATTATATAAAATCATTACAAATTGTAGCCTATATGTTATTCTGATGTATAACCTATATAGCTGTAAAGTTTCATCCAAATCCGTCCAATAGTTTTTTCGTGAAACAGTAACTAACATCCATCCATACTCACAAACTTTCGCATTTATAATATTAGTAGGAATTTGCAAAACCAACAACCAACGCTACAAATAAAATTCGAAATTTCTTTGAAGACGTGTGAAATTGTCTTCAAACTTCGGAATGGACTTAGTCTATTGTCCAGAAGTGGGATAGTAACAGGCTGCTACTGTTTTTTTTCAATAATTTTGCAGTACGCTTTAAACCAAACGGGTCTACATACTGGATAAAACCGTGGTGTCGTAAAAGGCGACTAAGGAAAGTTCACCCGATGTGTGGTATCCGGCTGAGTAGAATCGACCACCCTCATTCTTACCTAGGGGTCGTAAAATACGACTAAGGCAAGTTGACGTTAGGCAGGCGACCGGTCGTAAAATTCGTAGCCAATTCATGTGACAACATGTTTGTAACATGTCGTGCCACAAGAGTGGGATTAGGGCACTCTTGCCCTTATCCCACTCTTGTGCTCTTATCCTCTGACAATGATAATTTTTAACCAATTTTTTAATATATATATTATAACGACAACAATATTTTTCCATTACACTTATTCAATAAATAAGAAGCAATTTTCCAAAAGTCAACTCATTTAATCTTTTCCAACAACTAAAAACGTAATAACAGCGACAATTTTTTTTTTATTACTGGCCAACTATATGAAGGAGGTTGTATTTAAAACACGTCGTAACAATATATTAATAATTAATGTAAGTACTGAAAACAAAAAGAACTCCTTTTATTGGTAATCGAATAAAATGTGACAAATTAATACATAAAATTTTTGTAAATTATGCAGATGCCCATGTTTTTTCATTATATAAGTAATTAAAATTATTTTAAAGGTTCTACAAAAGTACAGAATGGAATATCATTATGCTGACGTGCAACCTACCAGAAGTTTTATAGCAAGACCAAATAGGCCACTCAAAATAAGGTTCATAGATAGAATATAGATAAATTTAATTTCCCTATTGTTGTTAACTTGTCATACTTGCGAAGTATAAAATAAATACGAATTAAAACAAAAAAAAATAGTTTATTATTAAAAGTTAACGATTTTCACCTAAATGTTAAAATACAAGTTTCCAACATGAAGTATAGACAACATAAATTTCAACATTTTTTTTTAGGAAGTCTGCTCAACTTAAAATTTTCTCTATGGAAATTTAGAAAAGTCTTAAGATACAAAAAACTTGAAAATCATTATTTATGTAATACATTAACAGGACATTAGGTATATTTCATTTTTTCCATCGTACAGGGAGGCCTTAATAAATTTTTCAGTATAAATACACTGCACCTATAAATTCATTTATTATATTAATCTTAGTAATTATATAAAGTCTGAATCAAATTTACATCTATTTAACCTAAACTTTAAATAAACTAAGTAGGTAGTAACTTTTAAGTAATTATTAAAGTTACTATATCAAATTTCTAAATATAAATATGGCTTATATTTATTGTTACATAGTTGAATGAACTTCATGGTCTATGTCTTCTAGAAAAAATGTTTAAGTATTTTCCTCTTGTCATTTCCTTGGCTTCTTCTAATCCCAGCTGATAAGCTAGATCATGAAGTTTCTTAACTTCCATTATCAGGCTGCTAGTAGCAAGTGAACCCAACTCTGAAAAGGTACAATTTTTTTTAATACCATCTTAGGTAGTGCAATTAAATGTTAAAAAATGTTTAATATGTCAATTGTATAACAGTGAAATAGCTAGTGTACAGATTTGAGTTTTATCTATTAACATTTTTAAAAATCTGTCCATTATTTATTTGCAAGTGCTGTTTCCAAAACATATTGTAAAATTAATATGGTTGAAAAGCTTTCTATAAATAAACCTTAATGCACAATAACGATTTTATATCAACAATATAAATAGTTAGCTATATTCATTATACACCAACAATATAAAACCTCAAATCTCATGGAAGAACACGAAACAAAAACAATTTAGTTAATTACACACAGTATGTGGATAATATTTACTAAAGTAATAAAATAAGAACAGTACATCAACCAGAATTACAACCTACAATTTTTATGTCAATTTTAGTTTATTGAAAATTACAACTATTAAGGTTATTATAGTTGCTGAAGACTATTCTCTTATATTTTTGCAGTACCCTATACTAAGGTTTTTAAGTGCAGATGAGGATTCGCTGAGTGCTATAAATACAACATAAATTGTCCCATTTTTTATAAACATAGAACATGGAACTTTATTTTTCAGATGGGGCGAAATATTTATATATATTATTTCTAAATCTGTTATTTATCGTTTCAAATTTATTTTCCATGTGTTTTACAGTTCATTGCGATTATCCCAATTTTAATTAGTTATTTGTAGTAATCTTTTAACCTTTACCATTCTAGTTTAGCAACTGGCTAAGCTTTAATCAATAAATCTTTTAAAAACTCATCACTGGCAATAAACACAGTTTGACTCAAATTGATGATAAATTAAGAAAATGTATAACTTACTTTCTCAGAGGATAATTGGTATACTATGTATATTTCTTAGTTGCACTCAATAGCTGTATTGACATTCACATAACCAAAACTTCAAAACCAGAATTATGTTCAGTTTGTGATGTTATTACTCAAAATACATTTAATAAATATACTCACTACAGTTATTCTGGATCTAGGCAACTAAGACCTGCAGGATGTCATTAAGATATATGACTAATTTGAGAATTTTTTAGAATGTCCCAATAATTCAAAATTAATGAAATATGACTTTCATTTAGGTTGTTCTCTAAATTATCTTGATTTTTATAGCACATTCATATATATCGTTTAAATAGTTATCAAAAAGAATTTGGCACTTTATATTGAACTAGAATAAAATTATAGAAAAACACTAGTCACTGTACATAGTTAAAAAAAGAAACAACTTTTTCACAGATTTTACTTACGCTGTATATATTCGTAATCCTCTTTGGTTAACCCTTTATTCCACGATGGTGGAGACTGATTGGGATTCTGTAAAGGCGCAAATTCCGACACTCCGGGGACTGAAAATGAATCGTTTGAACATCTTGAAACATCGTCATTTGGAAGATTACTATTACCATCACTCATTTCAAATTAAATGTTCAAAATTCAGTCGTTATTAACCGATATGCCAAAACTGAACAGGCTTAATGGAGGACGGAATGACAACATTATAATGGTAAATCCCGCCACTTTTGAAAATTATTTTCTCTATTACATAAATTGAATAATTTAGAAAAAACTCAAAACCCTTGAGAGCTTACTTTGCTCGGGCCATAATTCTGGTGAAGCTCTATCCAGCTTCTCCAAACTTAATAGACTTTCTTCTAAAGACGTCAGAGGAATATCATCAGATGTTGTTTGACCTGGAAGAACACCATCTTTGATATAAAATGTATACAGGATATCACGTCTGATTCGTTATTAAATTATTAACAGTGATCACAACAATTTTGAGGATGTAATGGTATGGTAAGAAAAAACTACACCAATATATTCAAACGACTTCACCTTCATTATCAATAGAATTCTGTTTCGCGGCCATTTTCTCAAATTTGACAATACGATTACCACAGAGAAATAGAATTCTATATTATTTTTAATCTCAGTCACAGAGTTTCCTATTAATTACATTAGTGCTGATTCAAAAGAGGCTGTTCAGAATAGTCAAGATTATAATTTAGTTGCATTATATTATAGGCTAAGTAATAGGAAATTTTCTTTAGTAAAAGGACCAGTAAGGAACTCGGCAGCAGGTTGGCATATATTAATATTATATAAACTTTCATCATCATCACCATCATCATTCTCCTGCCCTCCCACTCTAAATGGGATCGGCACAACATGTTACAAACATGTTGTCATATGATTTGGCTACGTATTTTACGACCGGCCGCCTGCCTGACGTCAATTTACCTTAGTCGCCTTTTACGACATCTCGGTAAGAAATGAGGGTGGTCTATTCTACGCAGCCGGATACCACACGGCATTTACCTTAGTCGCCTCTTACGACACTTCGGTAAGAAAGGAGGGTGGTTTATTCTATTCTGCCGGATACCACACGGCTATAACATTATATAAACTTTATAACTAAAATTATCGACTAGATTTAGTATTGTACCATAAAAATAAACTAAGTTTTAAGGGTTGACATTAATTTTAATTGATACACTTAAAAATATAGTCAATTTCATTTAGCGCCTATTTATTCTGTTAAGTAGTCTGTGGTGCTATCGCTAACTCTTTCTTTCTTCCGGTTGCCAAGTTACAGGCAAGGTGGGTGTCGTGTTTAAACCGCATGGTTTTTATTAAATTATTCAGTACAAAATCATCATAAAAGTGTATAATCTATCATATATCACGCTGTAAGGTATTATTGTTAACTATTTTATGGGCAAAAAGAATTTTGAACTTCTCATACTTTAGTAGCTCGCGTCAACTTCTTAGTATATTTGACTATACAAGTTAACAAACCTATTTAGGTTTTTTTAAATTGATCCTATAGCTTAAATTATAAGTATCATAATTAATTTATTGACATCTCTAGCGCCTACTCCAAACATCTGTGATTATTGTTTTTTTGTTTCAGCATTTGACAACAATTTAACATAACCTAACTTCACAGCACCACTGAATTACGAAATTTGATTAATTTTTTTTTGTTAAACTTACCTTTATAGTTATAATACACTATTTTCATTAAAAATAAGAATTTGTTGATACACTTTGTAGTACACATTATCTTTATGGTGTATCAAATCTTTATATAATATGCTTTTTTTATTTTTATTACTAAAGGTCACAATATTTTTGCTATGAAAATTGCATTCATTTCTCTTCTATCTGGGATCTGTAAATTACCTTTTGGTATGTTCAGTGTTGACAATTCAATATTATGGTTTAAAGATTTGTTGGTTAATAAATATATGTTATGTATTTTCTGAACATTATAAACCAGTGGAATTTTAATTTTACTGATTATTTCAGATGCGTTCCGTAACATTGAAGGATGTTGAGCAAGACAAGGTTGTCAAGACTGTTGCCGCCCACTTGAAAAAGTACAAATTTATCATTTTATTTCCTGATATTTTCATTTTATTACTGAAATAAAAACTTATTATTTTTATTAAAACTATTAAATATGTCTTATAAAGTTTTAAGTAAAAATTAACCAAATGTATGTATAAAAATATTGATTTTTTTGTTTACTGTTCTAGAATTACAAGCAATATAACAGAACTAACTACTTTGCTATAATCCGCACGGGTTAAGCAAATGCATGCAAAGCCAGTGTGTATGAAGCAGGTAAAATCTATGCACCTTATACATGCAGGACAAGCCACCACATGCACCCCAAGGCGCAATTCAACAACGCACACAAAAGCAGCACACACACCCACCACCACAATCTCGACGATCATTTCGCCCAAAACCGAAGCATCATCAGGAAGATAGGCTCCACAACAAAAATCGTAATGTCGATTTTGCTTTATGTGGTGCGGATTATAGCAAAGTAGTTAGTTGTGTTATATTGCTTGTAATATGGAATTCTGCAAAGTAATGCCTGCTTCTATAAATGTTCTAGAATTGGCAAAGTCAAGGTACCCGAACATATGGACCTAGTCAAGACTGGCCGCTTCAAGGAATTGGCTCCTTATGATCCAGATTGGTTCTATGTACGCTGTGCTGCTGTTTTACGTCATATTTACATTCGTTCTCCAGTAGGTGTAAAAACTGTCACCAAAATCTTTGGTGGTCGCAAACGAAATGGTGTTACACCTTCACATTTCTGCAGGTAAATAAAAGTAAATTATTACCAGTTAATGATGTGTTGGTTGGAATGAAAAGGATGTAAAACAATATGAAAGGAATGATTAATATTATTATGGTGTAATTTTGTTTGTTCAAGCAATATTCGTAGACAGTGATAAAAGAAAATATATGTAATGCTAAATGTAGTTTACTATTTGTTTCATACCTGATACATTTAGGAATTGTAAAAATTCACTACAAAAACACCACCAGCAGCACATTACACTAGCACAATACTCACAATCTCAACAATCATTTTGCCATATAAACAGCAGTATAGTATAAAAAAGCAGTATAAGGAATTCATAATGATTATAGCAAAATAACATTATCATTTCTATATTGTTATGAAGTTCTGAAAAGTAATGCCCAATTCTGTAAATGGGTTAAATATAATAATTTTATAGATTTATAAATGTGTGCTATTGAAAAGGTGATTTATGTAAAAAACCTAAAAGTAATAGGAAGAGACCAATAATTATTAAAGAAGTTACACCAATACACCAGATACACCAATAGACAGATCATGGCTTCCAGCTCAGGGTGGGAATACAATTATAATATCTTATAAATAAAATACTTGTGTCACAATGTTAATCACTATAGTCCTCTGAAACTATGGACTTCACCAATTTTTATGGAAATTTATATATATGGTAAAACAATGTTTGCCAGGTCACCTAGTATATATTATATTATTATAATATAAACACATTTTATTTATATTTAGAAATTTTTGACCACATTCTTTCCTTCTCTTGTTTCAGGTCATCTGGTAGTATTGCCAGGAAAGCACTTCAGGCTCTCGAAGCTTTGAAATTGGTAGAGAAAATTGCTGATGGGGGTCGTATTCTTACTGTCCAGGGTAGACGTGATTTGGACAGAATCGCCGCTCAGGTTCGGCTAAAGGCGAAACAAGCGGCTAAACAGAGTGTAATTGTTCTGTAAATTTATGATAAATAAAATATAAAAGTAATTTTTATTTTATTTAATAAATGCAGTTTCTTCAAATTATTATTTCAATCTTTATGATAGTTTCAAGTTTCTGTGACAAGCAAAGTAAAGTGGAAGACAAAATTTGGTTAACAAAAGCCTTAGATTAAAAACATGGTACATAATTGATATTGAGGCTATTTAAACTAAAGCTGACGGAAACGATGTCGCGTGCACTCCTGTGTACCAAAATTAATTCATATAATAATCATAATCATAATTTATAACACAATATCCTTCAATTATTTCTGGGCAGTTGAAAACGATTCTAAATATTGATTGCCATGGATGCAACACTATTGCGTATGTGAAACCATATAAATTGGAATGACATGAAAGTTTCATACTTAACAGCATAGACTACTAGAAAAATCATAAAATGCTTGACATTATATATACGGTGTCTGTGAAACGTCACTTTAAGGAAGCTAATGTCAGATTATTGTGTTTTGTAAATCATCGACGCAGTTTTATTCGAATAAGAGTCGAAGTTGGATGACCGTGGATTTGCAGTGATGACAAAATGATAGCGGCATTAGGATTTAAATTTAGAGTTTTAGCTATAGTATGTTTATTATCGTGTGTATTAGCTGAAAAACAGCATGGTTCAACAGGGGGCACACTTTATGTGGCAGATTCGCATGAACCCCAGAAAATAACTGTAATAAATAGACCATCAGAAGAAAATGTATCATCGGAAAGAAAAAAACGCGATGCCACGATACCGCCACCGCCGTTGGAAAAAACTGTTGAGCGAAATATTAGTACATGGGTAACTATCATTTCCTTATTAGTTCGATATGATTTCCTTTGACTCCCCTTTGTTGTTTGCTTGCTTTTATTATCGTTCGGTGCCCGCATTATGTGACAGTGATTTATTTTGTTGTCTATAATTTCCTGATTCATAAGATAAATCATTAAACATGTTTATATTGTTAAGTAAGTTTTTTTCTATTTTTATCGTATTTCGTCGTGCACTGTCATTCAAAGGTGTTTATTGTTCAATTGTGAAGGTCACGTGGAGCATATAGAATTATTTTAAGTAACATTACTTGCAATAAATACATGATTTTGGTTTTCCTTTTGTTTAATTTGTACCATTACAACTATATACCAGTACAGTTCCAACATAATTAACCATCTTTATACAAAAGTATAGGAAGTAATATGTATTCAAAATACCTCCATAGATAATTCTACTGTGTTCTATTTATTTGGAATTAAAACAACTATTAAACATTCTCTTATTTTCAAATCATTACAGATAAACAGAATGAATTATCATTTTCCAATTTATTCATTGCGTGCATTCATGTAATCTATGATACTGTATTGAGAATATATTTTGTATGTGAAGGTTTTAAATCACTTACCTTTATTTTTAATGAACATATGTAAATTAATACAATACTATGTTGCACTGGGTACTGTAGAAATGTAACAATTTGTTTGTTTAAAGTTTGTGTGGTACATAGGTAGGTTTAGACAGTTATTGTGTACAAATGAAGCTGACATTGACCTATATAAGGCTTTCTTAAAAAAAAAATGTGCTAGTGTGTGTTTAAAAATCTGTCTTTCAAAAGATAGTTTGCTAGAGGTTAAGACAGTTTTTGCATACAAATGAAGCTGACTTTTCATGGTATACTATTGGAGTTAACATTTTTTTTATGTTCCTAAATAAAAAAAAAAATTACTACTAGTTTATAATGGGGTATTTAGTACATTCTTTTCTGATAAGGGTAAAGTAGTTTCTATTAGTAAGTGTAAAATTATTTTTACTTATGCTAGTTTACATATATAATAATATATAATATACTAATACATATATCCATTTATTTTTATATTGTTGAATTGTAGATTATATTTTTTTATATATTAAGTAGAACTTTTCTTTACAGATGATTTTAGTTTTCCAATTATTTTTACACTAGAGACTAGATGTATTAGATCAGTTCATTGAAATATCTTTTTCTATTTGATATATTTCTGGTATTTAAGCTTTGTTTGCTTATTATTATTAATATCTATATTTTTTAAATATCCTCTAATATCCTTTAATACTTCTTTCATCGAATTAGGTTAAATGATTACTCTTTTAAAAGGTAACATAATGATTATATCTGATGCTAATATACTGTCTAAGATATAAAGGAAATATGAATGATGCCATACATGTTCCCTTCTATACAATATATTACAATTTTATGCCAGTAAATTTCTGTGGTCAGTCAAATAATTAATCTGTAAGTAATTTATGTTGGATTGTAGTAATCCACCACCACCCTACCCATATGATTACTCTTAAATACAGAAATTATTTTTTAAATACATAAAATTATTTCTTCACCAGACTACTCATCTGAATGACAGCCATCAACAACTAATGGTACATTGGGTAGGTGAAGGTTCCAATGTGATAATTTGCTTGGCAAGAGACTCCAGCACAAGGAATAAAGGGATCCTGTCTGCATCTGCACTTTACATTTCGTATGACTATGGAAAGAATTTCACTAACAAGACAGAGAGTTTCAGACTAGGCGATGATGCTAACAGTGGATATGCTCAATTGGACAAGTTCTTTAATCATCCCAAATATCCAGAGTTTGTAAGTATTTTTATTGATATCCGCTTTAAAAGAAATGTCACTTATATTCCTATATATATCATTATATTCTAGCTCATTTTCGAATGTATGTTATATGTAAAGCATATTACACAATTAAAGCTTATTTGAATGATATAAATGCTTGGATTTGGAAATGCCTTGAGCTACAAACATGACTGCAGTAATAATATTAATTAAAAATGTTTAAAGTATTCTCTGGAGATATGCTGGTCTCCTCACGATATTTTTTCCGAAAAGTGTGTGATAAATTACAATTATCAATTAGACACAAGTTTTAACAGAAAACTCATTGGTTCCTGGCTTGGGTTTGAATACGCGACCCTCTCAATAGAATGGATAGGCAACCACAGCTCTTTGAAAATTTGGGCGTATTTTTGTATATATACTAGTTTATTATCCTAACACTTCAAATGACATAGACATATAAAATATGTATTTAAAAAATTCTTATTTACTTGCTCCTTCAGTGCGTTTGGCAAAAAATAATCTTTGTTTTACTTAACTTAGTTGTAAGATGAGTCTAAGTATGTTTGGAATAAAATTTATATAGGAAGTTTTAGGGTAATCTCATTTTATTTATTTTGCGAAGTTGATGTATTGTAACTGGTTATTCTAGTCACTCTGTCGGTAGTGTTGACATTAACTACCTTCATCATTCTCCTGCACTTATCCCACTCTAAGTGGGGTCGGCACAACATGTTTCAAACATGTTGTCACATGATTTGTTTATGTATTTTACGACCGGCCGCTCGCCTGACGTCAACTTACCTTAGTCGCCTTTTATGACACCTCGGTAAGAAATGAGGGTGGTCTATTCTATGCAGTCGGATACCACACGGAACATACCTTAGTCGCCTCTGACGACACCTCGGTAAGAAAGGGGGGTGGTCTATTCTATTCTGCCGGATACCACACGGCGTTGTGGCGACACTACTTTAATAATGATAAATGAATGCTAAAATTCTTATTTTTACAATTTCCAGAATAATTTATTTTTAAATTCTACAACAGAAACCAATTTAAAGGAAATAAATATATGCTTTGTTTTATTAATCGAATGCATTTATTGAACGAGTCATTAGATCGTTTTGTCCTTTACAAAATTTATCTGACACAAATGACATATCAGCGATAGTCAACATCCGTGGACTTACGTTAGCTAAGTACAAGTCATTGAACTAAGCAATATCAATAAATGTCACTTGCGTCGAATTACCGCGTGAGGTTTCAATTTTCATCGCTATTATTCATATTCAGCTATCGAGAATAAAATGTCGTATCATGATTTTTTTTTGTATTTATTTAGGTGCTGAGTTTCTATATAAGTATAAGATGAGCGTTAAAAACATGAATCATGACAAGACAATGATCTTAACCTCTATTCCTGATAAAAAAATCAAGTGCTTCCAATACAATAACCCTATGCACTTGTAATTCTTATTATTCTGGCAAATTATTTGGGCAATTAGTATTTTTAAAATCTGTGATTTATCAAGGTTACGAAACTGTAAAATATAGTTATGAGAGACTGCAGTCTGAAGGAAATATCTTTAAAATAGAAAATTATACATGTTGCATTCTAGAACCTAGCATCGTAGCATTCTATCATTTATTTATTGTAGCATCGTAACATTCTAGCATCGTAGGATTAGAACCATGGGCGTCGCCAGGATTATTTTCAGGGAGGTGCATCAGCATCTACGCATACTATTTCTCAATTTAACTTGTATCTACATTCATATGTTTGCGTACATATACTCGAAAAGCATGAACCACCTAGTTCAGGCAGGATTTTTTTTTGTTTAGGGTGTTCTGTTTATGTACGTACTACTTTCTTACTGCCACGGGGGTTACAATTACAACCCTTTGCAGCCCGTTGCCGAGCCTGAGTATACGAACACTCCTTTTGGCTATTAGCCTCTACCACTGACTATCATCCTATCCCAGAGTCCAGAGTACTTAAGCGTTTAGATGAACACTGCTCGATAAAAATACGCCGCGTTTTAAAAGCGCTGTCGTATTGGACACCTATTTGTTTCACTTCTACGGTTTTTTAACGCACGGTAATAAAAATACCCGCGCTAACGAGACGTTAGTCTACCTTTTGTATCGTAGAGGAATAGAGCATCGTTGGCGAATGACAACTTTAATAAGCATTTCAAATTAGTTTTTATCTAATTTAAATAACGCGTTATTGATAAATGTGATAAAGATTTTTTAGTGCTAGCCTAATGTTTTGCAGTTTTCTGAGGGACGGCAGTGAGAAGAAAATCTTATACAATATGAAGCTATATTGTTAGCTTCGTATTATATTGATGAAGTATATAAATATTGCGGTATCAGAATATAGCAGATTGGATTTTGCTTATACTGAGATTTGACCTCGTCTTATAATGGTTATTTAGAGTACACGATTTTAAAATTAAAAATTAATAAGCAATGAAATTAAAACTAGTAATATATAATTATATTGTGCTAACTCAATGAAAAAATAGTATTATGTGTGCAATATAAAATAATGAACTTATTATACAGCTGAATAACTATACAGAATTAGATCTATTCTAACTTTAATAATACCTACGGTCACAGCTGATAAAGATCGCCATTATAATTTGTCATAAGTTTACCCGACTCTACCATAAGCGAATTGATATTTTCTTTTTTGTATTGAGTTTTAAAGATAGAAGTGAATTTGTTTAGGCAAAGTGCTTTACCGAGAATAACTATAAAGATACTCAGCGCACTTTATTCAAAAAATATTTTTACATGTCAAATAAGCTTAGAATATTATATGTGTGTAGCTTCAATTCAATTCTCTTCATTTTCATTACCTTCAATAGTAATAAGTTTGGTACCAAGTGTATTTTTGGAACTGGTGTAACGAGACAAGAACAATAAATGTCTAAGTTTACAAAAAACATGTTGCACGATAACGTAACACGAAAATGAACAAATAAAGTCAAGGTGCCTTTATACATTTTGAAGTTTACAAGTTTGACAAGTTTTGCAATATACTTATTCAATATTCCTAATAGAAGTCAAATTAAAAAAGCTTTTAACTAAATATAATGTCAAAGTTAACCGTTGAGCAGTTTCTTCGTCTGGAGCCAATGCTGGCAGCAGCATTAGTTCATGCTTATCATAAACATGCATTGTTATCGTGACTGGACCTAGGCCTACCATGAACTTTTAGAAAACGATTCAATTCAAAGTCAGTAACTAAACCCAACCGCTTTCTTTTCGTACCATGAAGTGTGTTTGAAAAGGACAACGTTATATAAACTATAAATAATTCGTACCATGAAGTGTGTTTGAAAAGGACAACGTTATATAAACTATAAATAATTCGTACCATGAAGTGTGTTTGAAAAGGACAACGTTATATAAACTATAAATAATTCGTACCATGTAATGTGTTCGACGTTATATGAACTATAGATAACTCTGTCTCTTTTACTTAAATGTTTATAGGACGCATTCCGAACGCTCATTCGGCAACGACTTAAAGTGTGCGTCTTTAAGACGTCATAGTATGAAAAACAGTTTAGTTCACGTCTTCTATTTAGTCGCAATAAGAGTTCATGGTAGGCCTACAGTTTAAACAATTTAAACGCAAATTTAAGCTTAGTCGGACATCGGGAAGTGTTTGCGCGATAACAACTAATGCGACAAAATAGTCGGCACCTTTGCTTTAATACATTTTCATTTTAGTCAAATCAGTGCCATATTGAACTACCACGGGAGTCAAAACAACTACAGTTTTCAACATAAATCCTAAATACTAACACTTAAATGATAACACTAATCTCAAATGCTTACAATAATGAAGTAACTGATTGAATTGACTTGTGTTACCACAACTTGTGTGTTTCAGCTTGATTTAGTTAATCCACTAAGCGCTTATTTCAATTTTCATATCATTACCTAATTCTAAATACCTTAACAATTACGTGAATGATTCAAAATAATATTGGTTGGTTGTTGGGTCTGATGAACATTTAGTAATGAACTAGCGGTGCTTACGGCTTCACCCGCGTAGTAATCAGTGTATTTAATTGAAATTTTGAACACAAAAATAATTCTTTAAGACTTTTTAAGTTTGCGGCAAAGAAACTGGGGCAAAATAACCGAATATAACGTATCTCACGCATATATAATAACTGCACAAATTACACATTATCATCGGATATTACTTGCGATAGATTTTCATCGTTAATGAAAAAATGTACTAAAATTTTAATTACAGAGTTGTAATAGTCGAGCCTTAATGTTGTTTTCATTATTCTCTAGTGTTTATTTTTAGGTAACATTGTAACTAAGAATGATGTGTTCTTTTATAATTGGTACTACATATATATAGATCTACAATAGTCTAGTACAATATTTGAGTCTATCTCCGCTGATTTACGCGACGCACATGACTATAGCTCCCAGCAGTCGAGTTTTTTTTTACAACTATGTGACATCTTCAACGCAATTATTTATTAACGTTACCTTCCGGAATAGTTATACTACCTTTTACTAAAAATCTTATAAAAATACATTCAGTAGATTATGACAAAATCGATAACATACAGACAGACAGCCTTGGGGACTTTGTTTTATAATAAGTATAAACTTTTGCTTAGATTAAACTTTATTTACCTCTGTGATGGAGGTCAGTGATGCGATCGTTGTTTCAAAAGTCGTTACATTTAACGATTGTTAAAATTGGTAGACAGGTGTTAGTATCAAATGTTAATTGTAATCAAGTGGGACTGGCTATGCACGATGTGGTCAATGTACTCATTAACAAGTCTACAACTTGCACTAGTCTTCCCTATTAATGATGATAATAAGATTGATAGCAGGAAATTATTTTATGCCCTGCTCGATGTATTTGAAAAAGTTTGAACTTAATACAAAGTATTTATTGGAATGAGTTATATATTAATTATTTTAACTTTAACGTCGTGTACTGCACCACCATAAAAATATTCTGTATAAAATATAACTAATTGTTAAGATAACTATGTATCTGTTTGTTATAAAAGATAACTAACCGTTATGATTAACTAACCTTTGCGCGAATTTTTTCGCTTATAACTATTATAATTAAATAGCTGCATAGAATAGACCATCCTCATTTCGTACTGAGGTGTCGTAAAAAGCGACTAAGTTCAGATGAAGTCAGGCAGGCGGCCGGTTGTAAAATACGGAGCCAAATCATATAACAATATGTTTATAACATGTTGTGCCGACCCCACCTAGAGTGGGATATGGGCAGGAGAATGATGAATTATTATAATTAAAAGCTTTCATTCAACTTGCAATGTACTCGTATGTATGTGAAAGTAGAATCTTGCAATTTAAATTTTACTTTAAATCTCACTTCGCGGGCTCCGATTGACCAGAAATTTTATATATTGGACTAGGCCCGATGACAATGCATGTTAATGATAAGGATTGATTCCAGACGAGAGAACTCCTCAGTAGTTAAGAGTCTAAAAGTAATAATAAAATTATTTTGCTATAATCCGCGATACAGTAAATATAAAATATATATAGTAATGTATAGTGGACAATCCGTATTTTCATACCCAATACGTGCAGGATTTGTAAAAAACACGTGCACAAACCTCCACCACTTCCACCATAATACACAACCACTACACACGTTCACTATCACAAACTCAACAATCGTTTCGCCCCGCAACCGAAGCATCATCAGGAGATAGATTCCACGAAAAAATCGCAAACCGAAGCATTATCCAAACAAGCATTGTTAGAAAGTACTTGGTTCATCCCTACCCTTTATTTTACCTCTGAACACGTGCAACAAGCTTGAACTAGAAACATTTATCTGCTCGTTAATGAGGGTGCCATTGTTATGCTTAATGATTTCTAATTGTTCCAAAATATTTAATTTCAAGCTTTTTCCTCAGGATGTGGTGTGCAGGTTAAGAGTATGATTATTACAGAAATTTTTGTTTAAATCTTTTTTTAATCAACTTGTTTTTAAAATATATTCGGTCGGAGGTCGCGCGTTTGTAAATGCTGCACCTGTTTGGAGCTCTAATCGCGTGCGCTGCTTAAATCAATAAAGATACACTAAAGTAATGTACTAGAGAATTGTAGATCTACAAAAATACTACGCATAAGTCAGCGACAGCATCTCTATCTCTTTTGGTTAACTGACAATATCTACTTTTATGTTAAAATTTGAATTGGGCACTAATTTGTGACCCACAGATTTCCACGAGGGCAAGCAGCTGATACAGTTAGTATCCTAATAATATAATGGATCCAAGTGCCTGTGTAAAATTGTCAGATAGACCCTTTAAACTGTCCTTCAATTGTGCTTGGATAATTATTATTATTAATGAGCATATTATCTATTGATAAAGATTAATACATGAACAACTGATAATATAATTGTTACTTTACGCTTATACTCAATTGTATAAGTGTATAGGGGGCGGATGCATAATTATCGATGTTAGGCCTGGTTTCGACCAAGAGGAGATGCGTTATGAACGCCAATCAGATATCGTCACTTAGCTGAGAGGGAATGTGGAAAAAACGATATCTTGATTGAGGTTCAAAACCCATGTTCTCTATTCTTCGCTTTGGTGGAAATGAAGCTTCATAATCGGCAATTACAAACCATTAAGCGCGAGCACGATTGTGGAGAGGGCATACTCGGCTGCCGACATCATCGTCTATGATAGCCCGGAAATTGTCGGTTTTTCAGGAATCGTATGATCTAAGGTTTATAGAAAAACCGTCATTTTAGGAAACCGGTTTTCGAATAGTAATTTATCGGTTTAAATCGGCTTCGAATTTATATACAAAAAAACTTTTGCTCGAATATTCTGTAATTCAAACAGACATTACAGCAAATTTAGAGTTATTAAAAGCAGTTCTGTTTATTTTTATTGATAGTAAAAAAAAATATGCAATTTAGTAGAACAGAAATAATAGTTTGCCAGGATTAAATAATTGATTGCTATCAATAAGTATAAAAACTGTTACAAATAAATAAGAATATTTTTTAATGTAATGTGTTGTAAATCTGACTACTTTAAGTACCCAATGATACAGGGATTTTAAACCTTTTAAAGAAAATGATAAAAAATAATAGATGTACTAAGATACTCCAGTATAACAGAGTGATCTTATAAAAGATTGATATTACGTTACATTGACTTATTTAATATAATTGTTCCTGCCACATTATAATGCATATTATAATGGTTTTTACTACTCAACCGGATACCACAAGGTGGGTCAACTTACCTTAGTCGCCTTTTACGACACATCGGTAAGAAATGAGGGTGGTATATTCTACCGATCAACGATCATCGCCGATACTAAAGAGCATGCCTTAAACACAATGTTACCATTAAGGACCTGTTATCGTTTTTTTCGCAACAAGGAAACTTTCATAACAGCGTGACATTGTATTTTAATCGAGGTTGTAGAATTCTTCTAAGAATGTGTCATTACTGTAATAATGGTTCACATTAGTGAAGTTTTTACATCTATATATATAAAATAAAGTGTATGTATGTATGCTGCTTATAGAATCCGAAACGGCTGGGCCGATTTTAATGAAATTTTCAGATAATCTTTAGATTGACCTACCGGATAATGCTGATAAATTTGGTGGCGATTGGAGCATTTTTTTTTAAATCTGTTAATGACAGTTTCACCGGGAATTCGAAACCGGTTTTAGCTACAGCAACGCGTTGCCGGACCATTAGTGCATTATAAAGAGCTACTAAATTAAAATTTGTAGTGATTTTTTGTTTTAAATATTTTACGTAGCATTCATAATACCACTATTCCACTACTCGTCTACACAAAACTGCAGTCTCGTAGAAGGTCCCTTTAGAACGATCTAATGTATTTTGCGCCCTCGCTGATGATTCTGCGATCGTCCGTCCTGCTTATGACGCTTTTTTATCCTTTGGGCCTATTTCGAGAAAGAGGTTAGCCGTCGAATCCAACTCGGATGGGCAGCGTTCGGGAAGCTACGCGAGATCTTTACGTCCGAAATACCTCAGTGTCTGAAGACCAGGGTCTTCGAACAGTGCGTGTTGCCAGTGATGACCTACGGATCCGAAACGTGGTCGCTCACTATGGGCCTTATAAGAAAGCTCAGAGTCGCTCAGCGGGCGATGGAGCGAGCTATGCTCAGAGTGTCTCTACGAGATCAAATCAGGAATGAGGAGATCCGTAGAAGAACTAGATTCACCGGCATAGCTCAGCGTGTCGCGAAGCTGAAATGTCGATGGGCGGGGCACATAGTGCGGAGAACCGATGGGCGCTGGGGTCTTAAAGTGCTGGAATGGCGACCCCGCACCGGAAAGCGCAGCGTCGGTAGACCCCCTACGAGGTGGACAGACGACCTTAAGAAGGTCGCAGGGAGCCACTGGATCCAGGCGGCGCAAGATCGTGTGGTGTGGCGATCCCATGAAGCGGCCTATGTCCAGCAGTGGACGTCCATCGGCTGAAGAAGAAGAAGAAGAAGCCTATGTCCGTTCGAAAAAAAATCATAAAAGTTTTGAGCGTTGATAAATTGAACAAAGAACATTGACACAAACAATAAATTCACTTATGTTATATTATCTCGCGTTCATTGATAAGAATTATGAATTCATTGCATTGTAATGTTATCAATTGAGACTTACCGACGACGTCGTATTGGCTGGTAACTAAATATAACAATGTTTGTTTTTCCTTATCAATTTTTATTATAATCAGCTTTTCGGTCGGCTGAAGATAGATCTTAAGCTACAATTTTTGTTTTAATATATACATTCTAGTGGTACTCTCAAATTCGTTTGCGCCTAAGTACCATCAATAGTGCAATATGTGTTTTTTCCCTGTTTCCAAGAGGAAAAAGAGATTTTTATTCCTATATCTTATCCCGCTGTATAATAAAAAATGAGTTGTGCCAAATTCCATCAATATTGGTACATCGGATTAGCCGTAAAAGTACGACAGACAGATATCGCATTTATAATATTAGTATGATTTTTGACTGATAGTAATAAAATTTATTCAATAACAATGCTATTAAAAAATCGCTTTTTTTATAAATACATAAATAAATATACGAGACACTTACACTGTCGTCCGTCCCCAAGGTAACTATAAGCTAGTTATACTTGTGGTATGGGGGACGGACAACTGGTAGATACATATACTATAATATTTCATATATAATTTTAAATACATACTTAAATATAAATATACACCCAGACTCGAAGACCAATTTTTTTTTATAGAAAATGTTGGCCCTCGGTGGATATCAAAAAAGGGACCCACGGAGCTGAATCCAGGGTCATTACCCACTGCGCCAACGGGGCAGTCATTTATTTACAATGGCAATTACATTGTTGCCAGGCGACAATATTTGCAATATTATGGATGTTACCAGGAGAAATATTTATAATATTATACAGGATGGTTTTCCTGTTTCATTGGTTCCGCTATTATGATTCATTAGCGATTATTGCAAAAGTGACATTCTCGTTTCAGTATCGTTATTTTTTAATAATTTCCTTTTATCATATGACAGGAACTTGCACTTAAAGTACAATATAAATAACTTTCATAAGAACTGGTATATTTTTTTTAAATCAAATTCCATGCGAACATCATGATACTTATATTTTAGTAAATAAAGTTTTCGGGTTATGGGACCATGGAATATTACTAAAATTATTCTTTGCTCTTTTCAATGGGCAGCCATGTATGTATCTTAAATGAGTTGCCTTAGTATGACAGTCTTTAAAACCATGGAAATTAGTGATTGTAGTAAAGTAGTGGCTTGTTATAATCCCACTGCTGCGAATAGGCCTCCGTTTCCGGCTTTCCGTTTCTGGAGAGTAGGGTTGGAGCTAAAACCTACCACGCTACTCCAATGCGGATTGGTAGGTTACACATATCTCCAGAATTCTCTAGAGATATGAAGGTTTCCTCACGATGATTTCCTTCACCGAAAAGCGTGTGATAAATTGCAATTATAAATTAGACACATGAGTTTAATAGAAAAACTCAATGGTGCCTGCCCGGGTTTGAACTCGTGTTTCCCTCGAAATAGTCGCACGGTCTCGCCGCTGAGCTATCACTGCTCACTGTGATCAACTGTACTAAAGGATTTTGTAATTTCTTTTAGATTGTATTGTGTCAATTTAATTATTAATTTTTAGACAATTATTATGAATTCTCCTAAAGGTCTTAAAGTAATAGCCTGTTACTATCCTATTGCAGGACAAAGGCCTCCTCTCTTCTTATTTGGAGAGAAAGTTTGGAGCAAAAACTCAACACGCTGCTCCAATGATTGCTAGGTTACACGTATCCTAAAAGTTCTCCAGAGATATGCAGGTTTTCTTGCCATATTTTCGTTTACCGAAAAGCGCGTGATAATTTTTCAAATATCAATTAGGCACAAACCTTTAAATATAAATAATTGGTGCCTGGCTGGGGTTTGAACCCATGGCTTTTTTTAAAGGTTATAAAAAAGGTCTTAAGCTCTTATTTTTTTAGAGCCGAGTAGTCCCTCTACTTCGCAATATATTCTTTGTACCCGTTCTTATACAAAGTTTGATTTCAGTGTGTATTTGTGGATTCGACGAACAAGAGGCTTTATTACACGCAGGACAATGGACAAACTATACATAGATCTGACCTGAACTTTCACCCAAGCGAGCTCGCGTTCGACGAAGAAGTACCCAATAGATACGTTATACTGGACAAAATTGATTCTACTAGAAACGTGAGTAATTTTAAATAACATCTATTTATTTGCATTGATATTGGTTATTTATCATCATCATTCTCCTGCCCTTATGACACTCTAAGGGGGGTTGGGACAACATGTTACGGACATGTTGTTAAGTGGTTTGGCTACGTATTTTACGACTGGCCGCCTGCTTGACGTCAACTCACCAAAGTCGTATCTTACGATCCCTCGGTAAGAAAGAGGGTGGTCTATTCTACTCAACTGGATACTACATGGTGGGTCAACTTACCTTAGTCGCCTTTTACGGCACCTCGGTAAGAAATGAGGATGGTCTCTTCTACTTAGCCGGATAATACACGGCGGGTCGACTTACTTAGTCGCCTTTTATGACACCTCGGTAAGAAATGAGGGTGGTCTATTCTACTCAGCCGGATACCATACGGCATCGATAATGGTTATTTATATGTAACAAAATTAAACTAAAATCGACGGCACTATGGTTAGCCACAGTTAAAAGTTCTGTATTATACTTCGTAATAAGGCGTGGTTTGGGCACATAGAAGGAAACCTTAGGGCTTTCTATATTCTACCGTCCGCATATATGCCTTTAGAAGCATCGCTTAAGTTCATAACTCGGGCATCTAAAGAGTATTCTGAACACAGCATGCCATCACGCCACTGAACTCATCCCTACTAAAGATAGACTGTTAAACTTTGTGGGTTGATAACAAATATATATTATCCATACTTATAAAATATTCATTATCATTGTAATACGAGTATGTACGACTGAGTCAGACAATCATTAAGGCCTGGGTCAAGTTTGAAAGCAGATTATTCCATGTTTGTGTTATGATGTAAATGTTATGTCATAATTATTCATTGTCATATAAAGGGACTTGTATCTTGGTCAAATGACTCATTTTGTAAATATTAGTAATAATTATTTACGGAGTCATTATTGGTCTTTAGCGCCTGACGACAAAAGACGTCTAACTTTGCTAGAACATAATGACTTTTTTTTTTATTTATTTTCTAATAACAATATTTATGACTTATATTAAGACATTAGCACACCTTTCGAAAACCACGCAGGGTTTATATGAGAGTGTGGAGTTCGCATTATTTCTAGTAATCTAATAGTAATGAAAACATAAAAGTTTAAGTTTATAAGAAATAAAATATCAAATATAAGTAGAAGTTACAGGGTTTCAAAATTATATTAATACAATTAAATAATATGGTTTATATTCTTAGTTTTAAGCAAATATCTTTTAACCTTCTTAATGAATATATGTTTTTTTACGGACATACCTTGTAATGTAATTGGACACTCATTTAGGATTTTTGCAACAATATACTTGTAATTCCGTTTACCATGAACATTATTAAAAACTTTAAATTCGAGATTTGATTATTGGCTATAGGCGTCGTAAGAAAGTTCATTCTTTTACTGTATGATAGAGTGCGAGTATGGTTGGTGTATTTTTAAACTAAATGAGAGGGAGAAAAAAAGAAGTTATACAGTTGTCAATATTTTTTAATAAGCTCCATTGATATATGGCACTCTTAGTATTAAAGTGACCTAATTCAAAAAGTTGTTTTGCGGCAAATTGGATTTTTACGCAAAGTGCAAGTTTGCTTAAATTTTAGATCTATACTCCAGTACAGAAGAAACATTGTGTCACAAAAGGTCTAAAATTCTTATATATGTGTATATAAACAAATAAAGTTACGCGTCGCTTTGCGGCAATTTTATCTTAAATTACCTTCAGTTATGTATTATATGTTTCTCCTTACTATTCCCGCAGGAAAAATAAATTATTTAATCCTTTATGTTACCCCGGCGTTTAAGTTTCAATATTGCTAAATTTTGCCAATATTGGTCTTTCGGATTAGCCATGAAAGCGTAACATACAGACCGACATACTTACGCATCTATAATATTAGTATGAATATATAATTTATGAAGTTATGATAGAACTATCTTATAATCCGTGTTTGTTAAGAAAATCAATGTAATGCTTTGACTGGCCCGTTGGCGCTGTGGGTAGTGACCCTGCCTTCAGCTCCGCGGGTCGCGGGTTCGATTTCCGCCGAGGGCCAACATTTTCTATAAACAAATTGTTGGTTCTTCGAGCCTGGGTGTGTATTTGTATTTAAGTATGTATTTAAACTCATATATGTAGTATATCTACCAGTTGTCCGTCACCCATAACATTACTAAGTTACTTACTTTGGGGACGGACGACCGTGTGTGTAGATGTCCCATATATTTATTTTTTTATTTAATGCTAAGTATGGGAAGCAGACAACGTTCACATACCTTATACATTCAGCACCAGTTACCAACATATCGTAAAACGCCGCCACCAACAACACACCACACAAGCACTACTCAGACTACGAAACTCTATGATCGTTTCATAGAGTCATCAGGAAGATATCTTCCATCATCAGGAAGATAGGCTCCAAGAAAAAAATCGTAGTGACGTACCATGGAATTCCGCAAAGTAACGTCTGCTTCTATAAATTAAATAATTTGTGGTTTCATTTTAGTTGTACATGACCTTGGATGGCGGGAAGTCATTCAAATTGATACAAAATTATGTAAAGACCTTCCTGTGGTCGTCGGCACCGGGGTACCCAAAAATGTTCTATGTAGAGAGATGGAAGCCAGGAGGGAACAGCACGGTGCTGAGTGTCAACGACCCGGCTAATATTATGGTCAACGCCCATGAACTCTTCGCGGATGCTAAGGACTTCCAGATCAAGGGCGATTATATGTTCGCTACTAAGCAGTCTAAGGAGGTGAGTTATATTTTAATATTGTATAAGAAACGGGGATTGGGATTCTACTTTGTAATAGTTTCAGGTATGGCTTAAACAAGTGGTATACTTTTGTGTTTTCAAAATATACAAAATTAGCACAATTTGAAATCTGGAAATTGAGAAATCTTTAAAAATGTACTCTAAGTGGGGTGGGTATGACATGTTACAAACATGTTGTAACATGATTTGGCTACGTATTTTACGACCGGCCGCCTGCCCGACGTCAACTTACCTTAGTCGTATTTGATGACACCTCGGTAAGAAAGAGGGTGGTCTATTTTACTCAACCGTATACCACACGGCGGGTCGACTTACCTTAGTAGTTACTTAGTTACTTACCTAGTTACTAGCCTTTTACGAAACCTCGCTTACCGATGTGTAGTAATGAGCCCAAATTCTTAGAATTTGGGCCCATTTTTTTATCTTTAACATTTTGGGGCCCAAAATTACATGAAAGTGTATCAGTTTCCTTTTATTCATGGTAAAAATTTTCATTTATTATTCAAACTCACTCAAACTAAAAAAACATTAATACTTAAGTTTCTTTCTTTAAATTACTTATAAGGGTGAGCCCACTAACTCTCTGAAGCTAACAGTTTATACGGGCTTAGTCGTAAAAGACGCCCTCATAAAGGCACAAACGCACTGCCTGTTGCCCGCTTCGGTATACGGGCCTGTTTTATGCTACTAAGTTCTAATAAAAAAGTATGTAAACGTTAAGTCTATTCGTACTAAGTTTTTGCTACAAGTAAACATCTGTTTGCTCAGAGAGCTGTACGTACACACCGTTAAGCCGGATGCGTGCTTTTTGCAACACGCAGTAAGCTTCCGATCAATATTATTAAAAAATTTATTAAAATCGCTCTTGGATATCTTAAACATATCTTCAAATTTTAGAGCTCTTTGAGAAATAATTGATTTCGTTTATAATGTTTTCATTGCGTTTCCAAATAGAAACTCTACTACAAAAGTAATAATAACATTATTTTGCTATAATCCGCGATAGAGTAAATAGAAAATATATATGTATGTCATTTCTTACCTAAGGGTAGGAAAAGACGATGTTAGGTCAAACGAAAGGTAGTGGGATAAGATCCCACTCTAAGTCGGGTCGGCACGATATGTCTACATCTTGCATTCTCCTCTATCATTCGTCAACTTTGGTGCTACTCCTTTTCATTCTTATCATTCTTCCCACAATCCATCCATCAATTTTTCGGCCTCCCTTGTTATTTCCACCATATACATATTTAAAACTATTTTAGTCACCTTTCATCCGTCCTCATTACATGACCATACCAACTTAATCTAGTAAGTAGTGACTAACGTTAAAATAAAAAAAGTTTAAGATCAGTGTACTCTTAGAGATATATATAAAGTTTGAGATCAGTATACCCTTACCCTTACAACAATTGTACAGGGAAATAATGACGTCAGTACCTAGTTTTCTTCACCGAAAAGCCCGCGATAAATTTGTCAATATCAATCTGGCACATAAGTTTTAACAGAAAAACTTATTGGTGCCTGCCAGAGGTTTGAACAAGTAATTCCCTCGAAAGAGGCACATGGTCCCTACGAGTATCACAAAGACTATCACAACGTATAATATACGGTATACGTAATGTATAGTAATATATGAAATGTACTCTATTGAATAACGCTGAGATGACTCCCTCCATCTAATTAAGCCCTCATCTACATGTTTTATGCATGATGTTGTCTACTCGGATCATTCAATATTCATAAAGTGTACGACAGCGTCGCTTACGGTCATTTGTCTAAGTCATTTATAAAGATACTAACTTCTGCTCGCAACTTCGGGAGAGTTCAATACCGAAATAAAAACATATTAAAATAAATAATTTATACTTATTATAAAACGAAGTCCCAAAAAGCTGTCTGTCTGTATGTAATTTTTTCAGTAGATTCAGTAGATTTTCTCAAAATCTACTGAACGGATTTTAGTACGGTTTTCACTAAAAGATAGTGCAATACTTCCGGATAGTTTAGGTTAACAGTACTCGGTATTATGTAAATTGTGTTGAAAAGATTTTATCGTTACAGTCATAAGACTCGTATTATAGACTCCGACGGTTTCTTATAAATTACAAAATTAAACAAGAAATCCCATGTTGTCACAGCGGAGGTGTTTCAAGTAATGATGATCTTCTTTTACTTTACTCTCACTCTTACTGACTCTTACTTTCGCATTCGAACTGACCTTTGATGTCCAAATTATTTTTGATGATTTGTGAGAACAAAATATAACACATGTTATGTATTTTATCGTGCACCTTAATTTATATTCTTAGACATGTTTTCTAATGATTATGGTACTTCAATAGTAATAATAAAATTATTTTGCTATATAGACTCCACGACAAAATCGCAAAGATTTTGTTGTGGAGTCTTATCTCCTGATCATAATCAGGTGATTCGGTTGCGGGGCGAAACGATTGTCGAGTTTGTGATAGTGAACGTGTGTAGTGCTTGTGTATTGTGGTGGAAGTGGTGGAGGTTTGTGCATGTGTTTTTACGAATCCTGCACGTATAGGGTATGAAAATACGGATAGTCCACTATACATTTAACACTATATATTTTTTCTATTTACTGTGTCGCGGATTATAGCAAAATAATTTACTATTACTTTTGTATTATGGATCTCCGCAAAGTAACGCCTAATTCTATAAATTATTATGGTACTTAATTTATATTATTGTCTTTTGTTACATCAAAATAAAGTAAAATTTGCTATACTCTTTCAAATAATTACGGAAACGGTATACTCCCATATATATTCGTCCGCACAGTCGATTGTCACTAAATTTCCACTCTGCGCAAGGAAGTAGTTAGTAAAGTGAATAATACGGGACAAATTCGTCCCATTTAGTCCTTTGAGTCTAGAGTGTTCTCGTTGAATCACAGTACGACCTCTGACCTAAAATGATACTCGCATTATTTGTTTTATTGTTTACCCACGCTACATTTCCGTCGAGTACTTCTAAATGGTTGATAGGAGAAGTTCTATAGACCGTCCCAAGAAATATCGAACGGTATGATTCATTTGTAACCACTGCATTGGCATAGGAAATTCCAAAACAATTCAACCCACTCACAGGAAATACTAATGCACTCATATTAATTGCATCTTATGTTTTATAATGGTTTTTGTCTACTTTTTTTTCAAAGTTTTTATCTATAATTCAATTCGTATTGGCAGGTTACAAATATTTCGGGTATTTTCTATGAATAAACAGCTTCCGTAATCGTTCTTGTTTATCAATTAAGCACATTGAGAAAATTTTGCAAGTCAAAAGCTTTTTTACAAAATACTCCAAGGATGCCTGCAGGGTTTTAAACCATAGATCAGGCGTTCTCAATTTTCTATTTCTCATCGTTTTATATCCTGTTTCGTACTATAATATATTATATCTTATTTCATACATCTAAACTAAAAGTATGTTACCATACGTACCAAACCATAACTAGTACAGGAATGTTGTTCCTACATCAAACGATGAAGAATCTTGATATCATGGAAGCATTTTTTGTCCACACAATATTTACGTATTAAATTATTTCTGTGCACTTCTACTTTATGCTCTAGTATCTTTTTCATAATTTATTGAATATATAAGCATACCTTGAAATTTTAATATAAATGAGTATACTTAATCCGATAAACGACTTCATTACCGAAATTTATCATCCAGAAGTGTTCAAGACAACAAAGAAAACGTTTTTAATATGAATCATTACTAATTCGATGTTCTTTATTTTAATGAGTGCATAAGCCACAAAGTTAAGTCGGTTCCTTAAAAACAAGACAAAATATCAGATGATTAGAAATGAGTGAGATGGAATCATAAAGATACTAAAGTAAGTAAAGTAGCGGCCTGTTACTATCCCAACGCTGGGCATAGGCCTCCTCCCTCCGTTTTTTGGAAAGAAGGGTTCGAGCTAGGACCTACCACGCTGCTTCAATACGGATTGGTAGGTTATACCTATCCCAAGAATTCTCCAGATGCAGGTTTCCTCACGATGTTTTCCTTCACAGAAAATCGTGTGATCAATTGCAAATATCAAATAGGCATGTTTAGTTAAACTCTTTTGTGCCGGTCTCGGGATTTGAACCTGTGACCCCCATTCATTCTTAATTAAATAAAGGCCGATGTAATGTCCGCGCAATGCAATACCAAGAACATGTTTGAATAACGGTTGTGTTTTAAATAACTGAGGCAATATCTTGCATCCGCGAAGCCACGGAATTGAAATATATAATCAGATTACACCTTTTAATACTATTAAGGAAAACACTTTAATGCCCTCGCATCAACGTAGGTCGAAAAAGACATTTGAATTTATTTGACTATATTATATCTCACGTGGGAAATACCCGCTTTAGAAATCACTAGCATACTCAGCCCGTTGCGCGGATTTAATATAAAGATATATTACTATCTGACCGGGAAAATCTTGTTTTGCTGAATAAATTATTTCTAGTCAATGTCTTGTGTACATAATAAAAAAATTTTGTCCAAAAAAATAAATAATGTCAGGGATGGACAACCCTTATCACTTAGAGATAACTATACTAATATATAAAGCTGAACAGTTTGTTCGTTTGTAATGAGACAGCAGTCCACGCGAGCGAAGTTGCGATTAAAAGCTAGTCAAATATATATAGTAGTCCATTCTCAACAATTTGAAACCATACTCCTTTTGCCATACTCCTTACGTTAACTGACATTGTGACACGAGAATTTTATATATAAGAATAACAAAAATGCTCCGATCGCTACCGAACTTTACAGCATTACATACACACATACTGTCTTTTTTATATGTATACATACATGTTCTGCGATAGATTGTATATCGCAGCAGGAAATCAAATGTAGTCTAGATTTGAATATGCGACCGAACTTCTATCGCAGTGAAATTAGTTTTCTCTTGATTAAGCGAGTTGGGATCCCTGTTGAATCATCTATTGGTGATCTTTGTTGTGTAATGTTAAGATAACTCGCTATACAAATAAACATTAATCATCGTCCTCATCATCCACCTGCCCCTATCCCACTCTAAGTGGGGTCGGCTCAACATGTTACAAACATGTTGACACATGATTTGGCTGCGTATTTTTTGACCGGCGGCCTGCCTTACGTCAACTAAACTTAGTCGCCTTTTACGACACGTCGGTAAGAAAGGAGGGTGGTCTATTCTACTCAACCGGATACCACACGGCGGGTCGACTTACCTAAGTCGCCTTTTACGACATCTCGGTAAGAAATGGGGGCGGTCTATTCTACTCAGCTGGATACCACACGGCGTTCGACTTACCTAACTCGCCTTTTACGACACCTCGGTAAGAAAATGAGGGCGGTCTATACGACTCAGCCGGATACCACACGGCATACAAGTAAATATTATTATTTATATTATTATTTACAGTTAACGGTAGGATCTACATAAAAGTATTTGCAACTAATGATATCCGCAACTTCTCTCGCGTCGATTTTTTTAAAATGTGAACCTCATATTACCTTAATCTAAATTCAAAATATTCTTTATTCAAGTGCTTTTGAATCTTCAACTATGTATCTTCAACGTTTGTTATCGCCGATTATGAAGAGGACCCATAACATGGTTGTTGTCGCGTGTAAATTCTCACCATTACACCATAGAGGTCGACGGCTTTGAATTAAATATGCATATTCTTAGAACGCGCGCTTGTAAAACACCTTTTAATAACAACATTACTAGTCCAATGTTAACACGAGAAGTGTATTTGGTTACAAGTTTCAACTTTCGTGTTGTAAATTTTATGTTTATTAAATGTTTCGTTTGGGTAATGTTATGTTTGGTTAAGCCGAATGATTAAATAAGTTTTGTTTATATTATACTTACTACAAGGACTGGCAAGGACTCTTTTTGCTGCCGTTTTGGTTATTTCATACAGTTTTGTATTACCAAGCGTTACTGTATTACAGTGGATATTATTGCGCGACAAGAGTCGAGAATATATCGCACGCTTAGTATTAAAGTTACCGAATTTAAAATTAAGCTTAATCGAGTTAGATACATTGTAATCCTTATTTCAATGAGATCAATGACATCATGCTACGAATTATTGAAACGGCTAGTATTTTCTTGCTCTTCCAAGTTATACGTCTCTTTAACATACACACACACTTCTCAACCCATGCAACACATCTACATACACACATACACACACTTCTATGGCGTCCTTATTATAATAAGAATATTGTTAACAAAATTAAAATCCGTAATTGGCTGTAAGTTAAAATTAAGTAATATTTTGTAAAGCTGTGATAGCCCAGTGGTGAGACCGTGCGACTCTCTAGAGACGAACATAGGTTCAAACCCGGGCAGGCACCAATGAGTTTTTCTATTAAAACTCATGTGTCTAATTCATAATTGCAATTTATCACACGCTTTTCGGTGAAGGAAAACATCGTGAGGAAACCTGCATTTCTCTAGAGAATTCTGGAGATATGTGTAACCTGCCAATCCGCATTGGAGCAGCGTGGTAGGTCTTAGCTCCAACCCTTCTCTCCAGAAACGGAGAGAGGAGGCCTATTCCCAGCAGTGGGATATTAACAGGCTGTTACTTTACTTTACTTACTTTACTATTTTGTAAATTATATTAATTTAATTTACATTAAATTAAAAGCAGTGGATTTTATAAAAAGTAAATAAATAAATAAACACTAACTAGTTATGAAAACGGTACGCTGCGCTTTGTCGCAATTTGCCACAATACAACTGTATTTAATTCGGCCACATTAATACTAAGCGATATGTTCGATTCTTGTACAAATAAGATTTGCTAAAAAAATAAAGATTTTTTTACAAATTTTAAACTGGTTCTTTCTGTATACTTTTTGTACAACAAATGAACGAGCAATTAGGACGTATTGCTCTACACCTCTATATATATTAAAGAGAAAGTATGTATGTTCACTATATACTCCAAAATTGCAGCATCAATCTTAATGAAATTGGAAATTCCACTTAGATTGACCCAGCTATCGGATACCCCTTTAACGTTAGGTGACAATTGGTTTCGTTTCGAGGGGAAGTTCGAAATTGAGTCACAGCAACGCGTGGCCGGACCACAAGTAAATAAGAAGTGCATTATTCCTAACACTACGACGCACGCACTTATTTTAAACTAAGTGCTTAATATCTTTTCTAGATTTTTCTAGATTTTACCTCCAATTTAAAATCTAATCGAATGAATACATGCGATATTCGCGATCGCTGTATACAGTGATTAATATTGCGCAATATTTTGACAGATATTTAAAAGATACTTTAAGACCAGATTTCAATATTCTACTCTGATTTATGCGATAATCCCTACTGCTAATCGTAGGTAATCGTTCTTAGATTAATTATAAATAGCGTATTCCGTATTACGTTAGCTATTTCTATGGAATTACGCGGCAATAAAGAAACAATCTCAGATAATACCGTGTTATTCCAGGTATTAGCAAACAAATACAAAATATATATTCGAATGGAAGCGATATTCGCTGCTTCAGCTCTTTTATTACTGAGTTATGTTACCATTTATTTATATGACCTTTAGAGTGCTAAAGATAAATATGCCTGCAGAATATTCAAATCTCTGGGAACTTAGAATGCAATATTCAACACAAATTCGACTCATCATGGTTAAAATTTCGAGAAGTAAATGGTATATAGATAGTATCACCTACGATAAGAGGATTATAACCTTTTCTACAGACCTATAATAGGAATATCCTATCATGCCTTATTTTATTATATCTTAAATGTATTAGGCGGCGTTTTCCAATGACACCTCCCAAGCTGAGTGAGTTATATCCACAACAATTGCTCTTATGTTGCGACCAATTTACGCAAAATCTTAATAAAATATACCTTAAACCTTTTTCATGGCTCAACCTGTATTTGTCTTTTGGGGAACACAAAAATTCTCCGTTTAGTGGTTTTTAGTTTATCGCGAATAAACAAACATATGTGGTGGGAAACTTTGTTAACATGTAATGATATGTATTCAAACACGAATAAGTAAGTCCGTGAATCATTTTACTTCGTTCAGTTTCATACAATTCTGAGTCACGACAAAATTAAATATTATTTACTGTTGTTTTTAAACATCTGTTGGATATAACATACAAGCAGGAAAATACGGACCTAGTTAATCTAACCAGGGTCGTCAGTTAAATTAAAATTAAAATTTTATTTTATTGGACGCAACAAAGACTCATAATTCAAATACTCATAATTCGACTCGACTCAAATTCAAATTCAAAATATTCTTTATTCAAGTAAACTTGTAAACAAGTGCTTTTGAATCGAGTGTTAATAACTAATTATATAAGTAGTTACAAGTAAAACACTGCAATTGAAACAATTGAAATTTGCCTACTATCGAACCAAGATATTCATGAATCGTACATATATGTATGTGCGATTTCGTCTTATGCACTAAAGTACTAGGACATTGTTAGAGCTCGGTTGAATTCTTGCTAGTAAGGATCCCCGCTTTAAAATTGCGTGTAAAAAAAAAAGAAATAGTCAAGCTATAGTTAAATCAGAATAAAATTGTCACATGTCCTGTGTACATGAACCAACAAGACAACATTTTTATTACCAAGACATCCACAAATAGATCACAAGATTAGTGTATATATCAATCCCCACGTTCTGAAAGGGCCTGCGTTCAACAAGAACACAATACTGCTATTAAAACACTACAGCACTTATAAATACCGTTTTAATGTTGACACCTATTTTATTATACATATCTTGTTTTATATTTCTGCTATTCTTGATATTTTATATATTTAATGAAGTAAGTTCTCATTTTGATTTTACAGAACTTTACTACGTTAACAACTTATAGTAGCCAATTTACCAAAGCGATTTGCAATTTAAAACACATTCTATATTGGTAATATATTTTTAATATTTATTGTCGTCTCTGAAGTAATTTATTTGCCAATAGGTTAAGTCTCTAAAGATTAATCACTCTTAAGTATTTGTGTCAAGGTAAATATCGATGCTATCAAATATAATTTAATTTCTTTCAAAGCAATTTCTGATTGTCTGGTCCCAGATCATAAAAAAATAGAAAGATAGAGTCCTTGCACACAGAAAGAGTTTTTAAATGCTATATGCTATTCTGTTATGGCTCAGCGGTGAGACCGTGTGACTCTCTAGAGACGATCATGGATTCCAACCCCGGGCATTGAGTTTTGCTATTAAAACTCATGTGTCTAATTGATAATTGCAATTTATCACACGCTTTTCGGTGAAGGAAAACATCTCGAGGAAACCTGCATATCTCTAGAGAATTCTGGAGATATGTGTAACCTACCAATCCGCATTGGAGCAGCGTGGTAGGTCTTAGCTCCAACCCTTCTCTCCAGAAACGGAGAGAGGAGGCCTATTCCCAGCAGTGGGATTGTAACAGGCCGATACTTTTACAGGTAGAAAATGCTTTGCATATAAGCATATTCCTGACACTCAGTTTAAACCTCTGGGTAGGCAAGTCTAGTACGTGTTGAGTGTTGAGGATTTCGTCAAATAATAAAGTGGCATTTGTTTCAGAAAAATTCTCTAGACCTTTATATCTCCCACCAACGCGGCCCGTTCTTCAAAGCTGAATTCCAAACTGAATTGGACCTGAACAAATTCCACATCGCAGACGTGACAGACAAGCGTATATTCGTCTCTGTGATGCACACAGAAAATTTGGCTAATTTGTACGTGTCCGAAATAAGCAGAAATTTCACGCAATATAACTTCGTTTTGAGCTTGGAACAAGTGTTATGCTACTTCCCAGATGGGAACTGGAAGGACAGTTGGTTAGAGTAAGTATTTTTTTAGTTTTCTATTGTGCTTAAATTTGGAAAAATGCTTTAACTTGCTGCGGAAGATATCATGTCAAAATGTAACTAGTTATAAGAATTATAGGGATAAACAAATAAGTTATTGTTTTCGGTAGGAGCATTGTTTCGGTACGTTAGTAGAGTTGATAATACAGAAGAACTTGTACAGGTCTATTTATGACAAAATTTTGAGTTTATATATCGATTGTTCTATTCCAGGGACGTGACCGAAGATCCGTTTACCGATCTGTATCGGGTCGAAGGACTGAAAGGAGTTTATATAGCGTCAAAAGTGAATCAAAAGGCGCAAGTGGCTAATATTGAGCCGGAACATTTGGTGTCGCTAATCACCTTTGATCATGGCGTCACGTGGTCCCCCATAACTCCACCTGCCGAGGACGAGAATGGTGAGCATAATTTAAGATTAGACTTTTACAAGTTTAAAAAATTTATGGCTTACTTTACAGAGGTCGAAAATATAAAAGTGATGATAATATTATTTTGCTATAATCCACGATAAAAGGAAATATGTCGCACGCTAAGTATTAAAGTGACCTAATCCAAAAATTGTTTTGTGACCAATTTTAATAAAGCGTAGCGTAGCGCATACCAAACTCGTGAGTTTTAACGAGACCCATAACTTGGAGAGCAAGAAAACACCAGTTTTGTATCTCGTAGCGTGATGTCATTGATGGCATTGAAATAAGGATTACAATGTATCTAATTCAATTATTCTAATTTTGAATTAGGCCAGTTTAATACTAAGCGTGCGATACATTCGTTTCTTATTCACACGGACACCGAACCCGCTTGCAAAAATACTAGCCGCACTGTTTTCATATTAAATACAAAACCACTATATAACTATGTAGATTTGTCCACGAGATTTCGTATATTTTTATTTAATTCGTTGCATTATTATTTAACTATTCTAATAAAATCCCTTAAATAATGATCTTAATAATAATCTTTCAAATTGTCTGACGTCAGATACAAAAATATCTATACTTACTATAAAACTAAGTCCCAAAAAGCTGTCTGTCTGTATGTAATCGATTTTCTCAAAATCTACTGATCGAATTTTTGTACGCTTTTCACCAAAAGATAGTGCAATACTTTCGGATGGTTTAGGTAAATAGTACATGTCGGTATTATGTAAATTGTGTTGAAGAGATCGAGCAGTTGTTAAAAAACTTGTTTGCTGGCAGATTTAATCGCGTGCGCTGAGTAAACCAGTAAAACACGCTAAAGTAACGTGGTAGAGAATTATAGATCTAGAAAAATACTACAAAAAAGTCCACGATAGGATATCACTATCTCTCGCGGTTATATCACAATAGTAGTTATTGTGATATTATAATGATTTTAAATTAAAAAATTCGAAATTTCGGGAAAGGTTTGTAAATCACTGAATTCCACGCGGGCGAAGCCGTTGTTGAAACAGCTAGTCTTATATATAAAATTCTCTTATCACAATGGTAATTAATGGCCATACTCCTCCAAAACGGCTTGACCGATTTTTAAGAAATTTTATATGAATATTTAGTATGGCTGAGAATCGGCTACTATCTATTTCTCAAACCCCCTAAGTGATAAGGGTTGTCCACCCCTAACATTTTTGTTTAATTTTTTGTACACCATTTTTTTATAATGTTCACTAGAAATTCCCTAGAAATAATTTATATGGCAAAACAACATTTGCGGGGTCAGCTAGTTACCCTATAATATCCTTAAACAGACAGGATTAGTAATTATAAATTCATATGCATTAATATTAAGAACGATGTAAATTTTGTTATTTAAACTAAAAGATCTCGGTCAACGTAAACAAGTTTTTAAGGAAAAGTTAAATATAATAGTTTTTCTACAGGAAAACCGCTTAACTGCCACATAGAGAATTCTTGCAGTCTACACTTGTGCCAGAAATTCAGTCAGCTATATCCAGTTACAAGGTGAGGATGATATAATCAAATCTAATCATCTCAATTTGTATATAGGCGTGTTATGTAGTTCCAGACATGTAAATGCAAATGATTTTGTACCATATGCTACACTAATAAGGTTTGATATTGTTCGCAAAAATTGACATGTAATCAAATAATAGATTATACTAGAGTAGGCCAGCCAGGTAAAATGTGTTAATAGAAAAAAAGAGCGAATGAGGCTACCTGTCTCTCTCTTTAATATGTGATTAGACAAAGACAAGTATAGATTTCTCATCTTCCCTATCTTATGATTTTTGGTCACTTGCACTGCCTATAGCTCTGTGTATAAAAATTCTATGAACAAAATAAATAAGTGTAATACATTGGGTTATATGTAACAATAAGTTAATTCAAAACTATAGAAATTATATGTAAGATGTAGGATTTTATTGTTTGAGGAAATAAACATATCTCAGCTGATCTGCACCAGTCACGACTACATTGAACTTTACTCAAAATAATAAAAGACTTACGGCATATGAGTCACGATTTGCATACAAAATAAAAAAAAATCTATGCCTTAAATCGTATATTATTATAAGTATTTATTTGCGTTACATATACCAACTAAATTTGTAATGTTGGAAAATCATAACTCGTATGATATCAAATTTAATTGGGCGTTAATTGTAGATTACAGATTCACAAGGCTTAGAGAGAGACATCTGTGTGCGTTTTTTTATGTAAAAATGTGTAGCACAATCATATATTTCGTAAAATTGTTCGTTGAAAGTGTAAATATTTTTGCCTTTCGACTCTGAATAAATCATTTATTTATGGACCGCGAAAAATAAAGTTAAGAAAAATATTTGATTATTAAAAAAAGTCTAAAAAGGTCAACATATCCCATAGACAGAGTTCTCTGTCAGCTAACCTACGAAGTGAGAAAATTTATATCGAAGCAGTATTAGTAATTAAAGTAACTGCCTGTTAATATCCCACTGCTGGGAATAGGCCTCCTCTCTCCGTTTTTTGGACAGAAGGATTGGAGCTAAGACCTACAACGCTGCTCCAATTCGGGTTGGTAGGTTACAAATATCCCTAGAATTCTCTAGAGATATGCAGGTTTCCTCACGATGTTTTCGTTCACTGAAAAGCGTGTGATAAATTGCAAATATCAATGAGACACATAAGTTTTAATAGAAAAACTCATTGGTGCCTACCCGGGTTTTAACCTATGTTCGTCTCTAGAGAGTCGCACGGTCTCACCACTGGGCCTATCACAGCTTTTTCAGTATAAGTACATAAATATAAAAAAATATATATGGTTTAATTAATCTGTCTTTTTGTACCTAAATTTACGTATGTACTGCGTGCAAGCCCAATTTGGAAATATCCTGGTTTGCTCGATAATATAGATGCCACTTAAAAAAATACATTAGAAAAAATTTTGAATTTGTGTTTTGACGATAACTCTTGGAATCAGGCTACTTTGCCGGTCAAATTTGGTGGCATCGGCGTGAGGAAAATTTCAAGTGTTGCTCTTCCAGCATTTCTGGCCTCTGTCCATAGTATTAAAAAACTTAGTTCTGAAATTTTACAATCAAATTTATTTTCTTTGTCCTATGCAACAGAGGCTTTAGATAGTTGGAAAATTAGCTGTCCCAATGATGATATCCCGAAGGAATGTACCACTCAAAAACTTTGGGATGTGCCATTGGTTCAGCTTACACATAAAAATTTGATACAAAATCTTTCGAGTGACCGTGACCGAGCTAGGCTTCTAGCCTTATCAGAAAAAGAATCAGGTTATTGGCTACATGCTCTCCCGTCTAAAAATCTTGGCACACTTTTAGATAATGAAAGTTTTAGAGTGGCTTTAGGTCTCAGATTGGGAACCACATTGTGCCTTAAGCACAGATGTCCATGTGGAAAAGAGGTAGACAGTTTTGGCATACACGGGCTTTCATGCCATAGGAGCTCTGGTAGGCTTTTCCGCCATGGTTCTCTTAATGACACCATCAAAAGAGCTCTTGCCACCATCGACATTCCTGCTCTTCTCGAGCCTTCCGGGATATGTCGGAATGATGGCAAGAGACCAGACGGTCTGACGCTGGTTCCTTGGGAACGGGGACGGGCCCTAATGTGGGACGCAACATGCGTGGATACGTTAGCCTCGTCCCATATCAGGGAGACGGCGTCCAGACCTGGAGCTGCGGCGGAAATGGCCGAATCCGGCAAGCGGCGGAAGTATGCATCTCTCGTTGAGAGTTATATATTTGTGCCGTTTGCAGTTGAGACCCTAGGGCCATGGAGCCAAAGTGCAAAAAATTTTTTATCCGTTTTAACACCTCGGTTGATCGCCTCTTCGGGTGACAAGAGGGCTGGCTCCTTTTTCGCACAAAGAATCAGCTTAGCGATTCAACGCGGAAACGCTGCCAGCATTCTTGGGACCATTCCACGTGGGCATGATTTGTATAGTAGTAGCGTGTAAGTAATTTAAGATAGATATAACTTGTATATATTTGTTATAATTAAAAAAAAAAAAAAAATTAAACTTAATCTTAGTTTGACACGTAAAAAAAAAAAATTTGCTATCTGCATTGAGACGCACTTTAATATCGTCTTTTACTATCTCAAAAGTAATAATAAAATTATTTTGCTATAATCCGCGATACAGTAAATAGAAAATATATATAGTGTTTAATGTATAGTGGATTATCAGTATTTTCATACCCGATACGTGCAGGATTCGTAAAAGCACATGCACAAACCTCCACCACTTCCACCAAAATACACAAGCACTACACAGTTTCACTATCACAAACTCAACAATCGTTTCGCCCCGCAACCGAGGCATCATCAGGAGATAGACTCCACGACAAAATCGCAAAGCGAAGCGTTATGCAAACAAGCATTGTTATATAGTAATCGGTTCATCCCCACCTTTACCTCTGAACACGTGCAACAAGCTTGAACTTGAAACATTTATCTGCTCGTTAATGAGGGTGCCATTGTTATGCTTAATGATTTCTAATTGTTCCAAAATATTCAATTTTAAGCTTTTTTCGCAGGTGTGCAGTATTTCGAAACAATGGTCATTAGGAACTTTATGACCGCTTTCTAACAAATGTTTCGCGAAATGTGAATTTTGTGGCTTATTATTCCTGAAAGCGACCATATGTTCTTTAAAACGGGTTTCAAAATTACGACCAGTCTGACCCACATATGTATCATTGCATTCAGGACATTTTATTTTGTAAATACCACTCTTTTTCGGGCTTTCTAATTTGTCTTTATTATTGCATAATATCTTTTTTAAGCAGTTATTACTTTTAAAACCTAATTTTATATTTGACTTTGTTTTAAATATAGTTGAAATTCGTTCTGACAATGTTCCAAAATAGGTCAAACTGGCTTTGTATTTATTATCTTTGTAATGTGGCACCGCATAGAAGTGTTTTGTCAATTGCAACTTCTGTTTATTTTTTAATATATTTTGTACTAATTGCTCATCGTAGCCATTGGAATGCGCCATCTGGTTGATTATTTGCAGCTCATTGTTAAAATTCTTTTCAGAAAGAGGGACTGATAAGAGTCTGTGTATATAACTAAATGACTTATCAGTCCCTCTTTCTGAAAAGAATTTTAACAATGAGCTGCAAATAATCAACCAGATGGCGCATTCCAATGGCTACGATGAGCAATTAGTACAAAATATATTAAAAAATAAACAGAAGTTGCAATTGACAAAACACTTCTATGCGGTGCCACATTACAAAGATAATAAATACAAAGCCAGTTTGACCTATTTTGGAACATTGTCAGAACGAATTTCAACTATATTTAAAACAAAGTCAAATATAAAATTAGGTTTTAAAAGTAATAACTGCTTAAAAAAGATATTATGCAATAATAAAGACAAATTAGAAAGCCCGAAAAAGAGTGGTATTTACAAAATAAAATGTCCTGAATGCAATGATACATATGTGGGTCAGACTGGTCGTAATTTTGAAACCCGTTTTAAAGAACATATGGTCGCTTTCAGGAATAATAAGCCACAAAATTCACATTTCGCGAAACATTTGTTAGAAAGCGGTCATAAAGTTCCTAATGACCATTGTTTCGAAATACTGCACACCTGCGAAAAAAGCTTAAAATTGAATATTTTGGAACAATTAGAAATCATTAAGCATAACAATGGCACCCTCATTAACGAGCAGATAAATGTTTCAAGTTCAAGCTTGTTGCACGTGTTCAGAGGTAAAGGTGGGGATGAACCGATTACTATATAACAATGCTTGTTTGCATAACGCTTCGCTTTGCGATTTTGTCGTGGAGTCTATCTCCTGATGATGCCTCGGTTGCGGGGCGAAACGATTGTTGAGTTTGTGATAGTGAAACTGTGTAGTGCTTGTGTATTTTGGTGGAAGTGGTGGAGGTTTGTGCATGTGCTTTTACGAATCCTGCACGTATCGGGTATGAAAATACTGATAATCCACTATACATTAAACACTATATATATTTTCTATTTACTGTATCGCGGATTATAGCAAAATAATTTTATTATTACTTTTGTATTATGGATCTCCGCAAAGTAACGCCTAATTCTATAAATTTTACTATCTCCATGAAACTACCCGTAATTCGAATTTCAACAAAAAAAAGATAATATGGTATCGATAAACTTATCTTTGAACATTGCTAGCTCATTAATCACTAAGTCTCGATGCTGATTATAAAATTCTTATTATTAACGCAATCACTTTTTATCACATGAAAAACACTTTATAAACACGCATAACACATACATTCACCTACAATAAACATACAATATTTTCAAAAAAACTCAAACTTCGAACTTCGCGTATCACTTTAGTAAGCAACGGTTAAGGTAAAGTTCTTCGAAGCTATAGATGAACTAAAATTAAAACATGTTTTATTAATAAATCATTTCATTATTTATTTAAATTAAAAATGCAATTAAAGTTATTAGAAACTTAATTTTTTAGTAATGTACTGTAGCTAAGTATCTTATTGTATTTCCTATCGAGTCAGTCAAAATCCTCTGCGATTACTTATCAAAAACCATGAATATAAAGGAGTATTAATTTTCTTTCGAGGGTAACCAATTTACTTTTATAAATGTTATGATATCAAGATACATATTAAATGGGCTTTTTGTAAATATGAAAATAAGCCTTACAAATACAGTTAACTTCACTGGCTTTTGAAATAGTGATTGGCTTAATGGTAATATTTCCGTTTGCTAGTGACAATACATCGGTATCAATACTTATTAAAAAATAACAGGATCTATCCTACTGTGGAAATAGAAAACATTGTAGGAACTAGAAAAAGAACCTAGATCTGTTCAGGACATGAACAGATTCTTTTTTATCTGGTCTGTCTATGAAAGTCTGTGCTTGAACGATTTTTTTATACAATTTAAATTTTCAGCTTTTTATTTAAAGGGACCAATGGGATTCTTTTAACATTAGATTACTTTAAATAAAATAAATTTGAAATCAAATTGTGCATAGTATTAAGACGATGTTTGGTATTTTTTTGTTCGATTTATAATATAGTCCTTAGGTTATATATTTCAATACCCAGATATAATCCTAATTTAGATTTAGTATTCTATTATTATTCGGACATAACATCGATTTGGTCAGACTGGTTTTGAATAAATATTTATCTATGTATGTATTATATATTTAACGAAAGAGGATAATGGTTGGGATATGGTAGGTCCTTTTAAGAATAAAAAAAGTTTGTTACTTACTGCGTTCTACATATTAATTTAACTTTTATCGTTGAATCATTGAATATAGAACAACTACCTGGATTTTAAATTTGAATATAATTATTAATGTTGTAGTTTTTAAGTTGTTCAATTTAGAATAATTCATGAAGTGTGATAATAATTCTTTACAGTCAACCTGGAAATGTGACAAACAGTGTGTCGAGGTAAAAACTGGAGTTATAGAGAATGTTGTTTTAAATTTATTTGCACTAGGCACGGGGTGCTTTTATCTTTTTATTGTAATGATTTGTCAAAGTTTTACTAAAACTAAATGTGAGTTACATAATTACCATACATCATTGTTTTCCTATATATCATATGTTTTGCTTTTTTTTAGTTGTTAATACAGATATCACATCATCGTTTTAATTGACTGTAGAGAGGTGATTACGTTAATATAATACTATGTTTCTATTCGCAAACGATTTATTATTTATCATTAATGTTGGGCTTTTGCAATGTGTCGCGAGTATTTGTGCTATACAGGTTATAGGCCTTTTCTACTAGTTTCGTTATATTACGGGTAAACACTTTAAACTAGTACTAAAACTCATAGCACGCATATTTTTTCACTGTTTCAATAATATGTACATACACATGTTAACACTAGAATATTTAAAACTACGCGTTTGTTATATTATGTTCCCATTTGTAGGTATTGATTGATTTTTCAACGACTCTTTTAAATCATCATTCTCCTGCCCTTATCCCACTCTAAGTGAGGTCGGTACAACATGCCACAAACATGTTGTCACATGATTTGGCTACGTATTTTACGACCGGCCGCCTGCCTGACGTCAACTTACCCCCAGTCGCCTTTTACGACACCTCGATAAGAAAGGAGGATGGTCTATTCTATTCTGCCGGATACCACACGGTCTTTTAAATATGGGGATAATAAATTTTTAAACTTTTTATATTAATCACATCTCACAAATGTCGTATCAAATCTTCTCGTAAACGAATTGAAAAAATAAAATAAAAAACTTATATATGGTACTCAGAAATTGTTACGGAAACGGTAAAATCCTGCAACGAAAAGCAACGTAAATTAAAATCATTTAGTGCTAAAGCATGTAAGTCGATTATTTTTTATAACAATCAGTGGAAAGATTCAATTAATAAATTTTATATAGTGTTTCATAGCAGATTGACTTTTAATAATAGACAGGTAACTTGTATATATAGATAGTATTACGTAGCAGATTACTTTTGAGTGGCAGATTGGAAAAAAATTGTATGTAGACTTTTAAATAGCAACCAGTGAAAACTGTATACATTTCGAGCATATTTTTATAATTTATTGCAGATCCGCAAGTATTATGAGTTCTAAATCAGCTCCTGGGATTATAATGGCAACAGGAGTTTTGGGAAAATCATTGAAAGGGATTCCTGGGGTTTATATAAGTAGAGACGCCGGTTTGACATGGAAAAGAATACTGAAGGATTACTATTTCTTCAATTATGGCGACCACGGCGGGGTTTTGGTGGCCGTTAAATATTTCAAATCAAGGGGGGAGACCAGAAGAATATTGTATTCAACCAACGAAGGCATAGAATGGAATTCCTACGAGTAAGTGTAACATTGCGCAACCTTTCCGTTTTAAATTGCAAATTAGCATTTTGTAGTAGGTTAATGTAACTTAAAGGTTATTAGTATGTTTTTTTTTAAAGTAGGTTACAGATAAAGAGCACCTTCTTCGTCTGTTACATACAATGGTATTCTGATATTTAGTATAATGAGTACTTGAATTTAAGCATAAATACATAATGGATTAGTCGAAAATGAGGCCTTTGTTTGATATGTCTTATGATAAAGTTCTAAATTATTCTCATTATAGTCTCATTTCGTTCTAAGGTTCAACGCAGATGACCTACGCATTTACGGACTAATGACTGAGCCAGGGGAAAACACAACAACATTCACTATGTTTGGTTCCGCGAATGAACAACATCAGTGGATAATTATAACAATAGACCTACTAAGCGCATTTCTCCGCAATTGTACGGACGATGACTATAAATTTTGGTCCCCGACTCCACCAAACTCCTCAGTATCATGTGTTCTCGGTACAAAAGACACTTACCAAAGGCGACTTGCACATACGAATTGTCACAACGGCATCGGGTACGACAGACCGGTAAAAAAAGAATTATGTGAATGCAGTAGGAGAGATTACGAATGCGACTTCGGTTTCGTATTATCCCATAGTGTTTGTGTTCGTAATCAAAGCGTAAACTATGATCCATACGTTATTTCTTCCGACTGTCGTCCTGGACATTTCTATTATAGAACGAAAGGGTACAGAAAGATTGACGGAGATGTATGCACCACTTCATATTATATGCCCTACGAACCGGAAATGGTACCTTGTCCTTTAGAAGAACCAACGGAGTTTCTGTTAGTAGCGTTGAGAGACAAAATTGCACGTATCGATTTGTCGGATAATACAACCTTAATACCAGTTAAGGGACAGCAAAATATAGTGGCCATAGAGTTTGATATGAAAAATAATTGCATCTATTGGGCTGATATTGAAGTCGATAAGATTATACGACAATGTTTCGATAATGGAAATGCTCAGGAAACTGTTGTCGATACAGAGTTATCTAGCATAGAAGGAATGGCTCTTGATTGGATTTCGAATGTTCTATTCTTTGTTGATGGGCTCAGGAAGAAAATAGAAGCTGTAAGAACGGATCTTTCCAGTCAGGGTAGAATGAGAGCAACGATTTTAGATTCCACAGTTCTGTCTAAGCCACGTGGAATTGCTGTACATCCTAGAGCAGGGTACTTGTTTTGGACTGATTGGGACCGAAGCAGCCCTTCTGTTTCTAGATCTAATCTTGATGGCAAAGATGTTAAAAAGTTGTTTACAAATCCGATCGTTAAATGGCCCAACGGTATAACTATTGATCAAATGGCAGACAGAATATACTGGGTAGATGCAAAAGAAGACTATATAGCTAGTGCAGATCTAAACGGGCAATACTTTAGAAGGATTCTCTGGAACGATGAAAAAGTGACGCATCCGTTTGCAGTTGCCGTCTTAAAGAACAAGATGTATTGGGATGATTGGAAAAAGAAGTCAATATTTACAGCCGATAAGGATACCGGAGCTAACATCGTTACAATCAACGATTCCTTGTCAGGATTGATGGATTTGAAAGTTTTTGCGTATTTCATGCAACAAGGAAGCAATGCTTGCTCATATAAAAATACGAGTTGCGATACGCTCTGTCTTGGCGGGCCTGGTAACTCTTTCTCTTGCCTCTGCCCAGATGGATTCAAGAGAATTAACGGAAAGTGTATGTGTCCGAATGGTTTAGAGCCCGCTCCTAATATGACTTGTCCAAAGCAGGACGGGTCTTGCAGTCCGGTATGTAATCAGTAATGATTTGATTATTTTATTTATAAATAAAGATTAACCAAAGAGTCTAGTCTAAATTTGCTTACTAGTTATCAACGTACACGAACCTTGAAAAAAGATCCTTTATTTTTGCATCGTTTATCCTGATAGATCTTCGATATTAAATTGACAACATCCATAAAGGAGAAAGTTTATAATAGGGTCAGCATTGTTCTCAAAAACCCGCTTCCGTACTATCATATAATAAGCTTTAGATTTTAGAGGGATATGCCACAAACCGATTATGTAAAAAATTGCCAATTAAAATTTTCGTTTTAGGACGAGTTCACATGCAAGAACGGTATGTGCATTACGAACTCATGGCGATGTGATGGCAACCAGGATTGTGGTGACATGTCTGATGAAGAGGGATGCGCGTGCGCACCGCATATGATTGCGTGTGATGACGCACGTTGCTACCTGCCACATTGGCGATGCGATGGCGATATAGATTGTCAGGACAAGAGTGATGAAAAAGGTAACAACCAGTTGAAATATAACAGAAACTACCTTTTCTTGCCTTATTAACGGCCTGTTACTATCCCACTTCTGGTCATAGATCTATTTTCTCCTTTTTTGGAGAGAAGCGTTGGAGATCCACCATGCTGCATATTAGTAGGTTAAATATGTATCCAAAAATCTAGAGTTAAACAAGTTTCATTACAATGTTTTTTTTTGTCTATAATCAAATCATCACCAAATATCGTGTGATAAATTACAAATATACATAAGTTTTGCATAGAAAAACTGATTAGTACCCGGGGTTTTGAACCATTATTCCATAGAGTCAAGCACACGATATCACCGTTCGGCTATCATAGCTTGGACTTCTTTACTGAGATTTAAATTGGTCGATGTTACTTTCTCTGCATACCTAAAATCACATCGATATCTATTGATCCAGAATTTAAATTCAGCAGTTAATGTCACTTTTGAATTTATGATATTAGTAATCAAGTATTGTGTAATCGTCAATCTTTGATCGGCTAATAAGATTAACTTTTAAATATTACAGATTGTGATAAACAAAATTGTACTGAAGACCAATTTACGTGTGCAAATGGCCATTGCATACAAAAGAAGTGGGTGTGCGATGGAGACAATGACTGCAAAGATGGTTCCGATGAACGCAACTGCACGGTAATAATTAAGATAATTGGATTTATTTATTTATTTATACATTAAATCAAGGCAAATCAAATCAAAACCTATCATTAATAATTATTTTATTTATACATTAAATATACACACGCTAAAAACAAAACGCATACATGATATATATAGAAAAAATAAAATAAAAATTTACAATACATTTCTTACATTAGTTATTATCTGAATAATCAATATTATCAATAATCAATATCAATAATGAATATTAATCACACGCTTAGTATTAAAGTGACTTAATTCAAAATTAGGTTTCATTGAGTTAGGTATTGTAAACCTTATTTTAGTGCCATCTATGACATCACACTACAACCTATTAAAAACTAGTGTTATTAGAACCTATTAAACCTATTAAAAATTAGTTAGTCTTGTGGTTCCAGGTTATGGGTCCCTTTAACGCTCAAGATTTTTGATGACGATACGCTACGGTTTATTGCAATTTGCCATATAATTACTTTTTGAATTCGGTCACTTTAATACTAAGTGTATACCTATTCTTTTTTTTTACTATTGGAAGTGAAGAATCAAATGTCCTTATTAGAGGTTGTCCGACTATTCACTAAGGGGCCTTACTAACAGTTTACCGTTACGCGCTTGCTAATCCATTGCTATGAGATACTAACGTCCATAGTTTAAAGAGGTAAAATGTGTCCATCGATAAACAAAAGATACGGCAAATTAGGCTACTTATCTCTCTTTATTATTTAGGATTAGCCAGAGATAAGTATGTTTTTCTCATCTTCCCACTTTTAGTATTTATTGGACACTCGCACTCACGATCTATGACTGCTTTCCCCATGCATAATAACTCTATGAACTTGCGCCCCGCCCCGCCAACGTCGAAAGCTCTAGACTTTCTCAGTCTAATGTTAACCGCTATTAACAAATCTAATTTAATAAATAATCCACAAGAGTAATTGTAAAAATATTTTGCTATAATCCGCGATAAAGTAAATAGGAAATATAAATAATGCTAAATGGTGAGTGGACTATACGTTTCCATACCTGGAATATGCAGCATTCGTTAAAAAACACATGCACAAAGCTCCACCACCGCCACCACAATACATAAGCACTACACACGTTCACTATCACAAATTCAACAATAGTTTCGCCCGGCATCATCAGGAGATAGACTCCACGACAAAATCGCGAGCCTCTTTGCGGTGGTTGCTGCATATTCCAGGTATGGAAACGTATAGTCCACTCTACATTTACTATTATTTATATTTCCTATTTACTTTACTATTACTTTTATATTACGTATCGCCGCAAAGTAACGCCTAATTCTTTAAATTATTTAATAATCCACAGCAAAGTTTACCTAAACGACCGGATACTCTGAGTTGTGTTGGATATATTTTCTCTTGCGGCAACAGAAGTGATGCGCCCTGTATACCCCATGCTTGGGTATGTGATGGTGAAAGAGATTGTCCCGAAGGAGAAGACGAGCAGGAGGACAGATGCAAGAACTCTACTTGTTCGCCCTATATGTTCAGATGTTCGACTGGAAAATGCATTTACTTGTCTTGGGTAAGCCACTAACAATACAAAATTCCACAGTATCTATATGACAAGCTTGGATGGACTAGGGATTTTAATACTGCTCATGCATCCAGAGCCACTGCCTTTATGATTCGTACGCCGCATCACAGCCGCATTTGGAGGTAGTCTCAAATATTCAGCAAGTAAATGTTGGAATAACCTTCCTCCGCCCATCCGGAATTCCGCTACTGAAAATCAGTGTTGGGCTTCCCAGCTCAATTATCGCTGAGTAGCTACCATTTTATACCATTGCACTGGTATTAACTGGATTTTTGAAATTTTGTTGTTGTATAAGTGCATAATAGAATAGTAGTGCAATTATATAAATAAAGATATTCTTATTACTCACATTGTCTCCGTAACAGGTGTGAATAACTTAACAAGACCAAAACGCACACATCAGTGCAGCTATAAATAGGTTTACGTTTATTATACGTTTAAGAGCTGTGATAGCCAGGCCGTGAGACCGTGCAACTCTTTCGACATGATCACGGGTTCAAACGTCGGGCAGGCCCAAATGAGTTTTTCTATTAACACTTATATGTCTAATTGATAATTACAATTTATCACACGCTTTTCGGTGAAGGAAAACATCATGAGGAAACCTACATATCTCTAGAGAATTTTGGGGATATGTGTGACCTACCAATCCACATAGGAGCAGCGTGGTAGGCCCTAGCTCCAATCCTTCTCTCTAGAAACGGAAAGAGGAGGCCCTCTGCCCAGCAGTGGGATTGTAACGGGCCGTTACTATTCATAAGTAGGAGTGCGATAATGTAAGAACACCTATTTCTTTAAACTTCTCACGCAGGGAATCACGTGGAATTAAATTGTATATCGACTGTAAACTGGCAAATTGTCCTATCTTATTTTTGTCAACATTTCACGAAGAAGAAAAAACGTGATTATTAATACATTCGCAGTAATTTTTATATCATAAAAAACAATTGACTTTAAATATGTTTATTTATTTACAAATTTTCAAATGATGAGGTAAATTATGGGCAGTAGCACACAATGCCGTTGGAAAGTGATTTGCCTTAAAATTGAGATAGGACATTTTGGCGGTTCACAGCCGATATGCCGCGTATTGCTCTTTGTAAGTAACCCACTGTATGCCTATAACGGTATCATTACGCATTGTCAAGGTTTGCGATGGTGAAAACGATTGTGGCGATCCAGATGGTTCAGACGAGAAGAATTGTCCGTCCACTGGTCACACGAAAGTAATTCCTCGGCCCGATAAACCAGATTTCCCTAACAATTATACATGCGCCGACTGGATGTTCAAGTGCGATAATGGAAACTGTCTGCCGTATTGGTGGCGATGCGATAGCATTAACGACTGTGGGGACAATTCTGATGAAGCCGCATGTGGTCTAGTTTATCGGGATGATACGGTCGTTAGCCCTGAACATGACGCGACAAGGCAGAAGTGCGGCAAAAATCAGTTCACTTGCTCTCCTGGTAAGTTTAACTTGAAAAAAATAGTGAATAACACTGTTTTGTATAAATTGACGCGCGCCAAGCGGCGCGACCGGCCGGATCAACGACCTTTGTGCATTCTATCGTTGACGCGAGCGCCGATACTTAGTAACGTTTTGGATTACGATAAGACAGGACGCGCGCGCACCTGTATACGACCTTATTGTAGAACGCACACGCGTAATTATGCGTTTTGGGTGTGGTTTCTAGATAGTGCCACGACTGTATTGACTTTTGATATTGATATAAGTATTTAGTGACGCGTTTTAACCAGTGAAACGTGTGAGAAGACGCGACCGTCTGCGGTTTTAGTACGCGTTGGGATTAATGTTCGCCGATATGGGACGATTCAATAACGTGTGACCTTATGAAGGTTGTGTGCACACCGCGTGTTATTTGTGTTAGTTAACCTCGTTGGTGAAGTGTATACTCCGGGAGAAATAGACAGTACATGTCCGTGGAAGACTGCTGAGGCGAGTCAACAGGTTCGGGAATCGGCCAAGTACATACAAGCGCACACACACACGTACACATATACACGCAGTTATTCATGAGGCCGGACCGCATACAGCTGACGGCCGCATAAGGTAGGTTGAGACGCCGAGACGGCGGGCCCAGGTCTCGGAGGTTGTTTCATCCGCCCGCACGTTTGTGCGGAACAAACACTTAACTTTATATTGTTATTTTGTCCTTGCAGAGCTCAAAGGTTGGCTGGAAGATATCCCTTATTGGGATAAGTCCGCCTTTTTACCTTTTTATTTTATATATATATTTCTGTGTCTTGTGTGTTTTTATGTTGTGCAATAAAGAAATTAAACAAAACAAACTAACTTTATCCCGCTATAAGTTTTATAAAGGATTTAAGATAATTTATAGAATGAAGCGTTTTAGTTTACTTAATAAAAAAGTACTGATAATATTGTTTTGCTATAATCTTTTACTTTGCGTTTTGTCGTGGAGTCTCTTAATGATGCTTCGGTTATTGGGCGAAACAATTGCTTAGATTGTCAATGTTAGTGAATTTAAAATTATTCAATGCTGATAAGGTATTTAGTACTACTTAACTATTTAAGGAAATAAATTACCGTGTTAATAACGGTAAATTCTTGGGATAATTTTATGAGTATCGTCAACAGAGGTTAAATTTTAGTCTTATATAGAATTTATTAATTATCCTTATATATAATTTATTAATAAGTTCGCGAAATAAGTTGCTACTAGTCATAACCGCTACTTACCGAGGTGTCATTACAGGCGACTAAGGTAAGCCGACCCGCCGCGTGGTATCCGGCCGAGTAGAATAGACCACCTTCATTTCTTACCGAGGTGTGGTAAAAGGCGCATAAGGTAGGTTGACCCACCTTGTGGTATCCGGTTGAGTAGAATAGACCACCTTCTTTCTTACCGAGGGGTCGTAATATACGACTATGGTAAGTTGACGTCAGGCGTAGGTAAAATACGTAGCCAAATCATGTGAAGCATGTTTGTAACATGTTGCGCCGACCTCGCTTAGAGTGGGATAAGGGCAAGAGGATGATGAGTCCATACTAATTGATTGATTTATTTATTTATTTATTTATTAATAATTAGCACGGATAAAATCCAATTACACTAATTATGTTATACTTACATTATATTATAATACAACATTACATTATATTATATTCTATAACATTACACTATGTATAAAATCATATTAAATTTTCACAAAATTTTAGTAATTCTATTCGAATATGTTGCCATTTACCTGCAAGGATATCACAGTGTGGGGATTCTTTAAGAAGTTCGTTGAGCAAAGACAGTGACCGCGGGATAGGTGACCTAGCACGCGCCACGGTGCGGGACGACGGTTCGGCAAATAACTTATGACGCGAGTATAATTATTTGGAGCATATAATAAAAAATAATTTGTTATGCAGATCGGGAGAGTCGATATCATCTCTGATAATTTTTAGGGCAGTGTTAAGTTGGCAATACAGTCAGATGATCGTCCAACATCGATTTTGTCCAGGTGTATGCATCCCTCTATCGTGGGTGTGTGATACGACGAATGACTGTTCGGACGGTGCGGACGAGCGTAGTTGTACTAGAACAACGACGGGTGGTTCGCGATGCGCCGCGGACAGTACGCCGTGCGCGGACGGCCGCACGTGCATCCGCGACAACCAACTGTGCGACGGCATACTTGACTGCTCGGACCATAGTGACGAGATGCATTGTGCTAATGTGAGTAGTTATAAGTATTATTTTTAAATTAACAGCCTGTTACTATGCCCACTGCTGGGCTAAAGACTCCTCTCTCCGTTTCTGGAGAGAACGATTGGAGCTAAGACCTACTTTACTACTCTACCACTTTGGCATGCTAAACACTGAATCTCACGCCGGCGAAGCCGCACGTATTTCTAGTTAAATATAACGAACTCAAATAAATAAATAAATAAATAAATAAATAAATAAATATATGGGACATTTACACACACGGTCGTCCGTCCCCAAAGTAAGTAACTTAATACTTGTGTTATGGGTGAGAGACAACTGGTAAATATATACATATATAGTTTTTAAATACATACTTAAATACATATATACACCCAGACTCGAAGAACCAACAAATTCTAAATAGAAAATGTTGGTTCTCGGCGGGAATCGAACCCGCGACCCACGGAGCCGAAGACAGGGTTACTGCCAACTACGCCAACGGGCCAGTGAAAAGAATGAATGTGGTTTTTCTTTCTCTAGCTTAAATCTAGTAACGACCATAAACTGCTTTAGACAATGGCGATTAATTACAATAATTAAATGACAATAAGTTCTTGAGTCAGTGTACTGTGGTATCTAGATCTTTATTAGTAGTAGTAGTAGTAGCAGCCTGTTACAATCCCACTGGTGGGAATAGGCCTCTTCTCTCCGTTTCTGGAGAGAAGGGTTGGAGCTAAGACCTACCACGCTGCTCCAATGCAGATTGGTAGGTTACACATATCCCTAGAATTCTCTAGAGATATGCAGGTTTCCTCGCGATGTTTTCCTTCACCGAAAAGCGTGTGATAAATTGCAATTATCAATTAGACATATAAGTTTTTAATAGAAAAACTCATTGGTGCCTGCCCGAGGTTTGAACCTGTGTCGTCTCTAGAGAGTCGCACGGTATCACCGCTAGGCTATCACAGCTATAGATTATTAAGAATTATTTTTATTAGTAGCATTATTTTAATTGTTAATAATAATAATATAATAGATAAAGTAGAAACCGACATAAGCTTGCGGCTTCTGCTTTGCGCCTTGCAAAGCAGAAAAGTACGTAAATCGTTTGTGGGTTTGGGTATAAGATTCTATAATAAAATTCTGCAATCAATTTTAGCCTTGCCATTACAGCAGTTTAAAAACACTGTTAAAAAGAGGCTGATACAGAAAGCTTACTATACTGTTGAGGTTTACTTAGATGATAAGAATGTGTGAATATAGCTACTCTACCCTGTACAAGAAAGTAATTGACTACATGTAACTAGTTATAAGAATTATATTTTAAAACCAGCAACCGCCGAGTTTCTTGCTGGCTCTTATCGGTAGGAACAGTTTTACGAACCAGCAGTAGAGTTTACGATTCAAAAGCAATTGTTTACAAGTTTACTTGAATAAAGAATATTTTTAATTTGAATTTGAAAATATGAATGAATTGTAGTCATGTAGTTAGCTAGACAGTGTGGCGCCCCCACGCAGTAAAAAAAGCATAGAAAAAATCGATTCCTCTCTTCAAAATAAATCGATTTGTAAATTCTATGTACTCGAATCGAAGAAATCGATCATCAATAATTGATTCATAACTAACTCATTCGTTGGTCTCGGTATTTACTTCTTCAATAAAACTCCCTAATGTATATAGACTTATCTAGAGAAAATTTTAAATGAAGTGTAAAAAAATATGCTTATACGTAAAACATATTAGACAATTGAAGATTATTTGAGTGATAAAAATATTGAATTTGATTTGTAAATCCTGCATACCTGATTCTAAAAAAATTGAGGTAAAATAATGTAAATTTATAATGTTTAAAAGATCGACCGCCGAGTTTCTTGCTGGTTCTTCTCGGTAAGAGCAATATTCCGAACCAGTTGTTCATTAAATCATTCATTTAGTTCTTCTAATTGACCTTTGACGATTCAAAAGTGCTTGTAAAAAGTTTACTTGAATAAAGGTTTTATTTGGTTTTTTTTCTGACTATTTAGATTAATTGGAATAAAGACTTTAGAAATAGATTGGATACATTGGTTTCATCCTTATCTTACCTTTACAAACAAGAAAAAAGGAAGTATAAAATGAAAAGGAAAACGAGGATAATTAATATAATCCATTTTTTAATAATCGATTAAGGCGAAGTTTAAGTTGTATGCTGTGTCTGCCTCTAAATGGTATTATGTGTCAAATTAAGAAACTTCGTTTTTGAAAAATTAATTTATAAAATACATTAATTCTGTTGTTGGCCCTTGTAAAATAAGATAAAATAAAGATATATTCCGATCAATCATAATCCGTTTCGATTATCGAGAGTTTCCGATATATATATTGACGGTAGTCGCTAAAATTATTAACATACTAAATTTCACAGACGCATAAAACAGCAGTGGATTGCCCTTCGAACTATTTCCAATGTGACGATGGCACCCGGTGTCTGTGGCAAGATATGGTGTGTAACGGCGTTCAAGATTGTTTTGATCTCAGTGATGAGACAAATTGCTCTGAGGACGCAACTAAACATCGTGCTTACCAGGTCAGTGCAACATATGAATTATTAGGTCGTAGCTACGGTTTTTCTTAAATTATTGAACTCTATGATATCCTAATTTTTGGATACATTTTATAATGTTGCTAGTTTTGCAAGCGAAATAATGAAATCATTGGGTCACAAAAAGGGGCAAAACCCTTAAATCCCGAACCCGCGGGAGTTAGAGCATAAACAGGAGTGTATATGTTGCTCCACAACCGCCTCCGTCTTGCAATGAGAATTCCATATAAATCGGTTTAGCCATTCTAAATCTTCCTCAAAAATTGTACTATATTTTAGTAGAAACGTACAGAAAACTGTTCAATTTTGAGAAAATCGATCACCTACGGACAGACAGCTTTTTTTAGGGACTTTGTTTTATAATATGTATAGATAACGGATGCCGTGCATGTAGCTACTCTTCGACCTTTGTACTAGTAATGACCAAATGTAACTAGTTATAAGAATTATTTCGAAAAGAGCAACCGCCTAGTTTCTTGCTGGCTCTTCTCGGTAGGAACAGCTTTCCGAACCAGCAGTAGAGTTGACGATTCAAAGCCACTTGTTTATAAGTTTACTAGAAAAATATTTTGAATTTGAATGTATCTATATGCCACTGTAAAACAAAGCTAGATATACGTTAAATACATATTTTATTTCTAACACGCTAATTAGTATAATAGCCGAATACCTCATGGGCAAAATATAAACTTTAAGGTTATGTAATGAGAATGATGACTTAGCTATTATGAAAAAAAAATTTAGTAAGCTGGCTAGCTTAGGTTTTTAAGAAGTCTCTTGTTCGAACAAGCTCACCACGTCACGTCTCATCTTGTCCGTCTTGTCAAATCGGACCAGCAGGCCTACCACGAACTCTTATTGCGACACAATTGAAGACGTAAACGACGACCGCGAACCGTTTTCTTTTCGTACCATGAAGTGTGAATTGCATTTGGGTCGTAATGTTTGAAAAGGATAACGTTATATGAACTATAGATAACTCTGTCTCTTTTACTCACATGTTCTTAGGACGAATTTCGACGACTTAAAGTGTGCGTCTTTAAGACTTCATGGTATGAAAAAGCAAAACAATTTCGTTTAGGTCTTCAATTGAGTCGCAATAAGAGTTCATGGTAGGCCTGCTGATAACAGTAACGACGATTATCTATTCCTAATTTTACCGTTGATATTAGGTTCTAAGTATTGGCGTAGATCAATCATCCATAAACTCGACAAGCTTCCTTATATCGTGTTGGATGGCGCAACAGAAGATGGTGATATATTCATTCTTACCGTCCATATCTAAAGTAAGTGATGGTGTTTGGAAGAATATGACTTGGACAGACGACATAGTGTACAGGTGAGTTTGTATATTTTTCTTTTAAATCATTCATTACTGATACCCTGTAATATGTTTTATTTTTGTTGCAATATATAAAAGCTGTACTCAACATTTCTCTCCTTATATTTGCGCCTAAGATCTTTTATTATTATTTCTACCTCTGTATTCTTAAATCTTCGAATAAACAGAATATATTTATCTCAAATAATTTATAGAATTAGGTGTTATTTTGCTGAGGTCCATACAACAGTAATGAAAATATTATTTTGCTCTAATCTGCGATATATATGTAATGCTAAATGTAGAGTTTTCTATCCGTTCACTCCACGACTAAATCGCCGTCTATCTCCTGACGATGCTTCGGTTACGGGGCGAAACGATTATTGAGTTTGTGGCAGTGAATACGTGCAGTGCTTGTGTATTGTGTAATTGGTGGTAGGTAGTGCATGAGTTTATACGAATTCTGCATAGCGTTTACATACTTTTGTACTTTATTGCAGTATTTAAGTCCACTTTTGGAATTTACATTAAAATTACAAAATGTGGACTTCACACTAAATTAAGCGTTCTTTACCAGCCAACCTTAGAGTAAATGGAATGTTTTAAAAATATATTAACGCCTAGTAAATATATTTTTAAAATTTTTTAATTATGTAATTAAAAGGTCCTTACACTACATGTGTATACCAGCCCTATTATACCCTTAAACTTTACTAATTTTATAAAGTATTCTAAAGAGCTCACCAAGAAGAGTTTTTAACAAATTGCATGCTTCCTCCAAATCAGGTTTTGATAGTACATGAAAGCACCATGAAAAGCACCAACTTGCAATTTGTTCAACCTGACTGACTATAACATAATATTCCTAGCCGAGTCAAAGCGTGAATATTTAAAGATATAAAAACCTGTTGAATACTCTGTGACAATTTTGTCTAAATAAGTTTATTGTCTGTGACTTCCCTTCTCTCCGTGCTTCCTGTCATGAAAAGTTGTACTTTATTGAGCTCTCGAAGAAATATATAAATTACTAAAAATACCAGCGCCTTTCTATCATCTATCTCCAAAACCTTTAAAGTGTAGCGACGTACTTAAGTTTTAAATAACTAAATAATAGAAAAAAAAATACATGATGTATACGAGATGGTAAAGGAATAGTAGAATGTTGAAATATGGAATTTAATAATCTTATACCCTGTTGTTGAATAATGTGATGTGAAGAATAACAATAAAATAATATTTCTTACAGATTCACGGATTTGGAACCGTTCACCAACTACAACGTCACATTCTACTTTCACGATAGCAAGTCTAATAGGACATACGCATCCATGAAATACGTAAACACTACAACTGGCGAAGGAAGTATGTAATAATCATTCTCCTCCCCTTATCCCACTCTAAGTGGGGTCAGCACAGTTTTTCGCTTCCATTTCCTGTCATTCATAAACTCCTTTTATACTTTTATATGTGTGTCATACATCACACAATCCAACCATGTCTTTGTCGGCTTCCCTCTACTCACATATTCATCCACATTCCTATTCAACACTTGTTAGGTTACAGATGTTCATCCCTCTATGTAATCATCTCTATAACTCAATAAATAAAACTTACATATGCATATTATCTATTTATTATTACGTGAAGCGAAAATGTTTACCCTTTTTAAAAAAAACTACGCAGACGGAGGAGTATGAAATTTGGCAAAGTTATAATTTATATTTGCAATTTACACGCGTTCCCGTGAAAGAAAACATCGTGCATATTTTTTGAGAATTTCTGAAATATTTGTTACCCACCAATTCTCATTGGAGCAGCGTGGTAGGCTCCAACCCATCTCTCCAAAGAGTGGAGGCCTATGCCAAGCATTGGGATGGTAACAGGCTTTTCTAAAGCTTATATAGAGAAAGAGTACAAAAATGCGAATATTGTGTTAAAATGAAATATACAAAATGATTTAAATTAATAAAATACATTATACACACCATAAATTTGGCAAACCCACACAAACATGTAGTATACATACACATGTATATACTATACTCTTTTGTTTATGGTTGAATTCTGAGGTCAAATTGTGAACAGATTAAAATTAAGTTATATTTAATATTATTTGTCTATTATCTTACTGAATGTCAAACACAGGCATAACAAAGATTTATATTCCCTAAAGATAGGTATTCATTATATCAGTTATAATGTGGGTCGAATTAAGACCACTCGACGACCATATTCGCGTAGTTAAGTTAGATTTTTATAAACCAATTAAACTTGTTTATAATTTTTTTTTTAAATATATATATTTCTATACCATAGTTAATAAAGGTATTCAATATTTCTGCCCTTACTTTTGCGATCAAGATCTTTTAAGTAATCTTCAATAATATTAAAACTTTGAGTACATAATATATTGTACTCAAATACACTATTCCTTATCGTGTGAAGCTTAAAGCATTTTTTGAGTGTTTTAAAATATTGCCATACGTTATAACTTTAGCCAATTATTACGATTTGTTTGAGTAATGTAAATTTATTAGTTTTGTATGGACTGTTCTGTTTAGAATAAATATAAATAATAAATAAAATATTTATTAACATAAACAATGGACGTCCACTGCTTGACATCTCATGGTCTCATGGGATCTCCAAACCACATGATCTTGTACTGCTTGCATCTAGCAGCTCCCCGTGACCTTTAAGTCGTTAATCTTAGGTGAGGTGTTATTGTGCAGATAATGTTATAAACAAGTTTTTCTGAACTCCGAACTGACTGGCCCGTTAGCGCAATGGGTAGTGAACCTGCCTTCAGTTCCACGGGTCGCGGGTTCGATTCCCGCCGAGGGCCAACATTTTCTGTAAACAATTTGTTGGTTCTTCGAGCCTGGGTGTATATTTGCATTTAAATATGTATTTAGAATTATATATGTAGTACATCTACAATATCTAGGAGCTGTGATAGCCCAGCGGTGAGACCGTGCGACTCTTTCGAGGGGAGCACGAGTTCAAACCCGGGCAGGCACCAATGAGTTTTTCTATTAAAACTCACGTGTCTAATTGACAATTGCAATTTATCACACGCTTTTCGGTGAAGGAAAACATCGCGATGAAACCTGAATATTTCTAGAGAATTCTGGAGATATGTGAAACCTACCAATCCGCATTGGAGCAGCGTAGGTCTTAGCTCCAACCCTTCTCTCCAGAAACGGAGAGAGGAGGCCTATGCCCAGCAGTGGGATTGTAACAGGCTGCTACTTTACTTTTACTTTTATATCTACCAGTTGTCCGTCACCCATAACACAAGTTAAGTTACTTTGGGGACGCACGACCGTGTGTGTAAGTGTCCCATATATTTATTTATTTAATTAAGGTTACAAAAACCTCTGGAAATGTTTTTTTAACCATGTTTAAGTAAATTACTTTTCATTTATCGTATGTTCTCAATATTTCCTATTCCAGCTCCGTCACCTCCGCGTGGTTTAACCATACGCCAGATGATAGGAAGGCGGGTTAATCTTATATGGGACCCACCAAGCGATCCCCATGGCATCATCCAGTATTATACAGTTAACTACGTACCACCTTTGCCACCTGTGGAACATATAGTGCCTTCATTGGGCACGAACGAGTCGGTATCTCTCGTCATCCATGGATATTTCAAGCCCAAAAAGAGTTATTCCTTCTGGGTAAGTTATTTTGGCCAATTCACTTTGTAAAAGTATGTTAGTTAAGCGATGTTAGTCCATTTTTAATTGTTTAATTTTGAATGTAAGTCAATAAAGTAAATAATTTAATTTGACTGGCCCGTTGGCGCTGTGGGTAGTGACCCTGCCTCCAGCTCCGCGGGTCGCGGGTTCGATTCCCGCCGAGGGCCAACATTTTCTATAAACAAATTGTTGGTCCTTCGAGCCTGGGTGTGTATTTGTATTTAAGTATGTATTTGTATATGTAGTATATCTACCAGTTGTCCGTCACCCATAACACAAGTATTAAGTTACTTACTTTGGGGACGAACGACCGTGTGTGTAAATGTCCCATATATTTATTTATTTATTTAATTAATTAGTAGTAATTAAAATGTGTAGAAAAACATTTATTTTATTTTAATAGGCTCGCAAAACGATTTACAATATTATTACTAATATTATCGCTATGTAGCGATAAGACGGCCAGATCGTATGACCTTACTTATACATATTGTAATTATGTAACAATTATTTATTCGTTCATTTATTATTTTATAGATTATTCGTTCAAGTCAACTTATGTGTTAAAATGCCCTCATTTTTGTTTTTGTTTCAATCTAGTTCGAGATGGAAAAACGTGTTTTTATCGTATATATTAGCTTGGTATTTAGCCGTTGTAACAAATTTCATTACTATCGGTACAGCGGTTTAACATAAAAATGTACGAAACAGATTGACTTTTGCGGTTATCATATTAGTAGGGTATAATACAATATTTATAATATTCATTAGCTTTTGAATAAGTTTTTTTATTACAAATACAATAAAATTATACTAATGCTATAGTGTACGCCACTATATATAGTGTATATAAAGTGGGCTCAGCGGTTTAACCTTAAAACGTGACGGACGGACCTTTTGATTAATTTTTTTACAAATACGGTGAAATTATATTAAATTCAACTTCAATATATTCTTTACCCTCGTAAACTTTTAAACAAGTGGCTTTAAATCGTCAACTCTACTGCTGGTTCGGAAAGCTGTTCCTATCGAGAAGAGCCAGCAAAAAACTCGGTGTTTCTCCTTTTAAACGATAACTATTATTACTAATTACATAAAGTCATTACTGCCTTGTACAGGGTCGAAGACTAGCTATATCCAAGCATTCTTGTTGTCTTGGTAATCCCCAATAGTATAGTAGACTTTCTGTATCAGCGTTTTTAAAAATAAGTATAGTAATTTATAATGGTAGTAAAGTAACAGCCTGTTACTATGCCCACTGCTGGGCTAAGGCCTCCTCTCTCCGTTTTTGGAGAGAAGGTTTGGAGCTAAGATCTACCACGCTGCTCCAATGCGGATTGGTAGGTTACACATATCCCTAGAATTCTCTAGAGATATGCAGGTTTCCTCACGATGTTTTCCTTCACCGAAAAGCGTGTGATAAATTGCAATTATCAATTAGACAAATGAGTTATAATAGAAAAACTCATTGGTGCCTGCCCGGGTTTGAACCTATGTCGTCTCTAGAGAGTCGCACGGTCTCACCGCTAGGCTATCACAGCGTTTAATAATGGTAGTAGTCAATAATAATTTAATTATGTAGGTTACAGCGACCAATAAAGGTTTTACATCAGAATCGACTTCCATTATGAATTTAACTTTCGACGAAATCGGAGATATTGACGACATTGTAAATGCGAGCATGTCCCGTCTCAACCCCACCTCTGTGTCACTGCGATGGAACAAACTGAGAGGGGTTGAGGGATACTTAGTAGAGACGAGACTCCCGTCCAAATACGCTCAACTACCAGTGATCGATACTAAGGATAATACAGTCAATGGTGAGTTTGACATGTTTTAATTTAAACACCATAAAGTAAAGTAACGGCCTATTACACTAAAGTATGAATTAGAGAATTGTAGATCTATAAAAACGTTTGTCTCTATCTCTTATAGTTAACTCACATAACTCCTTGTATTTTTCTATGTTTTAAACAATGTCCGAATAAATATTTTTCTTTCTTTCTTTCTACTTTTATCTTCAAAAATCCCTAGAATTCTCTAGAGATATGCAGGTTTCCTCACGATGTTTTCCTTCACCGAAAAGCGTGTGATAAATTGCAATTATCAATTAGACACATAAGTTTTAATAGAAAAACTCATTGGTGCCTGCCCGGGGTTTGAACCTATGTCGTCTCTAAAGAGTCGCACGGTCTCACCGCTAGGCTATCACAGCTTCTTGAATTTCTTCTGAATATGTATATAAAATTTTATAAAAATCAGTCAAGCCGTTTAATAGGAGTATGGTAACTATGTAACACGAGAATTTTATATATAAGATTTACACAATATATGTTTAATGTTCGTTTATTTTAGTTACAAACCTACCACAAGGCGTACGCATGTATATAGATATAAAAGCGTACAAGAACGGAATTGTAGGCCTTCCGTTTACGATTCCCGTTGTAACCGAAGGCTTAGCAGATGAGTCTCTTACGTTCAACGCTGAATTAATTAAAGAGAAACGAACATCAGTGAAGCTCAGATGGTCCCCGCCCACTTCAGACCGGTACAAGAATAAGGAGTTGCAGTACGAAGTGCATTATATCCTAGTAAAGCAGTGGAGACGGGATTCTGGACAGTTAACCAACGGTAAGACAACAAGTTCTGTTAGAGACAGTAAATGTTAATGGTTCACAATACAAGCAATATAACAGAACTAACTACTTTGCTATAATCCGCACGGGTTAAGTGAATGCATGCAAAGCCAATGTGTATGAAGCAGGCAAAATCTACGCACCTTATACATGCAGGACCAGCCACCACATGCACCCCAAGGCGCAATTCACCAGCAACAACGCACACAAAAGCAGCACATTACGTATGCCGTATGCCGTATTATCGTAATGCCAAACGATTACGACGCATTACGATTTTTGTCGTGGAGCCTATCTTCCTGATGATGCTTCGGTTTCGGGGCGAAACGATCGTCGAGATTGTGGTGGTGGGTGTGTGTGCTGCTTTTGTGTGCGTTGTTGCTGGTGAATTGCGCCTTGGGGTGCATGTGGTGGCTTGTCCTGCATGTATAAGGTACGTAGATTTTGCCTGCTTCATACACGTTGGCTTTGCATGCATTCACTTAACCCGTGCGGATTATAGCAAAGTAGTTAGTTCTGTTATATTGCTTGTAATATGGAATTCCGCAAAGTAACGCCTGCTTCTATAAATCGTTCACAATACACATAACTACCACCACAATCGCTACGATCCTTTCGCTCCGAAACCGAAGCATCATCACGAGGATAGGCTCCACGATAAAACCGTACTGAAATCGACGATCAACTATAATCCATAGATTTAGGTACTTAATTAAATAAACAAACATCACTAACATATAACTTGGGAGTGGAAAACTTAATATTTCAGAAATATAATTTTTCAGAAAATTTAATATTTATTGCATTGTATATAAAAGCATAATACCGCGTGGTATTCGGCGGAATAGAATAGACCACCCTCATTCTTACCGATGGGTCGTAAAATACGACTAAGGTAAGTTGACATCAGCCAGGCGGCCGGACGTAAAGTACATGTCATGTGACAACATGTTTGTAACATGTTGTGCCGACCCACATAGAGTGGGATAAGAGGGTGATGATTAGTAAATAAAAGCATAAATATGTAATTTTATAAAATAGATTAATCAGATACAGATCAGACCCAATTAAACCATTATAATATGCATTATTATCTGGCAGAAGCAATTATATTGAATAAGCCAATGTAACGTAATATCAATCTTTTATAAGATCACTCTGTTATACTGCAGTAAGATAGTACATTTATTATTATCTATCATTTTCTTGAAAAGATTCAAAATCCCTGTGGGTTCTTAAAGTAGTCAGATTTACAACACATTACATTAAATAATATTCTTATTTATTTGTAACAGTTTTATAATTATTGATAACAATCGCACTATAAGAAAAAGGCGTTAATACTATCAATAATTTTAAACAGTTTGAAACAAATAAATAATAATAATTTTAATGGGAATGTATTGTAATCTGCCTACTAAAAAAACCCTTTATTGACATATTGACATTTAGTTACGTGCCTTAACCTATGGAGTATAGCTTCTGCCATTGTTTTACTACTACTAATACTGAGTAATCTATATGTCGAAAAATGATCCAAAAACTGGGCGCAGTTATAGTTTAGATAGAGACGGAGCGCAGAATGCTTATTTTTTTGTATAATTTAATAGTAATACACTATTACACGCACGCACGTACGCACGCGCACACGCACGCTCTTGTTTAAGGAGCGTCTGTAGTCGAAGAGAAGATTCATCGTTAATATTATTTGTATTAAGTCTCACTGAATGTAAAACATATCATAATTATGATGATGAATCATTATTAATGAATCAAGGTCGAATTGCGAGCACTAGGCAGATCTCTGGGCAGAATTAGCCCAAAAAAATGAATTCCTGCTATTTGCGATAAGTAATCATAAAGAGATTCTTAATAGTGGATTATAGCAACATAATTCATTATAATTCTTTGAATACTTAGATAAAAAGTAGGTCATTTAAATTTTTAGCCCTTCAACTTCAAGGCAGAACAAACATAAATCATGTGATGACTCAGTAAGATCTTGCAAATAAGGAATCTAAAGGAGGGCAATGACTTACCGTTTAATGATAGAAAGAGAAAATCTGTCTATTCTTTTTGTCTATCTTATCTTTTGTACTTAATTCACAGGCACGAAAATAATTACAAAAAACACCAGCGTAGTAATCGAAGGCCTCCACGCTTGTGAGAGTTACTTCTTCACCGTGGGTTTACTTGGAGGACCGCTCTCGCCTTTCAAAGACTTCGTAACCAGAGAAAATCTCAAGTGAGTGTAATTATGTTATGTTTATTATAATTTAGTTAATTTCCACAAATTTATTAATTTTTTCACAGCTAAATTAGTGATGTACAAATTGCATGTCTGACTCGTTCTAAAACTATCGATTTTATTTACATACAAGTTTTAATTTATTTCTTTCGATTTATCATATTGATTTTCCCTCAAACTTTTGTATTGTTTTATAGAAATAAACACAAATTTAAATGGCTATTACGCAGGTATTTTTAAAAAATCATAATCATGAAACAATTAATAAGTATTTGTTACTCATCAATAACATCCTCAACAATTATATCCAATACTGTTCGTAAACAAAGCAACCGCCATTTTAAAATATAAATAGTGGTTAAATTTTAATATTTCTACTAAACTCGGCTCAAGAAATAACAATGATAACTATTTCGTCACATCACAACTTAAAAAAAAACAAAGTGCCCATATCCAATTGCATCTATTTACTGTGGTTTTTAATGTTATAATTACGGAACTTCATAGGCGTGTATAGCTCAAAAGTTAAATAAATGCTTGGAAATACTATAGATATAATATAAAAGACAACAAATGAGACTTTGACATTGTGACTGCCATGACAATATTAATCGTGTAGATTCTAATGAAAAAATGTAATGATTTTTCATTAATATAAATAATATTTGAAGGTTAATTTAAGAAGTTTATTTATGTTGTAAAAATCAATCATATTTTATAATAAATTTCCTAAAATGAAACTTATAATATGCAGTGCTTTGTTAAGAATTTTTGAGATGTCGATCTATTGTTTATTTTTTTCCGTATTAACAAATATGACATTATTGTGTTGTAAAGGCTTAACAAAACTCCCAAATATTCTTCCAGAAACCTACGTCAAATCAATATTTTCGAGCTAAAGCCAAAGTCAGTATTGGGACTGCAAATATCGAAAAAACTATGGTATAAAAAACGATATATTATTTATTTTACAGAGCACCTATTAAGGACTTGCATTTCCTGTTTGACCCAAAAAAAGGTGAACTGCAGATCTTATGGAAAGCGAACTGTGACGTCATTAGCGAACCGGTTGCATACAGAGTAAGTCTTTTCCTGTAATTAATGGCTCTTTAGTTAAGAAGTTACAATTATTTTGCTATAATCCGCGTTTCTTAAGAGAATCTATGTAATGCTATATGTATGAAACAAGCAACATTCACATACCTCATACAAGCAAGACAAGTCGCCAACAGCAACTTGCACTAAACACACTACTACAATTTCTACGATCCGCCCTGAAACCATCATCAAGATAGGCCTACGTCCATCATAATGCAGGTTCTTTAGTGACTAAATTAATTTTTTAACTTATTCCAGAATCAGTTTGTTCGTAAGGTCATTTTATTGGTATTTCATTGATTTATAGAAGCAGGCGTTACTTTGCGGAATTCCATATTACAAGCAATATAACAGAACTAACTACTTTGCTATAATCCGCACGGGCTAAGCGAATGCATGCAAAGCCAATGTGTATGAAGCAGGCAAAATCTAATATAATAATAGACAAAAATCATAATGCATTACGATTTTTGTCGTGGAGCCTATCTTCCTGATGATGCTTCGGTTTCGGGGCGAAACGATCGTCGAGATTGTGGTGGTGGGTGTGTGTGCTGCTTTTGTGTGCGTTGTTGCTGGTGAATTGCGCCTTGCATGTGGTGGCTTGTCCTGCATGTATAAGGTGCGTAGATTTTGCCTGCTTCATACACATTGGCTTTGCATGCATTCGCTTAGCCCGTGCGGATTATAGCAAAGTAGTTAGTTCTGTTATATTGCTTGTGGTATTTCATTGGTCATTTTAGTGTTCTATAGACGTAGCGAAGAAAATTGTTATTAAAGATCTTGCCTATTATCACAGAGTATTATTTGGCTTGAGCCAATATAAAAAGATATACCAATATACGTCGGTCGCCAGATCTCCGTTCCTTTGTAAGCGAAATAAACTACTGGCAGGTGAGATTGGCAATCAGAAAGGTTTCATCTAAAACGGACTACCTTTCAAATGGTTTATACTCTATTATACTTTTTAATTGATGTTCGTGTGTTCGTGCGTTTTGCGTGTTGTACGCAATATAACGTATTAAGTTCAAGATTTATTTTTATATAATCCAAATCAATCGTATCTTTGACATTACGCTTTAAACATTTAAAAATACTGTTATTAGTTGGATATAACCGAACTGACACGCAACAAGATCAGCCGTTATGAACTCAAAGCCACTAAGAACGTCAGTCTGTCGCACATCATAGAGAATGTACCGAATGGTGGACGTTACAACGTCTGCATACATGTAAGTTTTTTTTGCGATATATTTTAGTATTCAATTTTTTAATTTGATGACTAATAATTATAATAACTTAACTTAACTATTAAGATTTTACTTATTTGTAAATTATTATATAATTAACTCATTTTATATTAGTAAAGTTACAGTGTAAAAACTCCTATATGTATATATTATGCTATTACTTGTACAAGAATTTATATAATAAAATTTAAACTTCTCTCTCTCTCTCTCTCTTTCTCTCTCTCTCTGTGTGGGTGTGTCGCGTGTGTAAGTGTAAGTGTACATGAGTTGGTGTGTTTGTGTTTGCGCGTCTTTACTTGTTATAAGGTGTTATAATAGTAACAATGGTGCTCTGGTGCGACTTCTGTAATTAAGGTTTAATTACTTTATTACAATAAAGTTGTTTAACATTGTTAAATATATACAACGTATATATATTATAAAATCTAAACTTGATCGCCTTTTAGGACACCTCGGTAAGAAATAAGCGTGATCTATTCTACTCAGTCGGATACCACACGGCGGGTCAACTTATCTTGGTCGCCTTTTATGACACCTCGGTAAGAAATGAGGGTGGTCTATTCTACTCAGCCGGATACCACGCGGCGGGTCGACTTGGCTTAGTCGCCTTTTATTACACCTCGGTAAGAAATGAGGGTGGTCTATTCTACTCAGCCGGATACCTCACGGCGGGTCAACTTATTTTAGTCGACTTTTAAGACACCTCGGTAACAAATGAGGGTGGTCTATTCCACTATGCCGCTCACTAGCAGAATACTACACGGTGGATATTAACTATATTTACATTTTAATCAATTCAAATAATCACTATTATATATTATTTTATTCATTTATTTTTCAACTTTAATCTATGTATAGTGTTTCGTTATTTTTATTTTTCTTCCTTCCTTTTTTTCCATCATCATATTTTTTCTTTTCATTTTCTTTCTGTTACTCATAGGTTGGCTGGTAGAGATCCCTTTTAGGGATAAGTCCGCCTTTTGTTTATACAATAAAGATAAATAATAATAATAATAATAACTATACTTCTAAATGTTTAAAATTCTAATTCTGCCAGGCAAATGCACCGGGCTCAGCGGAGAGATGTGGTTTCGTACGTAGCGGTGAAATAGAGCCTCCTAACGCGGTCGTAGCTTGGTTGGCGCCCAACGGACGGCTCATGGTTAGCTGGCAACATCCCGATGACAATCATACTGAGCTCAAGTAAGTTGAAACTTAGCGGTATAAAGTCTATCTATACTTATTTTAAAACAAACTCCCAAAAAGCTGTCTGTCTGTATGTAATCGATTTTCTCAAAATTTACTGAACGGAATTTTGTACGATTTTCACCAAAAGATAGTGCAATACTTCCGGATGGTTTAGGTAAATAGTACATAGCGGTATTATGTAAATTGTGTTGAAGAGATCGCGCAGTTGATAAAAAACTTGCTTGCTGGGAGCTTTAGTCGCATGCGCTGCGTAAACCAGCAGAGATACGATAAAGTAGAAAATTGTGTATAAAAATACTACAAAAAAGTCCGCGATAGCATGTCTCAATCTCTCATGGTTAACTCACAGTAACTATTTTTGTGGTCCAAATTTTGAAAATTCAGGAAAGATTCGTAAATCACTGAATTCCACGCAGGCGAAGCCGTTGTTGGCACAGCTAGTATAAATATAAATAAATATATGGGACACTTACTCATACGGTCGTCAACCCCCGAAGTAACTTAATACTTGTGGTATGGGTGACAGACAACTGGTATATACCATAAATGTAAACTGGTAAATATATACGTATATTATATTAAATACAAACACACCGAGCTGTGATAGCCCAGCGGTGAGACCGTGCGACTCTTTCGAGGGGAACACGAGTTCAAACCCGGGCAGGCACCAATGAGTTTTTCTATTAAAACTCATGTGTCTAATTGATAATTGCAATTTATCACACGCTTTTCGGTGAAGGAAAACATCGTGAGGAAACCTACATATCTCTAGAGAATTCTAGGGATATGTGTAACCTACCAATCCGCATTGGAAGAGCGTGGTAGGTCTTAGCTCCAATCCTTCTCTCCAAAAACGGAGAGAGGAGGCCTTAGCCCAGCAGTGGGCATAACAACGGGCTGTTACTTTACTTTTTACTTTACAAACACACCCAGGCTCGAAGGACCATAGGACCAAATTGTTTATAGAAAACGTAGGCGCTTGGTGGGAATCGAATCCGCGACCCGCGGAGCTGAAATCAGGCTCAGTCAGCAAAAATTTATTGATCGGGCAACTCGCGATATTAGTTCAGCTAAATGAAACCTCGAAAGAGAGTTCGGCTAGAACCTTACTTACAGGAGACTACGTCGACGTGAAGAAATAAAAGGTTTCATTTTTCGTATTGTAATTTTTTTAAAGATTTGGGAATATGGTGGAAATAGCTCCAAGGGTTCCGGCGGAACCCGATAGATTTTGAAAGTGGTGTATAAGAATAAAGTCTGGGAACCTCTGGGTTAGAATGTCGTGTAGTATACCGAAACAAATAGGAATGGAAATATAGTGTTTTTGCGTGAAAGTTTTTGGTGATATACGCAAACATATTTCGTATACGAAATATGATTGGCAATACCAAATATTCTTGAAAAATTTGTGCTTCATTTCTATTTTCTTTTTAAAATCAGCTTCATAATTAAAATACATAGAAATATTATTGCTAACGAAATAGCTTCAAGGATATGCCCAACTCGCTTACTCGCACTAAAGCAAATTCAATTTTCAAATTCAAACGAGTCCTTATTCAAAGTGGCCTTTACAAGCACTTTTGAATCGTCAAATTACACATAAAATGAAACTACGACTGGTTCGGAAAGATGCTCTAACCGAGAAGAACCAGCAAGAAACTCGGTGGTCACTCTTTTCAAAAATAAATATTACAATATTGTTTTTGTGATTCTTAAGAAACAAAGATTACAATACTATCTAGTGCGTAGCTGGTCGCAATTTAATTCCAAGCTTTCTTATCATTAACATAGTCCTCAAAAGTATAATAAGCTTTATTAATGAGAGTCACTTTAATTGCTTTTCTGAACTTGTGTAAAGGCAAGTCCCAAATAAATTGAGGAATTTTATTTAAAAAAAGTATACAGAAGCCCACAAACGATCTACGTATTTTCTGAAGTCTTAGCCTTGATATTATTAATTTATTTCGGTTCCTAGATTGCCTATTACTAATTTCGCTTTTCTTATTAAAGAGATGTTTATTTTGTCTATTATTATAAATGTATTGTGAAGCTACAGTAAGAATATATATTTCTTTAAATTTATCACGAAGCTAGTCGCAGTAAGTCAAGTACTGCCATCTAGTGCGATAATGAGTATCAATTTTTCTAGGCATAAATACCAAATCATAGTATCAGAAAAGGAGATACCGGAGGATCTTCTCCATCCATCTGGAGATATGAAGACTGTCGAAGCAGACTTTTCTCCGCTATTGATGACTGATAACAACGCTGCGACCGGATCCCTGTTCGTGAGCGTTCGAGCGATCACAAAAGACGGATATTACAGTGATCTAAGTGAAGTGCGAACATTAAGTATGCAGGGTGAGTGTTTTAAGTTATAGAGTTTAAAATTTGGCAATTATATTTACTAGTGATCGCCCTGTGGTTCATATTTTTTATAATTTTTTTATAAGGAAAACTTACAGCTATAACATCAAAATAAATAATATAAATAAGGATATAAGGTCAATTACGAGTTAGAGATAGAAGATAAATATATCGATATGCTATGATGGATACAAAATTTATAATACTTAAATACAATATTTATTTATAGCCTTTATTGATTCCTTGAAAAATAACATATAATATTACATGTTAAAAAATCCACAATAATTATGATAATTTCATTTGCACAATTTGGATATTAAATACATTTTGAATAATACAATACAATTTAACAATAATAATTATTATTTTTTTTAAATTAACTAAATTTATTTATATATATATTTTAAGGCTCTCTCGAGTAAAGGCCTCCAAATGTCTCCACGTGTCTCTGTCCGAAGCTGTAGAAATACAATATATTACTTTATATTTTTTAAATAAAAAAAGAAGTTAAAATTCTACGAGCGGAGATTGTAGACGTACAAAATAAGTCTAAATCTAAATAATAATTTATTAAAAACAATAGGTGCTCTAAAGAGATAAGTTTTTCGTCTGAATCTGGTATTAAAAAACGGTACATGTAGAATAGGATGAAATCGAGTTCTTTCGACTGGTACTCTGAGTACTAGTTTTTCTAAAAGATGCGGACAATCTATTTCACTTGTAGTCAGATTAAGTAAAAAAGTTATATCATTAATATTGAGGAAATTGCTTCAATGCATTTAATAATACAATACTAAAGATAAATAATATTAATCTCTGCTCAACTTCAACCCAAAAAAAGAGTATTGTGTGTGTCCCATACATAGCGTCACTGTGCGGGATTGAAGAGTACAAAAGCATCTCAAAGAGTCCTAAACGTCGAGAATGGAGCGAAAAAGCTTTATTAACTTTTGAGAACGGCTATATCTTTAGAGACTTAACCTATTTGCCAATAGGTTAAGTCTCTAAAGATTAATCACTCTTAGTATTTGTGTCAAGGTAAATATTGATGCAAAAGTAATAATAAAATTATTTTGATATAATCTGCGATACAAATATCAATGCTATCAAATATAATTTAATTTCTTTCTTAACAATTACTGATTGTCTGGTCCCAGGTCATAAAAATACAGAAAGACAGAGTCCTTTCAAACAATACAGCGTCTTTAAATGCATCTACCTTGCAATACTCTTTCACTTATAATCGTGTTGGCTTAGTTCTGCGGGTCAAAGTGTACGTGTTTTGTATTTGTATAAAGAACGCCTTTGTATATTCAAATTGATTAATGTACTAAGTAATTTACTTATTCTAGCTATGTTCTGGTATTATACCCGCATATAGCTAGAAAAGACCTGTGATAGCCCAGCGGTGAGACCGTGCGACTCTTTCGAGGGGAACGCGAGTTCAAACCCGGGCAGGCACCAATGAGTTTTTCTATTAAAACTCATGTGTCTAATTGATAATTGCAATTAATCACGCTTTTCGGTGAAGGAAAACATCGTGAGGAAACCTGCGTATCTCTAGAGAATTCTGTTGATATGTGTAATCTACCAATCCGCATTGGAGCAGCGTGGTAGGTCTTAGCTCCAAGCCTTCTCTCCATATACGGAGAGAGTAGGCCTATTCCCAGCAGTGGAATTTTAACAGGCCGTTACTTTTAAGTAATGCTAAGTGTAGACAGCATAAACCGTTCTCATATCTTATACTTAGCAGGATAAGTTTCCGTAAATATCACAAAACACTACCACCAACATCACACTACACAAGCGTACACAACGACAATCTAAGCCGACCGAAGCCGACCGATCATCAGACAATCAGCGATTTTCATGAAAGATAAAAGAAGAAGAAACATAGAGGAAGAGATTCAGTCCATACCTGATAGTTTAAGCCGTCTTGTGGAGTGAAGAGGCCTATTCCCAGTAGTGGGATTGTAACAGGCCGCTACTTTACTCCTACTTTTATCTAGGGGTGCCTTCTGAGATAGAGCGAAAATAGAATGGCTGCTAATAGAAGTGGGTTAGGGTGTATCTCGGTTTTTTGAAGTATGATTTCATACATGACTGGCCCGTTGGCGTTGTGGGTAGTGACCCTACCTTCAGCTCTGCGGGTCGCGGGTTCGATTCCCGCCGAGGGCCAACATTTTCTATAAATAAATTGTTGGTTCTTCGAGCCTGGGTGTGTATTTGTATTTAAGTATGTATTTAAACTTATATATGTAGTATATCTACCAGTTGTCCGTCACCCATAACACAAGTATTAAGTTACTTACTTTGGGGACGGACGACCGTGTGTGTAAAATGTCCTATATATTTATTTATTTATTTATTTATTTAGGAAGCTGTGATAGCCTAGCGGTGAGACCGTGCGACTCTCTAGAGACGACATAGGTTCAAACCCAAGCAGGCACCAATGGGTTTTTCTATTAAAACTTATGTGTCTAATTGATAATTGCAATTTATCACACGCTTTTCGGTGAAGGAAAACATCGTGAGGAAACCTGCATATCTCTAGAGAATTCTGGAGATATGTGTAACCTATCAATCCGCATTGGAGCAGAGTGGTTGGTCTTAGATCGAACCCTTCTCTCCAGAAACGGAGAGAGGAGGCCTATTCCCAGCAGTGGGATCGTAACAAGCCGCTACTTCACTTTCTACTTTTATCTAGGGGTGCCTTCTTAGACTGAGAGCTAAAATAGAATGGCTGCTAATAGAAGTGGTTTTTTTTTTTTCCTATTTTAAGTGGATCTCTTGGGTTCTTTTTTTTATCCACTGGCGAGAAACGCCCAACGCCGTGGCCAAACTCGCTACAGGTCGGGGCGACGGCTTCCGCTATTGGATACGTCCACCGCCGCCCCGCCTGCATGCCATATTTGTGTTACACAGTAATAGAAGTGGGTTAGGGTGTATCTCGGTTTTTTGAAGTATGATTTCATATACTCAGATGCCGAAGCACTGGAATCTGATACCACGGTTTCGGCAATGGGTGCGGTATGGTGGGGAGCGGGTGCAGCTTGCGTGGCAGCGCTCGCTTTGGGCGGGACCCTACTACATGTCGCGTTGAGACATCGGCGTCTAGCGCGCTCGCTGCTGCGTCTTGCGGCCACGCCGCGTTACGACAGTCGCCGCGGACAGGCCACTATCGACAACGGTCAGTGTATTTCAGATTTTTTTTATCTGGATTCAGATTTTTTTATCTGGATTCAGATTTTTTTATATAAGGAAATGCAAGCCACACGGTCAAGTGTATTTACTACACCGATAACGATGATGACGCAATCGCTCACTTCATCCTTAAGGCAATAAAAGCACCATCTACAGAGATAAGGGACCGAAACATCAAAATGGCAATAAAAGACAAAAATATGGAGGTGGCCGAAAAACTATTGAAAATATTAAAATAATAACAAAAACATATTTATGCATATAAAATTACATAAAAACTAAGTATACAGATTAGTTGTAGTTGTAATCTAATAAAAAAAAAAAAAAATTGCATTAGAGTAAGTTCGTTTTAAGTACAATAACATAAAAAAAAAGAATACAAATGAACTAAATAAAAAAGGGCACGGACATAAAGTCTGTGGTAAGTTTAGAAGGTCACCAGTTTAGGTGGTTCAAACCAACAAAAGTTTTTAATAGTTCTTTATTTTAGTTATCACAAACATAAAACACAAAAATCGTTTTATTTCGATCCGCTTATACAGTATTTTAATATCTAAAATATATATATATCGAAAAACAAAAATGAACGGTCCGAAAAGCATACGCGAATAGTAAACAACAGATTTATATTATTTCTACGAAGGTAAGTCTCTCGGCCGCGCGCCGCTGTTCATCGGCTTGCGGCGGGTAGGCTTGGATGTTATCGCCGTCCGCGCGGCGAGGTGCAATATATATATAAAATTAGCCGTCGCTTGGCCGCGTGTATGTGGAAGAATATTATTAAACTATTATATGTTATATTTATGATTTACAAATAATGAAATAAACTTATACAATTAAAATTAACATTATATATACGATTTATACATATTATATTATTTTATTTATGATTTATTATATTATTATATTTATTATATTATATATATTTTATTTTTTATTTTTTTTATTAATTATTCTTTAAGATAAATAAGCCCACTACATCACCCCCCCCTAGAGACCGTCCTACGGGCGATAAAAATCAGGAATCTTTACCCTACGTCCTGATTTAGTTATTTTAGGCTTATGGACTTCAGAGCTGGGATGATCGTTTATTATGTTTGGATGAATAAGTGGTGATTTTGTATGAGGTGTGTTTGCGTGAGGAATGTTCGTGTGAGATTGGTTTGGATGAGATGTGTTGGCTTGTGTGACATCTGGGTCGTAAATTAAATAGGCTGGTTTTAGCCTATCGATCGATACGGATACTTCTTTTCCGTGATATATGATTTTGAAAACCTTTTCACCTCGTTCCAAAACCTCATGAGGACCGGAATATGCTGGTTTAAGGGAGCCTGAGATGCTGTCATCGCGAAGAAACACATGCGATGCTGAACCAAGCTGCTTAAAAATAAATGTTGGCCGTTTTCCACTATGCTGATTCGTGGGTGACGGCCGGAGGTCCTTAACGAACGTACGCAGCTGTGAAACGTAATCAGCCATGTCAGAGACAGAATCTTCCATAGCTTCGAACATATCACCCGGCAAACGGAGAGGTTCCCCATATAGTAGCTCAGCTGAAGATGTTTTAAGGTCTTCCTTTATTGCGCTACGGATGCCTAATAAGACAAGCGGTAATGCGTCCACCCACGAATTACTGTTGTGGCATACAATTGCTGCTTTCAGCTGTCTATGGAACCTCTCAATCAAACCATTACATTGAGGATGATAAGCCGTAGTTGTGCGATGCTGAAAACCGATTAGCTTGGATAGGCTCTTAAATAATGAGGACTCGAATTGTTTGCCCCGGTCGGTGATAATATTTAATGGACAACCAAAGCGGGAGACCCAGCCATGCAATAATGCCTTAGCTACAGTCTCTGCAGTGATATCAGCCAAAGGTATTGCCTCAGGCCACCGCGTGAAGCGATCTATAGCCGTGAGGCAATATCGAAACCCTTGTGAATAAGGGAGTGGGCCAATCAGATCGATATGTATAAAAGAGAATCTAGCTTCTGGTAGCTTAAAGCTGCCTAAAGGAGCCGAGACATGCCTCGTTACTTTCGATCGCTGACATTCAATGCAATTGCGCACCCATTCGCGACAGTCTCGTTTGATGCCTGGCCATACATACCGATCTGATATAAGCTTAGCAGTAGCATTAGCACCAGGATGACTCAATGAATGCAGACTGTTGATGATTTGGTGACGCAGCTGTATTGGGATAAAAGGTCTTAATTTGCCGTCCCTCTCGTCACAACATAACTGTCCTTGAAGACTTGATAGCGTGATCATTTTAAGGCGTAGAGATGTGCTACCAGTCATAAGTGTCTTCATTTCGCCGTCCACCGTTTGAGCTTCAACTATCATCTGAAGGTCGACAGGCTGCGCTAAAGCTTCGATACGAGACAAAGTATCAGCTACGACATTGTCGTTACCTGAGATGTGCCTGATGTCTGTGGTGAACTGCGAAATGAAGTCCAGGTGACGAAACTGCCTTGGAGAACAGTTATTTTTGTGCGAGTTGAAGGCGAAAATTAGAGGTTTATGGTCTGTATAGACCGTAAAAACTCTGGCCTCCAACATATGGCGAAAATGCCTCACACTCTCATAAATGGCGAGAAGTTCCCTGTCGTAAGGAGAGTATTTCTGTTGGGAAGGGCTGAGCTTACGAGAGAAAAAAGCGAGTGGTTCCCAAGAATTCTCCCTTAATTGTTGCAGAGCACTTCCGATTGCTTTGTCAGATGCATCGGTTACTAAAGCAAGCTTCGCGTCGCAAGCGGGGTGCGCTAGCAAAGCTGCCTTACAAAGACTATTCTTGCAGGCGTTGAAGGCCTCCAGTTCCTCCATCGAGAAGTTGACTGGATGGGAGCCCTTCACGGAGCCTGTAAGAAGAGCGTTAAGTTTGGCTTGGGGAACTGCAGCACCTGGAATGAAACGACGGTAGAAATTTATCATGCCGAGAAATCGCCGCAACTCCCTTACCGTCTTGGGAGCTGGAAAGCTGCGTATAGCTTCCACCTTAGCTTGTAGTGGCTTGGTGCCTTGAGCTGAGATTGTGTAGCCAAGAAATTCTACCTCGGAGGCCCCTAAGACACACTTGCTGACGTTGACCACCATGCCGTATTCTTGAAGTCTGGTAAAGAGCTGATGCAGGTGCTGCCTATGAGTCTCTTGATCTTGGGAGAAAACTAAAAAATCGTCTATATAAGCGTACACAAAATCCATTCCACGGAGCATCTCATCCACGAAGCGCTGGAACGTCTGTCCGGCATTTCGAAGCCCAAACGTCATATAAGGAAATTCGAAAAGACCGAACGGCGTGGTGATAGCTGTCTTCGGAATGTCATCGGCATAGACTGGGATTTGGTTATAACCCTTGACCAGGTCGATGGTTGAGAAGACGCTGCATCCTGCGAGGCTGTGGGAAAAATCGTGAATATGCCTGATAGGATATTTATCAGGCACTGTTCGGGCATTCAGCATACGGTAGTCACCACAAGGCCGCCAACCATTGTCCTTCTTCGGCGCGAGGTGAAGAGGTGAAGACCACGGAGATTCTGATGGTCGACAGGTACCAATCTGTAACATGGCCTCAAACTCAGCCTTTGCAATTTTTAATTTATCCGGCGCCAACCTGCGTGGCGTTGACGATACCGGTGGCCCAGGTGTGGTCCGAATATGGTGGACTGTGTTGTGTTTGGATGTGTGATGCATACCTGATGGATTTAATAACTTAGGATATTTATTAAGAATGTTATGATACTCTGAGTCGCCTAAAATAACTTTGACAGACGATATGTCCTCGGCTGATAAAGCAGGCAAACCCGTGGTATACAATGTAGTGCCGGCGTCGATAAGGCGTTGACCGCGGATGTCAATAATTAAATTATAGTGGGATAAAAAATCGACACCTATTATTGGCTTAGTGACGTCGGCTACAATAAATCGCCAAGCAAAGTCGCGACGCAAGCCTAGATTCAAAACTAAGTGCATAAAACCATACGTATAAATAGTAGAACCATTCGCTGCACATAATTCGAAATTGCTTTTCTGTCGCGAGTCTTTTAAAGCAGTACGAGGAATTACTGAGAGATCGCTTCCGGAATCAATTAAAAATGTCATATTATTTTTCTTATCCGTTATATATAAGCGACCCGCACCTGGACAGTCGCCGGTCGCCATTACCGACTGCCCGCGGCGTTTCCCGCGAAATCACATGGTTTTATACACTTGGTTGCCTTATTACCGAAGGTATGGTGATACCAACACATTGGGTATTTTTTATATTCTGCTGCCGACCTAGACCTCGAACGCGAATTAAATCGTTGAGACGTCGTACGCTGCCGTTGTCTCGACCTATCATGGGGATAACCGCGATCCTTAGCCTGTTCGTCAATTCTCAGCGCCAGCCGTTCCACCATCTTCCTCAGCTCGGCGATCTCGTTGCTGACGCTGGCGGCATTGCTCGTCGATGCCTCCGCGATGTTGCATGGTGCGACGATATCGTGAACCCGGTCTGCGAGGTCAGCCAGCTGTTCTAACGAGAGCGTAGGTTGACCTCGCAGACCGGGTCTGCGAGGTCAACCTACGCTATAATGTCACTATTAAAAAAAAAAACATGTTATGCCGACCCCACTTAGAGTGGGATAAGGGCAGGAGGATGATGAACATATAAGGAAATGCAACTAGTTTTAAGAATTATTGAAAATTTTAACCTCCGAGTTTTTTTTTCTGACTCTTCTTGGTTGGATTTTTCCGAAAAATCATTAATTTACAAGTTTACAAAGGATATTGCAGATATTTTTATTCCGCAAGCATAACATAAGCTACCCTGCGACCTTCCAGAAGAAGTTCCACGAGGTCAATGTTCCGAACTAGTTGTAGTAGATTGAACACTTGTTTAGAAGTTTACTTGAATAAAGAATAGTTTTAATTGTAATATGAAAGTAGGTATGGCGACTCAAAAGTTCTGTTCTATTCGCAAAGAAAGATCGGTCTATATACTAGTCTTTAGACCTAGTTTATTAGCCTCAATTGAATAAAACTTCATCATTTATTGAATTATATTTAAAAAAAGCTATGCCAAGCGGTGAGACCGTGCGGCGCTGTAGATCATGGGTTCAAACCCTGGACACCAATTAGTTTTTTTTTGTAATTTAAGTGTCTACTTGATAATTGTAATTTATCACACGCTTTTCGGTGAAGGAAAAAATTGTGAGAAAACTTGCATATCTCTAGAGAATTCTGGGGTTACGTGTTACCTACTAATACGCATTGGCGCTGCGTGGTAGGTCTTAGTTCCAATCCTTCTCTCCAACAATGGAGGCCTATGCCCAATAGTGGGCTACTAACAGGCGATTACTTTACTATTTTTTTTCATCAATTTGCACCATCGAATAAGCAGTAAAAGTGAAACAGATAAGAAAGACACTCGCATCTATGTTTGTATGGATTATTAAATCATACTTCATACTAATATTATAAATGCGAATGTTTGTGAGTATGGATGGATGTTTGTTACTCTTTCACGGCTAATCCGCTGAATCAATATGGATGTAATTTGGCACAATTATTCCTTTTATACCGGAATAACACATAGGCTATAGAAATCCTGTTAATTCTACAGGAATACATTTCTACAGGATTTCTACGGGTTGAAATTTTAAAACGCTATCTATTATCAACCTTACAAAGTACTGAGTAAGTAACTATGCGCAGCGCACGAAGATTGTTTGAATTCGTCAGTTTTGAAGGTCTAAAATTTTGGATGTACGAGAAATTAAATATTAAAAATTTTTTTTTATCTAAAGTGATCTGTAACGAAACTTAATGTGACAGACCAAATTCCACGCGACGGAAGCCGCGGGCAAAAGCTAGTATAATATAATAACGGGACTGGCCCGTTGGCGCAGTGGGTCGTGACCCTGCCTTCAGCTCCGCGGTTCGCGGGTTCGATTCCCACCGAGGGCCAACATTTTCTATAAATAATTTGTTGGTTCTTCGAGCCAACAAATTTGGATGTATATTTGTATTTAAGTATGTATTTAAAATTGTATATGTAGTATATTTACCAGTTGTCCGTCACCCATAACACAAGTATTACGTTACTTTGGGGATGGACGACCGTGTGTGTAAGTGTCCCATGTATTTTTATTATATTTATATTTACAGATGATGACGACGTGCCTCCAATCACCGGGTTCTCAGATGACGAGCCCTTGGTGATAGCGTAAGCTGTAGTGTGATAAAGTGATCTTGTCAATGCCTCAGTCGTAGCTGGGATGCTCGAAACTTTATCATTTTTATTTTGAATTATAAAATGGCGATTTAGGGTCGATGTCTTGCCAATTTCTTGAGTATTATTTTTTCAGATATGTCCCTTGCCAAGGTCTTTAACATTTTTTTTTGATTTGGGTTACTTGTATTTAAGATAATAATTGAATATTTAGTTTTTGATGTTAGAAATTTTTTAGATTTATTATTAAAGTTCAAGTTTTGCCTCACCATTCATTTTTAATAATTTGGAACAACTTAGCTACGACATCGGTTTCATAATATTATGTATTTATTATCTGTATCAAGTGTTATGTACAAGGTAACTTTTTTTATGCATCCGACTCTTTTGGTTAAGTAAAATTATAGTTGTTGTCTATGTAGTTAGTCGTAAAATAGAATATTACTTGTCTATGGCTCAGTAAATAAGCGTGGTCTTTTAACTTTGGAAAAGTTGACATCTATTACGTAATCAATTATATTGTAAATTTAAACAGTCATCGTGTTTAATGCTCAGAGTATTAGTATTTTATTACTTTTTTTTAGTTTAGCTTTAAATTGTATTAAAAATAACTCCACGGTGTTTATTTGTTAAGGTTTGTAACACGGTCGTTGTCCAAAAGTACATTTTTTACGTTATAAGTTCAACTCACGTCACGTCGATAAAACTTTCGATAAATTTCTTTTAGAAAATTAAAAATGGCTGTTATGTAAGACTTATAAAATTTATTCAGAACTTTGTTTTAATTAGCTTATAATTTAATGGTCAACGTGTTTACCTCAATACAAGTTCGACACCAAAGATCAATATAAATATAAGATGTTTTATATATAAAGCTTGCCATAGACTGACCGAATGTGCGAAAACCGTTCTTAGTTTTGGGAAAATAAGGAAAAGAAGAATATTTATTGATAGTTTTCGATAACAAATCTATATTATATAAAATATTTTATATTAATATAAAATATTTTACGGTACGGTACGGTACGGTACAGGATATTTTATGGTACGGTGCAGTAAAAACATGTTAATTTCGTATTAGACTAATTAATGTGGACAATAACAAAAGTACATCATAAATAAAGACTTAAGATTGTGTAAAATCTTACATAAGATACCATTCGGTCTTTCTATCGTTGAGCATAAAAGTTATTATGAAATCACATTGTGTTGAACGTTACTAGGTAGATCTCGACATTCCCATTTAATTGTGAGAGGATTTGTTTTTAGTTCCTATGATTTTGTGTCGCGTCATCTTATGTATATTGCATTCTACGAAAATTGATATCCCATTGAAATTTATATCATATTAAAGCAGTATTGTACGCATTAATGTTAAATTTCAGTAGTGCGGGTCACAGATAAACATGTTTTCGAACGATAAATAAATTATATAGGAAGATTGTGCGTGTTTTATTTCATTTATTTGATTCGATAGAATTGAAAGAAATAATAAAATTCTGGTATGAAAAAAAATCGGGTATGAAAACGTACCCGGGTACCCGATACGTGCAGGATTCGTAAAAACACATGCACGAACCTCCACTTCCACCACGGTACACAAGCACTACACACGTTCACTATCACAAACTCAACAATCGTTTCGCCCCGCAACTGAAGCATCATCAGGAGATAGACTCCAAGACAAAATCGCAAAGCATTTGACATTAAGTGGGTATGGTCATGTAATGAGGACTGCCGTGTGGTATCCGGCAAAATAGAATAGACCACCCTCCTTTCTTACCGAGGTGTCGTAAGAGGCAACTAAGGTAAATGCCATGTGGTATCCGGCAGCATATAATAGACCACCCTCATTTCTTACCGAGGTGTCGTAAAAGGCGACTAAGGTAAGTTGACGTCAAGCAGGCGGTCGGTCGTAAAATACGTAGCCAAATCATATGACAGC